>OV839567.1:66994847-67602945 GCA_929447395.1 Epistrophe grossulariae
AATATTATATATTATATATATTATATATTATATATATAATATTATATATATAATATTATTATATTATATTATATATAATATTATATTTAATATTATATATATTATAATATATATTATATTAACTCAATGATCATCCGACATTCTTGTGATCTCTTTCAACTGTGGCAGATGATTTTACTTAGCGATAAACTTAGAGTTATATTTATAAGTTTCATACTTTAATATTAAATTAATAAATACTGAATTATGAAAACGCGTGGATTTAATTAATTAAGAAAGAATATAACACATTCGAACCAAATTGTTGTTGGATAAATGTCATCTCGGCCGAAGTTTTAATTACCAATCCTCGTGCAAATTTGTAAACAAAGGTGTTGTCGATCCGCTTTAATCGTGATTTTAGCAGCGGAATTAAGTGCGAGTAATTACTTTTCCGTTTCAAATAAAGACTGTCTTTTTTTGCGATACAAAAGTGATTTTTCACGTGTTAAGCTAAGTACAAACGATTGTGAGATTGTAAAATATTGTCAGAACTGTCAATGGTCTGACAAAAGCTAACAATTAGCTGACAAATGGCATATTTCTTACAATTAAAAATTGTCCGTCCACACGGTTGGTAGATTTCTTCCCAAAATCTGACAATTTGATTGTCAGCTCTCTTTTTATCTCTCTTTAACCAACTCATTGACATTTCGGACAATGAAGAAATTGTCAGCAATTGTAAGATGTTTTCAATTAAAACATCTGACAATGACCAATGAGTCTGACAATTTCCTAATCGACTGACAATGATAAAAATTGTGTGTTCAGACGAATGTAAGATACCTGAAAAATTTTGTTTGTCAGATTGTCGTCTGACAATATTGTCAGACAAAATTGTGTGTTGAGACGATTTTAAGACATTTGGAACAGTTTTTTTACTGACAGTTCTGACAATATTGTAAAATCTGACAATCGTCTGTACTTAGCTTTATACTCGTTCCAGTTCAGTACAGTACAGTAATCGCAGAATCAAGCTCTAGAAGCACTGGCCGTTGCTGGTGTTAAAAAATTGTCGCGTCTTTTTAACAAGGATATTTTCCTTTAGATTGAGAAGTCTGTTTTGCTGAGTCGACTGCATCGGTATTTTCTTTTAAAGGAAGGTGCACAACTATGGTGTTTTCGTTGGCCTTATGTGACAGCAGCTCAATTTGCGACTCCAGAAGCTCACATTTATCCGCCATTTTGACAAGGTTTTCGTTTAAACGTGCATTTGTAGTTTTAAGAGAAGCTATTTCTGAAGAAAGTGATGAAATATCCTGTTTAGTTGCGAGGTTTTTTAATTTGTCGTCTAGCAATTTGTTGAATTCTAGAACAGATAGTTTACCGACTATTTTGCATAGACAATTGAGCGCATTGCGGTGGCATTTGGAACATAATACTTTATACACGTTTAAAGTTCGTTCCCTATCAGTCAAGTACCTAAAAGTGTCAGTCAGAACAATGGTAACTATGTTATTCTTCTATTAAATGTCGAAATATGAAAGTGAAATGTAAGAAATAGTTTAAGCAAAAGCGAAGAAAACACTAATGGCAGATTAAGACCACTGACATAATTTCATCCTTCCATTTCTTAAAATTTATAACTATCGTTTCAATGGTCTAAAATCTGCCATTTTATTCGTCATAAGAACTGACAAGTGCAATCTAGTCGTATCCGTCGAGTAAATATGGAGAGAATAATATGGAGAGAATAATTTTCTTCATTCTTTTTTGTATTCGTGAAAATAAATGTCGTTCATTATTTCGGGACAGAAGTTTGGACAGTCGTGTAAATCTCGCATAAAAGAAAAACCATCTGTTTACGTTTTGACTGAGTTACGATTTTCGCATTTAATTTTTTTTTTATTTTTTCACTTCTAGAAGCCTAAGTTAATCTAAATTCATGGAAAAAAAGAGATACATTTCATTTCAATCTTTCAGCAGGTATTCAACTCTAATCCAACTCAACCTCGATATAACCATTCCCTTGAATATAACTTCACATAAAGGGACAATATTTTTTCAACACATCACTTAACTTTTTAAATAGTGAATTAGTTTAGTTATAAGCAGGTATTTTGTATTTGTTTTGGAAAAAATCACCTAGTGAAGATCCAAAATAGTATAAAATGGAGAGAAAATATATTCAAATAGGTAACTAATTAAGATAACATATAGACGCAACAATGCTAGTTAAAATAAATGCCGATTTTAGCCGTTTTTAATTTCCATTTTTTGTTTTCCAATTAATTTTGCATTTCGGTGACACCTGATTTTGACACACATTCCAACTTTGCGACGATTTAAGTGGATATAATAGTGATTATACGTTAGGGTGGAGCGTCAAATTTTTTTTCCGATTTAGCTATTCGAATAGCACTAAAAAGTTGCGTAGTTATGTAAGCTATCCGTAAAAAATAAAAAAAAATAAAAATTGTTTTTCTTAGCCCTCTACCACAGGTCAAAGTTTTGCAAAATTGGAAAAAAAGTCATACATTTTTTTGCTTTATTCTGTAATTCCGAAAGTATAAATCCTACAAAATAATATTTGTAGTAAAAAGAAAGATAATTAAATTAACTATATAAAAGAAAGAATCGCTCACTGCATCACTTATTCATTCATTTTTAGGCTATCAACGCACAGCTTATACTAGAAGTTTTAAAAATATTTTATTATTTTTTTTATATTATAAATTTTATGTAAGTGAGCACTAAGAAGGGATTTTTTAAAATTCCCATTATAAATAGGGTAAAATAAGGTAAAATTGGTCAAAGGTTCAAAAACTAACTTCCAAATGGTAAGTCCTACAATATTCATTTATTTTTTTTTTAATACCTTATTCAAATTCTAGAACTTTATTAATTTAAAAATAAATTCTATAAAATCTACAAAGCGAGATACAAAATTTTTTATACTTCAAACTTCACAAATTACATAATTCCAATAAATCAGGGGGTAGTCCGATTTAAATAAATAAAATACCATTGGAAAGGTTTTTCAAAAAAAAATTATCCATGTTTTACAAAATTTTGATTTTTTTTTTTTTAACATCATTTTTTATCTTTCAAAAATTTACATTTTTTCAATACAATTTTTACTACTTTTTTAATTTTTAAAAAATAACCGTTTCTCTAAAAAATCTCAAAATCATACATCTCATACATATTATTGATTTACATTTATTATAAAATTTTTAGATTTTTCAAAATTTTTTTAACACACATTTTGACATGTTTTCTGTTGTTTTAATTAATCACCTCATAACTCATTAGTTATTGCACCCATACGATTAGTTTTTCTTTTAATCGCATCTACGAAAATACACAATTAATTTGATACATCATTCATAATTGTACACCCCACACGACCTTCACAATAGTTTAAAAAGAAATAGTTTGAAAAATCTCGCAAAACACCAAAAAAATGGGGTTTTTATTCATTGCCAACCATCGTGTCTCAGTGGAGAATTGTCCAATTTTTGTTAAATTTCAAAAATACCCCTTTTCCATTCATTCAAATGCTTATATCTTCACAACCAATTGTCCGATTTTTAAAATTCAAACTTTAAATTAAAGCCACAATGACAGTCGAGTTAGAGCAACAAAAAAATTTTCAAAACCTTTCAAAATTTCATACTAAAAACATGAAATAATATTTTCGGGAAAAAATTTCATCGAGGCAAACGTAAAAACAAAGAGGAATACAATAAAACAAAAAAAAAACTTTCCTATATCAAATATACTGGTGGGAAGGAGATGGCTATTCTAAAGATGGTCGAGTGTATGCAACAAAAAATCATAATTTCCTATACATGTAGGTATATATAATTATTATTATATTATGGAGCCAGCACGTTGGTTGTAGGTATTTTTTTCATGCACAACAATACTAAAAGTCCCCTCATGGTTGGTTTTGTTGGCTGATAACTTTTGTTCTTATGATCGGATCGTTAAGGTTGATGCCTTAAAATGTTCATGCACGTGTACTGGACCCTTTTAAGGAAATTTATGATGTGGGTAGAGTATATTTTTTAGTTGGCTTATATCTTTTGTTCTACTTATCGGATCTGTAAGATTAAGGTCTTAAATTAATCTTAAAATAAAGGTTAAATGGTAGGCTAACTTATTTTGAGTTATTATAATAATAAAATAATAATTGAAATCATATGAAAATGTAGGTATTTAAAAAAGGTGAATGATTTCGACGTTGATTTAAAAAAATCGATTTCGCTGACATGGATATTAAAATACATATTATGTACATACCTACATCTATATGTATGTGTCTATGTAAGCACATAATGTAGGTATGTAAATTAATAGAAAAGGGTTGATTTGGATTCTTTTCTAATGATAGGATTTTTAAGAGTAAGGTCTTAAAATTAAGAGAGGTATCTAGGTACCTAGGTATAATGTCAGTTAACGCATATACATAGTTACATACAAAAGTTTGTAATATATTTGTATTGTTTATTTGCAATAATATAAATTCATAATTATCTTCTAATCTTATAGGTATTCTTAAACGACAGTGTGTTAAAGTAGGTACCTAGGTATAATTATATTTGTTAGGTATCTAGGTACTATCTACCTACCTAACCATCAAATCGACTAAGCAATAATTTAGAATCATGCAAAGTGAAGTCAAGTGATTGACTTGGCAGGTATAACTTCAGTTATAATGGTCAGATTTTCAAGGTCAAGTTTTTTAAATTTTAATTAAGTATGTACCTATCCGGCTAAACAGTGAACCTATATTAAGTTAGCAAAACAATTCATACGGTTCACCCAAAGGTACCTTTCTCCGAGAAAACTGTTGACTCGGGCGCCTGCCTGGCGACTGAACATACCCTAAGCGGAGCAACGAAGTTGCGTGAGCGGGGTATGATTTTTATCAACTAATGTGAAACTAAGTGAGTTACTGGAATAAAAGGTAGCCTAGATGGAGTAACAATGGTCAGATTTTCAAGGTTAATTTCCTAAAATTAAGGTGAATTATCAGGCTTGAGGTAGAAAAGTAGGTCAATACTGAACCAAGTGATACAGAGATACATTGTGTTGCAAGTACATTGTGTTGCAAAATACATTGAGTTGCAAATAGGTACATTGTGTTGCAAATACATTGTGCTACAAATACATTGGTTGCAAATACATACATTGTGTTGCAAATACATTGTTACAATGTGTTGCAAAATATATTGTGTTCCAAAATACATTGTGTTGCAAAATACATTGTGTTGCAAAATACATTGTGTTGCAAAATACTTTCTGTTGCAACACACATTGTATTGCAACATTGTGTTGGAACATTGTGTTGCAAAATACATTGTGTTGCAAATACATCGCGTTATAACAAACATTGTGTTGCAAATACATTGTGTTGCAAATACATTGTGTTGCAAATACATTGTGTTGCAAATATATTGTGTTGCAAATACATTGTGTTGCAAATACATTGTCTTGCAAATACATTGACTTGCACATACATCGTGTGACAGTTAGCGAAGCCAACTGTTCGGGTAAATATACTAGTTTCCTATAAAAAATGTATAAGAACTTATATTGTATGATTAGCCGTTCTCGAGATATATGTTAAAAGGCGCTACATAAATACAAATTTTTCATATATTTGCGCTATGGAAATCTTTTTTAGCTGGAGCGAGTCACAAGTTACATCAACCCCTTAGTTGGATAGAACTAGCGATCAGGATTTGGAAGAATTTCTAAAAAAAAAATCTCTTATTGGCACGTCATTTTCGGACTTCCTTTGTCACACTCAAGCTGTTGAGCGCTGTGTGAAGATGGTGACCGAAGCTTCAATAACAGTAGCTGGTGAAAAGGCCAGAGACGGGCTAATAAAAAATAAGATATATTCTCGAAATATATTGCCATTTTTCCACACAAAAAAAAAAAATTACAACTTGAAAATAAAAAGTTTAATTGGGTTAGTTTCTGAATGGCGTATTTTGAATTGTTAAGTTTTTATTTTCAAGTTTGTGTTAGTTTATTTGTCTAAATAAAGTTAATATACTATAATTTGTGTTTTCTTTTTTCATGAATTATCATATAATTTATTTCTAAATTGTGAAATAATTTTAACGTTTCCGAAAAAAAAAGTCGAAACTTTGAGCTTAGGTAGAGGGCTAAAGACTTACTCCAAACTTTTTTTTTTTAATGTCAAATTATTCTACTCATCGAAACGCAAAAAAATGGAGGTATTCGAAATTGATACAACAACTTTTATTTTTCTCCATACATCGACGCTCCACCCTATTATACGTTTTATTCGAAGTTGTATTGCTGTGCTTGCTAAAGGTTATCAATAGGCGTTTTTTATAGGGAACCTTTAGCTAGCATCCAAGTCCGAATTAAACGTTATAATCACTATTATATCCACTTTTAAACCGTGCGTCGCAAAGTTGGTATGCGTGTCAAAATCAGCTGTAACCGAAATGCAGAATTAATTGGATAAAAATAAAAAAAGCCCAGTCAATAAAGTTATAAAAACAGCCGAATTAGGAAATAATCGCCGGAAAGCTGGATTTTGGTATATAGCCTCCTCATGACGTTCTTTAAAACTCCCCCTTCTATATGAGCGCCGCTAACAATTTTACAGGGGTTTAAAGGCCCGCCAAAATGTTTTTTCGGGAATAACTCCCAATGGTAAATTATTGTACAGAAAAAATGTAAAGGACTAATTTGTAGCTTAGAAAATGTCATACAAAAAAATCAATATAATTTTACTTTTACTTTTCTATATGTGAGGCCTTCAACCGCCCCGTAAAATTGTTAGCGGCGCTCATATCGACGGAGACTTTTGACAGTTTCTTAAGAACGCCATGAGGAGACTATATACCCAAATCCAGCTTTCCGGCGATTTTTTCGAGTCAATTGTTTTATTGACTTGACTAAAATTAAAAAGGGTTCAAATCGACAATACGAGTGCATACTCTGTTCAACAAAAATTGTCAGTAAAGGGAAGATAGGACGTTTGCCTCTCATTCTGGTTGCATTGGCTTGCATAAAATACTCTTTTTTCAGCTCTCGTGGGGTTTCCGTAGTTAGTTTAGTTATTTAACATTATAAATCGCCGTCTGTTATTTTAATACCGACGAATACGAAATAAAGAATCAACATCATTACGCTGACTTATATATAAATACAAATATAAACACAATTGTGTGTTATATCTTTTTTATATATCTTTTTATCAATTAAATACAACATTACTTCACTATTGCCTAAAAGAAAACAATATCAAATACTAATTAAAAACAATATCACTTCAAAATACTTTTTCTAATGAATATAGTCACGAAATGCACTGTGAAAGTTTTGAAACCTCGTACAACTGTCAAAGCATTATATTCTAATGTCTCAGGGAGCGATAGACACGCTTGCGGTGTCACAGCTTTAGCTCGTCGGTGGGATGGGATCTTGCTACCTATCAATGCATACATAATATTTATCGTGCATGTTAAAAGTTCATTTTAAAATAAATTAAAAGTAAAATAAAATCCAAAACTGAACAAACTGAACTATGCTTCTGATATTATGAAGCTCGGAGATAACCCTCCTCTATACATCCGGGCCAATCCTAGATGCACCATGACTGTCTCTTATTGTGCAATTTTAATAAGATAGTCCCTAACATACTCACACACACTACTACAGAATCACATACTAAATTTCATACCATTTACCACGTCACAAACATAACATAATTAATTTTTTTTTAAGAAAAGATACATACGTTTATTTATAAGAATTCTTATCATATTAACAATAATGAATATTTTTGCTTTGTTATATTTTAATTTAATAACTTAAAAAGGAAAAAGTTTAGAGAATTTAAAATTGTTTCAATTTAGATTGCAAAATACTTAAAATTTAGAATTAATAAGAAAATAGTTTTTAAATATTAATACCATTATAGGTAATTTAAACAAAATTAGGTAAAAAAAATTAGACAAAATAGTACTCACCGTTTTCCCGGACGATGAAATTTGTGGCCACAACTTTCCTCGAAGCAAGATACCTTTTTTTATATAAGTTATTTAAATAATTATATATATGGAATCGTTAAAATACGAAAGGATAGGTTTTAAAACTAGAATTTAAACTAAAACAACAAACCAAAACACGCATGAGATTTTACTTAAAGATTTAAAACTTAATTAAAATAAAAAAAACAGCAAACAGCAAACCACGTCCACAATGGCATTTGTTAAAGATGACTGATATAGTTTAATGTATCTTTAAATTTTGTATTGTTTTTTTTTTCTTGATTAATAAAGAAAGGACAATATGAATATCTTGATTTTTTTAACTCAATAAGGGATTCAAACACTGGGGAATTATTTCCTTCTTTTTTTTTTTGGTAGACAAAAAAAAAAAAATAGAAATTCACTTTTTCTGGAAGGATCCAACACAAAGGAATTATAATATTTTTTTTCTTAAAAGATGAAACCTTTTGACCTGGAGTCTTAGAAAATTTGTTGAATTTTTTTAGAAAGTTGGATAGGAAGATATTCATGCACTTTTATCCTCTCTTTTTTTCTAGAATTTTTAATAACTTTCGCTTTTATAAATTTGTCCACAATATTTTGTTTTTAGATTTTTATTTATTTTTTTTTATATATTTACACTATGAATTCCCGTAGTCCAATCTCTTGAAAATTAATTTTTTTCTTCTTATGCAAATCAATCGCCTGCTTTTGTTTTACTTTTAATTTCTTTACAAAGTAAAAAAGTGTGTTTTTTTAATGAATTTACTTGTTAGGTTTTAAGGTGCACGCTACACAATCATGAATTTGAGAAGTACTGTGTTCTTTGAAAAGACATGAATACCGGAAAGCTTAAAACAAATTCCTTATCTCATCTACGTGAGTCCTTTGCATGGTAGATACCTTGCTTTTTTCCCTTAAGGTTTTCCACTTCATACAATGCACTTTAAATTTTTCTAGAAATCCTACATCTAACGAATTTAGGGCAAAGTTTTGCATTTAGTAATTTACCAGCGTTACTCAAAACAAAATTTCTTCTGTAGATTTCATCACCTGGAGCAACCACTCTTTTCGAGCTCCTTGTATTATACGATTTTTCATTTTTATCATAAGCTGTTTTGGTGTTTTCTTTGACTTTTTCTCGTAATATCTCAAGTCTATTATGCTTAGGTAAGGAATAAAACTCACCATCCTCCACTGTTTTAAATTCTGGGTGCAGATTATAAAGACTAGCATGTGTGATCATATGATGTCCAAAAACTACAAAATCGGGTGCCATACCAGTGCTTTGATGGACTCAAGTGCAAAGTGCCTGTTGAATCTCACTCAGATGCCTATCCCATTCCCTCTGGTCTTTTTTAATATAGCTTCTTATACCGGCCAATATGCTCTGGTTAACACGCTCTGAAGCATTAACCTGTGGAGAATAAACTGCGTTCTTAATATGCTTTATACCATATTTCGTCAAAAGGTTAGCAAATTCCTTGGAAATAAACGGTTTTCCATTGTCACTGTGGACAAACTCAGGCACTCCAAACTGATGGAAAACGTTTTCTTCCAAAAACTCAACGACATTTTTAGTTTTAGCATGACGCATTGAATTCAAAAAAACATATTTGGAAAATCCATCCAAAGCTACAAAAACAAATGTATTGCCTCGTTTCGATCGCGGGTAAGGACCCACAAAATCAACGTAGATTTTTTGAAATCTTGAGCACCCATCGGTGATCGCAAAGTTTTGTTAGGAGGTTTTGATTGCTTACAGACTGTGCAGTTGTTTACAAAGTTACGAACTTCAACTGACATGTTAGGCCAAAAATAATATTTTCTTATTCTGTCCAAAGTTTTAAATATACCGCCAAGAGAACAGTTCGGTGGATTGTGAGAGTTCTCAATTATTTTGTTAGTCAGCTTAGTTGGGATCCAAAGCTTCCACTCATATTCTCTTTCGTATGGAAGTGCTCCAGATGTAACCATACGCTTATAGACGAAATTATTGTGAACTTTCATTCGATTGTTGTTTGTTGTGGGGTACCCACACGTCGGGATCGATTCTCTTTTAATAGTACTGAATATTATACGTTTTACATACTTTAACAAAAATGTCTTGCAATAATTGTGCTGAAAAGGTGTTTGCAAAACAGTTAAAAGTGGGGTGTAGCGACTGTAAAGCCCTTTCGCATGCAGCTTGTGTCAAAATCACGTCTGCCGACATCGACATCATGAAAAAAGCTAACAAACCATGGCTTTGCACGACTTGTGACTCCAATCCAAACAAACGCCGCCGTGGGTCATTATCAGAGGAAACACTGCCCTGTGTCTCAAGTGCAGCGATCAAACCTACAAAAGTTGATAAGGTTCTACCTATCGACACTACACCTGGGTTGGTTGATAATGTCACTCTCGATATGATATATACCGAAATACTTGAAGTTAAACAAATTCAAAGACAACAAATCGAAGGACTGCAAACCAAAAAAAAAGAATGCGAGCAAAAAATCCAGCAACTAGAGAAAAAAGTAAATTATCTGGAACAAAAACTATTTTCTAATGCGGGAGAGATCTACAACATTCCACTTGTTAACGGTGCCACTTCTAACATTGATTTGGCTTTGAAGATCTTTCGTGAAGGCTTAAAAATTGATGTACATAAGGAGGATATTGACCTTTACTACACAAAACTAATAACTAAACGGCAAAGTAAAGACCCGCACAGTAATCAACATGAAAAAACAAATATTCTTCATGTCAAATTCGTCTCTGTTCAGTGCAAGGAGAAAGTGATGAGAGCTAAGAGAGAAAACAAAGCGCAACTAACAACATCATTACTAATCGAGCATGGGAAACCAGTGAACATGTACTTAAACGACTATTTAACTTATCATACACGTCAACTACTTAAAACAGCAGTCTCACTAAGGGGAAGAAAGGGGTATAAATATGTTTGGACTAGGAATGGGACAGTTTATTTGCGGAAGAAGGAGGGTGATAATGCAGTTAGAATAACTTGTGCTTCAGATTTTAATAATTTATGAGTTCTCTTAATTTTGTTTCATGCTTAGTCCCTAATTCATGTGAATACCCAGTCTGTTCTCTTAAGTTTCATGAATATTTTTGTTTACATCAAAATATTCGTAGCATGCGAAAAAACTTCTCAATTCTTTTAACACATATTGAGTCACTTACGAATTTCCCTATCATTATTGTTTTGAGTGAAATATGGATTTTTGAGAATGAGTTAGAATTATTTAATATTGAAGGGTATACGCTTTTAGGAAATTGTAACGAAACATACTCAGCTGGTGGTGTGGCAGTTTTTGTGAGGAATGGCTATGTTTGCAATTGTTCTAAGCTTAGTTTTCATAGCGCGGATGTTATTAAATTATCTTTTGATTTTATCAATGATTTATATACAATGTTGTGTGTGTATAGATTGCATGAATTTGCTAAAGGTGTTTTTATTGATAATTAAATAATTCTTTGAGTGGTTTAAAAGAAAAGAATTTAATTGTATTGGGTGACATTAATATAGATATTTTAAATGATTACGATAATGATACCGACAAATATTTGTTTATTATGGCATCTAATGGTCTTAAGAGTTAAATTAACGAACCAACCCGCGTAACTGATGCATCTAAGATCTGCATTGATCATATATTTATTCGTCTTCAAAAAATTAATTCAAATTTGTTTCGTGGTGTTGTCGATGATTTTAAAATAACAGATCATCATATGATTGGTTTAAAGGACCATGGGCAACTTTGTATGGAGTTTGGGCCCACTTCCAACATTGCTCAACAGTGATGAAACTTATGTCATATGAAAGCGTATGGAGAGCACTTTATTTCATTATATCGCAGCTAAATTGAAATCGAGCGCAAAAGTTGTGTTTAGGCACATTTTATAAAAAAAGTATTTAAAATTCAAAATAAAATATTTAAAAAAAATGGCAACACTTACTAAAAAGTGTTCCACCTTTTCTGAAAGCCTGAAGTCTGTTCTTTCATTTTATTTTTAAATCAACTTATTTGTATAAATAGTTTTCGAAAAAATTACTTTCAAACTCAAAAAAAGTTTTATTTTTATTTATTTTACAAGCCTGTTTGTTTGAGTTAAAATTCTTATAACTTTTAATCTAAGACGGTCATTGTTTTATACCTTTTTTATACCTTTTAAGAAACTTCAATACCATGGCCAATTTTTAAATCTAAAAACCGGTATTGAGTCATATGATTTTTTTTAGGAGGCTCTTTTAAAAATTGAAGTAAAAAAAAGGTTTGATCAAAATGTCGTATTATCAATTTATTTAGAGAAAAATGGTGCAGGATATCAAAAATATTTTAATGCAGAAAATTAATCTTACTATCATACAATATTCAAGTGAAAAAATTAAGAAAAACAAAAATCAATTATGGACAGGGTGACCAAATACCTGGTTCAAAGTAGGGGTTTTTCGTTATTTCCAAAAAACTGCCTTTATTCGAAAATCGTTATGATGGGGTACGGACAAGTTACTAAATTCTGAGTAGTTATGATCTGCCCTATCACCAGTTTCAGTTTGGACCATTGTTTATGGGACACCCTTTATACAGAAAAGTAGTAACTTTCTTTTGTCAGCTTTTTGAGTTTGAAAGAAAATTTTTCGAAAACTATTTATACAAATAAGTTGATTTAAAAATAAAATGAAAGAACAGACTTCAGGCTTTCAGAAAAGGTGAAACACTTTTGGCATTTTAAATACTTTTTTTTATAAAATGTGCCAAAACACAACTTTTGCGTTCGATTTCAATTTAGCTGCCATATAATGAAATAAAGTGCTCTCCATACGCTTTCATATGACATAAGTTTCATCACTGTTGAGCAATGTTGAAAGTGGGCCCAAAATGCCCATGGTCCTTTATGTTCTAACTCATTATTATTAAAGTGCAGTAACCCTCTGGTAAGAGAAAAATATAGTGTAGATTTTAAATTGCTAAATGAAAATTTAAAGTACGAGTTTTGGGATCCCATTTATTCTGAAAATAATCCATCAACTGCTTTCGATTTATTTTTCGATATTTTACAAAAACATATAAAAAATTGCTCCGTTTCGATGTCAAATAATTCAGGAAGGAAAAAATTTTTAAAGCCCTAAATGTGGTTGATATATTATGTTACTTGTTTAATTTAAGTGTTCTAAGTGGCTGTTTTCCTAAGCATTTTTCTGTGCAGAAATTATTCCACTTTTTAAAAAGGGTAATAAGAAAAATATTTCTAATTATAGACCAATTTCGTTGCTTCCAACTATATCTAAAATTTTCGAAAAACGCATCAAATCTCGCATCGTTCTGTTTTTGGATAAAACTAACTTTTTTAGTTGTAATCAGTTTGGATTTAGGAAGGGATTATCAACAGAGGATGCCATCCTTAAAGTTTGTGGTCAATTGTTTAGTGGCATCAATTGTAATAAATCGTCAATGGCGCTCTTTGTTGACATGATAAAAGCATTTGACATGGTTGACCATGACTTATTGCTAAAAAAATTATATCGTGCTGGTTTTAGAGGAGTTATTTACAATTGGTTCGTCTCTTATTTAAAATGTAGAGAATGTTCGCGCATATTATGACTGTCCGCGCGATTCTTCGCAATGCGAACAATAATCCATTGCGTTACAGTCATAATGTGTGCGAACAGACCTAAACACATTGTGTTTCCTGCACAGGAGAAGGCAACCCAGTATTGCAAAATACTGGTTTTTTGTGTCTTCTTCTGTGCAGGCCTTTTACCTGTCATTTGCAATTACGCAGTTTTTATTCTTAAATTGCCTCTCGCCGAGTTGGCTTCAGTTTTTTTTTTCTTTTATAAAAAACTTCAATTAAACTTTTTCTTATTACTTAAATCTATAGTAAAATTAACTTAAAAGTATAATCTTAATTGTAAAACTAAAATCTAATGAAAAGAAAAGAATAAAAATAAAAGAAAAAGAAAAAGAAAAAAATACAATTGGATTTTCATCCCCGAAGTCTTGCTGTTTGCTGTCGGTTGTTGCTGAGGTTGGCGGTTGTTGCTGAGGTTGTTTGCTGTTGTTGGTGCTGCGGCTGCTAATCCCACATCGTGGTAAGTTTTGCTCATTGCCCGATTTATGAGCCAAACATTTGGTCTTTCGAGCCGGATTGCGCTCCAGCTTCGGGCAGTGATTTTATAAAAAATCTGCCATCACTAGAAGCCATTTTGTTTGCTGACGCCATCTCGCTGTTGAAATAACGGCACAACTTATAGACGCTATAATTTTGCTGTTACAACACGCCATCTTATTGTACCATTGCGGCACATAACGTTTACCGTTTCGTAACAACGCCGTTATATTCACGCTGCATTTTTTGTGAGTTAACCACAACGACAACGACTCAACGTTCCAGTTTTTTTTGAAGACAACGTTTTATATTCATCGTCGTGCTTCATAAATTCCAAGAACATTTCTTTTGGAAGTGAAAATTTTGTGCTGCCATTTTTTATTTCGCTGTCGCCACCCCTCTGCTTTGAGTTCTTGTGTTACTCAGCCAGAACGAATCGCCTTTGGAAGACATCGTTTTTTGTCACCAACAAGCTGCTAAAATTGCACCATTGCAATTGGGTGTGAACAAATTTGTTTGCTGCCATCGCCTGACTCCGTTTGCCTGCCGTTATCCTCACCAGCCGAAACATTTCGGCTAATATTTTTGGAGTCAAATTCGCTGCCGTCACCTGACGCCAAGTGGGTGCAATCATCACGAAAGCAGCAAAGCCTTAATTTGTTGCAAATCTTTCTTGTGTGTACAAATCGAAGCACACAGTTTATCTCTGCTGCTGGTAGTTAGCAAAGCTAGCTTATTTTTGGCCAAAATAACGTGCCATAATACAAAAAATGTAATCCACCATTGCCTCGATTGGTGGCGGATAGTACCACCATTGCTTCGATTGGTGTGTGGGAGAAGGAGGAAGAAGATTAACAATACCAAAAGTCAAGAAAAAGAAGATCGTAAGCCGCTGAAAAATCCCAGAAGACATCATCTCATCAATCAACATACAACATTCCTCAAATCTCAATCATTTTTGTACAGGTGAGTGTAAAGTTTTTTAAATTGTTGATTGGCATTTTTATATTTTATATATACTTTTTATTTTATATATATATTCTATTTGATATGTATATCATACTATATATACTTAAATCTAAACATACTGCAAATTACGTCACAACTCTCATTTCGATCGCTTTTTTTGTCTCTTGACTTCGTGTTTTTTTACTAGGTCAAATATATTGTTCCTCTGGTGCGATATAATATACATATGCTTTTTTATATAAAAAAGACTCCTCAAGCAATTTTAAGAATCACCTCATTCAGGAGAAGTTTTTGAGTATTTAAAAAATTTTTTTTTTAAGATACCTATTCTTCTGAAATCCCATATATGTATAAATTTCATAATTTGTAAAAAGTTTTTTGATTATTTTCAAGACTTTTACCGTTCGTTCTTAAAGAGATTATTTTGAAATCTTAAGATATTTTTTTTCATAATTTGGAGTACTTTTCAGAAATTTTCCATTAAGCTCTGGAAATCTTTAATAAATTTTTCCTCAACATTCAAAAAGTTTTTTTTTCTTTTTGAAGTATTTTCAAATATCTTTTTAACCTTTCTTATTGTATGGAATAATCTAACTTTTTATAGTTATAGTTTTGTAGAATAAGTATCATTCAATTGAGTTTCTTACAGTTTTTATTATTTTAAAATCTCAACGATTAAGATATTTCTCGACCGTGCTCTACTGGTCGTGAAACATTTTCGGAATTTTCTTAACTTTGTTCTGTGCTCCGTAAAAAGGCGTTTCCACTTTTTTCGTTTCATTAAATTTCTCTAAGAGATTCTTTAGTAATCTCAAAAGTTATTATCCATAAATTGGAATAGTTTTCAAATCTTTTTTCCAAATACATATTTTATCTAAAAGAGATTCTTTAGTAATCTCAGAGTTTTTTTTTATTTGGAAAGGTTTTTTCAAATCTTTTTTTTCCAAATATTTTATTTAAAAGAGATCCTTTAGTAATCTCAAAGTTTTTTTTATTTGGAAAAGTTTTCTCAAATATTTTTTTCCAAATATTTTCTCTCAAAGAGACTCTTTAGTAATCTCAAAGTTGTTCTTTATTTGGAAAAGTTTCCAAAACTTTGTTTTTTGCAAACATTCTCTGAGAGATTCTTAAGTAATCTCAAAATTAATTATCTCTCATTTGGAAAAGTTTTTCATAACTTTTTTTTTAACATTCTCTAAGAGATTCTTATGTAATCTCAAAATTAATTATCTCTCATTTGGAAGTTTTTTTTCAAATTTTTTTTTTTTTTCTAAATATTTTCTCTCAAGGAGATTCCTTAGTAATCTCAAAGTTGTTCTTTGGAGTTCCTTATTTGGAAAAGTTTTTCAAAACTTCTTTTTTTCCAAATATTTATTCTCTAAGAGATTCTTTAGTAATCTCAAAAATTTATCTTCGCTCATCTTGAAAAGTTTTTTTTCAAATTTCTTTTTTTTTTAAATGTTTCTCTCAAGGAGATTCTTTAGTAATCTCAAAGTTATTCATCATTTGGAAAAGTTTTTCATAACTTTTTTTTTAACATTCTCTAAGAGATTCTTAAGTAATCTCAAAGTTAATTATCTCTCATTTGGAAAAGTTTCTTTTCTCAATATCTCAATATCCTCTCAAACATTTATTATCTTTACTGGGAAAAGATTTTCAAAACTTTTTAAGTGATCTGGAAATTTTATTTATCCTCTCCTTCGCTCACTGAATCTATCTCCTGTATTTCTTACAAAAAGGTATTGGTTTTCAGTTGAATCCTCTTATCTTGTGACTCTTTCTCGCAGTTGATTTCTTGAATTTCCTTTTGGATTTTGGCACGCTTTTCAGCCAGCGTCCTCGACTCTCATTTTTTCGATACTTGTCAAACCATGTCAGTTTTAGACGATTTAATTTTTGCTACGGATTTGCTTGTGAAATTTCCCGTACCCGTCAAAGATGTTCCTGAACAAAACCATACCATCATGACATTAGAAGCAAGGAAAATTGAGTTAAAAGAATTGTGGCAAGAAGTGAAACTAAAATATGTAGAATGTGTCAAATTTCAACCTCCTTCAAAGAAGGAAACTTTAGACATGGACGTTATTGAGTCCAAGTATAAAAATAGTAATGAAACTTATATTAGTTGTTTAGCTCTGTTTTTAGATCTACAAGACAAACTCAAACCTGTTATTCCGTCGGATAACAAAATCGCTCCTTCTTTAAACAACCCTCCCCAGAAAAGCGGGCCTTCTCATTGTATCAAGCTACCGCCATGCGATACTGATATTTTCCATGGAGATTACCTCTCTTGGCCGGCTTTTCGGGACATGTTTGAAGCGGTGTATATCCAACATACTAAGTTATCTGAAGTTGAAAAACTGTTTCACCTTCGGTGCAAAACAAGAGGCGACGCTTCAAGGACTGTCAATCAGTTTCCTTTAACCAATGCTAGTTTTGCATTAGCTTGGGAAGCATTGCGCGCTGCGTATGAAAATACTCGTATCCTTGTCAACAACCAAATCAAAAATCTTTTTAATTTGCCTACTGCACTTGATGAATCCGACAAGTCCATACGAGTACTTCAATGCAAAATAAATGACTCTTTAGCAGCACTTAAAGCACATAAAGTTATTACCGAAAATTGGGATCCTATCCTTGTATTTGCGTGTTCTAACAAACTGCCCAAAACTACACTTGCGCTCTGGGAGCAATCTTTAGAAGATCCAACCAAAGTTCCGACATGGAAACAATTAGACAAATTTTTCAGTAGTCGCTTTCAGACTTTAGAGTCCATTTCGGACACTACTTCCTCAAAACCAGTTACTCACCAAGCTCCAAGAAAAACCTCCACTCAAAATCCTCAAAAAGTAAATACATTTCTTGCGAAGGCGGAAGGATTCAAGTGTAAAATCTGCTCAGCAGATCATTCTATATATGAATGTCCAAAATTCTCGGCGACGACTGTTCCTTCTCGAATCGAAGCAGTTCGCCATCATAAAATGTGCAATAATTGCTTAGGCACCAGTCACCAAAAATCTTCTTGCGCTAGCAAATATTCTTGCACTTATTGCAAGAAACGTCATCACACACTTCTGCATCTCGCAACCCATCCTTCTTCAAGTCAAAATGATAAAACTTCAAAAATACAGTCCACTCCTCAACCACCAAGTGCACAAGAATCCCAAATTTCTGCTGCTGCACAGCCATTCATTCCTCAAACATCCTACCAAAATTACATGGTGACCTCTACTAAAAGAATCCTTCTTGCAACTGCCTTAGTCAGTATTGTCGGAAAGGAAACGGTGCATGTTATAAGAGCTCTTATTGACCCTGGCTCCGAAATATCCTTTATTTCGGCAGCTGTACAAAATCGACTCAATTAGCCTTCCGAGTTCTATTTTCTCGATAATAGATCCTTAACTTTTCACAGGTCTCACTCTGGCCGATCCCACTTTCAATAAATCGTCTCAGGTGGACCTTCTCATAGGTACTGACCTATATCCCTCCATCATTCGCAATGGCGTAAAACATATATCGAACTCACTTCTCGCACAGAATACTATGTTTGGATGGATATTGTCGGGACCAGTTCCAGAGTCTTTTCAATCATTTAATACTTACACATCTGAGAGTACTTCTAATTTAGATACTCAAATACGTAAATTTTGGGAGATAGAAGAATTGCCTTCTACTGTCATTCGATCAAAAGAAGATTGCTTCTGCGAAGAACTTTATAAAAGAACCACTTACAGACGTTCTGATGGCAGATTTGTTGTACGCCTTCCATTTAAACAGCAAACTTCAAAGATCAGTTTAGGTCACTCGAGGTTTATTGCGTTAAAACAGTTCTCTCGAATCGAAAAATCCTTAGCTAATAAAGCTGAGCTAAGATCTAAGTACTCTGACGTCATTGAGAACAACAAAGTTAGTTCATTTTATCTTCCGCATCACGCGGTGATAAAACCTGAGAGTACTTATTTCTTATTTTGTTCTTATTTATTTATTTCATCAATTGATTCGAAGATCTGCTGATTACAAAATTAACAAAAATAATAAAGATAAAAAGATTTATACATATTTACAAGAGCTAGTAATAAATTAAAATTATATTAAACTAATTAATCAATTACATATTTGAAGAATTATTTTCTTAAAACAATCTCTATTCATGTTAAGGTCAATTTCATTATAAACCGTATTGAACAGATTTAGAGAACGTGTTATTGGTTCATTTAGACCATAATTGGTTCTATGAAGGGGAGCATAAAATAACTCATTTCTGTTGCGAAAAACTCTTGATGGAACATAAAGAGGCATTAGTGAAAGCAGCTCACTAGAGGTTATTCGATTATCACAAATATCCTTAACGAACAAAATGCATTGGACTTGCCTTCGACATTTAAGCGTTTTTATGTCAATAAGTGAACATCTTGATTTATAATCTGGCAGAGACCCAACCCAATTAAGTTTGCGTAATGCATAAAGAGTAAATCTTTTTTGAACTCTTTCAATTCTCAGAATATTACTTTCGTAAAAAGGCGACCAGACTACACAACAATATTCCAAAACCGGTAAAACTATAGACATAAATATGGTCTTCAAAGTATAGGCATCCTTAAAATCTTTGGAGTTCCGTTTCAAAAAACCTAATAGCGAATTTCCTTTAGAAACTATATAATCAACATGAGATCTGAAATCAAGCTTTGAATCAAAAATCACGCCAAGATCATTTATTTCATTTATCCTAAGAAGACTAACATCATGGAATTTATATTCAAAATCAATGGGATATAAAGATCTAGATACATGAAAAATTTTACACTTCGAGTAATTCAGCTCAAGATGATTGTAGTCGCACCATTTGAGCGAAGATGTTGCTGTAAATACTTCAACATCATCAGCATACATCAAACAGTTACAAATAGAGGGTAAATCACTGGTAAACATTATAAAAAGAAGTGGGCCCAAATGACTGCCCTGTGGAAGTCCCGATACCACATCTATAAGATCTGAAACGCATTCATCTATCTTAACAGCTTGTTTCCTGTCAGTCAAGTATGATCCTAACCACTTTAAAAAAGAAACATCCAATCCCAACATCTTAAGCTTTTGCAGGAGAAGACCATGATGAACGCGATCGAAAGCCTCTACAAAATCAGTATATAGGACATCAATCTGTTTACCCTTTTCGACATGATTAATACAGTAATTTGCAAAAAGACTTAAATTAGTACAAGTTGATCTACCTTTAACAAAACCATGTTGTTCTTGAGGTAGCAAATTCTTAACAGCAAAATAAAGTCTTTGGATGACCATTTTTTCAAAAAGTTTGGGTATAACTGAAAGTTTTGAGATTGGTCTATAGTTCTTCACTAAGTGCTTAAGGCCACTCTTATAAATTGGATCTATGTAAGATATTTTCCATTCACTAAGGAAAACACCAGTTTTTAAAGATTTATTAAAAATAAGGGTCAAAGCATTACAAAGTGAATAAGAACATTTTGACAAAAGAATAGGAGGAATCATATCAAAGCCAGATTTTTTTGACACATCAACTTCTTTTAAACTTTCCAAGACATCCTGTTCTGAAAAACTTTGTATTTTAAAATCTATCAAAGGAGTAATGTCAGGGTATAAGCCATAAACATTTGTTAAAATAATTGTGACATTATATGAAGTTTGAAAGAACCGGGCAAAAAGATCACATGAGGACTGAATATCGTTGGACTTTAAATCCTCGCAGTCCATACATTGAGGAAAAGATGAACACTTTCTCTTAGAATTCAAAAATACCCAGAAAGATTTTGAATTATTTCTTATATTGGATTCAGTATTGATAATATATTGTCTATATAAAAATTTGTTGAGAAAATCAAATTCTCTCCTCAACTGACAAAATATTGCACGATCTTCTGAAAGATTTGTTATTTTAAAACGCTTTAAAGCCTTATTTTTAGCATTTTGCAAATTTTTAATTCTTTTGTTAAACCATGGAAGCTTAAACGATTTCTTTCTGGTTAAGGTAGGAACAAATCGTTCAATGCCTTCATTAACAATACATTTAAATCTTGTAAACATATCCTCTAGAGATCTGCCTTCCAATAAATCCTGCCAGTTAACAGTATTATAAAAATTATTTAGTGCTATAAAATCTGCCTTAGCAAAAGTTTTACGGTTTTTGAGACAAACAGAAACATAATTGTAGTATTCAAAAGAGAAAGAAATAGCCTTATGATGAAAAGAGTTATTTAAAAGAGGAAAATCAGATATTTTTAAGGAATACTTTAAATCGTTGTTAATAAATACTAAATCCAAAATTCTATTTAAATCATTCTTAACATTATTAATTTGAAACAGGCCCAAGGCAGAAAAAGAATCAACTACTAACATTTCTATATCTTTATTGGCATTAAAAGGGATCAAAACATGATCTTCTTCCATGTAGCACCAGTCGATATCACCAATGTTGAAGTCGCCAAGTATACAAGGAAATTGGTTATGTGTCAATTCATTCACTATTGCTTGAGCATTAGAAACATGTGCAGTATATAAATCTATTCCGCTCATTGGACGGCTATAACATACAATAAAAAATAAATCTTTAATTTCAGCAGAATCTTCAGAACTTACACAAACACAAAGTTACTCAATATCATCTGCATCATTCTTCAATTTATATTCAGTGCTGTTGAAAGTTGTTCGGATGGCAACCAAAACACCACCTCCTCGATCCCATCCTGTTTTAGTTGAACGATCTTTGCGATATACATTGTACGAAGAATCAAAGAGCTCACACGATGTAAAATTTGAATTAAGCCATGTTTCAACGATGATTATGACATCAAACTCTTGAAGAGAAGAGGATAAAAAAAGCTCGTTTGTTTTCGTACGTAAACCTCCAGCATTTTGAAAATATACGCGAATTTCAGATAAATTCGATTTAATCTTTGGAGCCACTATTTTTTCTTGGATATGCCTTCCTTTTTCCGAAAATTTTCAAATTTCTTTAATTGGACATGTTTAGACTGAAACATCCAAAGCAGCCTCGAAGTGGCTTTCGGGGATCCCTAATTTGAAATTCACAAAACGGGGTAAAATCGAATCTACTTCTTTTTTAATGAGTTTTGTACAGCGCATGGTATTCTTTGCGATATTAAACTTAGCTGCAGCATATTCCAAAACATTTTCCTCCGTCACATTACTATCCAAGCGGGCAAGATGTAAAAATCTTAGACGAGGTACAGATTGCATTAAACGTAGCGACCCAATTTTCGTTTTAATATAATTTTTAACATCGAGAGCATTCGTAAAGGGTTCAAGTTTCGAAATGAAAAGAGTTTTTTGTCCTTCAACTATTTTTAATCCACAGTCAATAGGCGATGTCAAGTTATCCACGATGAGCGGAGGCAAATTTCGGAATGGGTTGACGGGAGGAATTTTTGTTGAAGCTGTAGGTGGCGTTAATAAAGGTTGGGTCGATGAAACAGGAAGTTGAAGAGGATTTGACTTTGAAGTTGGAGGTTGTTCCGATGGATGTTGAGTTGATGCAGACAGGATCGGTGGGTACAAAGTTGAAGAAGATTGGATGTTGAAGATGGAAGCTGTTCAGATGAATGTTGAGCACGATTTGTCGTAGAAGCTGGAGGCTGTTCAAATGGAGGTAGAGTTGAAGCAGGCTGGATCGGTGGAGCAGAGGGCTGAGCAAAATTGGATGTTGAAGCTGGAGATTGTTCAGATGAATGTTGATTTAATTCTGGTGGGATAGGTGGGGCTGGAGGTTGAGAGGGATTTATGTAATATTAAAGCTGGAAGCTGCTCACATAAAGGTTGTATTATTACGGGTAGGATCGGTGTCACGGAAAGTTGAATAGATAGAATAGAATAGTTGATAGTCCTACAAAATTGGCGTTTCGTCCCGGCGATCTCACTTGGAATCATCAGTTTCGCCCCGGCCGGGAAGAAACGCCAATTTTTGTAGGACTTAAAGGCCGTTAAAAGCTATTTTGAATCAATAATTCAACAAAGTCCATTAAAATAGTGCTAAGTCTTCTACTTGGCTGATGTATTTCAGTAGTATAGTATATAGAAGTTGTATTATTAAAAAAACCTTCTTAGATTATCGATATCGTTAAGTTTTAGAAAAAATATCAAGTACAATAATTTGTAATTGTTAAAGCTCAATTAGACTCCTTGAGTATTGAAATATTTGTTTGTTTTAATCTAATTTTAAATTTTAAATTTTAAACTTGAAACCATAAATGAAATTGAAATATTTAAAGCTAATAACTGAAAATGAAAAATGAAATTTTATAATACATGAAATGAAAAAAAAGAAATATTGATGTGGACCCAAATGAATCTGAACCCACTTTGTTGGGTGCCAAAGTATGTGAAAGCATTAGGAGACATATTCTAATGTCTCAGGTAGCGATAGGCACGCTTGCGGTTGCACAGCTTTAGCTCGTCGGTGGGATGGGATCTTGCTACCTATCAATGGATACATAATATTTATCGTGCCTGTTAAAAGTTAATTTTAAAATAAATTAAAAGTGAAATAAAGTTCAAAACTGAACAAACTGATATTATGAAGCTTGGACATAACCCTCCTCAATACATCCGGGCCAATCCTAGATGCACCACGACTGTCTCTAATTGTCCAATTTTAATAAGATAGTCCCTAACATACTCACACACACTACTACAGAATCACATCCTAAATTTTATACCATTTACCACATCACAAACATAACATAATTAATTTTTTTTTTAAAGAAAAGATACATACGTTTACTTATGAGAATTGTTATCATATTAACAATAATGAATATTTTTCCTTTGTTATATTTTAATTTAATAACTTAAAAAGGAAAAAGTTTAGAGAATTTAAAATTGTTTCAATTTAGATTGCAAAATACTTAAAATTTAGAATTAATAAGAAAATAGTTTTTAAATATTAATACCATTATAGGTAATTTAAACAAAATTAGGTAAAAAAAAATTAGACAAAATAGTACTCACCGTTTTCCCGGACGATGAAATTTGTGGCCACAACTTTCTTCGAAGCAAGATACCTTTTTTTATATAAGTTATTTAAATTTGTAATTATATTTATGGATTAAATTCAATCGTTAAAATACGAAAGGATAGGTTTTCAAACTAGAATTTAAACTAAAACAACAAACCAAAACACGAATGAGATTTCACTTAAAGATTTAAACTTAATTAAAATAAAAAAAAACAGCAAACCACGTCCACAATCGCATTTGTTAAAGATGACTGATATAGTTTAATGTATCTTTAAGTTTTGTTTGTTTTTTTTTTCTTGATTGATGAAAAAAGAGGACAATATGAAAATCTTGATTTTTTAACTCATTAAGGGATTCAAACACTCGGGAATTATTTTCTTTGGTAGACAAAAAAAAAAATTCACTTTTTCTGAAAGGATCCAATCACTGAGGAATTATAATATTTTTTTTCTTAAAAGATGAAACCTTTTGACCTGGAGTCTTAGAAAATTTGTTGATTTTTTTAGAAAGTTGGATAGAAAGATACTCATGCACTGTTATCTTCTTTTTTTTCTAGAATTTTTAATAACTTTCGCTTTTATACATTTGTCCACAATATTTTGTTTTTAGATTTTTATTAAATTTTTTTATATATTTACACTATGAATTCCCAAAGCCAAATCTTTTGAAAACTTATTTTTTTCTTCTTATGCAAATCAATCGCCTGCTTTTGTTTTACTTTTAATTTCTTTACAAAGTAAAAAAAAAACAAGTTTTTTTTTTTAATGAATTTACTTATTAAGTTTTAAGGTGCACGGTACACAACAAAGCCAACAATTTTTAACTGCATTTTAACGGACTCTCCAGAAAAAAAATTAAAGGATAAGGGAAAAGCAAAACGACAAAACTCCACATACTCAACTACATAAATTTGTTCTCAAAAGCTTCAAATTACAAAACTCCTTAGTAAAATCCACTGAAGAAGCACTTTCTTTACAACTGTGAATGGAAATGGTAACTCTGTTGAGATGAGCATAATTCCAAAACACACATTTTAAATGACGCACGATCGTTCAGCAGTATCGCTTTATCAGTGGGATACAATTAATATGGAGTGTACTATTTTTTGCGAGGAATCACAACAAACATTCTTGTGCGTACGTCAGCGGCTTGCTATTTTTTTAGTGGCATTTTTTTCAACTCATTGTCGTGAGCGTGCATCAGACGCCACTGCTTTAGAAAAAGCCCGCCAATAAGTCATGTACTGCACACTTTGTTGTTATTTATTATTTATTTTAAACAAAATTTTAATATTATTCTAGATAAAATTCTAGATGAATTCGTGACCGTCAATGGTAAAAATTTGTTTTCTCGCATTTATTTTTAAATGAATCATTCCTTGAAATGCGACCTTCTGAATGGGAAATACATAAATAGTTCATACACATGAAACCAACAATTCTGCAACTGAGAGTTGGAAATGATACAGCAGAAACTCTTACAATGTGTAAAGAAGCGTAAGAAATCGTATTCTGAAGGAAATATCTACTTTAATAATTACATGTTTGATTAGTTTTAATTGAATATTGACATTTATTAATTTGTATTGCTCTTAAATTGGAACAAATTGAAAGAAAAAACAAAAGTTCATCAAACACTTAAAAATGGTTCATATTAATTTCCCTTCTTATCTTTGACGTCAAGTCGGCACGGATTCCTATAGTCCTACGAAGCTAATATTTTGCATATGATCAGGTCTGAGAGGTACTCAAAAAATAAAGGGGTATGCGTTTCAAAAAAAAAAAAAATATGGGACACCCTAATGTATTACTATCGGACGGTAAGCCGAGCAGAATCCACCTTCATTATGAAGAACTTCTATGAACACATAAAATACAAATATGTGTGAAGACTTGAAACAATATAGCAATTCACAAAGAAATGTAGCTTCACAGAAACAAAACTTAAAATTCCTTTTAATTTGCCGACAATCAGGAGTGGAATCGGCTAAGGTGATTGGTCGATTGTCACATTTATGAGTTATGACAATGAAATGTGACCACAAAAAAAATTGTCATAAATCGATTAATTTGATTTTTTTATTGATTTGATGACTCAGTCATGGAAAAAAAAAACTCGGACCTGGCCGAAAATTCCTTTTATGTATGTGAATTTGATTTTCCAAGGACTTAAAAATAATTAATTGCACAGGTACAAATAAATTAATTTTTCTTGAATTTGTCAAATTCACATGAAAATGAAACCAAAATAGCTGTCACAAGAAAAATTCGCAAAAATATGATTCTCACATGTGATAATCACCTTATGCAGACCCAATTTGTTTATTTCGACTGTCAATTATCACAGATCACCTTAGCCGATTCCACCCCAGGTCTTATTCCTAACCACTTAAAAAATTCTACCCACAACACTATACAACAAAGTGTGCGGTACATGACTTATGGGCGGGCTTTTTCTAAAGCAGTGGCGTCTGATGCACGCTCACGACAATGAGTTGAAAAAAATGCCACTAAAAAAATAGCAAGCCGCTGACGTACGCACAAGAATGTTTGTTGTGATTCCTCGCAAAAAATAGTACACTCCATAATAATTGTATCCTACTGATAAAGCGATACTGCTGAACGATCGTGCGTCATTTAAAATGTGTGTTTTGGAATTATGCTCATCTCAACAGAGTTACCATTTCCATTCACAGTTGTAAAGAAAGTGCTTCTTCAGTGGATTTTACTAAGGAGTTTTGTAATTTGAAGCTTTTGAGAACAAATTTATGTAGTTGAGTATGTGGAGTTTTGTCGTTTTGCTTTTCCCTTTTCCTTTTTCCTTTATTTTTTTTCTTTAGAACCCGTTAAAATGCAGTTAAAAATTGTTGGCTTTGTTGTGTACCGTGCACCTTAAAACCTAATAAGTAAATTCATTAAAAAAAAAAAACTTTGTTTTTTTTACTTTGTAAAGAAATTAAAAGTAAAACAAAAGCAGGCGATTGATTTGCATAAGAAGAAAAAAATAAGTTTTCAAAAGATTTGGCTTTGGGAATTCATAGTGTAAATATATAAAAAAATTTAATAAAAATCTAAAAACAAAATACTGTGGACAAATTTATAAAAGCGAAAGTTATTAAAAATTCTAGAAAAAAAAGAAAATAAAAGTGCATGAGTATCTTTCTATCCAACTTTCTAAAACAATCAACAAATTTTCTAAGACTCCAGGTCAAAAGGTTCATCTTTTAAGAAAAAAAATATTATAATTCCTCAGTGATTGGATCCTTTCAGAAAAAGTGAATTTTTTTTTTTTGTCTACCAAAGAAAATAATTCCCGAGTGTTTGAATCCCTTAATGAGTTAAAAAATCAAGATTTTCATATTGTCCTCTTTTTTCATCAATCAAGAAAAAAAAAACACTATTTAGAACTTCTCTATTACTTGTAATGACATCTTCAAAAAATAAATATACTTGATATCGAGCTCAAAATGACAATATACTAAGAATTATTTGGGACATGTTGTATTTTTCCTATATAAATTGCATGGCATACTTTGAATGAAAGTAGGCACGAGTTCCTATAGGTCTACGAAGCTAATATTTTGCATATGATCAGGTCTGAGAGGTACTCAAAAAATGGGTATGCGTTTAAAAAAAAAAAGTGTGTGTGTGCAATTCTCACACGACAGAAGAAAAACTTCAGGGGCCAAACTATGTAACTCGATTCTACAATAAAAATCTTCGAATTCGCAAAATCTCAGCTCGCTATTTCTTTAGAAAACGCATATAAACGGAAATAGAACTAGAACTAGCTGGTTGAAGATTCTGTGGCAAAAAGTCGAAAGCTCCAAAATTTGATCCCACTTTCATACATATTACCACTGTAAATAAGCATTGAAAACAACTTTCGAATGGATTCGAAAGTAGAAGCATGTTACATAGTAGGGCCCTTCATCATCATCAAAATATGTAATGGCCCCAAGAAAGTTATTGGGACTTACCAATAATCAAATTTAGTGACAACTTAAATATTTCAGTAAAATTAACCTTAATTCTGGTGTTCCCAAATAATGTACCATTCATGGAATGTTTAATTTTTTGAAGTCCATTCCATATATGATTCATTATTAAGAGTCCACTTGAATATTAAGGTCATACTATATATGGTTTAATAGCTAGAGCCCATTCTATTATGGTCCATTTTACTGAAATATTTAAGTCGTCACTAAATTTGATTATTGGTAGGGCCCATTAAAAATAAAGAAAGTTATTGAATAACTAATGAATTTTTGTTCGGCTTTCATTTTTTTTAAATCTTTTTACTCAGGCGGTACTCCTTCATCCGTTCACTTGGAGTTATAGATAATTTGTTTTTCCTCCTCCTCCCCAAGAACGGTTTCTCTGGGTTTTCCACAAAATTAAAAGAAACCGAGTTTCGTACGTTTACAGTTATTTGGAAAACTTAGACCGAAAGAGATGTCCGTTTCTAATTCGAGGGAGACGTGTTCAAACAGTGTACGGAAGGGCGTTTTTTGTTCTGTCTACCGCAGGAACACAATAGACGGTACCCAGGCTGCGAATTGCGTTGTCTTATCATATAGAAAGCAGGAAATATTAAGGGGGGAACGCGGTGGTCAAATTAAAATTGTAAGAATATTGCAACAGTTTTGTCTGACGAATGGCAATGTGCAATCGGAATTGTCGTTTCTCTTTTTGATAAGACGACTGCAGATAATTTTAAGTAAAGGTAGTACTATAATAGTTGGAAGCTTATGTGAAAATCAAAAGAAAATTAGCTTACCAAAACGTCAAATTAACAAGTCGCCTATAATAATTGTTTGTTCAATGTTAATTTTTTCATAATAATTTACAGAATGATAAATTTTTAATTATTTATTTACTTTGAAAAATAACTTAAATGCGATTCGAAATAAGTAAATTAAAATAGAATTTAAGATTTCACTCATTCTGAAAGAAAATTTGAACATCTTGCAAGCTAGTCTGAACACCGTCATAGGAAGCGCCAGTAGCGCATGAGTAAACTAAACACCCTTATCTATTGTACTAGATTTGTCATTCTGAATGAAAGAATACTAGATTGAGTGACATGGAAATGTACATTTCTTCCACTTGGACTCTTCTTGCCAAAAAATTTAAACAAATAATTTCCCCTCCCCATTACTTTTTTAAGAGAGAAAAAAATGCTTTTCAATTTCTCTTTCCGGTGTCGCTTTTTCGTTTCATAAAATTTTCAAAGCACAACGATGCCAAAGAAGTTTCACTTAAAAAAAAATAAAATATGGGACACCTTAAGCTAAGTACAGACGATTGTCAGATCTTACAATATTGTCAGATCTATCAGTGAAAAAACTGTTCCAAATGTCTTACAATCGTCTGAACGCACAATTTTTATCATTGTCAGTCGATTCGGACATTGTCAGACCCATTGGTCATTGTCAGATGTTTTAATTGAAAACATCTTACAATTGCTGACAATTTTTTCATTGTTCGAAATGTCAATGAGTTGGTTAAAGAGAGATACAAAAATAGCTGACAATCAAATTGGGAACAAATCTACCAACCGTGTGAACGGACAATTTTTGATTGTAAGAAATATGTCAATTGTCAGCTAATTGTTAGCTATTGTCAGACCATTGACAGTTCTGACATTATTGTAAGATCTGACAATCGTCTGTACTTAGCTTTATAATACATAAATATAAAGGGTGTTTTTTTAGACGTGTGGTTTTCAATCTGGCAATACTTTTTTTCGGAGTTGGACTTTTTGACAGCTGTCACTTGATTTATGCTCAGTTTGGTTTACCATTTCATAATGAATAGACTTACTCCTGAACAACGTTTGCAAATCGTGCAAATTTATTACCAAAATAATGGTTCGGATTGCTGCTGTGGAGCAGAGTATCGAAGAAGACCCGAATGAGTCCATCCGCCATCGCGCCCAACAATTGGAGCTGGGGCCTCTTTGGCCTCTCGGCTGGAATTTATTCGAGCCAGCCACTTGCCCGAAATCATTTTTAAAACATAATGGCAAACCCTTATCTTTATAATAAAGCTAAATTCTTGGCCATAACAGGTGTTTTTTTGCAATCCCGGGGGCAATTGGTTGAAAAAAAACGACAACGGGGATTAGCGATGCCATCACAGAAAAAAACATGGAGTTTTCATACAAACTATTAATAACATGTATGTAATTCATGCCGGTAACACAGTTTTTCTGTGCTCTTAAGTTAAGCCCCGAGAATTCTCTGGGATTAGCTAAGCCCGCAAGGGGTTAAGTTGTTGTTGCATTTTACATGTAAATCTTTTTGCTTTTTTCACGATCACCTATACTTTGACTTATAGCTATAGCTGTTTATTTACAAGCTGGCTATAATTGTTGCTAAGATTGTCACAATCGGATCTGCGATTAATTGAGCTTTTGCAATGGATAATATGCAACATCTCAAGCAACATTCTTTTTGAATAATGTTGTTCAACTTCCAAAACTTCAACATGTAAAATGTTGCATTTAAAACTGCAAATTTTCTTCGTAAAAATATTTTTGCCAATTTTGTAAACTTACAAAATTCTTACACAATATTTTCTTTCAAATATACAAAAAAAAACAATTTTCAGCACTCCATTCTTTCATTTTTTATAAACATCTAAAGTAAGAACAATATATATTTAAAGTTAATTTACATTTACATTATAAATATAACGTCCAATGGCAGCATTAAAAATGTCACACCCTGCTTTTTTCACGATCACCTATACTTTGACTTATAGCTATAGCTGTGTTTATTTACAAGCTGGCTATAATTGTTGCTAAGATTGTCACAATCGGATCTGCGATTAATTGAGCTTTTGCAATGGATAATATGCAACATTCTTTTTGAATAATTTTGTTCAACTTCCAAAACTTCAAAATTTAGCAGATCCGGTATATGCCCCTCTTGCAAACAATGTAAGGCGAGAGCCGTTTTTTGTGTACCCCCGTTGCTAATATCGGTGCCTATATATGTCGAAGAGCACGTCGTCCCCTTCCCTCCTAAGCAATCGATCTTATATACCGTATCAGTTTTCTCCATCGTGTCAATTTTGCTCTTGGTGTTGGTAAAAATATTTTTACGAAGAGAATTTGCAGTTTTAAATGCAACATTTTACATGTTGAAGTTTTGGAAGTTGAACAACATTATTCAAAAAGAATGTTGCTTGAGATGTTGCATATTATCCATTGCAAAAGCTCAATTAATCGCAGATCCGATTGTGACAATCTTAGCAACAATTATAGCCAGCTTGTAAATAAACACAGCTATAGCTATAAGTCAAAGTATAGGTGATCGTGAAAAAAGCAGGGAGTGACATTTTTAATGCTGCCATTGGACGTAATTTTCTAGTATTATATTTATAATGTAAATGTAAATTAACTTTAAATATATATTGTTCTTACTTTAGATGTTTATAAAAAATGAAAGAATGGAGTGCTGAAAATTGTTTTTTTTGTATATTTGAAAGAAAATATTGTGTAAGAATTTTGTAAGTTTCTTTTTTATTTTATTGATGTTAATTTTTGACTACCTACTAATGTATGTTGTTTTTAATGTATTTTGTGAATAAAGGCCTGATGATGAGCGTAAACATGCTCGAAACATCGCATAAAAATATATAAATAACATCTTTAAATTGACCTATAGCCCACTTAACATTTGAACATTATATTTCAGAATGTTGAAATAAATGTGATGAATTCATATTTCGGACTTAAATTATTTTGGTAATTTTTAGCTACAGTTGGTCATTTTTATTTTCAATTTTGGACACGAACTTTATTTTTAAGTGGCAACCGTGGCCAGAAGTACTTGGCAGTAGATGCTGCAGCCTAATGAAAAAAGTATAATAGGCGGGCACCTAGCACTCGATCACTAACTGACTTATCGGTAGGTAATCAGATTCAGATCAATGACCAACTTTCCAAGTTTGAAATTCTTGTAGAGTTGAGTTCAAGCCTGATTTCCAATGCGCCGAACAAACGAGACGATAAAATAAAATAATGATATAATATACATACCTACAAATACACAATCAATCTTGGGATTGGCGAACGTCGTAGATAATTTTTTTAATACCTTCATTTTATCAAAATACGTATCTTCATCATTCTTCACAAGTTTAACATCTTTAATTATTAAATAAAACTTAATTTATAATATGGTTTCTTGCCTTTTTCATGCGTTCTTTTTGTTCATATCTCATATCTGCATTCTTTGCTGGATTCAATTTCCTTCGAATAATATTATAAGTTTGTGTTTTCATTTCATCTCGGTTTCCCATACTTCCGATTATTTTTTAGGTTTCTTAAAAAATATTATTATTTTCATAGAAAATAGTAGTGGTATACGTATAATTAAGTAAACAAATCACTATTTCATATTAGCAGAGATTATGAATTATAAAGATTTTAGACTAGGCTATCATTCTTGTTTGCATACAATTGTGCTTTTCCACCAGCCGTCAGTTTCAAACAAGGAAAAAAATAATAGGAAACAGCTGGTCTGAACTTAGAGAAAGGTAAACAAACGCCAAATATTTTTACAATATAATGCTTGCTTGTTTTCCAATAAAAACGTATAGAACGATGGTTATAACGCCAATTTAACAAAAAATTAATTTCAATAACTTATCAAGCTTATTTATATAAAAAATCACAGAAAATATTAAAAATCCACATTGCACTGAAAAGAGCATTTGTTTACATTACTCCAAGTTCGATATCACAAATTTTGTTTTTGTTGTTTTGAACTGTCAAAATTAGAAAGAGGAAAGACAAAGATAGTTTTCGGAAAAGCCCAATTGGGATTTTCCACCAGCCGTCAGTTTCAAACAAGCAAAAAAAAATAGGAAACAGCTGGTCTGAACTTGGACAAACGCCAAATATTTTTACAATATAAAGGCTTAACTACATTCAACTTACTTTTGTACAAAAGTGAACAAAATAGGGGTATTCCTGATCCGATGCAAATGGTCTTGTATCATTGCAAAAATGCAAAAGTGTAAAATTGCTATACCCTAACCCCATTATAAGAAAAAAAACTTTGCACTTTTGCAATGATGCAAGATCAGTTTGCATCCGATCGGGAATACCCCTAATGTTTTGACTTTTTCAACTTTTTCCTATCTTCTTTCTCAAATTTTACAAAAGTAAAAGTTAAAGCGGTCCTAACTTTTACTTTTGCACAAAAGTAAAGCTAAGTACAGACGATTGTCAGATCTTACAATAGGTGCGTTTTATTGGTAGTTTTTTTAGCGCAGCAATGCAAGGCCCAATAAAACGCTATTTTCAATTTTTTTTGTTTAAATTTCAAAGTTGGTAATCGTGCAATTAAATTTAAAAGTTCAATTCGAGGAAAAGTACTTAAAAACTTAAATGGATAATAGAACAAAGGAGGTAAAAACAATTAATCAATTTCAAATTTCCTGTAAAAATAAGTCTTTTTATTGCAGTTCCTTTCATTTCTTTTAAACTCATCAACTGATGAAAGTAATTATTGTTCCTTTGATAAAAATGATTATTCTTTCGAAGATGAAGAGACTCATGCAAAAATTTACAATTTCATGGACGTAATCGAAGAATATAGTGAGATTGATTTTAAGTCGCATTTTAGATTAAACCGCTCAACCATAGAGAAATTAATTGGTTATTAAATTTATTTGTGTATTTTATTGCAAAGGGTACAACAAATGTTGTATCTTTTTGTTCAATATTTCAAAGTTTTGTAATCTTTTATTTGTTTTCTTTTTTTAGAAAGCTATTCGCAATCTGATATTTTTTCATCAAACCTAAATCATGGAGGCAAGCCAAAGATTAATGCCAGAAAACAAGTTTACCCATAGACATACTAGATATGGACTTCTAGAAGCTATCTTCACGTTGGTTCCAACTTTAATTATAAACGACACGAGCGCTAAAGGCCTAAAAGCGGAGAATATGGTGTAACTTATGACACATTGGTTTGACGTTTGTTTTATTATGTCATTTTATTTTTTAGAAAAAAAATTATTCAAAATGGAAACGTTTTTTTTTCATTCTTGTTTGTTTGTTTTTTTCAGTGCAACGTGAGGGTACCTTTAGAATTATTAGCTGTGTTTTATTTTCCCTCAGATCCGAACCAGATTGGATTTGCTAACGAAAATACATGTATTACAAAAACAACACAAGATCCAACTTTCTTTTGGATTTGGATTTCCAAATCCATTTTGAACACACACCCTTAATTTGTAAATGTCGCCAGTAGTGTAAAGAAAAAAGACAACGGGTGTATACAAATAAAAAAAACAAAAGGAAAAAAAAGTTGGGTATATATCAAGTTGTCACTGAGATCCTGGTTGTTTTATTTTCATGATCTGATCTGGATTGGATCTGGGGGAAAATAAAACACAGCTATTATCAGTAAAAAATACCTACCACCCGACTTCTCAGCTACGAGGAAACTTACATCTCCACAGGAAACCACCGATGCGGATGGTAAGAGGAATCATCTTAATCTTACTGCCCAGATTCGATCAAGAATCCTTACCGGTGGACCTATAACCGTGGCCGACTACATGAAAGAAGTTTTAACAAATCTATATGCCGGTTACACTGATCTCTATAATACATGTATTAAAGAGATCAGTGGCCGGTTACTACATGAACCGAGATGTTTTTGGACTTCATAATGCTGTGATTAAAAGACAGGATTAAATAATTCAAGGATTACAAAGATTTATTCAAATTAACTTAATGTATAAAAGTACAAGCAAAATGGTAAGCTAGGTTATCGTTGAGGTTTTACAAAAAGTGTCAATCTATATCGACAGTAACAGCCAGCAGTGTTACCAACTAATTATTTAGTATACTAGATTATTAACTTTAAAGATGTTATTACATCACATAACATCGCCCGAAATTTCCCAAATTTTTGGCGAGGTAAGAAACTTTCAAATCATTTGTTGTTTGTTAAGACTTGTCTATCAATTTTACAGCTTGTTGCAGTTTGGTGTTTAAATGAATGGCGCAAAATTTCTTCCCCATCACCGTTTCAAGTAGTTGAACTCAGACCGGGACAAGGAAGTCTTTCAGTAGACGTACATAAAATTTTAACACAACTCAACCTAGGCGGGCAGTTTTCATTGCACTTGGTTGAAGAGAGTCCATATCTTAGCAAAATGCAAGCATCGAAATTATGTTTTAAGCATAATCAAGTCGATGATGAACCTTGTTATTTGGAAAGTGAAACCATAACGAGGACAAATGTGTTTTGGTATAAGCGCTTCGAAGATGTACCCAGAGGCTTTTCTTTTGTCCTGGCACATGAGTTCTTCATTGCTTTGCCAGTTCACAAGCTGCAAAAAGAAGCTGGAATATGGAAAGAAGGTTCTTATAGATGTTAATACAAACAGATAACCATTTTAGGTGTTTTATAAAAAAAGGAAACTCCAATTTCGAAGATTTTCCAAGCGACAAAAGACGACAAACCGAGAGTGTTTGGAATATTCAACAGATACAGATACACTAATTGAGTCATTGGCTGAGAGAACAAAAACCTGATTGAGGAATTAGTTTAATAATAGATTATTAACACTTTGGAGAGAAAACTTACATTCAGAAAAATAATATGAATTACCTATATATTTACTAACTGTTTTATATTGATAAAAAGGCGTTTGAAAAGCATAAATTACATGATCCATTGATTGAACCAGGAACTGCAGATTTCACCGCTGACGTTCATTTCAAGAGAATTAAGTATGTACCTACATAGCAGAAAAGAATGGCCATGCCATTACGATAGGTCTGGTTGAACAGGGCACTTTTCTCAAGAGAATGGAAGGAGATACTGGACTTGAGGTGAAATGCTTTTTTTTAAATATAGTTTAAAAATCATTTATTGAAAATCGAATCTGAAACAATTTGTTTCTCTTAGAAAACGCACTACCTGAGAATTAGGCAAACATTAAATGTAATATTTATTTAACTCAGCTAAGTACTAGCTTTACAAAGAATTTACAAAGAGTTTATATACAGATTATGAATAGTTGGAAAAAAAAGTTAACTTGAATTTACTCGATAAATTTATTCTTTGATCAAACAAATTGATATATTTATCATTGAAATAATTAAATAATTTAAACATTCTATTCAAAGGAGAAAATTGTTCATAGTTGGTCCGATAGTTTGAGATATGTATGCAATCGGTCAAATTCCTCAGGTTTCTTTGGGGAACATTAAAGTTTATACGAGACAGAAGGTGTAAAGAGTCTATATTTCCATTTATTAATTTAAAAATGAAGACAAAACATAAATAGAACGTCTGCTCTCAAGACTCGGCGTATCAATAAGTTTAAGTCTATGGTGGTAAGGTGGAAGATCGTAGGGATTATCCCATCCTAACCCCCCCAGTGCAAATCTTAGGAACCTTTTTTTGGACCAGCTCTAGCCTGGCTTTATGGCAGGCATAATTGGGTCCCCAGACCTGACTTGCGTATTCTAGAATTGGTCGAACAAATGTTATGAAAAGTTGCTTTATAACAAAAGGATCAGAAAATTGTTTTGACTCTCTTAATCCAGCCAAGAATTGAATTGGCCTTATTAGTTATAGAGTTTATGTGTTGTATGAACTTAAGTTTGCCATCAAATGACACACCAAGTACAGACATATAGTTTACACGAGATAATGATACACCATTAAACAAATAATTGAAAGAAATTAAAGAAAGCTTTCTCGTAAAGTTAAAGTTTTATATTAATCGATGTTAGAAAGTAAACAGTTACGAGCACACCAATCAAAAAACGAATTAAGATCACATTGCAACTCTTCACAATCACGAGTATTTGATATAGTTTTAAAGATTGTTACATCATCGGCATTAATGAGGCACTTAGAGTGCTTCAACATAGACGGTAAATCGTTTATAAATAAAATGAAAAGAATAGGGCCCAAATGACTACCTTGTGGATTTCCAGAATTAACTTTGAATTTGTTTGATTCACAACCATTGAAAAGTACAGAGTAAGATCTATCAAGTAAATAAGATTGGAGCCACTTTACAAAATGTTCACTAAATCCCAGCTTTCTTAATTTAAAAAGCAAAATATGATGTGAGAGTTCAGCAAACGCCTTGCTGAAGTCAGTAAAAATATAGTCCAATTGTTTTTTATTTTTAAATGAGTCAATACAGTTTTCTGCAAGTTCCATTAAAAAAGTTACAGTAGAGCGGCCTTTAGTAAATCCGTGCTGATTTGGAACGATAATGGATTTAACATAAAAACATAGCGATTCACAAATAATAGACTCAAACAGCCTTATTTATTAGATTTCACTAATACTCGTTTCAACCTAGGAATAGTTAAACCGAGTCGAAGCACTTACTCCGTCTTTACGCCGCGTCAAACAAATTCTTATTTATTAAGTCGTTTTAGCGCCGGAGTAAATTTACTCCGACTTTACTTCGCCTCTAATCCTGAAAAACTTATTTATGAAAAAATAAACGATGATTAGAGGCGGAGTAAGCTAAAACTGGTACATAGTAGGATTAAAGCCGTAGTAAAGCCGTTTTAGATTCTAAATGACATGACATTTAGTAACTAAAAAGGAGTGTAGAAGAAGTTTTTTTTATCCGTTTGTTACTAATTGTAAGGCAAAATGGATAGTTATTTTGCATTTATAAATGATTTAAATTCTTTAAACGCTTTAGTTGCAGTACAAAACTCGTTTAATCCTATATTATAATAACCAGAGAGATTGGTTTTTTTTTGATAATATATTTGACATAAGAAGGGTGTAGCTAAAACCGTTTGACGTGGCGTTATGACGGAGTAAGTGCTTCGACTCGGTTTAACTATTCCGAGGTTGAAACGAGTATTAGTGAAATCTAATAAATAAGGCTGAAAGAGTTTAGCTATCACAGATAATTTAGCAACAGGCCTGTAATTTTTAATTTCGTCTTTTTTACCTTTCTTATGTAAAGGGATTATAAAGGAACTTTTCCAAATCGATGGAATAAACAAGAAGATATTGAAAAATTAAAAAGAATGGACAAAGGCAACGACAAATGATTTACGCAGTTTTTCAAAATAGTAGAGGCTATACCATCAGGACCAGATATACAACTCTCGTCAAGATTAGATATAGACTTAGCAATGTTGTCAGTATTAATATTAAAGTTCATATCAGTCAAGTAAGTAAAAGATTTCAATAGGCCAAAGTCTTGGACTATTACGTCATGTTTATCACAATTTGAAGTATCACAGTTTGAGGTATCACAGCTTAAAGTATCATAGTTGTAAGTATCACAGTTAAAGGCACTTTGAAAGAAGTCCGAAAAAAGTTGTGTTATAACCCGTGGATCATGACTTGAAGTGTCGTTAGACTTGAGAACAGAGGGGTAAGGACTAGATTTTCTTTTATTATTTATGAATTTCCAAAAATACTTCGGATTCATTTTTAGATCTCTTTGCACCTTCTGAATGTAATTAAGATACTTTAAACTTGAAATTCTATTGAAAATATCTCTCGATTCACAAAATAGTTTAAAATTATTCTCAGTTGGAGATAGTTTATATTTGGACCATAGCTTGTTTCTTCGATTTTTAAGGCTTTTAATTTCGCTATCGTACCAATCTGGAACAAAATATCTCGATTTTACAATTTCAAGAGGAACAGATTCAAGAAAGCAATCAAACATAATATTATTAAATTCAAAAACCATAGAGTTAACATTTAAACAATTATTCAGATGAGACCAGTCTACTTGTGATAACAAGGAATTTAGTTTTATAAAATCGGTCTTTTAAAATTAAATGAGTAAAAATTATCACATATTTCAGATTATTAAAATTTTTAAAAAGTGAACAAATCAGCGCTGGGTGGTGATTATCTTCAGTCACTAGAGGCTCAGTTGATTTATCTACCGTAATAATATCGTCATCAATAGTGCTAAACACTAAGTCCAGCAATTTTTCATTAGTATTTAAAATATCGTTATGTTGATGAAGTCCAAGTGATGTAATATCATCAATTAGTCTTGAATCGTCAGATCTAAGGTTACCAGTTTGTAACATAACATTCGCATCAGGGCAGCACAGCCAAGTTACATTGGAAAGGTTGAAGTCTCCTAAGCAAATAATTTCATCCTGATAATTTAGTAATTCACTTACAAAGCTAAAGTATTCAAAAACCTTTGAATAAACATCTTGTGGACTTCCAGGAACAATATATAAAGTAACAATATACAAATTTCTGTCATTAAATGATACTTTTAGGCAGAGTATTTCTTTGTCAAGTGCCACGGGATTCGGGAACATGAATTGGTACAGCTACATACGAAGATTTTACAGCAATTAAAATTCCGCTTCCAACAGTGTCGATATTTGGATCAGTATATCTGTCACGTCTAAAGACATTAAATGTTTTGTCAAAAATTTCGGAATCATTGATACCGGCATGTAACCAAGTTTCGGTCAATGAAATTATATCATAGGAGCAGGAGGAAGTTGAATAGTAGACCTTGTTGGTCTTAGTCCGAAGTCCTCTAACATTTTGGTAAAAAATGTCTACCATTTTTTTCATTTTTTTTTTAAGACCAAAAACAACGGTACCTGGCGTACAAATGTTTTTACCAAAAAATGAAAATCTTTTTTTTCTCAAAAACGTGCCCACAACTTAAAAAAAAAATCAGTAATTTTTTGAAGTAAAACTTCTTTTGCGGCATGGGGGTAAAAAAATTTTCTATGGAGCTGTCAGTGACATGTCAAACCGACATACAAATTCCCGTCACGAATTACAAAATTCAGCGTCACGATATTATATTTTCGTTAAATGCAATGGTTCGTGCATTTAATATATTCGTTAAGATGGTTAGTGAATTCGAGTAAGGGTTTTTTGTGGGAAGAATTTTATTTCTCAGGATTTTTTTCTGTTGTGTTGGATTTTCGGCCATTGGTCGATTTAATGCGAGGAAGCATAAATTATGTATAGTTGTAGGTTTATTGGTTTGCATGGAAATATTCTGCAATCTATTGTGTCTCTCGCTCATTGGGTGTTGTTGAAGTAAAACTTCTTTTGCGGCATGGGGGTACAAAATTTTTCTATGGAGCTGTCAGTGACATGTCAAACCGACATACAAATTCCTGTCACGAATTACAAAATTCAGCGTCACGATTTTGCAACGGTTCTGAGTTTCAAATCGGGTGCTCTGAGTGGTAGGACTTGAAAAATACTTGCCCTGTTGTCGTGAAAGAAGTTTTTTTTATAGAAAGGCAACCATTTAAAAAAAAATTCCGAAAAATGGTTAGAAATGGTACCTCCCATAGAACCATTCTCCTAGAATATTTGAATGTTGTATACCAAAATTTAAAAAAAAAATTTTTTTGGATTATTTTTGAGAACTTAATAATTTTAAAACGACTAAGGGTGGTATTCATCGAGCGTACTAATAGCGGTATTAAAGTTAAGAGTCTATTAGTTTTAAATTTTTGGGTCCTATTCACCAAGCTCTAATAGGTTCTGGGTTTCGCTAAGTAGATATTTCGAAATATTAGTGTTTGGACCTGATGAACGTACCCCTTTCGAACAAGCCAAAGACGATTGTGAATCGTGAGCGTACCTCTTTCGAACATGTCATTGTCAACGTCGGTTTTCATTTCAGTTGTTTTCCTTTTGCTATTAATTGAAATAAAACAAAACAGATTTTTACTGTGCATACAATGTATCAACAAATTTAAAACTTATTTTGAAAATAATAAGTAAGTTTTTTCTATCAAGATTTAACAATAATTTAGATTTATCAACTGAGCATTCAGGTAGGAAGAGTTTGGAGCATTTCTGTCTGGAGGTGAAATTATTGCGTTCTACATTGTGATTTCGAAAAGTTTCGAAGTTACTTCTGATATCCTCCGATAGGTTTTGCTCTCAACTTAATAGTGGTCAGAACCACTATTAACTTTTGAGAGCGCTCGCAAATCAGCACTAATATGCATTGATGAATAGGTTTACGAAGCTATTAACCTAATAGTGTTCGATGAATACCACCCTAAGTCAATTTTTATTAAACTTGGTACCCAGCAGATTTTTAATTAAAATTATTCTTATAACCGAAAATAACGGTACCTTCCATACAAATGTTTAAAAACGATACGATTTTTATTAAAAATTTTGTGTAATATAATATATATACGATCTAACAAATTAATGAAAAAAAATTTTTCTACGGTTAAAAAATTTTATGTATCTCTGACAGAAACATTTTTTTGATTTTCGACTATCTCATTATCAGTTTTACTGGTTTTTCAAAGTTATTTTTTTGAAAATTCCATTTTTCTAAAATGGGTAGATGTTATATTTCTTTAATTCATTTCAAACAAAAATCGAAAATTAATTTTTTTTGAAATTTTCTGTACGCAATATTATGAGAATTTATTTGAAGCTTTTGTTAAAAAAAATCCATTAAAACCAGATTGATGTAAGTCTTTTAGTTTTCGAGAAAATTGAAAATTACCAAAATTATTATTATATTTTTTTCAAATTTTATTTTTAAAATTTTGAGTTTAAAAATCATTTATTCAAAAACTAAGCGCTAAAATAACTTTATTTAAAAACATGTATTAAGAATGAATATCTGGCTTTAAGATAAGCTATAACATAATATTGTAAGTGTTGCCGTTGTGTTTTTAGTGTTTTTATATTCATTTTTTATTTTAGAATTTTTTTTTTGATTTGCCTCTCCCACCGAAAGGGGTGGACAAATATAGTGGAACGATATCTTAAAATCATGTCCATATAATGTACCAACAATAAATACAAAATTACTGCTTTTGTCACAAAATGCACAATTTTGGAATTAAGTCGAATTTCAAAAACCGTTATTTGTATGAAAAAAAGTATGTTTTTAAACATTTGTATGGGAGGTACCGTCTTTTTTGGTTATAAGAAAAATTTTAATTTAAAATCTGCTAGATAATGTTAAAGAACTGCTAGGTGCCAAGTTTAATAGAAATTCACATAGTCGTTTGCGAATTATTAACTACTCAAAAAAAATTTTGAAACTTTTTAAATCAAAAAAAAAATTTTTTTTTAGTTTTGGTATACAAAATTTTTAAAATTTTTTCAAACATTTTGCATAAAAAAAATGATCAATATCAGTTGAACTGTTTTTGAGAAAATCGAAAATCAAACAAATGGTTCTATTGGAGGTACCTACCATTTTTAATAATTTTTCGGATATTTTTTTTAAATAAAATGGTTGCCTTTTTGTAAAAAAAACTACTAAATTTTTTTTTTAAGTTGTGGGCACGTTTTTGAAAAAAATAAAATTTTAATTTTTTGCTAAAAAAATTTGTATGGCAGGGACCGTTATTTTTGGTCTTAAAAAAATGAAAAAAACGGGTGGGGTGACGCCTAAAAAACGCTAGGTACCAACTTTGAAGAAAATCGACCGACCCGTTTAGGCTGCAACCTAAGGACAGACAGACGGACAGAATTGCGAGACCCATTTTTTTCGACTTCGCTATCATCGTAATGTCAATTTTGATCAAAATCCCGAGTTCGATTTTTTTTACGAATCCATAACTTGCCAATATGTATGTACAATGTACATACATATGTAGAAAATAGAATACAAATAAAACGCTTGCAAAATGACCTTGTCATACCGTGTTCCTTAAATCGTAGCATACACATTTCACACCTATATACCTAACCTACCTACCTACACCTACATACCTACCAACCTACACCTACATACCTACCTACCTACCTCACGACTTTTGAACTCAAACGTAAATAAATTAATGAACAATAATTTTCTTTAATTTCTCAAAGAATACAAAATAACCAACTATGTATGAACCTACATACATAGGTATACCTACCTAAGTACCTCACAAAAAAAAAAACACCAAAAGAAAATCCTTGCTACGCTTTCCTCGAAATTCACGACGAAAGAACAAAAATGTTACTGCATGTCTATCTATACACACCATTCCCAATGATAAGCAAAAAACTAAAAAAAAAAACAACCACCGCATGTCTCCTCCACTCGCCAACAACAAGGCTGGCATCGCTTCATAAAAAATTCAATTTATAGGTACGTATTATATTATCTTTGTTTGTATTCTATTCATGTCGATTATAGAATCCGCAGTATTGGATCCGCAGTGATTATCAGTACAGTGTTCTCTTTTCTTTTCACGACAAATGGGTAAGAAGAAAAGAGAGCACTACAATGATAATCCTTCGGATCTAGTACTGCGGATTCAATAATCGACATGATTATCTTTGTTTGTATTCTATTATCTTTTATAACGCGTGCTCTCTCATGGCTATTTTTGAAAATTCGGAAGTTGTATAGAAACAAAAATGGGGAGCATAGTATATAAACAATGTTTACTGACAGCATAATATATCAACATATTGCTGTATACAGCGCCATCTGAGTTTCAACTACATGAAACTTTATCCCAACTTCTCTATTCACTATTTTGCTGGCAAATTTATCGGCAGTAACTGATTGTTGTTATTATTTACCGAGGGAAATTTTACTGTGCTAGCTATAAATTTACGAATAAAACGCACCTATTGTCAGATCTGTCAGTGAAAAAAACTGTTCCAAATGTCTTACAATCGTCTGAACACACCCTTTTTGTCTGCCTATAGCCGTTTTTTATTATCAGAATTGATCCATATGGATCATCAAATAACATATACATAACAACAACAACATATGAACCAGCTCTTTGTCGGGTTCACGTTTCATGATCCAAAAACAGGATGCTGATTCTCGCCACTGTGAGGTTGTTTTATTTTCGTAGGATGATCCATATGGATCATGGGTCATAATAAAAAACGGCTATTGTCTGGCACGTCATTGTCAGACGACAATCTGACAAAAAATTGTCAGGTATCTTACAATCGTCTGAACACACAATTTTTATCATTGTCAGTCGATTAGGACATTGTCAGACTCATTGGTCATTGTCAGATGTTTTCATTGAAAACATCTTACAATTGCTGACAATTTCTTCATTGTCCGAAATTTCAATGAGTTGGTTAAAGAGAGATAAAAAAATAGCTGACAATCAAATTGGAAAGAAATCTACCAATCGTGTGATCGGAAAATTTGTCATTGTAAAGGCTTAACTACATTCAACTTACTTTTGTACAAAAGTGAACAAAATGTTTTGTCTTTTTTAACGAACTACAAAATCCTATCTTCTTTCTCAAATTTTACAAAAGTAAAAGTTAAAGCGGTCCTACTTTTACTTTTGCACAAAAGTAAAAAGCCAACACACATAAATAATCAGTTTAAAAATCGAATAACAGATGTCACCACTGGGTGGGAAATTTTAGGGAAACAAAATTTTTCATTAAGATGGTGCTAGGGTTTTTTCAACAAAATGGCAGTTTTCGTAAAAATATCTGAAAGGAGATGTCGCTAGAGTATGTGTGTATTTTTTCTCATTTGTACTTTTTGCAAAAAGTTTTGAATGTAGTTAAGCCTTAAGAAATATGTCAATTGTCAGGTAATTGTTAGCTATTGGCCACGTTCGGGGATCATTCCAAAGCTATCTGGATAGGTTTGTGTTGTTGTAATCCCTTGTGACAAACCAGCTGATGCAACAACAACCCAACGTATCTGAAAATTTTTGGATGCGTGGATAGCCTATCTGATAGTTTACCGACCGCAAGGATTGTCAGACCATTGACGGTTCTGACAAATTGTAAGATCTGACAATCTGTACTTAGCTTAAGTAAAGGTGGAAAATTGTAGGGGAACACAATTTTTCATTCAGAAGGTGCTAGGGTTTTTTCAACAAAATGGCTGTTTTGGTAAAAAATATCTGAAAGGAGATGTCGCTAGAGTATGTGCGTATTTTTTCACATGTGTACTTTTTGCAAAAAGTACAAATCTGAAAAAATACACACATACTCTAGCGACATCTCCTTTCAGACATTTTTACCAAAACTGCCATTTTGTTGAAAAAACCCTAGCACCATCTGAATGAAAAATTTTGTTCCCCTAAAATTTCCCACCTAGTGGTGACATCTGTTAGTCGATTTTCAAACTGATAACTTATGTGTGTTGGTGTTTTACTTTTGTGCAAAAGTAAAAGTTAGGACCGCTTTAACTTTTACTTGTGTAAAATTTGAGAAAGAAGATAGTATTTTTAGTACGTTGTAAAAGACAAAACATTTTGTTCACTTTTGTACAAAAGTATGTTGAATGTAGTTAAGCTTTTTACATTCAACAGTTTTGATACTTCTTTGATTTGTACATAACGAAATTTATATTTAAAGACAACGTGAGAGAACAGTCTCTGGGATTAAGGGCCAGTTTGTTCACAGCTGATCATCTTTAATCAAAGATTATTGCAACTGGTAAATCATCGAATGTGCATAATTATCAATTTTTTTTCAAGGAATAAATAATTTAAGTTGTTAATCATGGAAATCCCTAATCAGCCGATTTTGGTTGATTAGCACCATTTAGTTAGAAGCTGTGAAAGTCATCGTTCAGATTTAACGGACTGTGAACAAACTGGCACTAAGACAAACAAATTTCTGAAAGTTAACTAATTGTACATTAAAAATTTTTTGAAAAAAGTACAAATGTGAAAAAATACATACATACTCTAGCGACATCTCCTTTCAGATATTTTTACTAAAACTGCCATTTTGTTGAAAATACCCTAGCACCATTTGAATGAAAAATTTTGTTCCCCTAAAATTTCCCACCCAGTGGTGACATCTGTTAGTCGATTTTTAAACTGATTATTTATGTGTGTTGGTGCAAAAGTAAAAGTTAGGATCGCTTTAACTTTTACTTGTGTAAAATTTGAGAAAGAAGATAGGATTTTTAGTACGTTGAAAAAGACAAAACATTTTGTTCACTTTTGTACAAAAGTATGTTGAATGTAGTTAAAGGCTTAACTACATTCAAAACTTTTTGCAAAAAGTACAAATGTGAAAAAATACACACATACTCTAGCGACATCTCCTTTCAGACATTTTTACCAAAACTGCCATTTTGTTGAAAAAACCCTAGCACCATCTGAATGAAAAATTTTGTTCCCCTAAAATTTCCCACCTAGTGGTGACATCTGTTAGTCGATTTTCAAACTGATAACTTATGTGTGTTGGTGTCTTACTTTTGTGCAAAAGTAAAAGTTAGGACCGCTTTAACTTTTACTTTTGTAAAATTTGAGAAAGAAGATAGGATTTTTAGTACGTTGAAAAAGACAAAACATTTTGTTCACTTTTGTACAAAAGTATGTTGAATGTAGTTAAGCCTTAAAAGCCTTTAGGACCGCTTTACTTTTACTTTTGTAAAATTTGAGAAAGAAGATAGGATTTTATAGTACGTTAAAAAGACAAAACATTTTGTTCACTTTTTTACAAAAGTAGGTTGAATGTAGTTAAGCCTTTGTATATTAACACATTAGTAATCTCATGGAACATAAAAAAGTAGTTCGGAATCGGCTCATGTAAGGCGCTGCAATCGCCACAATCTGACTTTGGAAAGATAAAAAGGCGGGAAGAAGATTAGTAAAATAGAAATAAAGACTAGTAGTAAGAACGAGAGGATTATATTAAAATTATTCTGACAACAATAATGAAACTAAGGGAGATGGTTGAATCAAATGTTTTTGACGTGGCATAAAGCAAAATAAGGGGAAGAAAATGAAATTTGTTTGGCCTATGGACGACGATTACGGTACTTTGCTATTTAGAGATAGGGGTATATATATAGGTTTAGGTATAGCTATAGGTATTGATAGAGTACAAAAATCTACAGGGGTATTCCCGATCCGATGCAACTGGTCTTGTATCATTGCAAAAATGCAAAAGTGTAAAATTGCTGTACCCTAACCCCATTGTAAAAAAAAAACTTTGCACTTTTGCAATGATGCAAGACCAGTTTACATCGGATCGGGAATACCCCTTATATTTGATGCAAATTGAATATTTTACTAAAGCAACGTTGTTAAATTTCACAATATGTGAGGTAAATACAACGTTGCCATATTTGGCATTTATTATGCGATAGGTAGGTGTAGGTAGGTATGAATTATTGTTGTTGGGATTTATATAATAATTTAGGGAAACTTCAACGGTTTTTTAGCAAAGTTTTTGCTTTGATGAGTAGGTATGTGTTCGAGTAGGCTGATATTCCATATGACATATGTCTGAAAATTTTATTTTACTCAGTTTTAGTGACAGTGCGAACAAAAGTGGTAAATAGTTATATTAGTGAATTTATAAAAAAAATTAATTTGAACGGAAAATTAGTGAAATTAGTGTTAGTGGATTAGTTTTTTTTCAAAACTAATCAAATAGGTATCTGAAGTTTTGTTCGTGCTGCGCTGGAAAGGAGTGAGTTGATTTTTGCGTATTTAAAAGTTTTTTTAAAAACTTAAATACAATATTTTTTTTTTCTATTATTAAATTTTGTAGCTTTATTAGTGCTTGTGCTGTTAAGTTGTTTTTTCTTTTTATAAGCAGTGTTTATAAGTTTTATTTTGTTTTTATAAGCAGTGATTTAGGTAGTTTGTTTTTTTTTTATTAGTAAGATTCAGTGTGTGGTTTTTGTTTTAGTTCAGAAGATTTAGTTTTTTGTATACATACCTAGGTACCTATAAGCAGTGTTTTCTTAGTTCAGTGTGTTTTTTTAAAGTGTTAGTGAAAAGATTTAAAGTTTGTTAATTTTGATTTTTTATTTTGATTTTATTTATTTATTTATTTAACATCAGTTAGAGATCATTAACATCTTCAATTAGACTAGCGAAATAAAAACAAAAAAATAAATAGTAAGTAAATAGTTGGTTATATACATTGGTAAAATATATGATTAAAATAATTAATATAATACAATTGGTATATACATACATTAAATATAAAAAGTATAACAGTAAGTTATTTTTTAAAGTTATTCTACTAGTATGAAAATTGAAATCAATATTTAAAGAAATGAGGTTAGTTTCTCTAACACAGCGAGTTATAGGTTCGTTTAGTGCATAGTTAACTCTTGATAGAGTACAAAAATTCGTCTATTTGCAAGCGACTGAAGGCCAAGAAGTTTGCATCTAGTAGGGTAGGAGGGAGTTTCGATGTTCCAGCTTAATTTCCATATTACAAATCGAGTAAACTTTTTTTGAATATTTTCAATTCTATTGGAATGAATGTTGTAGTAAGGATTCCATATCACACAACAGTATTCTAAAATGTGCCGAATATAAGCAGTATATAGGGATTTTAAAGTATATGGATCCTTAAAGTCTTTACAATTGCGTTTTATAAAACCTAAGCTTTGGTTACAATGTATTCCACATGTTTAGTAAAGTTTAGTTTTGAATCAAAAACCACACCAAGGTCTTTTTTTTTCGATACTCTTTCAAGAATATGGTTCTCAATTTTGTATTCGTAGAAAACTGGTGAAAAGTTGCGAAAAAAAGAAAAACAGTGACATTTAGAGACATTTAAAAATAATTGGTTAACTTTACACCATTCTGTTAGCCTAAGAAGGTCATCTTGTAAAAGAAGACAATCATCGACAGATTTTATGCATCGCAAGAATTTCAAGTCATCAGCAAAAAGCAGTCGAACGGAATTATTAAAGATGTCTGGCATGTCATTAATAAAGATAAGAAAGAGAACTGGACCCAAGTGGCTTCCTTGGGGTACTCCTGATGATACATTTATAGGGTTCGAGAGTATTTGGTCAATAGATAGAAATTGTATACGACCTTTTAAGTATGAAATCAGCCATTTCAACATGCTTGAGTGCAAACCCAATCTTTCAATCTTCTCAATCAAAATTAGGTGACTAACTCTATCGAAGGCCTTGGCAAAATCGGTGTAAATCACATCGATTTGATATCCTTCTTCAAGTTTATTCAAAATAAAATTGGAAAAAATTGAAAGATTGGTAGTTGTTGATCTTCCTGCAACAAAGCCATGTTGAAATGGTGAAATATATTCCTTCAGTAAAAAAGCCAACTTAACGTAGACAATTTTTTCAAAAAGTTTTGGAATAGATGAAAGTTTGCAAATTGGACAGTAGTTAGGTACTTCTTGCTTTGGGCCACTTTTGTGAATAGGAATTATAAAAGATTTTTTCCACTCCGCGAGAAATTCACCGCTTGCAAGAGAGCTATTAAAGATATAGAAAAGGGGTAGAGAAAGAGCAGCTGCACATTTTTTCAAAACGATTGGAGGGACTCCATCAGGACCGGGCTTGTTATCACTATCCAAATTCAGGAGAGCAAAAGTGGTAAATAGTTATATTAGTGAATTTATAAAAAAAATTAATTTGAACGGAAAATTAGTGAAATTAGTGTTAGTGGATTAGTTTTTTTCAAAACTAGTCAAATAGGTATCTGAAGTTTTGTTCGTGCTGCGCTGGAAAGGAGTGAGTTGATTTTTGCGTATTTAAAAGTTTTTTTAAAAACTTAAATACAATATTTTTTTTTTCTATTATTAAATTTTGTAGCTTTATTAGTGCTTGTGCTGTTAAGTTTTATTAAGTTGTTTTTTCTTTTTATAAGCAGTGTTTTTAAGTTTTATTTTGTTTTTATAAGCAGTGATTTAGGTAGTTTGTTTTTTTTTATTAGTAAGATTCAGTGTGTGGTTTTTGTTTTAGTTCAGAAGATTTAGTTTTTTTTATACATACCTAGGTACCTATAAGCAGTGTTTTCTTAGTTCAGTGTGTTTTTTTAAAGTGTTAGTGAAAAGATTTAAAGTTTGTTAATTTTGATTTTTTATTTTGATTTTATTTATTTATTTATTTAACATCAGTTAGAGATCATTAACATCTTCAATTAGACTAGCGAAATAAAAACAAAAAAATAAATAGTAAGTAAATAGTTGGTTATATACATTGGTAAAATATATGATTAAAATAATTAATATAATACAATTGGTATATACATACATTAAATATAAAAAAGCTAATTTAAAAAGTATAACAGTAAGTTATTTTTTAAAGTTATTCTACTAGTATGAAAATTGAAATCAATATTTAAAGAAATGAGGTTAGTTTTTCTAACACAGCGAGTTATAGGTTCGTTTAGTGCATAGTTAACTCTATGTGCATTTTCTCGGAGCAGACAGCGTTCTCTTAGCTGTCGAGATGGTGCGTAAATGTCAATCAAAGATAACAGAAATGGGCATTTAATATGATTATTTAAGATATCGCTAATGAACATAATTGAAAAGACTTTTCGTCTATTTGCAAGCGACTGAAGGCCAAGAAGTTTGCATCTAGTAGGGTAGGAGGGAGTTTCGATGTTCCAGCCTAATTTCCATATTACAAATCGAGTAAACTTTTTTTGAATATTTTCAATTCTATTGGAATGAATGTTGTAGTAAGGATTCCATATCACACAACAGTATTCTAAAATGTGCCGAATATAAGCAGTATATAGGGATTTTAAAGTATATGGATCCTTAAAGTCTTTACAATTGCGTTTTATAAAACCTAAGCTTTGGTTACAATGTATTCCACATGTTTAGTAAAGTTTAGTTTTGAATCAAAAACCACACCAAGGTCTTTTTTTTTCGATACTCTTTCAAGAATATGGTTCTCAATTTTGTATTCGTAGAAAACTGGTGAAAAGTTGCGAAAAAAAGAAAAACAGTGACATTTAGAGACATTTAAAAATAATTGGTTAACTTTACACCATTCTGTTAGCCTAAGAAGGTCATCTTGTAAAAGAAGACAATCATCGACAGATTTTATGCATCGCAAGAATTTCAAGTCATCAGCAAAAAGCAGTCGAACGGAATTATTAAAGATGTCTGGCATGTCATTAATAAAGATAAGAAAGAGAAGTGGACCCAAGTGGCTTCCTTGGGGTACTCCTGATGATACATTTAGGGCCAGTTGTACAATAGTGGTTCAGCCTCGGTTCAAGATTTTAATTCACCGATTTCGGCGGATTAACTAAGGTTCAACGCTGGTTCAAGTATGTAATTGGTTATTATCACACACTTGAACAGTAAACCACTGTTGAAACTCAATTAATCCGCCGGAATCGATGGATAAAAATTGCTGAACCACGGTTTAAATATTTGTACAACTGGCCCTTATAGGGTTCGAGAGTATTTGGTCAATAGATAGAAATTGTATACGACCTTTTAAGTATGAAATCAGCCATTTCAACATGCTTGAGTGCAAACCCAATCTTTCAATCTTCTCAATCAAAATTAGGTGACTAACTCTATCGAAGGCCTTGGCAAAATCGGTGTAAATCACATCGATTTGATATCCTTCTTCAAGTTTATTCAAAATAAAATTGGAAAAAATTGAAAGATTGGTAGTTGTTGATCTTCCTGCAACAAAGCCATGTTGAAATGGTGAAATATATTCCTTCAGTAAAAAAGCCAACTTAACGTAGACAATTTTTTCAAAAAGTTTTGGAATAGATGAAAGTTTGCAAATTGGACAGTAGTTAGGTACTTCTTGCTTTGGGCCACTTTTGTGAATAGGAATTATAAAAGATTTTCTCCACTCCGCGAGAAATTCACCGCTTGCAAGAGAGCTATTAAAGATATAGAAAAGGGGTAGAGAAAGAGCAGCTGCACATTTTTTCAAAACGATTGGAGGGACTCCATCAGGACCGGGCTTGTTATCACTATCCAAATTCAGGAGAGCATCTTCGATTTCGGAAATATTAACCTCTAACTGACCAATGTCAACCATATGCTGGTAAGTACAATATTCAGTACTTCGAGGATGTACTTCATTTGAAGTTGTGTAGTTAGATTTAAAATAGTCACCAAATAAATTGCATACAGTCAGGAGATCAGAATATGTAGAACCCATGTATTGCATAGAGCTGGGAATACCAATTGATTTCTTTTTACTATTTATAAAGGCCCAAAAACACTTACTATTCCTTTTTAAATTCGATTCAACTGAAACTAAGTAATTTTTGTAAAGAAATTTGTTAAGAACATCGAATTCTCGCGCCAACCTGATATAATTACTCTTAAATGCAGTATTGTTTGTAGAATTACGAGTAAAGTTTGTAAGCCTTATTTTTTTTATTACTTAAATTACAAAGTCTTTTATTAAACCACGGGGGCTTTGAATTACTGTTAATTTTGACTTTTGGTACATATATATTAATTGCCTCTTTCAGATTATCCATAAACAAATTATATGATTGTAACAAATTCAACGAATGAAAATTTACTTGCCACGGAAGTTCCGACATATAACTCGCTATGCCTTCAAAATTAGCCTTTGCGTAGTTAAATTTAAATTTATTATGCTTAACTGATTTAAAATAATCATAAAATTAAAATTGAACAGATAATGCATTATGATGAACAGAGTTGGGAAAAATTGGATACAATGATTTATCAACTGATATAGTTAATTCTCTGTCCGCAAAAACAAGATCGAGTACACGATTAAAATCATTCTTACAGCAATTAAATTGAACTAAATCATAACTAGCAAAAGAATCAATAAGTTCGATTTCATAATCGTTATCCACATTGAAAGATAAAAGTTGAAGCTCTTCTGGATCGTAAACCCAGTCGATATTTGTTAAATTAAAATCACCAAGTATAATATGTTCATTTTCTTTAAGCTTCGATAAATAAAATTGGCAATTGCTTACATGAATTTTATACAAATCTAAGGTGCTTCTAGGTGGAATATAACTTACGATAATAAATAAAACACGGCGGCTTGCAATGATGACTTTGACTATAATTTGATCGATGTCATACGAATGGGAGAAAGTAGAAGAAGGCAAAAGCATTTCAACACATGAGAATGTGGAGCTAACTGCAAGCATTACACCTCCCCCTCTTTCTAAACCAGTTGTTATGGAGCAGCGATCTTTTCGAAAGACTGAATAATCATTATTAAATATTTCGGCATTGTGATGATTGCTTGTCAACCAAGTCTCGGTAAACGCAATGAAGTCATATTGTTTGGAAGACGAAGATAAAAACAATGTTTGTAATTTTGTTCGCATGCCTCCAATGTTTTGGTAATAACCTAAGAGATCATTACGAGAACAATGCTTGGAGAGTGAAGGAGAAGAACGAAGAGACGGTGAAGTTGGTTGTCAGTGAGATGGTAGGTGATCGGCGGGAGTAGATGTTGGTTGTGGTGGTGATGACGATGCTGGTGGGGGTGGTGGCGGCAGCGGTGGGTTTATTGATGTTGTTGGTAATGATTCCTGCTGAGGTGCGAGTGCTGGTATAATGGTGTGAGGCGAATAATCTTTGTTATTGTTGTTTTCCCGTGAAACAAATTTTTTTATTTGGACAAAGCATGGCCATAAAGAAGAATCCATCATAGATGACACTTTAGAAGATGGTACACTCAGTTTAAATGTTATAAACTTAAGTTTTGATAAATCGGCATCCTTTTTAACTAACATATAGCATTTAAACAGATTAGATGGAATGTTTTGATTTTTTCGATATGTGGTTAATGATGTCTTCAGGTTTAGTTTCAGTGTTGAATCTTGATAAGTGAAGCCACTTGTAATCCGGTAGTGCACAAATAGAAGATGAAGAGTCAGTGCCAATTATTTTCCTTGCGCTTAAAGATTTTGTATTGCGACGAACTGATTTGCAATCAGAACTTTTTTGAATCGTGGGTATCGAAGAATTGATGATACCTGATGTTTGTGGTAGATCAGGATTAATTTGATGAGATGATAATGAAGTTATTGTTGAATCATTGACAGTTTCAGTTCCCAGAGCTGTGATTGCAGAAGAAGACGGTAGATTGGTTTTCTGAGAGGGAATGGCATTATTATGCAGGTTAACAGGTTAAGGACTCTCTCTTAGAGAGTCAATGGTATTTTTTTTGCGGTTTTACGTGGGGGAGAGTTATTAGCAAGTAATGATTTGAGAGCAATTATATCATTTTTTATCTCACTAACACTCATTGAAAGCTCATGAAAATTATTTATGAAGGTGGAAAGGTTAAAATTGGTACAAGAGTTACATTTCCAAAATAAATTGCGATTAATTAAAGATTTATATTCATCGTCGGATAATTCAACACAATTTTTATGAAAATGACGACCACAGAAATATCCGCACTCAACGAATTCCGTGTTTTTAGAACGTTTAATTGGAAGATTGCAACTTGCACAAATCTTGGACATTTTAAGAAAAAGTTACAACCGACTCTGAGCAAAGTTAGTCGAAGACTGATTTTTTACAGAGCGTTTAGTTGTTTGATAAGTAAGGTTTTTTTAGTACATAAATCAACAGGGTGTTAGTGCAATTTAAGAGTTAAAAAATTTAGTTTTATCTGTTTTTTTTAAAGTGAGTTTAGTTTCTTCTTAAAATAACGGGTGATTTTTTAGCTGGTTTGGTTTTGGCAACACTGGTTTTGACAGCTGACGTGTGTTTAGTACCTTGTGTCACTGTCAAACAGCTTCAGTTTGGTTTGCAATATAACCATGGATCGTCTTACAAATGAACAACGCTTGCAAATTATTGAATTTTACTATCAAAATTCGTGCTCGGTTCGAAATGTTCATCGCGCGCTGCTTCCATTTTATGGTCGGCATTCTCGACCTTCTGAGCAGTCTATTCGGAAGATTGTGACCAAATTTCGCACCAAATTTACTTTGTTGGACATTAAACCACCAACACGTTTACGTACTGTGCGTAGTGAAGAAAATATTGCGGCCGTATCAGCTAGTGTGACAGAAGACCGCGAAATGTCGATTCGGCGCCGTTCCCAGCAGTTAGGCCTTTGTTACAGCACTGTTTTTTGCCCGAAATGGAAGTTCTTGACTTGCATGATATGTGGTTTCAACAAGACGGTGCCACATGCCACACAGCACGCGAAACAATGGCGCAATTGCGAGGCGAGTTTGGTGAACAGTTAATTTCACGTTTCGGGCCGGTCAATTGGCCGCCTAGATCGTGCGATTTGACACCATTAGACTATTTTTTGTGGGGGTATGTCAAGGCTAATGTCTATAGGGACAAGCCCGCTTCGATTGACGCACTGGAAGCCAACATCCATGCATTCATTCGTGAGATACCGGCCGATATGTGTGAAAGAGTATGCCAAAATTGGACTCAGCGGATGGGCTACCTGAGACGCAGCCGCGGTCAACATTTGCATGAAATTATCTTTAAACATTAAATTGCAAGGTTCAAACTATCGATTCAAATAAATATTTCATTCATTTTTTCGAATTTTTTGTGTTTTTTTTTTAAAAAAAGTCTAAACCTCTTAAAAAATCACCCTTTAGTTTTTTTTTTATCTTAAAGCAATAGGGTGTTGCGACATATTTTTTTTATTTTATTCAGATTTTTTTTTCAGATTTTAATTGTTTGTTATTTAGTTCTTGAATAAGAGATTTTCTATAAAGTTTTTAGTAGTTTTTTTGAGATCGTAAATTTATAAAGTTTTTCAACACAGTTTTTTTCAGATTTTAATTGTTTTTTTTTCAGTTCTTTAATCATAGAGTTTTTATACAGATTTTAGTAGTTGTTTTCGAGATCGTTAATTTATAGGGTGTTACAACACAGATTTTTTTTGACTTTTTTTCTGATAATATAACTTTTTCAACAGGGTTTTTTGTTGTTATTTTAACTGCGATGAGCAGCGAGGTTCGCTATGTTATTTTTCATTTTTTCAATTACCAACTGATCATCGAAGAGAAGTTTGGATTAAACATGGAAATGTTACGAACATCAGGGCTTTGCCGAAAAAGTCCTTTATGTGCGAAAAACATTTCCATGCCAAAGATATTAGCGAAAAGTCCACTTTTAAAAGTCTGTCCAGGTACGCCCTACCCATATCTTCTCAATCTGTTTGCAGGTGTTCCGATCACTGATCTCTATATACACTGGATAGTGTATTCATAAAAAATTTTTGAAGCAAAAATATAGTCGTGGCCGGTACCCTCATATAATAGTATAACAGCGGCGCCAGCGGAATGGACGCTACTGGAACTGCATTTTCTTTATTTTTTTTTCAATATTTACAGCCGCAATGCTTGTTGAAATCAACTGATATCAAATAAATGCTCAATTCCGGCAAATATCTTCAATCTCTTTCTTCGTTTGTATAGAGCGAGATATGAGGTCGGGGCCGGTACCCACTGATCTCTATAATACACTGGATAGTGAATAGCCTATAGTGTATATCAGTTTTTATGAGGCAAGTTTTTTAAAGGGTACCGGCCACGACCTCATATCTCGCTCTATACAAACGAAGAAAATGATTGAAGATATTTGCCGAAATTGAGCATTTATTTGATATTAGTTGATGTCAACAAGCATTGCGGCTGTAAATATTGAAAAAAATATAAGAAAATGCAGGTCCAGTAGCGTCCATTCCGCTGGCGCCGCTGTTATACTGTTATATGAGGGTACCGGCCACGACAATATTTTTGCCTCAAAAATTTTGTATGAATACACTATCCAGTGTATATAGAGATCAGTGCCGGTACCCTTTAAAAAACTTGCCTCACAAAAACTGTTATACACTATAGGCTATTCACTACTAAAGATCAGTGGTTCCGATGTATCAAATGGCGCATCATGTCTTCGAATTATGGAGGCGTATAGGGCCCGGAAGCAGCCGACTTCAACGGTCACCTCTGCAATCCAGGTCTCAGAGCCAATACCTCCACCTCCACCCCCACCTCCACACGTACCTTCGAGCCCAGCTTTATCCTTGGTGAATATGGCTGCGAGCTCTTCTTATACCTACATCAGGGACTATAAAATCCCTGAAGTACCCTCTTGTTCAAAGGCTTCTCCTTCACAGTTTCCCTCTCCAGGATATCCATCCTACGGTAAAAAAAGTCGAAAAAGCTTCGGTATATCCTCGAAACATTTTCGACACACCTATCAAACAAATTCGAGACCCAGAATATAGGCTGAAGAAAGGTTTAGACACTCACATGGAAGACTTTTCCGAAGAGCTGCGGACCTTTATTCTGACGCAGTTATTTCATAGGCCGAATGCACCCTGGGAACCTAAAGAAAAGGACTTGTTTTTGAAGTTTTACTTTAAGTCCCCAGCGTGTTATTCTTTTATGATTAGCTCAGGTTTCAAGCTGCCATCGGTAAGCACCATTTACCGATGGCATTCCGAGATTCGTCTCCCAACAGGGCTCAGTCCAAGAATTCAGGACCTTCTTAGGGACAAAGCCAAAAACATGGCATCTTTAGACAAAAAATGCGTTTTGCTGTTTGACGAAATGGCTATTAAGAAAGAACTAGAATACAACATCAAGGACGACATGATTTTCGGCTTTACCAACTTTGGGGAGTTCGGTATACATGAAAAAATTGCGTCCAAAGTGATGGTATTCACATTAAGAGGGCTTAATAGGAACTGGAAACAGACAATAGTTTATTATGTAGGATCCCTAAACGCCACTACTATAGCCAAGATGTTGACCACTATTATCGCAGGGGTGATAAAGTGTGGATTAACTGTTGTTGCAACAAGTTGCGACCAGGGCTCCAGCAACGTTTCGGCTTATAGCAATTTAGGACCCCGCAATTTCATGGATGCCACGCCATATGTAGAGATAGAGAATCAAAGAGTCTTCTTACTCTATGACTATCCTCATATGTTCAAAAGCGTGAGGAACATTCTTCTAAAGCATAGAATTATAATAGGAGATGAAGTGGTTGATTGGAAGATCCTTGAAAGGATTTATGAAGAGGACTCGAAAGGAATCTTTCAAGTTCTCTTCAAACTTTCTGCGGCCCACATCAAACCAGATAATTTTGATAAGTTTTCGGTCAAGTTAGCGACGCAGGTTTTCAGTGCCAATGTGTACTCGGGAATAATGTACGCACCACAAGCCAACAGAGCAAGGGGATAAGGAGTCTTCATCTCTGCAGAAAGGTGCTTCTGTATATTACGCTGGGTTTGCGGCAGGGAAATTAAAGAAGAGGTTGAATTGCGAGGTCTGCAACCAATTTATGATCTCAGAGGATGAGATATGCGAAGAAAGGCAAGCAACTTTGCTAATTAAATTGCGAGCATACCAAACAATAACAACACCTTCTGAGTTCGGAAAACTGACAGTTCCTTCTATCGGTTTCGAAAGAACTGTCAGTATTCTGCAATCGATTTTCATGGAGCAATTCCCAGCGATGCAGGTGAAAGACAAAATAGTAGAAACATGAGGGGTATTCCCGATTCGATGCAACAGGTCTTGTATCATTGCAAAAATGCAAAAGTGTAAAATTACTATACCCTAACCCCATAGTAAAAAAGAAACCTTGCACTTTTGCAATGATACAAGACCAGTTTGCATCGAATCGGGAATACCCCTATGGTTGCCTAAAATCATGGCACTTAAGGACAGGACAGGGCAAGATAGGGTTTTATCAACAAGCTGCTCAACGGAGCATCGGGAAGCAATCACCAAATTTGTACTGATAGGACTGATCATTCTAGATCTTAGGAAAATAAACAAGGCTATTAAGGCTAAAACAATAGCAAAAAATGTTTAGGTTCAGGTTTTTAGGTTAGGTTCAGGTTATTAGGTATAGGTTTAGGTCTTTAGGTATAGGTTCATGTTATTAGGTTCAGGTTTAGGTTATTAGGTTCAGGTTTAGGTTATTAGGTTCAGGTTTAGGTTTTTAGGTATAGGTTCAGGTTTAGGTTATTAGGTTCAGGTTTAGGTTATTAGGTTGAGGTTTAGGTTATTAGGTTGAGGTACAGGTTAAGGTACAGGTTGAGGTACAGGTTGAGGTTTAGGTTCATTTTCATATTATTATATTATATTATTCTATAATTATACTACTATATTATTTATATTATTATATTAGTGTATTATTATATTATTATATAAGTATATTAAAAAAAACAAAAAACCAAAAAAATTAGTATAGAAAATAATGCATGTAAAATTCATTTAGTAGTTTGAAGTAGAAATAGAACGAGGATATCTCCACTTGGAGATACCTCACTTAAAATATTGCATGTAAAATTTACTAAGTGAAGTTTGAAGTAGAAATAGAACTTAAAATAATGCATGCAAAATTCACTTTGTAGGTTGAAGTAGTAGTAGAAGAGGAATAGGCTTACTGGGGAAACCTCAAAAAAAAATACGCATCTAGTATTCTACCCCACTGGGTGATGTGGAAAAGAATACAGGCAAAAGTTTTAAGAAATTTAATTGAAAAAAAAAAAATACTTCGTGGTTTTCGTTGAATTTTTAAATTTAATATATTTACCTTATCAATTTTGCTGCACTTTATGGCATTTTTTACAAAATACTTTGAAAAACGTGAATTTTTTTTCTTCAATAGGTAAGTCATTACATGTCAAAATTTTCAAAAAAAAAACAAATTTTTTGGATACATGAAAAAAAACAAATTGTTTGTTCTTTTTTGAATCTTTTTTTAATGTGTATATCAATTAGTCTTTGAAATTGGTATATAAAATGTTCTTCTTTAGTGCTCGAAAAATCGTTTTCATACATAAAACAATTTTTTCCGAAAAAAATAATGAAATATTTTCGAAAGACTTTTTTCTCGTGTATATCAGTCTGTTTTCAAAATTTGCAAACTATATTTTGATTTTTTTAAGTTTTTACAAAATTTTGTAACATAAAAAAAAACAATTTTTTCCGAAGAAAAAAATAAAATTTTTTCGAAAGACTTTTTTCCCGTGTATTTCAGTCGGTTTTCAAAATTTGCAAACTATATTTTGATTTTTTTTTAAGTTTTTACAAAATTTTGTAACTTAAAAAAAACAATTTTTTCCGAAGAAAAAAATTAAATTTTTTCGAAAGACTTTCTTCATGTGTATTTCAGTCGGTTTTCAAAATTTCCAAACTATATTTTGAAGTTTTTACAAAATTTTGTAACTTAAAAAAAAAAACAATTTTTTCCGAAGAAAAAAATTAAATTTTTTCGAAAGAGTTTTTTCCCGTGTATTTCAGTCTGTTTTCAAAATTTGCAAACTATATTTTGATTTTTTAAGTTTTTACAAATTTTGTAAATTAAAAAAAAACATTTTTTTCCGAAGAAAAAAATTAAATTTTTTCGAAAGACTTTCTTCATGTGTATTTCAGTTGGTTTTCAAAATTTGCAAACTATATTTTGATTTTTTTAAGTTTTTACAAAATTTTGTAACTTAAAAGAAAACAATTTTTTCCGAAGAAAAAAATTAAATTTTTTCGAAAGACTTTCTTCATGTGTATTTCAGTCGGTTTTCAAAATTTGCAAACTAAATTTTGATTTTTTTAATTTTTATGAAAATTGACTATACCTACTTACACAAAAAAATATTTTTTCCGAATAAAAATAATTTTCTTGAAAAATTGTTTTTACGGGTACCTATTTGAATGGAACAAATTACCATTTGTTTTACTTTTTGGAAAAAAAAAATATTTTCTTTACGGGTAGGTAGGTACCTACCTATTTCAATTGGTTTTTAATTTTACAAACCAAACTTCTCTATTTTTTTTCTATTTTTTAAAAATTGTTGATACAAATGTATGAATGAGGCATTTAATAATAAAACACCTTGTAAATATATTTGTTTATACCTCATACGTGCATATGTACCTATTTATTTGGAATATATTTTCCATGCCTACTTCAAATTTATCGAAAAACTAAAAGCACCCTATTTTCCTCTAATGGCATAGTGGCGATTTTATACTTTTCTTCGATGAATGAAATAATACATCATTTATTTTCATTCCTTTTGAAACCTTCCCCTTTTATAGAAATGCCTTACAAAATAATGTGCGAAATCGATAAATTGTTGTTCCACTTCAACCTTCCTAAATATCCTATACATTCTTCTAGTTCTTCTTTTCTTTCTTTAACCTTATTTTTTATTCCTCTATCTTTGATTATCTGCTCTTTCTCAACTCTCCAAACTCTCCACTCTCAATTTTCTCTTGCTTCAGAATCGGCACTGTAGACGTCGCGTCGTTCGTTCCTCTCCATGGGACTACTATAGAGTTTATATACAATGGTTAAGCCTTTATATTAGGGGTATTCCCGATCCGATGCAACTGGTCTTGTATCATTGCAAAAATGCAAAAGTGTAAAATTGATATACCCTAACCCCATTGTAAAAAAAAAACTTTGCACTTTTGTTATGATGCAAAACCAGTTTGATTCGGATCGGGAATACCCCTATTGTAAAAATATTTGGCGTTTGTCCAAGTTCAGACCAGCTATTTCCTTTTTTTTTTCTTGTTTGAAACTGACATGACGGCTGGTAGAAAAGCCCAATTGGGCTTTTCCGAAAGCTATCTTTGTCTTATCTCTTTCTAATTTTGACAGTTCAAAACAACAACAACAAAACATGTGATATCGAACTTGGAGTAATGTTAACAAATGCTCTTTTCAGTGCAATGTGGATTTTTAATATTTTCTGTTATTTATTATATAAATAAGCTTGATAAGTTATTGAAATTGATTTTTTGTTAAATTGGCGTTATAACCATCGTTCTATACGTTTTTATTGGAAAACAAACAAGCATTATATTGTAAAAATATTTGGTGTTTGTTTACCTTTCTCCAAGTTCAGACCAGCTGTTTCCTTTTTTTTTTGCTTGTTTGAAACCGACGGCTGGTGGAAAAGCCCAATACAACGTTTCGAGTTACCAAACAGACATTTTGATTAACACGAACGTTTGCTTTCTTCAAAATTGATAATCTTTGCCTAGTACATATACGTAAAAAAAATGTATTTGGTAAAGTTAGCATAATACAATCAATTGTTAAATGTTAACTTTTAAATCTTTGACCTAGAATTTGAATAATTATTCTTAGCGTTTTCTTAAATTTTCTTATTGATGTGAACAATTGAAACAAAAAGAAATACGTAAGTTATCTTAAAATATTTTCATATTATGAGTCGTATTTCATTTCTTTCATTTTTCATTATTCACTTGAAAACAAAATGTCTACTAAGTTTTGCAAAAAAAAATTAGTTAGCTACTTTAGTTTGATTTCAGATTTATTTTTTGTGTAATAGCTACATAATATGTACTTTGTAATAATTACACTGTTTTTAGTAATAAAAACAAAAATTTTCTTTGAAATATTTCATAAGTTTTTAAGAGTTTAACACGTTTTAGGTTCTTTTACTTGCCTAAAAAATGTTAATTTTCTGTATTGTTAAAATAAACAATACGTACATGCTACGTATTATTTAATGTCTACCAATAAATAAGCTTATTTTAATCTTGCAAACCAAGTTCATTGTGTTGGTTTTTGTAGTAAATTTTTAAGAAAAAAGTTTTCTATTTTGTGAATAAATTGTCCCTTTTGTTCCACTTATTTTATTTTAATACATAAAAATAAATGGGGATACTATACATAGTTTTATTTCAATTGGAGACCATTTGTACCGCGTCTTTTATTTGTGGATACAAAAAGGGCATAATTGAATGTTTCTAATATCTATATTTCTGTAATGCTATGGCAAAACCCGATATGTTATTGTTTTTCAGGCAATGATTTTGATCCCTTAAAGACAATGGTATGTAGGTACTGGTTTTTTTTAATCTAGTATATACTAATTTTGGTTTTGAACAAATGACATGAAATTTCATTAAAATAGCGATTTATTTGAGCTAAAACAAGAATGCATTCTGTGCTGCTACAATTTTTCAAAGCATTTGTGACCGTATGCGTCGGTTGTTGGTTTGTCTGAGTAGACCGACTTTACATATCCCCGAAGAAAATAATCAAGAGGCAATAAATGACAAGATCTAAGAGACTTATTATTCTCGTATTTTCTCGAAATGTTTTCTATTCTGTCAAAGTCTAAAGATGCCTGCCTTACCTATACTTATAGTCAATTATTTTAAAGGATCCCTGCAATATTAAGATGGTAGGTGATGCATCTATCCTTAATATAGCTGTTATGTTGAACAAAAGTTCATAGAGAGCTGGTTACTTCCATGCTTCCTTCCCACATCTTCCGTTCACGTTTGCATATACGGTTTGTATCCATTTGATTTAACGGGATGGGCCCTAAATTATACAATTAACATACCTTTGATGCTGTGAGTGTCGGCAAGGCAGACAACATTTGGGTCTGTACATACCTTTTCTCTGTCTTTTTTTGGTTACCATAGGTTGCAAGCACGAATCGATTTTCCATTAAGAATGACGTACCCAACGTTTCACTTGCTTACTGCAGCCTTTCCCTTTGGGGACTTCATTTAAATACTACTTAATAGTAGTGCATTTTTTGCATTAATATTTTTGTATATAGAAACTAGACAACATCTCTTTTCGTGCACTCAAATCAATATTTTTGAACAATTGTAACGAAATTTTTTTGATAGTTTCACATTAAGGTCTTGTAGTGATAACTTTATGTATACTGTTTGTCTTTGCTCTTAGCTGGAGTAGGAATTTTAATGTAAAAATAGTAAAAATGTATTTAACTCTAATGTAGTTTTATGTAAAGGACTATTCAAATGAGAGCGACCAACGATCGACGAATGAACGTTCTTCCATTTTGACATTTCGTTCACATAGCATTTCATAGTTGCCACCCGACTGGAAAGCCAGGGAACGCGAATTTGGCCAGTGAAAGTCAGGGATAGTCAGGGAATTTCGAAAGTGGTCAGGGAAAATTTTTTGTGCAATGAAAAAAATTTAACATTTCGTTGAACTCAGGGACCCTACTCTGTATTTTGTTCCGAAAGTTAGTTGTATTCGAAAGTGATTTTTCGTCCCGCTTTTGAATTGGAACTTTGTTAAACTTTCGAAGGGCAAACAATAGTATTTAATACTTCATTCACTTATGGATTATTTTTTTCAGATAGCGAATATTTTTGAATAATTTTTGTAAATCCTGGAAAATGGTTTTGAAAATGGGGTACTTAACTCGAGCTAGACGAGCTTTTAAATAATCAAAAAAATTTTGGGCCGTAAAAAGTTAAATTGTTTAAGAATCGAATTTAAGTTATAGTACGAGAGCTAGCAACGTCGACAGAAAAAAGCATTTCAACAGTCATGATTTTTTTTTTCACTATCTCGAGTGAAATTCAGAAAGTCTGGCTGGTGGGATGCGTTTTTCTGTACGCTTCACTTTTGAAACCGTAAAAATTGATTTTTAAAGTCATTTCAACAGCTTAAGCTTCTTTTTCATTGCGTTCTATAAACTATTTGCCATATGAATTACAGGTCATGTAGGTGTCAGACGTTGCAAAATACGTATGGCAAGCTTTTTTTTAAATAAAAAAAATAGAATAAGAAGATTTTAATTTGGAAAAAAAATATTAAAAAAATAACGGTTACATAATATTACTATAGTTTTTTGAAATCTATTCTTTTATTTCACATTTAAATTACTATATTTGAATGAATAGTTTCTTAACATTAATTTTCAAACTTGAAAAAAAAAAAAAAAAAGCAAAACATGTTACACATATCTACAATTTTTTACCATGTTATTAAATTCCTGTTTATCATCCATTTTTATTCGATCACTAAAAACTATAGCTGGTAACATGTCTTCTATTTTTTAAGAATTTTTTTTTTGAAATTTTTGTTCGGATTCTAGAGCTCTTAAATAGCTCCAAAATACTAGACTAAAACTTTTTTCCTTACGTTTTAAACTTTTTCCTGTGATTGCTCTGCTAACTGCATTAATTTACAAGAAAAGTACTCGAGCACTAATTTTTTTTGTTGGGTACTTAATTAGCACTTGATAAGCGCATAATGATGACGTCACAGAAATTAAGTTATGTTTCTCAAAGAGTTACTATTTTAATTTTTTTTAAATTTGGTCAGGGAAAACTTTAAAATTGGTCAGGGAGAGTCAGGGAAAGTCAGGGAAATTTATTTTGAAAAATAGTAGCAATTATGCATTTTTTTTATTCGTCGCCCCCAAGTAAACAAAAACAAGTATGATTGGCTCTGGTAACGTGAAATTTATTGCAAAACTTCACAAATTGTATACAAAATAATTTTACAATTTAAAAATTACAAGATTTAAATTTATTTTCTCAAATTTGTCTTATTTTAGTAATTAAAACCCAAATTTTAGTATCTTAACATTAATTTAAATAAGTTTTCTACAATTGTGTCTAGTTTTTGTGACGAATTTAGGCTTAATAAAAGCTTTAAATCTTCGGTCGTTGGTCGCTTTCATGTAAATAGTCATTAAGTCCTCAAAAATGAACAATTTAGCACAGTATTGCTATATAAGTTGGAGAAATTGAAATTGTTTTCGCAGCATTAAGCTGTATACTAATCTTAATTTATATAAAAAAAACAAAAAAGGCTTGGAGCCGTTTTAAAAAAAAAAATAATTTTTATACATAGTTTTTCATTTTTAACAAAAAAAATGATTACCCCATTTTTTAGTAAGAAAGCCTATATGGCACCACCTTTTTTCTTCATTTTTAGCTCATTTTAAATTAGGTGTGTTCCTTTATTTTCAAAAACTCGGTGCATTTGTGTGAATTTCTACACAAAAGTCTGCCAAAGTTCATATACAAAAATAAAGTAGATGAACGGGCATATCGAGGAAAAAGTGAAGCATTTTTCAAAATGGTGTGAGTTACACAAACACATGCATTCTCACAGGGAAGGGTGTAGTTAGACAGCATAGTCCTGGGGAAAAGGAATTTTTAGCTGTTGTTTTGAGGAATGTGTTTAGAGATTTTAAATCTTTAAAATAGTAAAAAAGCTTAGTAAATTAAATAGATAAGTGAAATAGAAGTAAATAAAGTATGACCCTGAACTTTGCAGACAATGCGTCCGCTGCAGTTTGAACAACCACCACAGTCGTAATACTTGTTCGATTTTAAAAAACTAAACGGCAATTGCTTTGTCTTGGCAAGATCTAGTGCCGGTATTTTTTAGTTTATTTTTATTTGCCTTAAAAAAAAAGTTATGGCCAAAAGACTCAAAAATCACCAAAAAATTAACTAAAAAAAACTTTGGCCTTCTGTTACTTACCACTGTAATTTTCGCTGCATTTTCAAAAAAATTACGGCAATCGCTTTGCCTTGTTAAAATCTAGTGCCGATATTTTTTAGTTTTTTTTTATTTGCCTTAAAAAAAAAGTTATGGCCAAAAGACTCAAAAACCACCAAAAAATTAACTAAAAAAAACTTTGGCCTTCTGTCACCACTGTAATTTTCGTCGCATTTTCGAAAAAATTACGGCAATCGCTTTGCCTTGGCAAAATCTAGTGCCGATATTTTTTAGTTTTTTTTTATTTGCCTTAAAAAAAATGGCCAAAAAATGAAAAAACAAAAAGTTATGATTAACTAAAATAATTGTGGACTGCCGTTAGGTTTACTGATTATGGTTTACTCATAGCTCGTCAGCCACCTTGAGCATAAGTCGCAGTTGTAAATGAAATATTCATCTTCTATTTGCTCTTTAGTTTTTTTAAGGTGAGTCAGGCAATTGAAATGAGACCACTTTTTGCACGTAATACAATGAACCCAATCTGTTCTCCTGCCCAGTTCTGCTTGACCGCAAACTAAACACCTTGCGTGTATATTTAAAGACTTTGTGATGCAGTCCCCTTGCAGTTTTCTTCTGAAGCTATCTGTATCACAATCGCAAATTTTTTCTAAGTTATCTTTTAGTATTTCTTGAATGAAATGCAACACGAAAATACCACAGTTGTAACCATCTTTTTGTTTTGGGTATTTTCCATTTTTCTTAAATTTAAATGTTCTTTTTAAGTTTGCCTCTGGAAAAACCTTAGAAAATAATAAAGAAAAATTTCGTATAAACATGTCAGTTCTCGTCTTATTATTTTCGTAAGCAGAATCAAATATATAAAAGTTATTGGTAGTTAATTCAACGTAGCAAAGTATCCAATGATTATTGTTTACGTTAACTGGCATGAAAATACCATCTTTGCCGACCCATTCCTTTGTTAATCTGACTACAAAGCTTTCTCCAACATTTTCAGCCCCTTTAAATAAAACAATTTGACTTACTTCACATTGTACATATGCCATTTTGTTATAATATTTTGATTCAAAAATAAATAAATTGGCACAATAATCAATAACAAAATTGCATAACCATTCGTTTTTGAAAAGTGTTAAATAATCTTCACCATAAGAAAACATTATTAGAGTTATCATTGACGTTAATCGTATATCCTATAAAATACTGCCGGGGTGGATTTGAAGTGTTGTAATAATTATCATTACTTATTGTTTCGTTCTGGTTAAAATTTAGATTCGTTAATTTTTCGTTTTTTTCAACAATTTTTAAATTTTTTTCTTTTTTTGAATATTGAACTCTTTGAGACTTCACTGTACCACGATGCCAATTTTCTTGGGATTGTATATTGTCTGGTTCATTTATTTTTCTCTTATTTTTCTTTACATTTACTTTCGGTTTCGGAAGACCAAGTTGTTTGAAAGATGACTCCAATCTTTCATAATTAATATGAATAAAACGACCAACTTTTAAACTTTTATCATTTTCCATCTTTACAATTTTAAAATAATTTTCGACGGAGCTGTTTGTAAAATGATTTTCCTGAGATCCTAATAAAAGTGTCCACAAAGGAATAAATGGAATAAGATTTTCCATTAAATATTTGGCAAATACCTCTGACCTATAATTGTTTTGATTTTTGTTACTTTTATTTTCAATTTCGTTTTCGATTTTATTGTAAATCACAATAAATTTTTTATAAAAAGGACTTGATTTGTAAATTGGTAGATTTTCAGTAATGGAATCTGTTTTTTCAGGATTTATTTTTATTTCAGGTTTAAATTCACTACAGTGTTTTTCGTTTGAAAGGTTCTTAAAAGCTTGATGAAACCTTGCATCTTTTCGATTGTACAGAGAAATAATTAGCAATGATTCTATTTTCTCATTAAAGGAATTAATATCACGACAGTGTACAATAATTGCAATCGATTCCAAAAATACTGTCAATTGTGATTTATTAACTTTGTGTGTAGAAAGATAGCGTGAGACCATCTTCATTAAATGTGGATAGCACGTAAATAGTGGAATAATGTCTTTGGGTAATTCATTGTTATAATAAACGTTTTCAAACGTCATTTGAAGGTATTCTGCAACAGTGCAATTGTTCCAGGAGCGCATTATAGCATTTATACTTGCCCACGACCAATCACTAACTATAGCCTTAAACGCTGGCCATTTCACCCTGTTATCTAGCCAATAATTTTTGAAAAAAGTTAAACATTCACTTATCGATAACGAAGAGTGGTCATTTGTAACCATTTCTATTAATGGATCCTTAATTTATAAACCAATGCAATGTATAAATCTTTTGTAAATTGAAATGGCAATTCTTAGGCCAAATAAAGTATTACAATTACAATTACAATTACAATTACCTTTGAAGGGTTTTCTTATTATCGAGCCCGTAGAGTCAAAATTCAAAACCAGTTCATCGTAATTTTTCAAAAGACTTATTTGTTGTATACATCCAAGATATACATCGAACGGTGTAGAAAATTTACGTATATAAGCATGAGAATAGTTTGCTTCCAAAAGTTTCATATTAATGTCAATAATGTCGTTAAAATGAAGGTCATTTTTACTTAAAGCTTCCGATCGCGCTTTTTGTAAAACCTCTAATGTATGGGCAAATTGAAAATTACCCTCTTTTCGGGCAATGTTTTCATCCATAACATTAACAATTTTGCAATGCACAGTACTGGGCTTAGCAATTTCAAGCTTTTGCTTGGTATTTTTTCGTTTGGCTCCTCTTAGCTGGTATACCAAAGGCAAATCATGTTTTGGTGAACTGAATGTTGAATATACTTTAATTTTGGTAAGTAAACCCATTATTTCGCCATGAAATTTGTATTTTAATTCACAAGACGGCTGACGACAAGATGCGTAATCACGAAATTTTTTATTATTTTTACCTTTCAAACCAGAGAAACGCAAAACACAAGAAATTTTCAGTTGTGTCGGTAAAACTAATCTTAGATTCGAATGAAATAAATCCGAAGACGCAATTTCAATCGTCTCTATAAATTCATAAGAAACCTCATCACCATCATCGACATACCCACCATCAGAGTCAATGTCATTATCATTAATATCATTTTTATCATAATCTACAAAAGCAAAAACATCATCATCGTCATACCCACCATCAAAGTCAACGATATCATTTTTATCATAATCTTCCAAGGCAAAAACATCATCATCATCATACACATCTTCACCATCGACAATAACATCCATGTTATCGCCAATATCATCAATACCATTTGCACAATTTTGGTAGTTCCTATTAAAATCTTCCTCTAATAAACTAAGTTCAGTAACTTTCTTATTAAATAGAGAAGTTCTTACTTTTTCTGAAAAACCAGGATTGTTTCTAAATAAATAATATACAGAAGTTTTAAACTTTCTTGCATATTTTTTCTTTATGTTTAAATAACTTTATGTTATGTTTATGATAAACAAGTCAAAAATCGATACCTTTGGCAATGGGATTCTATTAATAATAAAATAAAAAAAAAACTATATTTAATTCTTTAAATTTAATTACTGACTTTGCTTAAATGTTATTGGGTTTACCGCTTATCACTAATTTCAAAGACATCGAGTATATTTTAAAGTTTAATTAAGTAACAAAAAGTTGCATCAATTTCATTACCGATTTTGCTTAACTGTTATTCGGCTTATCGGTGATTGCAAAGTTGTCGTGCAAATCCGAAATGAAACAAAAAGTTGCATACATTTCATTACTGACTTTGCTAAACTGTTACTCGGCTTATCGGTGATTGCAAAGCTGTCGTGCAAATCCGAAATGTAACAAAAAGTTGTATAAATTTCATTACTGATTTTGGTTAACTGTTATTCGGCTTATCGGTGATTGCAAAGTTATCGTGTAAACCCGAAATTAAACAAAAACTTGCATTAATTTCATTACCGATTTTGCTTAACTGTTATTCGGGTTATCGGTGATTGCAAAGTTGTCATGCAAATCCGAAATGAAACAAAAAGTTGCATAAATATTTCATTACTGATTTTGGTTAACTGTTATTTGGCTTATCGGTGGTTGCAAAGTTGTCATGCAAATCCGAAATGTAACAAAAGTTGTATAAATTTCATTACTGATTTTGGTTAACTGTTATTCGGCTTATCGGTGATTGCAAAGTTATCGTGTAAACCCGAAATTAAACAAAAACTTGCATTAATTTCATTACCGATTTTGCTTAACTGTTATTGGGCTCATCGGTGATTGCAAAGTTGTCATGCAAATCCGAAATGAAACAAAAAGTTGCATAAATTTCATTACTGATTTTGCTTAATTGTTATTCGGCTTATCGGTGATTGCATAGTTGTCGTGCTTATCCGAAATGTAACAAATTTATAATTTTTTTTATTTGAAACCACTAATAAACAGAATCACCGTTAAGGAAAATCAATAATGAAATTTAAAGTAAATCACCAATAAACAATGAAAACTTTACTTACTTAACACTGTACTTTAACGACAATTTTTGTTCCATAACTGTTATTTCAGTAACAGGTATTTATAACAGGTATTGGAAAGTAGCAATATCAGTAGTAACAGATATTGCAAACTAGCAGTTTAGCCCATCTCTACACGCAACGAGTTCTTGCAAGAGAATGAAGAAAGAACAAGTAGGTATAAGAAGGGATACACACAAACGCAACACAGAAAAATAAAATTTAAGAAATTAAAAAGGGAGGACTTTATTTTGAAGGATTTTAAATCTTTTGGCCATAACTTTTTTTTTTAAGGCAAATAAAAAAAAACTAAAAAATACCGGCACTAGATTTTGCCAAGACGAAGCGATTGCCGTGTTATTACAGTTTGTGACAGTAGGCCAAAGTTTTTTTTAGTTTTTTTTTTGTGGTTTTTGCATTTTTTGGCCAAAACTTTTTTTTTAAGGCAAATAAAAAAAAACTAAAAAATATCGGCACTAGATTTTGCCAAGACGAAGCGATTGCCGTAATTTTTTCGAAAATGCGACGAAAATTACAGTGGTGACAGAAGGCCAAAGTTTTTTACTTAATTTTTTTGTGGTTTTTGCATATTTTGGCCATAACTTTTTTTTTAAGGCAAATAAAAAAAAACTAAAAAATATCGGCACTAGATTTTGACAAGGCAAAGCGATTGCCGTAATTTTTTTGAAAATGCAGCGAAAATTACAGTGGTAACAGAAGGCCAAAGTTTTTTTTTAGTTAATTTTTTGGTGGTTTTTGAATCTTTTGGCCATAACTTTTTTTTTTAAGGCAAATAAAAAAAAACTAAAAAATACCGGCACTAGATCTTGCCAAGACAAAGCGATTGCCGTTTAGTTTTTTAAAATCGAACAAGTATTACGACTTTGGTGGTTGTTCAAACTTCAGCGGACGCATTGTCTGCAAAGTTCAGGGTCATAATAAAGTGTATACATGCCATATTTCATTGAAAAGTAGTAACTTTTTGTTAATTTCACAGGTAAGCTGTGTCTCATATTTCACATTAAGTAAGTAAAATTACTCTGCACTACGGGCGCTACATAAAAACATAACTTCACATTAACTTATGTGGAATTTGAGAGCCCGTGAAATGCAAGTTTTCACTATTCTCAATTTTATTTAATTTTTTATTTAGCTTAATTCTCTTTTTTCACTAGATCGGCAAAATGACAGGCACCTTTTTTTTTAATTTGGTGCCTACTCCCCCATACACTGTATATGTAATATACACCTCTTCCTTATCTTCTGATTCTAATATCGAATTCCTTCCAACAGAAGAATCGAATTTTTTTATAAAAAAGAATATATTTTTTTTTCTGTCGTTGAAAGGAATGCAAAAAGAATCGATTTTTTTGTCTGTCGTTGAAAGGAATGCGAAAAGAATCGACATTTTTTTTGTGATTGTGTGTGTGAAACTTGACAGCAGCAATTTTAAAGTAAAACGTCAAAAAAATAATCAATTTGGACATTATAAGTAAGTTGTCTACAAATCAACTTACCAGTTTTGGAATTTCATTAATCAGTCAGTTAATTACCAAACTTAGGATTTGTTTCTTAATGTCTGAGTACAGTTCTGATTAGTTACTTGACACATAAATATCGGAACAGGGTCATAAGTCCACAAAGCAAATAAAATTACTTTTGCATTTATAACCTATGTCTTCAAAAGACAATTTGTTAGTTTTTCTCTTGTGAAATTATGACCCTGTGTCAATGTTCAATGTGTCGAGCATGGACGTATATATATGGACTGCTAGTCTAATGTCCATTGACTTACTATGCTAATGCTAATGTCAGTTTCATACAATCATTGTCAAAAAAATGTCGCCAAAATAAGAGATCGCGATGCTAGCTCTTCCCACGCCACTACTTCAGGAAAAAAAATTGAACTTTAAACATTTTAACATAAAAGCCCGCGACATCTGTTTTTGAAATTCAAAAAGTCGTATTCAGCGATAAAACATAACTGACATTTTTAAATTCCCAGCATAGAAATGTGCGACATCTATGGTATTTTGCCTCTTATTTTTTTTATTGTTGGTTTGGAGGTTGGATATTCAAAAATAATATAATTGGCCGCGTTCGAGTGTTACGCCGATAGTTTATCTAAGATCGATTTGCATCGGATATATTTTCGAACGACCATAACCAGATTGGATAGGTTTGTCTGGTATTTTTGTATTTTATATATATTTTGTATTTTATATTTATTTTATTTTGTTCGATAAAAATCAATATCTATGTAAATAAAAAACCACAAACTAGAAATACCGCGTATTCTCTAATCTATTGCCACAGAAAGAGAGAGACTAGACGCTGAAAATCAGCTGACACGTATTCCAGATGTCAGATGTTTTTTTTTCACAAAAATCCGAAAAATTTTGGGATACCTTTCAGATTTATTTTGCTGTTTGTTCATCAGCTGTTTTTTCCTATAGGATTACAACAACACCAACCAATCCGGATTGCTTTTAAATTTTACTCGAACGCGACCAATGGCACTTCATATTTGAAATTACCAAGTGATTAAAAAGTGAAATATTTAAAGACATTAAAAAATTTTGAAATCCATTATTTAATTAAAAAAAAAAACAATGAAGACGAAGTGCGTTGTGGCCAATTGTTGATCTATAAAAAACATCAGAAATAACTGCTTAACCTTTATTTTCAATTGGTTTCTCTGAGGGCAGGCGGTTCCAGTTCTACGGTTTTATGTTGCTTGAACTTTATCGAATGATTTAAACGAAATGCAAATACAATTTTACATTTTTTTGGGATTCCTGTTGAAATCCTACTTTCGGCAATTTCTTCATCATCAATTATATTATTTTTGGTGAATACTACTTTTTGAATTTTTAAACACAGACGTCACGAGCTTCTATGTCAAAATGTTTAAAGTTAAATTTTTTTCCTAAAGTGGCGTGAGAAGAGCTATACTTCCATCAAAAAAGGCAGTGTAGGCAAGATAGGATGTTTGTCTCTCATTCTGGCTACAGAGGAATTCATAAATCTGTCTTTCATTAAAGCTCTCACAGGGATGTCGTAGTGTTTATTTTAAATGGACCCAAATATGAAAGAATGTTATGTAGCGTTACCGCCCTGTTTTTAGATAGAAATTTTTATTTAATTGTTTTATTTATAAAAATTAAAACACATTTTACCTTTTAAATATACAATTTACATAAAAATACTTAACATTAATTGACCGCGAGCTACGAAAATCTACGCAAATAATGTTCTTCTTCAAAGAAAACAGCTTAGCTTTTGTAACTGCATTTGAACGTATTTTCCACACATTAAGAGAAATGCAAAAGATGAAAACACTCCGATAACACTCATCATTACATAATTTGTTTAAAGCTCTAAAATCAAAAGCACCTCAACAGAAACCCAAGAAAAAAAAACAACCAGTTACCAAATGGACACGGGTAACTCTGAATGCACTATATATATTTAATGGGGTTGAATAGCAGCAGCAGCCATAGGCCACAGCAATTCAGTGCACAATCAGATGTGCGCTCAATAGGCCTTCGGGTCTGCGTCAGATGCAATTGGAAATTTACGGGCGGGCAAACACTTTTTTATGGAGGAGTTCTTTGAATATAGTATGGTGCAAAAATATGGCACGCTACTGATTTTGAAAAAGCTGTCCCATAAGACGTGTACTGCCTATTTATGTTGGATAAACTATAGCATCGCGATCTCTTATTTTGGCGACATTTTTTTCACAATTATTGTATGAAACTGACATTAGACTAGCAGTCCATATACATATATACGTCCATGGAGAAAAGAATCGATTTTTTTTAATAATTCATCAACAAAATATCAAGATGAGTGCTTTGACAGGTAGGTATTCTGCGACGAGAATTTCCCTATCTATCTTTTGCTGCATTTTTCGAATTTCACTCCACCGAGAACGTCTTAAAAATATACCGAAGAAAGTAATTATTTACCTTTTTTTTTAAATGAAACGAAACTTATTATTGTCTGTGATGTATTTGTTATTATTAATTGAAAAACAACGCACAAATATTTAATATGAAATTCAATGAAGTTGAAGATCGCAGCATCCGAAGTTTTTTTTTTCTTTAGACTTGCAGCTCTCGATAAGTATCAATGGTATTGAAAAAATTTAAACACCAAAATGTTGAGGGCAAGTTTTTCCAGGGGCGATGTCCGTTACTTTTTTGAATTGAACCTCTTTATATTTTTTTAACTGAGTTTCTAAACTTTTTAAGTTATATTTTTTTTTAGACGTGCAGCTAGGCCATAATAAATTTTTTACAAAAAAAAAAAAATTGCGCTCTGTAGAGCATAGGTTTCTCTAGGGGCGATGTTCCTTATTTTTTTTTTATATTTTTTATTAAGCTTTTTTGAGCATGAAACTTAAAAGGAAATACAGGCAAGTTTAGACCCTTATAACTTCGGATCAACGAATGGTAGATACAAACAAATTACATGCACAAATTAGATTTTCCAAACTCTAGAGGCGATGTTTTTTAGTTTTTTTTTTATTTCATGTTCTTAAGTCTTATATTCTTGCCTAACAACAAATTATAACAAAAACATTATTTATTTACGTTTATTTGGCAATATTTTGTCATTTAAAAATTCATTACATACATTTTTCTATCTACATATGTATGTATATTAAATAAATCTGCGGTCACGTGCTTTAAGCTTATGAAACATATTGTTTTTTAAAATATTTTAACGAGAATCGCTTCTTCCTAAACTCCTTTTACGGTCCCTTGTACAAAAATAAAAATTCAAATTTACATTTATTCCGAAATTTTAACTTAAATACCAAATATCGTTCCCTATCTCTCGAAGTGACTTAACTCCCAAACTGTGAAAGATAAGCTTTGATTTTAGGTTAAGGTTAGCCTAATCTTGATTGTCACAAATACTTCGTTTACATGGAGAATTAAATCCGAATCGAATCAGGATTTAGGTATTTGTAAAACTAGATCGAATCGAATCCTATTACTCGATCCGATGTATATACCAAGATCGAGGAATTCAAAAATCGAGATTTCAGATTCTTGTTGGTGTGTTTGTATTATAATTAAAGATTCTGTGGTCTGCGTTTCGTTTTTATTATATACTATCTATCAATTCGCGTCTATTTGAATTCAATCTTTCGATCCGGCATCGGCATACATATGTATATACCTGGATCGAAATTTCGATTCGGATCGAATCCAATCCTTGAATCCGCTGTTTGATAATAAATTGCGGGAAAACCGTTATCCACACATATGTATCGTAGATAAAAATTTCCTTTTTTGTTCAAATAAAAAAAAATTTCAAAAATCGGTTGTAGTTTGGCAAAGTTAGAGCCAGTCAAAGGAAAAAAGAATAAAATTCATAAAAACCGTTATACGTCGAAAACGAAGCGAAAACGAGAAAATTACCTCTTAAGTTTTTCGACTTGAAATGACCTCAGGAACTCATGGTTTTCTTCTGAGGTGGTGATTTCGAGACAACCTTTATATTAACTTTTGTCTTGTTATATTAATTGTTCTTGTAAAGTTCTGAAGTGTTTGAAACAATAGGATTTTTTCGATAAAACAGTTTAATACCTTCCCCAATAACAACATCCCTTTTAATACCTATACAATACTATTAAATAAATACAAATAGAATGTGGCACTCAGTGGATTCACCACCGAAACGGCAATTAGCGCTGCTGTCGTCTTAAATAATATGATAGTGTTGTTGTATACAATTTTGTACACTTCCTTAATAATGAAAACAATCGTTTATTCGAAAACGACTTTTTTAATTACTTTTCTTATTTTTTCCGTTACTATGGAATCGGTTGTTTTATTAGTTTTGTACGATATACAGCTGCGAGCAAAAAAATAGCAGTGCAATTGAAATATATTTTATGTCTAAAATATGAAATAAAAACAAGTTTGATCTTCGAAAATATTATACCGAAAGTTTTTACGTTTTATTGAAATGTTTTTTATGTGAATTGAATTGTAATTATTTCATCATGATGTAAGCAATAATACAAAATCAAAAAAAATTTGAAAATAAAGCGAGCAAATTAATAGCAGTGTTTGTTATTACTGTATAGTTTTGTTAAAACAACGGTACAGAAAGTTCAATTCATTGGCATTTCATTTCAAGAAAGCTTGTAATTGGTAGCATGACCATTATTTTTTATCACAGCTTCGCAAAAACGATTCATTGAGTCTACAGGAGTCAAGATTCTAACATTTTTGCGGTGTTATTGATCCCCAAGATTGCTCAACTACGGTTCATAACTCTGTTTTTTTTTTGATTTGGCACTCTAGACTGCTTTTTTTGTTTTATAATAAGATTCCTTAAAAGGGTCAAACGTGCATGAAATTATTTTGTTTAGTTAAATTTGTGTTTCAATTAATTACATTTTTTCACACATACTTTTATGTTCCTCCGCAATTTTTTCGTACAAAAAAAGTAACCCGACATTCTGCCTAAATTTTAGGCCCGGTGCACACATGCGTTTTTTTGACGCCGCGGTGACGCAGCGTCACCGCCTTTGCGGTGACGTACTCACAAATAAATTGAGTAGTGCACACACACGTGCGGGAAAAAACACTCGCAGGTCTCCGCGAGACCGCTGCGTCACCGCAGACGCTTTTGCGTCTTTCAGTACATTGTTTGTTATGGAGCAGTGCACACATGCGTCATTTTGACGCAAATTAAATTTGGAAGAAAGATTTCAAACATGGAAGAATTTGATATCGAATTATTTATCGGTGAAATAAAAAAGTGTCCAGAAATATAGAATATTGCTTCCGAGCCATACCATGACCGGCAAAAGCAAAGATATATAAAATACGCCTTTTGCTAGCCAATGATTAACAAAAGGATGTACCCAATAACGTCCTTTCTTCTTAAGATCATAGTTTTTATCCACTAGTTAAGCGAACATTACTCGTTTCTTTTTATAAACCTCTATTGCTGCAAGCAAATCGTGATTTGCAGATTGAGTCCAGCGAGAAAAACCCGCATGTGTGCACTGAAGATTGCGGCACCGCGGCGTCAAAAAAACGCATGTGTGCACCGGGCCTTAAGGCCTCAACCTTAACGATCCGATTATTAGAACAAAATGTATCAGCCCACCAAACCAACTACGAGGGGATCTTTATAATTATTATGAATAAAAATATCTACTACAAACGTGTATACCTACATATAGCAAATTTTTTCCCATGCGAAGCCAATTTGTCAAGGTTATGGTTTTTTTTATTGCGTTTTTCACTTCCTCGCACTCTCATAAATTTAGTATTCAGCGTTCTTATTTTATTGTAACGTTTCTCGTTTTGTGATTATTCGGGATTCCAACCAACACTCCACAAAGAAGTCGAACATATTCCCTTAAGATGTCGCTACCTTCACTCCTCTTCATGATATTACCTTTGTATATAATATGCCTGTTTGGTAACTTTTTTTTCAACAAATTTCCCAAAATCTGAGTTTTTTTTTCTATTGGTTTTGACAGCAAATTGTGAAATTTTGCGAAAATTTGTGCAAATTCGCAAGAAATTTCACGTTACCAAACAGACCAAAATTCTATAGTACTCTCATAAAGAGGAACGTCCGACTTGCCGTGAGGTGAGCCGATACTGAAGCTTGTTCCATTTCAAACCATTTCAGTTGAGAAGGAACAGATAATTTAATACAAGAGAATTAATTAAAGAAAGAAAAGAAGAACGAGAACAATGTATTGGAAATTTATGAAAATTGAAGTGAGACAAGAAAAAATCAATTTTGAGACTTTTTCTTGTATACATATCTATAAAAAGGGGTAGGATATAGAAAGAATGATAAAAGAATAATGTTCAAGGACGTTTATTTGGTAGAGGACAAATTTTATATTATTTAATTTCGATTTTATAATAACTTACTCACTGATTCATTCGTATTTTGTTAAAAATATATACAAAATTTTTTTTAATTTGCTATTTTAAGTAAATGAGCCTAAGATGGGATTTTTTGAAATTCTAATCTTAAGTCGGGTTAAAAAGGATAAAACTGGTCGAGGGTTCAAAAACTAACTTCTAAACAGAAGGTCGCAGAACATTCATTTATTTTTTATTTTATAGATATTCAAAATTCCAGAATTTAACTAATTCAAAAATAATTCTATAAAATCTACAACGCGAGATATAAATTTTTGAATGTTCAAAATTGAATAATTAAAAAATTCCAATAAATCAGGGTTAAGTCTGATTGAAATATATTTTATACCATTGGAAAGGAATTTGAAAAATAAATTATACGTGTTTAAGGAAATTTGGATTTTAATTTTTTTTTGATGCCATTTTTGATGTTTCAAAAACAGGGATTTTTCGGAGTGAATTTTTACCACTTTTGGATTTTTATATTTTCACCGGGTTGTTTAAAAAATCTTAAAATCTTGTAAGTGATAGATATTATTGATTTAAAATTTAATTTTTTTCTTCGGAAAAAATTGTTTTTTTTTTTTAAGTTACAAAATTTTGTAAAAACTTCAAAATATAGTTTGGAAATTTTGAAAACCGACTGAAATACACATGAAGAAAGTCTTTCGAAAAAATTAAATTTTTTTCTTCGGAAAAAATTGTTTTTTTTAAGTTACAAAATTTTGTAAAAACTTAAAAAAAAATCAAAATATAGTTTGCAAATTTTGAAAACCGACTGAAATACACGGGAAAAAAGTCTTTCGAAAAAATTTAATTTTTTTCTTCGGAAAAAATTGTTTTTTTTTTATGTTACAAAATTTTGTAAAAACTTAAAAAAATCAAAATATAGTTTGCAAATTTTTAAAACAGACTGATATACACGGGAAAAAGTCTTTCGAAAATATTTCATTGTTTTTTTCGGAAAAAATTGTTTTATGTATGAAAACGATTTTTCGAGCACTAAAGAACATTTTATATACCAATTTCAAAGACTTATTGATATACACATTAAAAAAAGTTTCAAAAAAGAACAAACAATTTGTTTTTTTTTCATGTATCCAAAAAATTTGTTTTTTTTTGAAAATTTTGATATGTAATGACTTACCTATTGAAGAAAAAAATTCACGTTTTTCAAAGTATTTTGTAAAAAATGCCATAAAGTGCAAGAAAATTGATAGGGTAAATATATTAAATTTTAAAAATTCAACGAAAACCACGAAGTGTTTTTTTTTTTTTCAATTAAATTTCTTAAAACTTTTGCCTGTATTCTTTTCCACATCACCCAGTGGGGTAGAATACTAGATGCGTATTTTTTTTTGAGGTTTCCCCAGTAGGCCTATTCCTCTTCTACTACTACTTCAAACTACTAAGTGAATTTTGCATGCATTATTTTAAGTTCTATTTCTACTTCAAACTTCACTTAGTAAATTTTACATGCAATATTTTAAGTGAGGTATCTCCAAGTGGAGATATCCTCGTTCTATTTCTACTTCAAACTACTAAATGAATTTTACATGCATTATTTTCTATACTAATTTTTTTGTTTTTTTGTTTTTTTTAATATACTTATATAATAATATAATAATACACTAATATAATAATATAAATAATATAGTAGTATAATTATAGAATAATATAATATAATAATATGAAAATGAACCTAAACCTCAACCTGTACCTCAACCTAATAACCTAAACCTCAACCTAATAACCTAAACCTCAACCTAATAACCTAAACCTGAACCTAATAACCTGAACCTATACCTAAAAACCTAAACCTGAACCTAATAACCTAAACCTGAACCTAATAACCTAAACCTGAACCTAATAACATGAACCTATACCTAAAGACCTAAACCTATACCTAATAACCTGAACCTAACCTAAAAACCTGAACCTAAACATTTTTTGCTATTGTTTTAGCCTTAATAGCCTTGTTTATTTTCCTAAGATCTAGAATGATCAGTCCTATCAATACAAATTTGGTGATTGCTTCCCGATGCTCCGTTGAGCAGCTTGTTGATAAAACCCTATCTTGCCCTGTCCTGTCCTTAAGTGCCATGATTTTAGGCAACCATGTTTCTACTATTTTGTCTTTCACCTGCATCGCTGGGAATTGCTCCATGAAAATCGATTGCAGAATACTGACAGTTCTTTCGAAACCGATAGAAGGAACTGTCAGTTTTCCGAACTCAGAAGGTGTTGTTATTGTTTGGTATGCTCGCAATTTAATTAGCAAAGTTGCTTGCCTTTCTTCGCATATCTCATCCTCTGAGATCATAAATTGGTTGCAGACCTCGCAATTCAACCTCTTCTTTAATTTCCCTGCCGCAAACCCAGCGTAATATACAGAGGCACCTTTCTGCAGAGATGAAGACTCCTTATCCCCTTGCTCTGTTGGCTTGTGGTGCGTACATTATTCCCGAGTACACATTGGCACTGAAAACCTGCGTCGCTAACTTGACCGAAAACTTATCAAAATTATCTGGTTTGATGTGGGCCGCAGAAAGTTTGAAGAGAACTTGAAAGATTCCTTTCGAGTCCTCTTCATAAATCCTTTCAAGGATCTTCCAATCGACCACTTCATCTCCTACTATAATTCTATGCTTTAGAAGAATGTTCCTCACGCTTTTGAACATATGAGGATAGTCATAGAGTAAGAAGACTCTTTGATTCTCTATCTCTACATATGGCGTGGCATCCATGAAATTGCGGGGTCCTAACTTGCTATAAGCCGAAACGTTGCTGGACCCCTGGTCGCAACTTGTTGCAACAACAGTTAATCCACACTTTATCACCCCTGCGATAATAGTGGTCAACATCTTGGCTATAGTAGTGGCATTTAGGGATCCTACATAATAAACTATTGTCTGTTTCCAGTTCCTATTAAGCCCTCTTAATGTGAATACCATCACTTTGGACGCAATTTTTTCATGTATACCGAACTCCCCAAAGTCGGTAAAGCCGAAAATCATGTCGTCCTTGATGTTGTATTCTAGTTCTTTCTTAATAGCCATTTCGTCAAACAGCAAAACGCATTTTTTGTCTAAAGATGCCATGTTTTTGGCTTTGTCCCTAAGAAGGTCCTGAATTCTTGGACTGAGCCCTGTTGGGAGACGAATCTCGGAATGCCATCGGTAAATGGTGCTTACCGATGGCAGCTTGAAACCTGAGCTAATCATAAAAGAATAACACGCTGTGGACTTACAGTAAAACTTCAAAAACAAGTCCTTTTCTTTAGGTTCCCAGGGTGCATTCGGCCTGTAAAATAACTGCGTCAGAATAAAGGCCTGCAGCTCTTCGGAAAAGTCTTCCATGTGAGTGTCTAAACCTTTCTTCAGCCTATATTCTGGGGCTCGAATTTGTTTGATAGGTGTGTCGAAAATGTTTCGAGGATATACCGAAGCTTTTTCGACTTTTTTTACCGGAACCGCTTTGTAGGATGGATATCCTGGAGAGGGAAACTGTGAAGGAGAAGCCTTTGAACAAGAGGGTACTTCAGGGATTTTATAGTCCCTGATGTAGGTATAAGAAGAGCTCGCAGCCATATTCACCAAGGATAAAGCTGGGCTCGAAGGTACGGGTGGAGGTGGAGGTATTGGCTCTGAGACCTGGATTGCAGAGGTGACCGTTGAAGTCGGCTGCTTCCGGGCCCTATACGCCTCCATAATTCGAAGACATGATGCGTCATTTGATACATCGGAACCACTGATCTCTATAATACACTGGATAGTGAATAGCCTATAGTGTATAACAGTTTTTGTGAGGCAAGTTTTTTAAAGGGTACCGGCCACGACCTCATATCTCGCTCTATACAAACGAAGAAAGAGATTGAAGATATTTGCCGAAATTGAGCATTTATTTGATATCAGTTGATTTCAACAAGCATTGCGGCTGTAAATATTGAAAAAAATTAAAGAAAATGCAGTTCCAGTAGCGTCCATTCCGCTGGCGCCGCTGTTATACTATTATATGAGGGTACCGGCCACGACTATATTTTTGCTTCATTTAAAATTTACAGCCCTATTCTGCTATTCATCGGGGGGAATTTTTCTATAATTTTCACTCATCACTATGCTATTCATTCGAAGTGAATCTGTATTAAAGTCGGTAACATCGGTAATACTGCGCGGTATTCTGCTATTCACGTGAACGCATTCATTCTATACAATTCAAATCCGCATATGAAATGTAGCGGATTTTTCATTTAATGGGTCGTCTGTCTGGTTGGTTGTTAGTAAAATGTAAGTACAAACTAATTTATTATGATTAATTTAGAATATTTGTTTGTAAATAATAGATTATTAACATTTTTAGGGGTAGAACGACAAACAAAGACCAATTTACGGCAATAATTTCTGCAATTAATTTTTCTTTTCTTGAAATTGAATCATTTCGCTGCGGAGGTGGAAGATACGATTCAACAATCTCCAATACATACAGAAATGCTCTTTTATTTAACCGAAAGTTTTTGGTAAACCTATGCTTTTGAAATAATTGGTTTATTATTATTTCAAAATGAAAATAAATGAACTTACGTTTCGTCCGGCAGTTCCATAATATTTTTTTTCGATTTTCTAACATTTTTCCGTAGCTCTCTGTTCGATGATTCTATTATTCCTCTGTTTACAATTGAAAAAAAAGTCCAATACTGTCCATTTCCAAATTTAATTACGAAGATGAATCAAATTAAAAATTAAAATCAAAACAATTTATCCAAGATTTTGACATGAACAGCTGTTTATGTGAATGTCAAATTGGTTTGGGATAATGTAGTTCACCCGATGGATAGCAGAATGCAAAGGCAGTGTGAAAGGGAATCGAATGGGTGAATCGAATATACGATCCACGTGAATAGCAGAATAGGGCTGTTAGATATGGAAACAAATATGGAATGATGGAACCAAAATAACTATACAGGAAATTTCACTTCCGTTTTGCAATTATGATTTGTATCCTAATTTGAGAAACGTAATCGAAGTTCTTTGTGTTTTACCAGTGACAATATTTTCACCAAATTCCGTTTATACCATACATTACCATTTCAAACCAAAAATATCAAAAAATGATTTCATAACTTAAGGAATGTTTCTTCTTATTCATATAAGATGGTTAATAATAAGAAAGATTTTCATTTTTGATTTAGTGATACGTAAAAAAAAAAAACTTCTATCAATATTGAGATTTAGCCCCCCCCCCCCAAACAAAATCCAGCGTACGCCACTGTTCTAGGGCTCTTCTAAATTGTTCCAGACTTTCGTTTCTTAAAATTCAGTTTTATTATGAAAAATTTCATTAAAATTCATTTTAATGAAATTCGTTTTAATGAAATTCATTTTAATGAAATTTTTCATTTTACATGCTAAAAATGAATTTTAAGAAACGAAAGTCTAGAATAATTTAGAAGAATTTTTTAAAAATATTCACATGTATTTTCGATATAACGTAAAAAGTGTTTATTGAAGTTTGATAAAATTAAATATTGATTATAATGCAAATTCAAATAGGTACTATTATAGCTTTATGATGTTACTTCCAAATATGGCATTATTTCTTCGTCAAATAATTTTGGTTGCACGTTTCTCATCTTGTTGTGAATAGCTGATATCAAAGGATTAGATGTTAAAAGCAGCATATTCATTAAATCCGTGTTTGTATTCATTCTTGAAGTTTTTCTGGTGTGATGTTCCCGAAGATTCCTTGTGTCTTTGTGTCTACCTTCTAGTGCGTCTTCGTATAATTGACCAGTGGGCAATGTAAATGAGGCGATCACATCCGCTCCATGTATCAGTATCTTATGTATGGACATGGGCATGTAATACCATGGATATAAACTTAAGTATACATTTTTAGTCTCGGTAAGTAATCCTCTGAACTTTTCTAAATTGATTTTTATCCAACTCGATAATATTCTATTAATCATAGAAAACTTAACAATCAAAACTTCGTTTACCCCTGTAATTTCAGCACTCTGACTCCCGAAAGAATGCTTGCGCGGTATTACCGTCATTTGTAGGTTTTTTTTTTAAATTCTCTTTGTATTCTTTTTTTATTTTTGTCAAATATTTACTTATTAACGGGGCCAGGTACTTGCCAACACTTTAAGGGAAATCTATACCCAATATGTAGGATATATTCAAAACTTCTAATCCAATTGTGTCTAATCCAATTGTGTAATGTTGACAGTCTATACTTTTATGTACTCTCGTTTGGCTGACGATTTGCGATATTATCTTCATTCATCATCTTTGGTGTAGCACCACAAATATAACAAGTCTGTGTCGAATTGACTTCAGTAACAGTGTTGCATATACTTCCATCGATCATAGTAAAAATCATTTCAAAATCTATGTTTATGAAACAGCCAGTATCTTTTAATGGTAAAGTTACAGTTACCAAGTTATTTATTAAAGTTGTCATCCTGTTAAATTTTTTTACAACTTCTTTTGACTCTTTTATAAAATTTAGATTTATAGGTCGACAGAAAAAGAGTTGAAGATGTATTATTTTTCCACTTTACTAATTCTGTATGAGTCTCAACCAATTTTATAGGGACTGAGGCGTCAGTTATAGCGATCAGGAAAAACCATCAGTAAAAGTTGAAACAGATGGAAACAAGAATTTTTTCCTAATGAGCGTTTATAGCGAACCCGAAAAGTTTTCAAGTTTTCCTGATTGAAATGCAAATGATTTTTTTTTTCCTTCTACTAATCTGTCAGTGGGACAAGTAAAAGATAGAACGCAAATAATTGGAACGATATGTTCCATTTTGATCGAAAAAAAAACAGTCAGCTGGTACGGAAAATGGAATTCAGTCAGGAAAATAAATAAATACATTTTTCACAAAAAATATTAGTTCAATTTAAAATTTTACTGACACAAAAAAAACTGAGTTATTTGCCATCGATTAGTGTATCAATTGCTTTACAAATCGAATGAAAACCTAGCAAATAATCTATTTGAAAGTTTTTCCTGTTTCGTTTTCCTAATCGTTATAACTGGCAGTTATAAACAAAAATTCATTGGTTAGGTTGGAGTCTGTAAATTTCTGTTTATAATTACTATGACCTGAGGACCCATCGAAACCCCATTTACAAATAAGCTTTAATGGGGAAGAGGGACTGAATGTAATATCTTCAACTGATTTTATGATAGATGATGTAGTTTTATTTAATAGTTCTTGAAGGTTTACCTCTGCTCCTGTTTCGTGTGATTTAATATCTTAAGGTAATATATCAAACCTTGTTTTGATCATAGAATAATAACTGGGTGGTAAATCTGGGTGTAATTTATTGATAACCTTTCTTAGCCTTTCATACTTTCTAAAAGACAAATCGACATCGTGCATAGGGCTAAAGCTTCTAAAGGTGACATACATTTCTGATCTTGTTTACCTTCACTTGATACAGAAGCAGCAAAATTAATTTCATTGTAAATCCACTACCCTCCGCTTTTTGGAAGCTACATTGAGTTCCTCAAAATGTTTGCATGGGCTTCCACGCTTGGAACTATGTTCTGTATTATTTTTGTTATTTAAGAAGCTTTAAACATCTTCACTCAACATACAAATATTGTTCAAATACACAGAATATTTTTTTGTTAGTATAGGTTGATTCCTATTACATAACTTCCAATATTAACAAATATTTAACAAAAACAAATTTACTGATTTCTATACACTGGATTTAATAACACCAGGAGCATCTTCTAGATGGTATACGTCTAAAACGTAATTGAACACAGAAATATTTTTGTTTTTCTGGTCCGCTTCAAGGCATTTTGCAAATAGGAAGCTATTTTTGAGTTGTTGCCAAGCTGTAATTTAAAGCAAATAACTCAGAAAGAGGCAACAAACCGATGCAGATGAAACTTTGACAAAATAAAATTAAGAACATTTTTTAAATAATATCACAAAATTATGAACATGTTTTGACATGTTTTTTTTTAACTCTTATTTGAATTCTAATTTAACTTATTTTTTTTTGTGAAAATAAAGAAATATTGACTCACCGATATTTTTATAAATTTTAATTTTTTTTTCTTACAATGTTCACAATAAGAATAAACCACATTAGAAAAAAAATGTAACAATACTAAAAATATGCATATCTAATAATTTGTTTTTTTGAGTTTTCATAAACTAAGGGACAAAACACTGTGCAATGGTTAGAACACTTTAAAACCCGAAAAAAATTCAAAAATAAGAATTTCGAAAAGAGGGGGGCTAGAATTTTTTTGAATTTTGCCCATAACTTTTGAAATTTTGAACATAGGGGTCCAAAAACATGGAACAATGTTCCGAACAACTAGAACAATCTCGAACAACTTTAAAAAATTTGATTTTAAAAAACGGTTTTTATGCTCTAAAACCCCCATTTTTGAGTATTTAAAAAAAAATTGGAACAATGCGGAACAAATCGGGAATTGGAACAACTTTTAAAAATGCAAATTCCAAAAAAAGGAGGGCTAGCTTCACGCACTCCCTGATTTGATTTTAACCATTTTTATTTAAAAACGCAAATCTTTGCAAAAATGATTTTCGTCGACAGACAAACATAATCTTGGTACATAATACATACATAATAAAAAAAAAAAAACTAAAAACGAAAATACAAGTACATACATATATCGTACAAAACAAATAAAATAATAATCGGTTCCATAGTAACTGAAAAAATAAAAAAATCCTTTTCGAATAAACGATTGTTTACATTATTAAGGAAGTTTACAAAATTGTATACAACAACACTATCATATTTGGTCAGTTTATATTTCAGAGTCCTCACTAATTTTCCTCCGACAAAAATTGAGCAGACGAATCCAACATTTTTTTTCCTCAGTATTTGACACAAAAACTGAGAAATTTGGCCGAGGAATCCTGTTTATATTTGCGAGATTGCGTAGATCTCTGAGTTCTCAGAAATATAAACTGACCAATTATTTTAGACGACAGCAGCGCTACATGCCGTTTCGGTGGCGAATCCGCTGAGTGTCACATTCTTTTGTATTTATTCAATAGTATTGTATAGGTATTAAAAGGCATGTTGTTATTGGGGAAGGTATTAAACTGTTTTATCGAAAAAATCCTATTGTTTCAAACGCTTCAGAACTTTACAAGAAAAAAAGTTATTTCAAGTCGAAAAACAAGAAGTAATTTTCTCGTTTTCGCTTCGCTTTCGACGTATAACGGTTTTTATGATTTTTATTCTTTTTTCCTTTGACTGGCTCTAACTTTTCCAAAGTGCAACCGATTTTTGAAATTTTTTTAATTTAAACAAAAAAAGAAATTTTCGGATAACGGTTTTCCCGCAATTTATTATCAAACACTTTTTTTTAAGCATTTGAAGGTTGTTTTTTGACTTCCATATGATTTTTTTCAAAAAAACTCGTTATTAAGTATGTGACCTGAATCGGATCGATTTGATCCTATCCAGGTTTACAAATACCTAAATCCTGATTCGATTCGGACTTAATTCTCCATGTATCCATGATTAGGCTAACCTTAACCTAAAATCAAAACTTAACTCAATTTCAACAATTTGCGAGTTACGTCACTTCGAGAGATAGGGGACGATATTTGAAGACATAGCACTATTTTATTTGGACTTGTTGAATTATTGATTCAAAATATCTTTTAACGGCCTTTAGTCCTAAAAAAATTGGCGTTTCGTCCCGGCGATCTCACTTGGGCTCATCAGTTGACTAGTGAGGGCCTTTGTCAATACGCAATTTTTAAGTTCAGTTCATCATACATAGATTTCGTGCCGACTATCTAGTGTGAACTATATCCAACAAGACTAGAATTCCTAATCAGAATTACACTGAAAAAAAATAAAAAGAATCCAATCGGACGCGGCGGGCGGCGCAGCACAATTGTTTTTTTTATTAGTTTTTTCAGTTTTGGATGTAAAACGTAATAAGTTTTGTTCAGTGACGAAAAAGTTAGAACAGGACAGAACAGAACAGCACAGATTCGTGAAAAACGTCAAAACAAGTTAGAACAGAAAATGGCTACCTATGGTGTCACTAAAAAAACAACAACGATTTTTCCGAGCGTATATGTTGGTTCCAAATTCACAAATATACGTCTTAAAACTAAAACTACTTCATTTTAATAGATTCAGAATTGATTGAAATCCACTTTTGAAAGAATTAGGCAGAGATTGAGATAAAATCATAACAGCTGATTTTGGCAGTTTTCACAAATCTGTTCTAACTTGTTCTACCTCAAAAGCAAGTGCAGAAAATACTGTAAATTTAATTTTCACTCGAACTGAGTACTAGGCTTCACTTGGAAAAATGTATATAGACATTTAATGATTTCAAAAATTATTTGTATTTCAATTTAAGTTTTTAAGTTTTTATAATTGAACGTCTTTATATAATTGAAATTGATGTATTTAATGTAATTTATATTATCTTATTTATTTGTATTTCTCCAATCTTTTAAATTATATTATGGTGGTGTAATTTAATTCCGTTTGATGGGTTTTTTTCATATGGAAAAAGAAAGCAAAAATGAATTGTCTGAAATCTTTTTGGAACTTTTGCCTGATTTCTATGAATATAGAAATTCGTTTGAAATATCAAACGAAATCTAGATTACATGTGGTATGAACTGGTGATTTCATTACAACATCCATAACTATAGTTTTTTCTGAATTAAAATTAAAGAATATTTGGCCCTATTTGGCTAGATCTTTTATTCTGTTATGAATTTACATACAAAAATTGGTGCTGTCAAAAAATCTTTTATGAATTATAATTTTGGTAAATAAATATTTGACTGTTAACAGTCGAATTGTTTTTTCCTGAACACCGTTTATTTTAATAAATATGATTTAAAATCACGAAAATATAGACCAGCATAAAAGTGTTCATATATGCGTTTCGCCCCGATGTAATGGTTGGGCTCATCAGAAGATGACCATTACATCTTGTCTTGACGCATATTTTCCCGAATAAATCGAGATTCCATATAATCCGAGCTACATAGAGCAACTGCGAATTGTATAGTTGCTACAAGTCTTCAAAGAAGATAAATTGTAGCTATTTTTTATTGCCTTGCTATGGGACTTTTGAAAAATAAATATTTTACTGTTAACAGTCGAATTGTTTTTTCCTGAACACCGTTTATTTTAATAAATATGATTTAAAATCACGAAAATATAGACCAGCATACAATTCGCAGTTGCTCTATGTAGCTCGGATTATATGGAATCTCGATTTATTCGGGAAAATATGCGTCAAGACAAGATGTAATGGTCATCTTCTGATGAGCCCAACCATTACATCGGGGCGAAACGCATATATGAACACTTTTATGCTGGTCTATATTTTCGTGATTTTAAATCATATTTATTAAAATAAACGGTGTTCAGGAAAAAACAATTCGACTGTTAACAGTCAAATATTTATTTTTCAAAAGTCCCATAGCAAGGCAATAAAAAATAGCTACAATTTATCTTCTTTGAAGACTTGTAGCAACTATACAATTCGCAGTTGCTCTATGTAGCTCGGATTATATGGAATCTCGATTTATTCGGGAAAATATGCGTCAAGACAAGATGTAATGGTCATCTTCTGATGAGCCCAACCATTACATCGGGGCGAAACGCATATATGAACACTTTTATGCTGGTCTATATTTTCGTGATTTTAAATCATATTTATTAATATAATTTTGGTATTCGGCATGACAAAATCTGTTACGAAATCTGCTACCAAATCTCTTATGAACTGTCAACAGTTCGAACTCTCAAAAAATCTTTAAGATTTTGGTATTCAAAATCTGTAATAAAATATGTTATGAATCATAAAAGAAAAAAAAGACAAATTTTTGTGACTTATCATAAAAGATTTTAATAAATACGTTAAGTAATGAATACTTATATTTTATCTCGACTGAAAAATGTTTTTTAAAGGAAATAAATGAAAGAAAATAACATTTAAATACATACATAAATACATAGACAAATATTTAATTTAAAATAAAATGTATTTTTCGATGAAACCAGAGAACGAAAATATTTTTGTTGGAACTAAGATGCAAAACGTTCATTTTGTCTTCCCGAGGTTTCGTCAATATAAACAAACTATAATTACAAATACAAGTTTCAAAATTGATTTCAATTCGCGAACAACCACTTCAATTCATGTGTCAATAGTGAACTTATTTTTAGAACAGCTGATTAAGACAACAGATTTTAGTTCAGTTTGCTTGCATATTTCGTTTTCGAAGTTTCATAACAAAATTTTATAAAAGGTCGAACTTCTGAATACCAATTATAAAAAAAAAATCTTTTTTTTTTCAAGATTTCTTTGATGATTTTCATGATTTTCAAGATTCATAGTAGAATAACAGATGTGGCAGATAGGCCTAATTGTTAAAGCTAAAATGAAACCAAAATGAAATTTGAACGAAAAAATAATAAAACAAATATTCTTTGATGTTGTTGGAAACCTTAGCATAGTATTCCATTTTACTTGGTGGGGGGGGCTCAAGCGTTATTGCGTTATTCTACATGAAGAAACCTTCTTTTTAGAGATTTTCTTTAATGAATGTCTTAAAGACATTCTCGCGGGAGGTATTGAACTTTAATACTCATCTTTTTAAACATTTCCAGAAAGCCCAGCACTAAGTCTTGGTAATTTACGGACTTCTGATTTCCTAAAAAGTTGTCACTATATTGCAGATCCTAAATCATTCCGTAAATGCACGAATTTGTCATCTTAAATAAAAAGTCTTATCTGCGGTCCATCAAATATACCAGCCTTAACTTTTTCTGTACTTAGACTACGAAATTTTTTAAATATATGTATGAATAAAACAAGAGCCAGTTTTAACTATGCTTTTACATATCGTTCATCAAATCTAATTTTGGAGGCAAAATTATGTTTTCTATCGAACTAGAGGTGAGTTCAACACGCTGTGTTTGTCAATAGATCTAATAGAACGGCACCATATTTACTTCCATTTTGTAATAGGCTTTTGACGTTTTTTCACTGTGAATTCACCACAAATATAAATGAGTTTGGATCATTTAAGCATCTGCTCTTCTAAGAAGACATATCAAAAACTTTAATTTAAATCGCTTGAAAATAGACGAAATGACTTAAATGACAAATATACCCGTCTATACAGGGTGTCCTGAAACTTAAAGTCAAGCGGGTAACGGGTGATAGGATAGGTTGTACCTGTTCTGGAAAAAATAAGAAAAAAAATTCTATCTCGCTTGGTTAAGTAATAATAGCAATATTTAGAAAAATAGCGAAAATCGATACCCTGACCACATTTTTAGGTACTGTGGTCACAAATTTCCAAATTTTAACCTGTTTATTTTTTTTACGTAATCCTAAATAACCATGCCATCCTAAATAACCATGCTATTGCAATCACAAATTTAAAAATAAATATTTTAAATTTCGTAAGAAAAATAAAGTTTGACTGAGTAATGTTTCAAACAAATTTTTCAAGCTAATTTTGACACTTCATATTTAAAAAAAATGTATTACACTACCTTGGCAAGTTTTTTAAAAAAATTGGCGCGTTTCAACAAGATTTCAAAATGGTACAACACTTGCTACTTATTCATTCGTAAAAAATATTTTTAATTTTTTATTTGCAAAAAGGACCTCAGTTCTCTTCAATCACTTTTACGAGAATAATGCTTTTTTGTACTCAAAAATCGATTTTACCAAAGTGTACGTGACATAAACAGAGGAACTAGAATCAGACACTGTTTGCAGTCAATAAGAGTGAGACAGATCTACATTTCATAATATGGTACGCTACCATCTACGTTCCTTGTTTTACTCGCAACTTCTCACAATCGTGCGCTTTTGTGATACCCTGGACTCTATTATTGTGTCAGTTATTATCTAGTAATAGGAACTAAAAACTTCCATATTTTTCGCCAACATTATTCTGCAGATATCGACGTAGCGTATAGTCACGAGGCACAGTGCGGTATTTTGGTCTAAAACCTGGCCAAAAATATTTGGGCACATTTTTCACTCAAATAGGTACCAAATGACTAAAAGGACTAAGGACATTTTTTTTCAATATTCAATGGCCTAATAAATTTTTAGACAAATACTAAAAACCTTATTCCAATAAATATTATACTGAAAGATATGAGATGAGGAAAAAAGAACAACATTATAACAATCTTGCCGAACAACTTGAAACGTGCAGAAATGCAAGGCTCTTCTGGAATAGTGTTCGAGATAGAATTCGTCAATGGTTTCTGTTGAATTAGATACTCTTGCTACACACTTTTCGAATCTTTTGCAAGGAGAACCGGGACAGATCACCTTTCAGTTTGCAATGCATCATACACTTGTGGAGGAACTAGATAAACCTTTTGAAATTGATGAAATAAAGAGTGCCCTCATCAGGGCAAAAAACAATAAAGCCGCAGGTGAGGACGGGATACCCGTGGAGTTCTTCAAAAATGCACCAGAATCTTTTATCGAAAAGTTGAAAAGTTTATTCAATCTGATGTATGATCGAAGTAAAACACCTGATAACTTTAAAAAAGCTTTAATCTTTCCCACATTCAAAAAAGGTGATCGCTTTATTCCTGAAAATTATAGAGGAATATCTTTTTTGAACTCTGGAAGAAAATTATTTGCTGACATCTTGTACAGCAGATTAGTAAAATGGGTAGAAGAAAATAAACGTTTGAGCATATTCCAAGCAGGATTTCGAGCCAAATCTTTGTTGCTAAAAACTTTGTGGATAAAAAAAAGAAATTGTATTCAGTTTTTATTGACTTTAAAGCTGCCTTTGATAAAATCAACCGGAAAAGCCTTATATACAAGTTATCATATATATGAAGGTCTCTCTTATAAATTCTTAAAAATGTACGCTGAGCTTTTTAAAGGCACAAGTGGGCAGGTTTATAGCGAAGGTAAAAAATCTCAGCACTTTTTTTTACTACAGCTGGAGTACCACAAGGATGTAATTTGAGCCCAGTTGTATTCGCTCTGTTTATTGATGACCTGATCCAATGTCTATCCGGAGGAGTAAATTTTGCAAAGATATCATTAAAAGTCCTGCTTTATGCTGATGACCTCGTCCTACTTGCGGAAACTCCCCATGCACTACAGTTATTGATAAACCAGTTGGAAAGATATTGTAGACTCTGAGATCTTAATATCAATTTATCTAAAACGAAGACATTGATTTTTGGAAGATCCTGAACTCTTCTTGCTACGGAACGCTGGACGCTCAACAATGAGTTAATTGAAACTGTCACTGAGTTCAAATACTTAGGAGTCACACTTGCGTCAAATTTAAGCTGCACCAGTCACATTAAGGATAAATGTATAAGGGTAAAAGTAGGAATAAACTCAATGTGGAGCAAGTTTTTTGGAGTTTCAACAATAAGTACTGCAGTAAAATATGAAGTTTTCAATGCAGTGGTCAACACTTGTCTATGTTACGGAAAAGAGGTTTTTGGATACGTTGAAATCGAAGAGTTTGAAAAGCTACAACTTTATTTTTTCAAGAGGTTATTTAAACTTCCAAATAATGTACCAACATAGGCTATTTATTTAGAATCGGGTATTGAAAACATATTTACAAAAAATTTAAAAGCATGTTGTGATTATATGTTGAGAAAAATGATGGAAGACGAAACTAATCTTCAAAGAAGAATTATGTTGAAGTTACTTCGCACAAGATCTGGAGTCTTTTCAGAACTCTACCGTCTGGCTGATGAGAATCATGTGTCATTGAATCTACCTGAGAGTAGCTTAGCAGAATGGAAGGCTAGTCTATACAACTTAATAGCAACTATCGACGAAAATATGTACTTCAGAAACCGATACAGAGCTGTCTTGTCTGAAACACGCGAAACCTACCGAAATCTATCTCACACTTTGGGAAATGGTAATTATTTCCATCTTCAAATATAAAATATATTAAATCACATTATATTTACTTTAAAATTTATTTGCGAAACGTTCAATCTGGCAGACGGAAAGCATGCTATGTCATAATTATTTATGTATAATGATAATTGTAAAACCAAAATTGAATTTAAATAAAACTAATAATAATAATAATAATACTGAAAGATACTTTTTTCCCTGAAATTCCCTTTTTTCGTTTTTTTTTTATGAGTGGATTTACAACCGTAAATTTTCTTAATGCAGGTAACCAAAATAAAATACCTGCAACCCTTTAAATCCAAAATTTGAGATGTGGATTAGTTGTATATTTGATGATTACAGGTCAATTACTCAATAAACAGATTAATCTTTTTTGTTTTTCCATCCTCAACTTTTGTCTTATAGGCAAGTAGGTAATAAAAAAAACCACCTGGATTTATTTAATTTTCTAGTTTTTATTTTATTATTTATTCTTTATCTTTCATCATTGAGTAGATCCATCGCATGCCCACTTACATATATATTAGCTCTAAATCTGTATCCCTGTTCTCAAGGCACTGTGAGAGTTCTGGGGCCTTATTCCGTAAAATAAAAACGATCGAACGATATCGTTTTGGCAGTAGCTGTCCCTATCATTCCCTTTAGATGTGATAGAGATGGGTATTGCCAAAACGATATCGTTCGATCGTTTTCGTTTTACGGAATGAGGCCCCTGGTTCCAAATATTTACATAATCGCGATTTTGTGTGATCCACTAAATCTTGGAGCTTGACTTCGGCAACTGTCTCACTGACGCTTTTTGGTGGGTAACAGTCTTGTTTAGCTTTATACACGTAGGTATAGCACGGATAAATATCTTTGTTGGCCTGATGAATCACTTCGTATTGACTTGCAGTTAAATTAGCTTCGACGAATATCCTCAAAGCGTTTTCAGGTGTGTGTTTCTTCGTTTTCAGGGTTTTACTGCCAATCGCTGCTACTTTCCGAAACTTCATAGCCCTGTTGGAGTTTTGGTCACAACCTGCATCACTTTGGCTATATCATTGTCTCCCGCCGCTCTTTGACTCATCTGTGCCGCGAATGTCAGTTCATCAACAGACACACTTTTTCGAAGTTCCACTGTTTTTCGACGTTTTGTTCGGTCACTTGATTCCCCGAATTCTTTGCTTGGGTAACATTGAGACCTTCCGGGAAATATGCCAACAGGTAGTTTCATTTCTTCGCTAAGCCACTCTTCATTCTCATCCAAGAGACTCCTTTCTGTGCTATTGCAGAGTTGCCATCTTCTTTTATAATTTGGTTTGAATGCCTTGATAATTTTTAGAAGTTCATCTTTTTTCTCTGGGGGACACTTTGTTATATCCATAAGTTTTTTATCCAAATCTTCAAGTTTATGGTCAAGGAGCCTTTGTGAGCTTCCTCTTATCAACTCATGGAGCTGTTTTTGTTTGTTTGTTGTGTCATAGACAACCTGGAATTACAGTCATCTGGAATAATATAAAAAGCTATTATTATAAGGTCGTTTTAAAGTAGTGTTTTCAAAGGCTCTGTTTTTTCTTAGGTGAAAACTTGTGAATGGTTTTGAAAGCTAAGGTTATTCTACATATCCAGCAGTTAAATAAAATATATGATAGACTATGTTGCGGGGTGTTGCGCTATTTTAAAAACACTAATGTTTTGAAAAAACAGCGAAAAAAGTGAATTTTTTTAAGTGAATACTTTAACTCATCGATATGAAAAAATTAAGTTGAATATACAAATAAATTTTTGCTTAAAATACTATACATACCTTGATTAACGATATCCATATCAAATTTTTTCACTAAAATCAGTTTAAAGACTAAAATAAAACACGCCGAAAATACACTGTTTTTTTTTTTTTAAATCGCAAAAACAATCGTGCTTACTCAACTAGTGCTAGTTGCAACTGATGGTGTCGCGACCGGGGGTGACCAATTTATAGATAGACTTCACTAAAGAGTAGCCTGGTTATCTACCTGTTATGGGACACAAGCTTAATCCTGGGAAGGAAAATTGAGAAAATTGATTTATGGCCACGTTTCAGGTCAAAATACCGCACTGTACGAGGTATCAAACTTTGTACACGTTGCACATGGTACGGGTGGAAGTAATTTTGTTTTAAAATTCGATGAGCAATGCTTTTCGGTATTCCAGTGGATCGAAAGGTACTCAAATGTGGGGCGTCACCCATGACCACGGGTGTTCATCAATGCACGCATATCATACTAGCAAGGACGATTGCCTATAGTATTCGTATGGCAGCGCTGCAGACGGGAGACCCCAAGGACATAACGACGAAGTAGTTTCAAATTAAATTGAATAGAATGTGATCCCAGCGCTTGATCAGTGCGATTAAAGGATCCACTGGAATACCGAAAAGCATTGCTCATCGAATTTTGAATCAAAACAACTACCACCCGTGACCCAACGTGTATAAGAAGTTTGCTCCCTCGTAACTATACGCTCCCAGAGTTGATATTTGCTGAACAATGTTGGCAAAAATTTGTGAAGTTTTTAGTACCTATTATTAGATAATAACTAACATAATTGCCACAACACTATCCGAGTCCAGGGTAACAAAAGCGGACGATTGTGGGATGTTGCGAGTAAAACCAGGATCGTAGCGTACCGAACAAAGATCGTAGCGTACCATATTATGTAAAGCAGATCTGTCTCACTCATATTTACGGAAAACAGTGTCTGATTCTAGTGCCTCTGTTTATGTTACGTACAGCTTGATAAAATCGATTTTTGGGTACAAAAAAGCATTATTCTCGTAAAAATGATTGAAGAGAACTGAGGTCCTTTTTGCAAATAAAAAATTTAAAATATTTTTTACGAATGAATAAGTATCAAGTGTTGTACCATTATCTTGATGAAACGCGCCAATTTTTTAAAAAACTTTCCAAGGTAGTGTAGTACATTTTTATTTAAATATGAAGTGCCAAAGTTAGCTTACAATTTTTTTTTGAAACTACTCAGTCAAACTTCATTTTTCTTACGAAACTTACAATATTTATTTTAAAATTTGTGATATCAATCAATAGCATGGCTATTTAGGGTTACGTAAAAAAAATAAACACGTCAAAATTTGCAAGTTTGTGACCACAGTACCTAAAAATGTGGCCTAGGGTATCGATTTTCACTATTTTTCTAAATATTGCTATTATTACTTAACCAAACGAGATGGTTTTTTTTCTTATTTTTTCCAGAACAGGTACAACCTACCCTATCACCCGTTACCCGCTTGACTTTGAGTTTCGGGACACCCTGTATATGCGAAAAAATGTAAGCGAACTGTTTAAAAAAAAACCTGTACTTAGCTTTAACTTGAAAATACCGTTGTTCGTATACAGTAGACAAACAAAAATGATATCATTTATGGCGGCACCAAAAAAATTTCTTTATTTTGTAGTTCTGTGTTATCTATCTATTTACGTTTTCAACTTTCGATTTTCAACTTACAGTTGATCAATTTTAGATTTCTCAACTCCTGGAAAAAAGTAGAAGTTGATCGAGCTTGAGATTTTACGTAAGAAAGTTTTCTATTCTTATTTATTTTTTTTAAAAGCGTGTTCGTTTCAGTTATCGCAAAGTAATTATAAAATGAAAATTAAAGAAGATATTTTTGGCTTTTCAAAAAGGTATAACATCATATTGTAAGTTTAACCGTTCGTTGTATTTAAACAATTTTTTCTTTTTTTGGTCAATTTTTTAGAAAATGCCCCTCCTGCCTAAACGGGGGGAAATAGATCCCCTCCCTTACGATTTTTTTCTTGTCTTAACTTAACCTACTTGCTCTAGCTTTTTGGTGCACCTTATACCGATCACCGTGTATAAAAAAAACAAAAACAATAAAAAAAAAATTGTTACTTCTTGGTGTGCTCCCATTGTAGAATGATGGAATTTAAAAACTGGGTATACCCAATTTTTCGCAATAAAATGATCTACAAAAAACATCTTGAACCCTTTAAAGTAATTTTTTTGAAAATGTTCATCGATTATTGTCTATATCTTTTTTATTTTCAATTAAACGGTAAAAAGTCTTTTAACCAAAATTGTAGAGAATTAAATTCTCTACAAAAATGTTTTACAAGTTTTTTTTGTCAGACCTTTATTTCTCAAGATATTGAGAAAATGGGCATCTTACCCCTTTTTCATGATAGCGCCCAAATAGGGCGGGGGGGGGGGGTGGGTTCCAGGCCCGAAAATGATTTCGTATACTCACACTGATGCACTCTACACATTAAAAAAAAAAAGTTGTCCTATACTAAATGCAAGGTCAATGTAACATTTCAATGGACTAGCAGGCTAAACGGGTCGGTCGATTTTCTTCAAAGTTGGTACCTAACGTTTTTTGGGCATTATCCCCACCCGTTTTTTTAATTTTGTATTAAGACCAAAAACAACGGTACCTGCCATACAAATTTTTTTTTACCAAAAAATGAAAATCTTATTTTTCTCAAAAACGTGCCCACAAATTTAAAAAACAAAAATTCAGTAATTTTTTTTACAAAAAGGAAACCATTTTGTAAAAAAAATTTCCAAAAAATGGTTAGAAATGGTACCTCCCATAGAACCATTTTTTTGACACATAATTTTAGGGTAATTTTTAATGCTGAACCTAATAAACGACAAATAAAAATGTTATATCCTCCCTTTAAAAAGTAATAGTAATGTTTTAAACAAAGATACAAGTTTTTTCCGTAGTACCAATATTAACAAAAATTGCATCTAAAGCGGATATCTGCTTCATAGTGTGGTATGGCATCGTGATGAAATATTTTACAACATTTTAAAGTCCCATATAAGTTACGTGCAAAAGCATTTTGGCAACAATGTCATTATTAGCCGTGTTTTGGTGAAAATTATAGCCAGCGCAGTAATGAAATATGAACAAAACGATTATAGTAATTTTTATATTTACTTTTCTTTTTTATTTCCAAGTTGGTAATCGTGATAAATTCAATGAAAAAAAAAACAAACAAAAATTCGCATGTCATTTTGCCGGGCGATAGGAAAGTATTTCGATATTTTAAAACGTTAAAATAGTGAAAAAAAATAAATAAAAAAGTGAAATTAAAGTTAAAATAGTGAATGCTTGCAATAGTGTACTTACAAAAATATAAAACAACGCTATGCTGCGTTAAATCGTCTAAAAACAACTTAAATATGGAGTTTACATTTTTTTCATTTCACGGGCTGATTGTGTCTAATATTACTCATCATAGTAATGTTAAGTGATGTGTTTTGGGTTAATACATTATCCTACAATAAATTTCAATTGATATTTCATAGCGAAATGCTATAAAAAAAGCAAATTGGTTGAAAATAAAAATATTCCTCAAAGCAGAGACTCATTTTCTCAAAAGTAGAAATTCTCGTCCAGGTGTAGTGTTAGTTTTTGTTGTTGATGGTAAGGCGCTCAAATCCATTGAGCGCCCGTAATGCAGAGTTATTTTCCAACGTTTTAAATTTTCTTCACATTACTTTGTATATGGAATATCAAAATCAGCTCGTGAAATAAAAAAAATTTAAACTCCTTACTATAGCCGTTTTTACACGATTTTACGCAGCACCATATGTAGTTTTATATTTTTAAATTATATAATATTTGTGACCTTTTATCAATAAAGATAGATATAACTTTTTTGTGGGCTATAGGTCAATAAATTAAAGATGTTATTTGATAACCAACGTTTCGAGCATGTTTATGCTCTTCATCAGGCCTTTATTTGCAAAAATTATAAAAGTAATACATACATACATTAATATAAAAAGTATTATATATGACGTCAAGTAACTTACAAGCAACATTCAAAGAATTCACGTTAAGTAAATAAACCACTCATAGGTACACAACAATCTCATGAAATAAAATCTATTACAAATAAACAAATTAATTAATGAGTTTAAGATTTGAATTTGAATTTAAATTTACTGGTGGACAGGAAAAAAACGTCCATTTATCAACACAAATCACCTATACTTAAACCTACTGTATGTTGTTGATCGCTTAATCAGTTGGCTGTATGCACTGCTAAGCTTTTCGCAGTCCGATCTCCGGTTGACAGCATTGTTGTTGTTAATTATATGGAGCATCTCCAGTAACATTCTCTTTGAATAATGTTGCTATGTTTGCAAAATCTCCACATTATCCAAATCTGGTTTATGTTTCTCTTGCAAACAGTGGAGAGCTAATGCAGTTTTTTGTGCAGCCCCGCTATTCAAATCTGATCTATGACCAGAAAGACGATTTTTTAGTTTTGCTTGGAGGTACCTATATAGACCGATGAACATGTCGTCTCTTTCCCACCCAAGCAATTGATCTTATAAACAATGTAGGCTTTCTCCATCCTATCCACTTTCCCTTTGATGTTAGTGAAAAGCTTGTCTTTCAGGGGATTTGCAGACTTGAAAGCTATTTTTGTCTTCGTCTTGTCTCTAATAGGTGCGGTGACGATACGGTTGGAGAGGTGGGGAATGAAAAGTGCGCTCTTGTTCAAGAGCCAAGAAAACAAGCACAATAATGTAAATGAGAGAATAAAAAACAAACGTATAAAGAAACTTGAACGTTTAAAGGAAAATCTGAAACAAACCATGAATATAGAATTTCACGACAAATGGTTTGTAAACAATACCAATACAATTCCCGTCGGATGTCAAATGGCTTCTGTCATTAGGTCCAAAATTCACTTTGCCAACAAAGAAAGGTGAGCTTCCTCTCTTCAAAATTATTACTGATGGAGAAGAGTTGGTTAAAACTTTAGAACAGAGTGACCAGGAGATAGCTCGATCTAATTTTACGGAAATTGTACAAAACCATCTAAGATCAACATATACTCCTCCGTTTGACAAATTCTTAAACAAAATATATAGCATAGCCAAATTATTCCTTAGAAAACATAAAGAAGTTTATACACTGCCGGTCATAAGGTTAGAAGCAGGCATTTTTGAGAAGTAAAATCGATATTTCTCCCGTTACTTGATGGATTAGAAAAAAACAACTATGGTAAATGAGAGACTATTTTGTTAACAACAAAATATAAAATTTGGGTATAGGAGAGATTTAGCTAACGGAACTTTTATGACAAATTGTTAATTGAGTCAAGAATATGCGAAAATAAATCGGGTCACTAGATTAGAAGCACATCAAATAAATGAAAATAAAATGCAGTTATTTATATTTTGTTATTTATTTTAGCTTTTATTAGATTTTTAATAATGTTTGCTGCCACCAGCCTTCAAAATAACTTCAAAAATTCTATCTTTTAAGGATTTATAAAGAGATTCCAAGTAGTCCAGTGAAATCTCACTCCAGGCCAATTTGATACCATGAATTAGCGCTTCCTTATCATCGTATTGCTTCCCTCCCTCATATACCTTACGTGTAAGCCAGCCCCACACATTTTCAATTATGTTAAAGTCCGGGGAATATGGTGGCCAAGGCAGCAAGTGGACGTTTTGGTTCGTAATGAAGGATTTTACCTCGGGCTGTGTGTGTGGGAGCGTTGTCCTGCTGAAAAATCCATGGAATTGGTCCAAAAAGCTCGCTAATTTTGGGGAACACTGATTCCAGCAAGGCTTAGTAGGTTTTCCCAGTAATTTTGGTATCTTGGACTACCAAGTCTATAGCGCCATAAAATGAAATTGAGCCCTGGACCTTAACGCCTCCTTCTCTGCTATGGTGACGATTTAAAAACCGCTCCTCTTTCCGCAGGTCATGGAAATAATAATTATAACCATCTGGCCCATCTAGGTTAAATTTTTTTTCGTCGGAAAAAATAACCTTCCGCCAATCATTTGTGGTCATTCCATTTTGCACATCCCAGCCCATGTGATCTTTCGCGAAACACAAGCGTTGCTTCTTCCTTGCGTCATTAAGTGGTGGTTTTTTCTTAAGCTTCAGGCGCTTTAAGTTTTTAGCATGGCGAATCGTGCGTTTAACAGTGAATAAGCTGGCCTTAACATTAGCTTTCTCCCTAATTTTAGCTGCCGATAAAGCAGAATTTGACGCTATTCTAAGGATACTTCGCGTTTCGCGAAGTGTTAAGGCAGAGGAAGTGTTTCCTTTATACTTTTTTTGAGTAAGACGATGTATTTTTTAAATAATTGCTGACACAATGATCACTTCGATTTATTTTTCGGGCTATAGGACGGCATGAAAGACCTTCAGAGCAATAAACATCTATTCTTGCCCTTTCCTCCACTGTCAAACATTTTTTCTTGCCCATTTTTATTAACACTCAATCAAGAACAATTAATTTATAAAATGTATTTAAGGAAAATTAATGAAAATATAAATAATTTAAAGAATTAAAAATTAAAAATTTTTAAGAAAACTTTGTTTTTATTTTTATTTTTATATTTAATAGTTTCACAACATTTAATTTTATATTTAAAAAAATAGCGACGCGTTTCGGATTTAATAATCCATCATCGGGCTTATGCTTACAGACTGCGGTGTTGGTTTTCCAATGTTGGTGTTTGAAAACACCAACATTGGAAAACATTGGTGTTTGAAAACACCAACATTGGAAAACCAACACCGCAGTCCGTAAGCATAAGCCCGATGATGGATTATTAAATCCGAAACGCGTCGCTATTTTTTAAAATATAAAATTAAATGTTGTGAAACTATTAAATATAAAAATAAAAATAAAAACAAAGTTTTCTTAAAAATTTTTAATTTTTAATTCTTTAAATTATTTATATTTTCATTAATTTTCCTTAAATATATATCACACAACATGGAGACTACACCACATACAAATTATAAAATGTACCGTTTAAACCGACAAAAAAAATTTATTCACTTCACAAAACAACGTTGATTTGTTCACTGCTTCTAATCTGATGACACGATTTATTTTCGCATATTCTTGACTCAATTAACAATTTGTCATAAAAGTTCCGTTAGCTAAATCTCTCCTTTACCCAAATTTTATATTTTGTTGTTAACAAAATAGTCTCTCATTTACCATAGTTGTTTTTTTCTAATCCATCATGTAAAGGGAGAAATAATGATTTTACTTCTCAAAAATGCCTGCTTCTAACCTTATGACCGGCAGTGTACTGTCGCAGCTGATAAAGGAAATGTTACAGTGGCTATGGATAAATCAGATTACATCAATAAAATGCAGAAACTTATGACTAACAGGGACGTTTACAGGGTTTTGAGAAACAACCCAACAACAACGTTGCAAACTTCTACCAATGATTTTGTCAAAAATTTGTTTAAAGGTCACATTTCCGAATTTGAGAAGAAAAGGATGACTACTTATACTGCCACCAGCCCAAAAATATATGGACTGCCAAAAATCCATAAGGAAAGCGTACCTTTGAGACTCATTTGTGCTTCTACGAACGTCCCTTGCTATGAGCTTTCGAAGTTTGTCGTGAAAATACTTCAGAATCTGACACACAATTCGAAATTCAATGTAAAGAATTCGAAAGACTTCATAGAAAAAGTTACACCTCTCAGACTGGAAAACAGAGAAATATTGGTTTCATTTGATGTGGTTTCCTTGTTTACTAGCATTCCAATCGTGTTGGTTTTTGATATCATAAAGGCGAATTGGGATAGAATTAAAGAATACACCAATATTAAAAAAGCGAAGTTTATGGAAATATTGAGATTTTGCGTCATTGACAACAATTATTTAGAGTGTGCCGGTACCATTTACCAAGAAAAACAAGGTATACCTATGGGCAGTCCAGCTTCCCCAATTCTAGCAGATTTGGTAATGGAAACTTTGCTAGCAGATATATTGGGTAAATTGGATTATAAACCTAAGATCATTACTAAATACGTAGATGACCTGTTTGTTGTGATCAAATCCCAAGAAGTACAAAAAACACTTAAGGCATTGAATTCTTTCAACAATACCAAACCAATAATCATCAACACGGCACAAAACTTTGTCATCCGTGTTCTCGACACAAGCGATGTTTCCTTCCACCAGAAGAATATTAACATTATACGTAACACCCTGTTCTTCAATTCCTTCCCCCCCAGCATTGTCAACAAGCTCATCAAAAACTACCAACAAACGGAAAAAGACAATAAACTTGATGCCCAACAAGTTACTTTGTACAAGAGCGCACTTTTCATTCCCCACCTCCAACCGTATCGTCACCGCACCTATTAGAGACAAGACGAAGACAAAAATAGCTTTCAATTCTGCAAATCCCCTGAAAGACAAGCTTTTCACTAACATCAAAGGGAAAGTGGATAGGATGGAGAAAGCCTACATTGTTTATAAGATCAATTGCTTGGGTGGGAAAGAGACGACATGTTCATCGGTCTATATAGGTACCTCCAAGCAAAACTAAAAAATTGTCTTTCTGGTCATAGATCAGATTTGAATAGCGGGGCTGCACAAAAAACTGCATTAGCTCTCCACTGTTTGCAAGAGAAACATAAACCAGATTTGGATAATGTGGAGATTTTGCAAACAGAGCAACATTATTCAAAGAGAATGTTGCTGGAGATGCTCCATATAATTAACAACAACAATGCTGTCAACCGGAGATCGGACTGCGAAAAGCTTAGCAGTGCATACAGCCAACTGATTAAGCGACCAACAACATACAGTAGGTTTAAGTATAGGTGATTTGTGTTGATAAATGGACGTTTTTTTCCTGTCCACCAGTAAATTTAAATTCAAATTCGAATCTTAAACTCATTAATTAATTTGTTTATTTGTAATAGATTTTATTTCATGAGATTGTTATGTACCTACTATAATGAGTGGTTTATTTACTTAACGTAAATTCTTTGAATGTTGCTTGTAAGTTATTTGACGTCATATATAATACTTTTAATATTAATGTATGTATGTATTACTTTTATAATTTTTGCAAATAAAGGCCTGATGAAGAGCATAAACATGCACGAAACGTTACTTATCAAATAACATATTTAATTTATTGACCTATAGCCCACAAAAAAGTTATATCTAGTTTTATATTTTTTAAAAATAAAATATTGCACGTATTCACTATATTTCCTTTTATTTCACCTTTATATTTATTTTAATAAACTTTATTTCACTATTTAAATGATTTGAAATCTCATTACTCAAATTTCCAGCCAAAAATTGTTTTTTGCGCCCTAGCATTTAGCTAACTGCACTCCGACCATGTGTCAATGCATTTGCATTTGTGTAACTCGAACCATACATCCGTCTTTAGTGTTTGAGCGCGTTCGAAGGTGCCTTATTTCATATGGTTTACACGGGACATATTTAATGTCCAGTGAATATCAATTCCATACGTGTGAACGCTTTTTGTTCAAATTGAATTTAGAGGAATTGTTTCTTTTTTAGAACAATAATTTCAACACCAATCGAAAAATAACGCCAAGCAATAAACGTTAAAATTTCATAGAAGGATGGCTGTCGATTGATTAAAAAACTTTTAAAAATTTGTGGTTTTTGAGATTTTATTTTTTGCTCCGGAAAACTGCAATTTTAGAGCTTTCGGATGACTTTTGTAACTAAATATTCTACAGACGTCAAAACACAGTTCATTGCCTATATATCAAGCAATAAACTGTCTAATTTCATAGATAGATGGCTACAATGTCGATGGATTAAAAAACTATCAACATTTTTTAATTTCTTTTTGCTCCGGAAAAAGACAATTTTAGAGATTCGTAACGAAATATGTAATCTCAATTGCCTATATTTCAAGCAAAAATCTGTTAAGTTTTGTATAAATTTTATTATGCTTATAGCTGCTAGCTAGCTGCATATAAATCATGAAATACATATACCTTAGAAATCGAACAACTTTTAAAAATGTATTTTTATTCCGAAATGAAATGCCTTAACATAATACGTATGTCTGAGGCCATTTTTTTAATCGGGATGCTTTTGAGAACACATCCCATTCTCCAGTGAAAAAGTGTACCAACTAGACAATCGAATATTTTCCTCCAACCAAGTTTAGCGCCATCTATCATCTAAACATTTCAAAAATTTATATTCACCCTATGTTCACTCCCATTACTGACCTAAACTATATTCACTCTTTGATTTGTTGTTATTTGCGTGTAAAAATTTGCAAACCTGGCTATTCACTTTTTCAAAAAACACGCCTATTGTATTCGACGGATATAATGTTAACGAGAATAATATTAAAGCTTCGGAGCAACGTTGCGGTACGCTGCAATATCTTTATCAGCTGATATTTTATTTGATTCATTTATAACAGTACCAACTAATCAAAAATCATCTCTAGCCAACAAAAATAACAAAAGCTGTTATTGAGATGTTATTGAAAAAGTTTGAGGCAGCCTCAATCGTGGTGAAGCTATCTAAGAATGATGCTGATGTTCTAATCGTCGAAAATGTTATCGAACAATCTTATTCAAATTTATTGATATTTTCTATTGTTTTGGTTTTTTCTTCTTCATATAATCTTATTCAAAGAAGCATTATTCAGCAAACCTGTAGAGTTAGTTTCTCTCCCTCCAACATCTCTGCTGCTCAACACTTTTATTGTGCTTATTATCACTTGCTCGGGGGTGTGCTGCTAGATGTGGATGTCGTAAGGCAGGATTAAGTTGTTTAGTTATTTGTAGCCACTGTCATGGTCAAGTATGCAGTGACTCTAAAAACTATGGTGAAGAAGAGGCGAACGATGATATGGATCCATCTTTTGTTCTACAACAAACTGAAGAGTCAGATTTGGAAGATGATGTGGATTCATCGTCCTTTCTAGAACAGTCAAGGACTATGGAGTCGGATTTAGATGACGAAGATAAGAATCTAAGGCCATCATGCTAAATAAAAAATATCTAAAAAAAATAATTAAAAAAATACAAAAAAAAATTAGAAAAAGAAAAAAATACAAAACAAAAAAATTTCAAAATAATATCAACAATAACTGTGGATTAGGTCTACTGGGGATACCTCATAGTAAAACATGCTTCTTGTACTCAAACTCTAGGTGATGTTGAAGAGGGTACCCAATGATAGTAAAAATGTATAAAAGCTTGAAATGCAATTTTTGTTAACATTTGTATTACCGAAAAAACTCGAATCTTTATTTAAAAAATTACTATAACATTTTAAAGGGAGGATATAACATCTTTATCTGTCGTTTATTAGGTTCAGCATCAAAAAATACCCTAAAATCATAAATGATATGCCCATATTCCATCAAATTAAATTTTCAGTATTGAACACCCCTCCCCTTCCAAAACGACTAAAATACATATTCTCGCGTCTTCTTTCTCATGGAAAATAAAAAATTTTCGCACAGTTTCATTAATAAGCATGTTGTAGAGTTTTTTGTAATATGAACCCACTTCACATTTCCCCTTCCCCAAAAAAAAAACACTTTTTCCAACAGATATTTTTATGGGATCTTTAAATTCTTCATTTTCATAATAATTGAAACAATTCAACTCAGTTTCAGGACCAGACGAATTTATTTTTGGTGTATTCCATTTTACCAGTACCGTATCAGCGGAAAACCCCCCCTGAAAATCAATGACTTGACACTCGGATCGATGGGGAACTTTCATAAAATGCTTAGAAGACAAATAAGCTGATTCAAAAACAAAAACCCTGTACATAATTTTTCCGAACTTTTTTCTAATTTTCCTGGACTAATCGTAATGTCAACTTTGATTAAAATGCCGAGTTTTTTTTTTACGAATCCATAACTTGCCATATAGTACCTACATATATGTATGTACATACATCGCAAGTAAGACGTTTTTCATTGCCAATTTTTCCTTCGAATTTAATCCATTGAGTTGTCTTGTTTTTTGGTTTTGTTAAGTGGATTTTCGATGGAATTTTATAGAGAGTCAACATTGTAGTTTTTTGCATTCTTTGCATTGCCATTTCTCTCCATAAATGCAATAGAATACAATAGAATGCAATAGAATGCAAATAATGCAAAAGAATGCAAATAGGGTCAGACTGGGAGTAAAAGGGCCTTCCGGGACTTTAAGGAAAAGGGCCGCAAAATAGTAAAATGAGTAGGAGTGAAAAAAAATTAGCTCTGAAAACGACGATACAAAATTGTATCGTTGTGTAATTGAAGCTACAAATTGTCTGGACGAAAATTTCTATTATGTATTTGAGTGAACAGAAAACGTGACTTGATTTTTGAAAACATTACTGCAATAATGCATATTTTATAATTGATGTTGCCTACTTCTACCGAAATTTTGAAACTACTCACAGCAATCGAAATATCGTATAGTAATTATAGAATATAAAGTTAACTAGGAGTAATTTCGAGGCCTCCTAAGGTTACCGAATGGAGCCATAATAGCTCACTTTTTAGTGTAGGAACCCTAACTATAGTTTCGATTAAATTGTCAGCTAAACTATAGTTTTCGTTAAAATAAACCCAACAGCTTTGTCCTCATTATGGGGGCCCCTAACAGAGCCGTGTAGACTTCCTGAGATTCTTTTGTATATATACTATAAGGCACCTAGAAATCAATTTGTATGAGAAAGTTTTCTTTTAAAAGAACAGAAATTACTGCAGAGACTTTCATGCTCTTTCTGTTCTCCCAGGGGCCCACCGTAGCGTGTTCCCGAACTTTGGGCGATAAAAGAAGTCCTGTCTTGACTCAAAGAAAACGTGATATCAACCACAGATATCCGTATTTTCGCGGATAGCCAAGCAGCCATTAAATCTCTGGATTCTGTCTACAAATTCAAAAACTGCCCTTAATTGCCGATCATCTCTCTTGGAGATGGCACAGCAGTTCAACATTCACCTTTGCTGGGTACTGGGTCATAGGGACATTCCAGGCAATTGCAAAGCAGACGAACTCGCCAAAAGTGGAACTTTACTACCTATACTGTCAAATCGGACAAATATTGGTATACCCATCGCTACCTGTAAACTTATGCTAAAGCAAGATGCAATAGAGAGAACAAATCTTAGGTGGAGTAATATTGCCACATGTCAGGCCACAAAACAGATCTGTGCTGGATCTGAAGCGCTCTAGGAACTTGTTATCTCTAAGCAGACTGCTCATTGGTTCCATCATAGGTGTCATTACTGGACACTGTCTAATAGGCAAGCATGCAACAAGGCTTGGTGTATTTTCTAACGACTTCTGCAGGAGTTGTATGGACGAAGAAGAGGAAGAATCGATTCCTCACCTTCTCTGTACATGCCCTGCTCTATCTCAACGACGTAGGCTCCACTTAGGAGAATTTTACTACAATGATCCTAGTGATCTGGCAAGTCATGACATTAATAGTCTCGCTCGCTTCGTAAGAACCTCTAAATGGTTCAACGACTCTTTTCGGCAGTTCTTTTCACAAACGAAATCAAAAGTTAATGAAAAGTAACAACCTGAAGTTTTGGACGAATCACACAGATAGGTAATAAATTCTAATTCAAACTTTATTCCTTCCGCGCTCTATTTAAAAAAAAATTAAAAATCATGAAAATAAAAGTGTTCCTACCATTGAAAGAAACTTTAAATGTATGCTTTTTCTTTGAACAAGAGGTGTTAGAACTTTAAAAACTACCAGATTCTTACACTCTAAACTTGAAACTATTATTTGTTTGCTTTTTAAAAAAGTTGATTTATCGCATTTTGAATTTATTGTGAAATATATGTACATAAATACACAAAAATTATGCAACGCGACTCGAATACAAATTAAAAGTATAATTAACAAAATTATGTAATTGAAGATATAATTCTGACTAATAATAACATTCCCTCAGATTTTCTTTTCCATATTAAAATAGTCACATTTACTGTAAGAATCTGTTTTGGTATGAGCATAAATAAGTCACAAGTCCGAACTCTGAATGGATGGATTGAATTTCACTGCAACATATTTTTCACAATTAACTTTGTTTGTGGAGAATAGTAGTTAAGGAAATTTCTTTATCCTTAACGATTATCAAATTTTTATTTTCTTTTTCCAAATATTAGATATATATATATTTTTGTTTTAATTTCTAGCCAATAAAAGGAGAATAGTTTTAAATTGTTAAGGTGGTATGTCGAAAAGACGGTTAAGTGTCGTCTATGGCCAAGTATGCTAACAGCGCATTGCTCTCTGCATTGACGGAGGGGCAGGATCGCTCTTCATTAAAATTGCTTCAAAGTAAAGAAGCCACTAATTCATATTCGGCAGCCAGTTCGTCATCTGCAGTAGAATACTCTTTGCCAATAGCTAGTTCTAACTGCAAATTATTGTCCATAAACAAAATTAATCGCAGCAGAAAAGGAAACACACATAATCTACGTAGTACCAGTTTAACAACTTCAAGGATTGGACTCAAACGGCAGATAAGTAGCACTGGTACATATAAAAAAAAAAATGTGAGTCTTTTTTAAGATAATGATTTATTTCAGAAACAAGTGCTCTAGATTCCAATATTAAAAAACAACGGCTTGCCGCATTGAACCAGAATTCGACAGAGCAGTTGACATTTACTAGTGATTGCATTGCTAATCGAACAAGATCAAAAACACTTCTACTTCAGGAGCGTTCCCTAAGTTTAGAACCTTGTTCAGCTAAAAAAGAGTCGACGAAAGTTCAGCTACAAACAGATATCAGTTTAGACCGCAGTCGAATTACATCTTCAAAAAATATAAAAAATAATCTTTTGAGTTACTATCGTGAAACTCGAAACATAAGTCGCAATTATTCAAAAAAAGGCGACACTAATATTATCCCTAACACATCATCAACTCCAACAATCAAATCCAAGTCAAAATTAAAAAAGAACACAAGTTATTCAGCAGACATTAATTCCACAAGTAAACCAAATAATTCATTCAATATAAATTTTGACCCGAAAAAAATAAAAAAGTATCGTCAGCCTAATAGAAGTAATAAACAAAACGCAATTCCACCGACATCTTTAAATAAGTCTCAAAACACATCTCGTAAATTTACTAAAACTCCACATAACAGCCGTAGAAGTCAACAAACTAATTCTTCCGCTATTGAGAATAACTTAGAAGAAACTGTGACTAAAAGTGGAGGTAAGTTATTGATGATAATATAATGGTATATTAATAACCAAAAAACTTGAATCTTTTTGTACATACCTACATAAGTCATATTTGAATCATAAAAAGTTAAGAAAATTCGACTTCGTCCACGAATGTGAAGTTGGTTGTTGTTATAAATTTTTGAAAAACGTTACAAAGTTGGTATTTATATTTCGAAGACTTAAATACATATACGTATATAGATGGAAAGGAGCTTTTACAGGTCCACAAAAGTTGATGTTTCGTCCAAGCGATCCCACTGGGGCTCATCAGTTGATTATTAATTTTTTTGAGGACTAAAGCCCGCTATATTTTTTATCATTAATTTAACAACTCCAATTAAAGTCTTCTACATTCTTGTGTGATTTATTTCAGTAGTATGAACATAAAAACCTTCCATTAAAATAATATGTATATTAGTGTGGGCGTTATATCGTTTTTCATTTTTTCAGAATTTTATTTTTATCCCGTATAGTAACTGTAAGTTGTTTATTCCAAGTTCAGTTTTTGTTTACATAAGGGGCCGATCATAGCTATAAGGAAAAGTCATCAGGAAAAACTAATAAAAATGGTACGAATCGATTAGAAACGTTGTATAACACCTTTTTTGATCTGCAAAAGGAGAGGAGCAACTTCCCATAATTTGTTGGCTTGCAGCCTCAGGACCATAAAGATTCAATAAATGATTTATACAGATTTTAATTTTTATTTTGTTTGATTTTTTTATTATAAGGTTCCGCCAAAGTGTCGGCCCTCTTCTGGGCCAAAGCCAGTGTTTTGTGTATTTAGAAAAGGTATTCGTCTTGTTTTATTTTGCGGCGACTCCGCTAACAAAGCCCGCTTCTCCGCGCACCGGCCAGGTGGTACAAGCTTCCCAGTTGCTGTCGGTCGCGCACCTTCCGTCCACTGCGGGGTCTTCCACTAGGGAATCCACCAAAAGGTTCCAGCGGTGGGGAAGAGTAAACGAGGGTTGTGCTTGCTGGTGTCCTTGGACGTTGGAAGTCCGGTAAGCTCTTGGGTTTGGGCCGGCACTGGGGTTGGATGAAATAAAGGTTTGAAGAGGTACAGACTTGCGTCGACGGTATTCTTCTATACTCTGTTCAATTTATATTTGCAGTACAGGCCTTATGAGAGAGCTTTTTCAGAAACACTGGCACCTGCTGCTGCTTGCACGTCACCTTAATTTAAGAAATTGCCACTGAAATAAGAAACAGAATCACTGAGTTACATTTAAATTGTTTGTGTAATCTTCTTTGAACTCACGTACAATGTACATCCCACCATCACCTATCTGCTCCCCGGGTGAAAGGAGACTGATAGCAAATTTGCAACCAACCCTTTTTGACATTGTGTTTACTAAAAAAAAAAACACTTTGAATCAGAGTTACTATTGCCCAGTTGATGGAAATTCATATGGCATATTCTTTTGATAGCAAATATTTCTACTTTAGAGAAAAAAGTGTTGACGCTTGGTGTTTTTCTATTTTCAGGTATAAGGTTTTCCTTTTATGTATGGAAAAACAGTTAAAAATTAAAGTGCAGTTATACAAATTGTTGGCTTATGTCTTTCGGTGCGGAAAAAGATAGATTCAATTTATTTAGGTCATCATTGTTTTTGATTATAAAATGTGCGTATATTAATAAATAGTTGGTATATCGTAGTACATTAGATAACCCAGTTCATTACTCGCAATCGTAAACAAACTTGGTTATATTCCAATGCAGGCGTCATGTTGCGACGATGCACTTTTTGTCGTCACCCCATTATTTGGTCATTCTTTTGGTTTGATCCTTTGGTTAGTCACAGGGCAGAAAAATATTTTGTTTTATTTGGGTAAACCCATGTGCGCTATGTTATTAATGAAACCATATCGTATGTTAATGCCCTTGTTTTGGGTGCAAAGCTTGACACTGACTGTTAAATGCATTTTGTTGGCTTTGTTGTCTCCAAGTTGTGTTAAAATTTATAAAAAATATTATTTAACAATAAAAATTAAAATACAAAAATGTTTTTATTTTTATTAATTTTATTACAATTATTTTTCACAACTTTATTTGTTTTTTTATTTATAACCTTGCGACGCGTTTCGAAGTGTTTACTCCATCCTCGGGCGAAATACTTTGTTTGGTGTTGATTTGACAGTCAAATTCAAGATCATTTGTCTCAAATTATATTATGTTGTTGTTTTTATTTTTAAAAAGTTTTAATTGCTGGAGCCTTTTTTGTGTGTTATATTGTCCTTTTTTAACTAATTGTTTTGTTTGTATTTAATGGCAGTCTCGTATAATGCGTTGGTCTTAAATTTCAGTTTATCGTTCAGTACTCTGTCTTGTTCTATTTTGAAAGCTTTGTAAATTTCATACTCTTCTTTCGCATCAAGTAATTGGCCTTTTCTACATACATATGTGTAATGGTGTAAGATTATTTTGTAAGTTTGTGTAATTGTGGTTGTTATCCATTAAATGTAAAACAAACGTAGATTTAGTGTTTGTTTTTGGTTTGTGTTCTTTAAATCTTTCGTTAAAAGTTCTCCCCGTTTGGCCTGTGTAAAACATTTCGCAATTATCACATTTGAGCTTATACACACCGAAGCATGTTTCTATTTCTTTTTTAGTTTTTTTGTTTTAAAATATTTTGTATGTTGTTATTAGTTTTAAATGAAATATTAATTTTAAGTTTTTTAAATTCGTATTGTAGAATTTGTATGATTAGATTCGTATAGGTTGCTGTTGTGTATTTTATATTATCTGTTGGTGCATTTATGTTGTTATTGTTGTTATTTATTTTGTTTTTCTTTTTTGTGATTAGTTTGTCGATTATTGTAGGGTTATATCCATTTGTATGTGCTATGTATTTAATGGTATTAATTTCGTTTAAATAATCTTTTTTATTCATCGGGATATTGATTAATCTGTTAATAAATGCGTTAAAAGCTGCCATTTTCTGGGGGTATGGATGGTGGGAATCTTTATGTATAATAGTGTCGGTTGTGGTAGGTTTTCTATATATGTTATATTTGAGTTTGTTATTGTTTTTTGCAATGTTGAGTTCTAGGAAATTTATAGAGTTGTTGTTTTCGATTTCTGTGGTTACTTTTATTTTTGTGTTTATGTTGTTTATATATATATATGTATATATATTTTTATATATATATATGTATATATGTTTTTATATATATACATATATGTTGTTTATATACTAGAACTTTTAACGAAAGATTTAAAGGACACAAACCAAAAACAAACACCAAATCTACGTTTGCTTTACATTTAATGGATAACAACCACAATTACACAAACTTACAAAATAATCTTACACCATTACACATAAGTAGAAAAGGCCAATTACTTGATGCGAAAGAAGAGTATGAAATTTACAAAGCTTTCAAAATAGAACAAGACAGAGTACTGAACGATAAACTGACATTTAAGACCAACGCATTATACGAGACTGCCATTAAATACAAACAAAACAATTAGTTAAAAAAGGACAATATAACACACAATTAAAAAAGCTCCAGCAATTAAAACTTTTTAAAAATAAAAACAACAAAATAATATAATTTGAGACAAATGATCTTGAATTTGACTGTCAAATCAACACCAAACAAAGTATTTCGCCCGAGGATGGAGTAAACACTTCGAAACGCGTCGCAAGGTTATAAATAAAAATACAAATAAAGTTGTGAAAAATAATTGTAATAAAATTAATAAAAATAAAAACATTTTTGTATTTTAATTTTTATTGTTAAATAATATTTTTTATAAATTGACACTGACATTGGTTTATTTTAAATATCGGGTGTTGACGTTGTGTATAATTATTTATACACACAGAAATCACTTTATAGTGGGCGGCTTAGTAAAATAATTGTGCACTTTGTGATAAAAGCATCAAATTTTTTTCATTGTTGGTACATTATATGAATATGATTTTAAGATATTAGGACACTTCGCCCCTTTAGGTGGGAGGAGCAAATTTTAAACAAAAATTTCATAAGATTGAAAAAATATATTAAAAAAACAACGGCAACACTTACAATTTCATGCTATACCTTTTTTTGAATCCAAGAACCCATTCTTCAATTCTGTTTTCAAATTAAGTTATTTTAGTGCTTAGTTTTTGAAAAAAATATTTTCAAACTCAAAATTAAAAAAAAAAAAATATTATAATTTGTTTGCAAAATTTTACGTTATTAAGTAATAAATTGCTTTATCATTTTCGATACTCTTATTAACTCTTTGGCGAGTGCTAAAAACCAGATAGTCTTAATTCATTTAGTTTTTTAGAATAAACAAAAACAATGGATTTTGACTTTCTTGTCTAAATTATAAAATTGGTCCAATCGATAAAACTATTAAAGGTCAGGTAGTTATAAATTTTTAATATGTTACTTAATAAGTTTGGTAGATGAAAAAAAAAAATCTCACAACCACAACCTTCGCCCCTTCAGTATCATAATAAAATCTCAGAAAACCATCACTTTTTCAGTCTTTTGCCTTCAACATCATTTTGGTATATATATTTTAAGTTATTTTGCGACTTGTAGAAAACATATGAAGCTACAAATATGATCCTCTGGTATTTTTGTACATCATCAACACCATTAAGCTCCAATAAAAACCTAAAATACCGTTTGTTGTAAAATTCTCAATTTCTTCGCACAGTACACCGCAATAACCCCTTAACATATGCTTTCAAAGCTAAAGTCTTCTGAATAAATTTGATCACATACAAATTACGGGTACCACTTTTTTTTTTGCGACAAACAGATTGAGGGGGGTATTGAGAAAGTGTTTTTTTTTTAAACGGTTCATTTTCAATAAAACCGATTTCTTTTCGATCCGCTTCAAATTTTGTAAGCGATTCTAAACTAATTGAGACAACAAATAAGGTACATTTCATGTCTTTGTTGAAAAAAAACCTTATAAATGCATATTCATATGGGGTTGATGTTATCGGTCCACAGGCCGCGGAAGCCGACAGAGGTTGTTAATAATTATTTGACCAAAATGTGAGCGATAGTTAAGCTTACTGTCACAAATAATTCCAAGATCTCGAATAGATTAAATTATGGGAATGGCCACGTTACGAAAGTAATATGTACTAGGGGTTAAGGGTAGCCGTTTACGGGAGAAGGTTATGGATTGAAATTAAGTAATATTAAGTTCTAAGAAATTCGTTTCGCACCAAGTTTGGAATAAATTTCGACCATTCTGGAGAAATAGATAAACAATGGGGTAGAAATAACCTTAATGATTTTAATATCAACTACATAACTACGATGTGAGCCAGGAGTTGACTGTCAATATCGTTTATTGGTAGAACAAAGATAAGAGGGCCCAAGTGGCTACATTGAAGAACGCATGAAGTTGCGTAAATAGGGATATGGGGAGCAGAGATTGAGAACCTTAACAAAACGGAATGATCATTGTAAATCCTTCTTTCATTACGTTAACTTTTTTCCAAAGAAAGATCAACAAATGGTTTGAAAAATATTGTTGAATAAAAAATTTACTGTCCGTAATCAATTACACCATTTTTATATCAGAAAACAATTAAATTCTTCTTAATTAAGTGAATAAAAAAAATTTGTATCTTAATATAATACGTTTTGTACTAAAGTATGAAACAATTTCTCCGCATACAATTAAAACGAATAACGTGAGGTGCATGCAATAGATCATAGTAATAATCCTCATTTGATTGTATTTGTCGCAAAATAATTCAGAATGAAATTATAGGCAAAAGACCGAAAAAGTGTGGGTTTTCAGAATTGTGAAGGGGGCGTATGAGGCGTGGTGTCGTAATTTATTTTTTCATCAAACAACCATGTTAAATAACATATTAAAAGTTCATAACTACCTAAACTATTTTAGGTCTATTGATTAAACTAATTTTATAATTTAAACAAGAAAGTCAAAATCCATTGTTTATGTTCAAAAATGACGGTTTAAGTATTTCTAAGAAAAAAGTTGTTCTGGTAATTTTCAATTTTATAAAAAACCAAATGACTTTAAGGCTATCTAGTTTTTCACACTCGACTAAGAAAAAGCAAATATAGTACTTGATAACGTAAAATTTTGCAAAAAAAATCAAAATAATTTTTGATGTGTAAACATCTATACTGGCGGTAGGGTGAAAAGAAAACGTAACGTAACGTTGTAATCGTGATCGTGGGCGTGATTCTGAGCTTTACGAAAATTGAGTGCGTTCAACAATATGTACGTTCAGTAACTAAACGTTGAGTATTTATATACGAAATCGAAAGGTCGAGTTCAGTTCGGGTTGAAATTTGGTTGGCTGTTTATGCCCAGTTGTACAATAGTGGTTCAGCCTCGGTTCAATATTTTAACTCAACGATTTCGGCGGATTTACTAACGTTCAACGCTGGTTCAAGTATGTTATTGGTTATTATCACACACTTGAACAGTAAACCACTGTTAAAAATCAATTAATTCGCCGAAATCAGTGGATAAAAAATGCTGAACCACGGTTTAAATATTTGTACAACTGGCCCTTAGAGGATATATTAAGCTCCTATTACACGATGATTCTTTGCGTCTGACTCTATTCGAACATACTGAGTGCGAAAGAGAAAAAAGATAAGACGGAAGACCAGTTGCCCTGTGAGTCGTGAGCCAAGTTTTACGAGACTCTTTTTGACGCTTCTTTAGCATTATCCGTATTTTGTATTCTTTGCATTACTTTTTTTCAATTACATGACCGCTTTGAGACCAGGGCGGTTTTTCTATTTTGTTTTCCTTTCAGTTTCAGAGATTTTTGATGTGTAAACATCTATACTGGCGGTAGGGTGAAAAAAAAACATAACGTATCTTGTAGTCGTGATTCTTATCTTGTAGCCATGGTCATGATTTTGATTCTGAGCCAGAGATTAGTCTGCTATTACACGATGCATCTAGACGCATGCGACTTTTCGAACTACGTAAGTGCAAAAGAGAAAAATAAATCGAAAAGATGAGACGGAAAAAAAGTGACCGGTGTTGCGTGGGTAAAATTTCGGTGCAACTATTTGACGTTTCTCTTTTCTCTTGTCCGTTTTTTACTATTCTGCTTCATATGGTTTTGTTGTTCAAAGAGTAAATTTCGATGCAACGCACTGTTATTGATAGCCTTATAGGCTTTCCAGAAATGAGAAATTCATCTTTAAAAACATCATAAATAAAATAAATTATTGCTTTTCTTGACTGATATTCATTTAAAGGCACACAAACCTTTCTTTCTTCAATATATCAAATAATGGAAACCAGTACATGTACTTAAACGACTATTTAACTTATCATACACGTCAACTACTTAAAACAGCAGTCTCACTAAGGGGAAGGAAGGGGTATAAATATGTTTGGACTAGGAATGGGACAGTTTATTTGCGGAAGAAGGAGGGTGATAATGCAGTTAGAATAACTTGTGCTTCAGATTTTAATAATTTATGAGTTCTCTTAATTCTGTTTCATGCTTAGTCCCTAATTCATGTGAATACCCAGTCTGTTCTCTTAAGTTTGATGATTATTTTTGTTTACATCAAAATATTCGTAGCATGCGAAAAAACTTTTGCCCTAAATGTGGTTGATGTATTATGTTACTTTTTTTAATTGAAGTGTTCTAAGTGGCTGTTTTCCTGAGTATCTGAAATGTGCAGAAATTATTCCACTTTTTAAAAAGGGTAATAAGAAAAATATTTCTAATTATAGACCAATTTCGTTGCTTCCAACTATATCTAGAATTTTTGAAAACGCATCAAATCTCGCATTGTTCTGTTTTTGGATAAAACTAACTTTTTAAGCTCTAATCAGTTTGGCTTTAGGAAGGGATTATCAACACAGGATGTCATCCTTAAAGTTTGTGGTAAATTGTTTAGTGGCATAAATTGTAATAAATCGTCAATGATGCTCTTTGTTGACATGACAATAGCATTTGACATGGTTGACCATGACTTATTGCTAAAAAAATTATATTGTGCTGGTTTTAGAGGAGTTACTTACAACTGGTTCGTCTCTTATTTGAAATGTAGAGAACAAAAAGTAAGGATTGATAGTAAATTAAGTGAATCCCTTGTTTTAAAAAATGGCGTACCACAAGGATCGGTTCTTGGTCCGTTGTTATTTCTTATCTACATAAACTCTATTTTTGATTTGAAGCTAAACGGTTCTCCCACAGCTTCCGCAGACGACATCTCCTTTACATATGAGTTTAACTCAAACTTTGAATGTATTTTTTAAATTTCAGAAGATTTTGAGACCTTGAGAATCTGGTTTATACAGCATAAATTAATAGTAATCGAGAAAGCAAAGCTAATTTCATTTAAACTATCAGGTAACGAAATATATGATTTAAATCTTCATTTCCACTCTCATGACTGAAGAATTTTGCCTTCCTATTCATAACTGTGGGAAAAGTAATTACACTGTTAGTTTTAATTGCTCATCTAATTGTTTTAAAATTAGAATCAGTGATGCATTACAAATATTTAGGGGTGCTTATAGATTGCAACTGGAATTGGAAAGATCAGTTGCAATCTATTAAGTCTCATATGTTATTGGAAATGCGCAAAATGTACCTTATCAAACTGTTCTGTTCCCAAAAAGTTTTGAAGTCAGTATACTATGGCCTGGCTCATTCTGAGTTGCAGTACGGGATTACAAGTTGGGGTGTTTCTTGTACACTTTTTTGTTTATAAATAAAAGAAAAAAACCGCAAGGGATCTGGGACTTGGTGTTGACTTCAAGTTACGTCTAGTTAAACCGAAAACGCATTTCAATGACCAAGAAACTGCCCCAAAGTTCTTTTCTTGCTAGAACTTGTTTAAACAAAATTTTCAAAAACAAACACTATAACCATGATGTAGAAAAACTCATATCATATTGTACAGGGTCCGTTAATATTTTTATTTTGTACCATCTTTTTTATTAATACTGCTTAATAGTTAGACTAACATTTTAGAAAGAAATATTTTTAATGATCTTCACCATATAGCTATAAATAAATCGATAGCCCTAAATGGTGGTCAAAATTAATTTGTACTTGAAACGTTTGAAACAGCACCCCCTATATAAAAATACTGCTACTCAATGACATTTTTGCTTTTAAAAGATTTTCCTAGTTTTGCAGTTTCTTAAAAGGTATACAACCTATCACAATTCACCTGATCAAAAGTTATGACCACTTGAATTCAATAAAAAAAATAAAGAGTGTACCCTTTCATTTAATAAATCAATACAAAAAGTTCAAAATAAGCAAGGAATTTCCTTCTATTTTAAAAATTATGATTTATTTGTATTTGTTTGAGAATCATTTTTGATTGGATTCAAATGTTCATAGCTTTTGATCTAAGATGAATTGTGATAAGTTAAGTATACTTTCTAAGAAACTGCAAAACTGGAACTAGCTTTTAAAAGCAAAAAATGTTATTGAGTAGTAGGATATTTATACAGGGTGCTGTTTCAAATGTTTCAAGTACATACAAATAAATTTTGACCACCGTTTACGGCTATCGATTTATTTATAGCTACATATGTATATCGTGAAAATCATTAAAAATATTTCTTTCTAAAATGTTAGTCTAACTATTAAACAGTATTAATAAAAAAGATACTAAAAAATAAAAATTAATTTTGGACAGGGTGACCAACAAATTAAATCAAAGTAGAGGTTTTTCTAAGTCAAGTTTTTTTTTACATTATGATTAGTTATAGTGTTTGTTTTGAAAATATTGTTTACACAAGTTTAACCAAGAAATTAACTTTGGGGCAGGTTCTTGGTCATTGAAATGCGTTTTCGATTTAAGAGGCATTTCCTTATATTTGAAGAAAAAACGAAAAAACGCTGGTTCGCTCTACAATTTCACGAAGGCGTTTGTGCGCGTATGGCAATAATTTAAAAAGCATATGAAAGAACCATTTATTGTCTTTAAACGTGTTTTAAACCAGTTTTTAAATAGTTGGCACACAGCAAAAGATATTTAAGAAATGTACTGATGTATTTTCAGATTTTTGTTGAAATTGCTTATCCGTCTACAAGTTCGTAGATAAATTAGTGCTTTGATTAAAACTAATTCGGTCTTATTTTAAAGGTATTAAAAGTATCTTCAAACGTGTGTGAGCCAAAAATCATAATACAGTAAGATTTCGAAAATATATTGATTTAAAAAACAGTAAAAATACAGTTTTTCAACTCGTTTTTTCTAATATATATATTTAAATAATTTTGTTCGTGAACTACTCCTTACCGAAACATTTATATTTTTAAATTCAAATTCAATCGAAAGAATTAATCATTAACTATGTATTTTATATAAAAGAATAATTTTTTAAAACCTCTACCTAAAAAAATTATCAAGATTTGATTTCGAGAAAGGTGTTTTTTTTTAATCACCCTAATACACACCTACAAATTTTGCGTTTGGTTTTGGTTTGTGTGACCGCAATACATACCTAAGGATTATATACATAATAATTAATAACTAATAATGAACGTTCCTAGACAGTGGAAAACAATTCTTGCGCCATATTCTTCAAATAGAAGAAATATTCTAAATGCGCACATGTACATACAATATACATGTTAAGAACTACACAAAGTATAAATAAACTTAAAATTAAAGATTTTCAAGACCCACCCGTTTTTTCGTTGTCCACTTCAAGTGAAATGTCCCATATATGTACATATAAGAAAGGAAGGAGAAGTTGTAGTAATAAAATAAAATAAAACGGAGCATGTTCTTAGAGTAGGTGGTTCATTTAAGATGCAAGTATTTGATTTCAGAGTATTTCGTATATTTCGCGCCGTGCGTCTTAGCATACATGTTATTATTCAAAAAATGCATTACCTTCATAATTATATTTGACATAAATTAATTTTAATCCTTTTCTCCGTTTTAGTTCCTTCGGATGTGAAAAATTATAATTCAATGGCCCAGCAACTATCAAGAACATCAACTGATACTGGCGGAGGGCAGCATACATCAGGTTAGATGTCATATTAATTTATAGTCTAGTTAGATTAACTAAAAAATAGGCCTACCTAGAACTAATTGCAATTTAATTTCTGAGAATGGGGTCTTATTGCAAATTTTACGTATAAAACGATGGTAAAAACTCTACCGCCATACGATGACGTGTTTATCCAATGTGAATATAAAAATTATAGTCGAAAGAAGTTTCTAATGGACATTTAGTAAAAAATCTGGATTAATACAATAAAAAACAGTAATGATATAGGTAATTATGTATGCCAATCACAGTTTTGAGACCATCATTGATCATCACATTGATCACAATATAATTACTAGGATTGGATAGGTATTATCACCACTTCGACTCCAACTGGAAAGTTTTTAAAGGTCATTAAGAAACTTCAACACTCATTTGAAAAATGGAAGAGTTTGAGGTTGATTCCAATCAAAGATTATCATGGGGATGCGTTTCCATTAAGGATAGCACTTAAAGTTATTGATCTGCAAACCTGTATATTTTATTAAAAATCTACTCAACTACGATGTTCCAGGATGGCAACTACTAGATAAAGGTAACCATCCAGTATCATCTGATATCTTTCTATCGATAATTAACATGGATCTAACAATGTTGACCATGCCAAGAGATGCAACCAGATTCCTACCCTTCGACGAAACAGGGTTCTAGCAATACAACCCCTTAATAATAATGACGATTGACAGACTGAACAGAATATTGCTAAGTACTTTCCTCAATGGGAGCCTTCAATTGAGGATGTTACACATAATGCTGCGGTCAAAATGTATACCAAACTGCAAGAGGCCAAAGATCATCTTAAAACTTACAGGAAACTTCGACTTTGGTTGCAATACTTGAAAAGGGTCAACACCATGAAACAATTCTTAAAAGCTGAAAGAACAGGAAATTGGCAGATGAAGATCTTGTAATGGTAAAGGAGAAGCTAACTTTTTTTTGTAGAATGTGGCCATAATTTATATACCAGTTCTGCTCGACTTTATACTATGAAAAGATTGTTGCATTTACAAACGACCTTCAAGTCTGTCGACATGTCACGTCCTATTTGCGCCCATTTGAATGAATGTATGCAGGAATTTGTTTCAGCGAAACATGATCAAGAATTTCACGCGATAAAGGAGAAATAAAGAAAGTATTGTTTTATGTTTTATTTATGGCAGTGATGGTAATCCTAAATTTGCAAGGGAAATAAGAAAGAAATCTTTAATGAGATGACGATAAAAATAATCTCTGAGCTTTCTCTCAGAAAAAGCAAACAGGTGAAGATAATGAAATCAGGCCAATCTGTCAATTTAAGTAAGAAACTTTTGTTATTGAACCTGATCTTTTGTTTCAATGGCTGTTTCTGCCGAGACTAGTGGAGTGGATTTGAAAGAAGTGTTTTGTTATAACCTTTGCACAGATGGTTTATACAATAAGCATGGACTAATGAGGGAATCTGGGAAGTAAGTGGTAGTTCGTTTCTACATCCCCTTTCTTGGAGTCAAAATCAGATATCATGAGGTGAATGAACGATGATCAAAATCATAGCATTCTTTTACTAAGTAGTGCTGATTGACCATAAATTGTTTGCATAGTTTTCACTTATCAGTGTTTATAAAAAATGATATCAAATCTGTGATTGGCATAAATACCTATAATAGGCGTGTTTTGTTGACTTTCTAATGTGAACATTAAGAAATTTTTCACATTAAGCCAACTTTTAACATGGAAATGCAAAAACAACAAGTTAACAGCACATTCAAACTTCAGTAACTCTAATGTGAACATTAACTTTCCAGTGATTTTGCTTGTTATGTTGATGTCTTTGCATGTTTTCCAGGAAAATATGTTCGGTGAGTATGGTAGTTTTGAAAATATTTTGAAAAAATAACTTTTGTATGAAGGTTTAGAATTATACAGCGAATTATTTTATTAAAACATAACGAAATACATTTTCGATGATGCAAATAAAATTATTTTAATAAAGATTATCATCCACAATTGTTAAATCATATTTGACAAGATTCGAACAGAGTAATATTGGTTTTGGTAAGTAACCATTTTCAATGAACGCATCCGCTGTGGGGCTTTTTTCAAGAAAGTGTGAGTTATAAAAATACAAATGCATTGACACAGCATCGGCATGCAGTTAGAGCTAAATGCTGGGGCGCCCAAGGAAATTTTTAGCTGGTTTTTTAAGGAATGTGTTTTGAGATTTTAAATCATTAAAATATTTAAAAAAAACTTATTAAATTATGTACAAAAGTGAAATAAAAATAAATATAGTGCATACATGCAATACTTTATTAACATGCGGTGCTGTGTTAAATCTTGTAAACACGTAGATATAGTAAGAAGTTTACAATTTTTTCATTTCACTGGCTGATTGTGTATCATATTCAATACATAGATATAAAGTAATGGGAAGAAAATTTAAAACGTTGCAAAATAACTCTGCTCAACAATGTGAGCGCCTTGCCATCACCAACAAAACATAATGCGACTATGGACCAGAATTTCTAATTTTGACAAATATAACCCAACTATAATTCACGTGATTGAAGTATGTTTTTATATTTAGATAATTTGCTTTTTTACAGCGAAATACTATGAAATATCAATTTAAAATTATTCTACGGGAATGTTATTAACTAAAAAACATCACTTCACATTACTTTAAGTAGAATATGAGACACAATGAGCTCTCAAAATGAAAAAAAAAATTGTTAGCTCCTTATTATAATATGTATGTATTTAAATCGTGTATTATTTATTCACGATTTAACGCAGCACCCCATGTTGTTTAATATTTTTCAAAATAAAGTATTACAAGTATTCACTATTTTTACTTTTATTTCAGTTCTTTATTTAGGTTAATAAGCTTTGTTCACTATTTTATCGTTTTAAAATCTCGAAACACTATTTTATACCGCGGAAAATGACAGATGACCCGAGCAAATAGTGCCAACATTCCGATGCAAAATGTCTTAATGAAACTGGAAAGCTAAAGAGTTTTGTTGAGCATTTCCTAATGTGAACATTAAGAAGGTCAACAAAACACACCTAATAACATTTTAAAGTATTATTCCAGATTATTTTATTGAATGTTCATCAGAAACTATTTTTCACTACATTCCCCGTCGCAAAAAACATATAAAATGATACCCAAAATGGGCGTATAAACAGTTATACAAAATATTGGCAAATAACAGGAAGCCGTTTTGAAAAATTTGCCATATTGGATAAACGCTTCGTCATTTGGCGGTAGATTTTTCACTATCTTTTTCTAATTAAAATGTTCAATAAAACCCACATTCTCAGAAATTGTGTTCCAATTAGTTCTAGGTTCCTCAACAAATTGGACTATTAACATCAAACAATTCAATATACAGCCTGTCCTATGATCTGTACCATTTGTTCGCTTCAATTTAGACAGATTTTTTAGTCTTAGTTTTTGATATAACTTATTGTTCTGATTACTAGTTGCAACTTATCATGAATTCCTTTACTATTAATACTGGGGCGGCTTAGCTAAAAAATTGTGCAATTTATTATAAAAGTATAAAATTTTTTCATTGTTGGTACATTATATTGAGTATGATTTTAAGATATTAGGCCACTTCAAATACCCGCCCCTTTAGTTGGGAGGGGCTAATTAAAAATATATATTAAAAAACAACGGCAACACTTTCAATACTAAGTTTTTTAAAGCCGGAAACTCTTTCTTCAATTCTGTTTATAAAAAAAGGTGTTTTAGTGCGCGTAGTTTTTCAATAAATTATTTTCAAACTCAAAATTTTGAAAATAAAATTGTAAAAAAAATACAGTCGACTCTCCCTAAGTCGTACTCTCTCTGAGTCGAATTTCTCAAACTCGAATTTTTTCGCCATATTTTATCATTCCCTTCAATTTTCCATACAAAAACCATTCTCTAAGTCGAACTCTCTCTAACTCGAACACATTCTCTCGATTATTGGCATCTTTTTTCACCCCTTAATTCGAATTTTGTGTAGCACAAAATAAAATCGAAAGATATTACCCCTTTGGAATTCGTATTTGGGTATCAAGTATCTACCTGCACACTTCAAAATCCTTAATATGTATGTGTAGCATCGCGTGTGCCATCATCGTCAGTTCTTCGTGTTTCTTTCTATTCATATCCCTGGTACCTCCTTAAAAAAGATACAGTTTTTTAAAAGTTACAACGCAAAAACAAACAAAAACATTGTTATCCTTTTCTTTGTGTTGTTGGTTGCATTACATACATATATTAACCTCTACTTATTAAATAAACCTTTTACAACAAAAAAATGTTTCTCTCTATAACTCGAATTTTTCCAAAACTCTCTCTAACTCGAACAAATCTTGCTATCCCGTGAAAATTCGACTTAGGGAGAGTCAACTGTATTATGATTATTTTCAAAATTTTACGTTATTAAGTACTTATTTGGTTTATAATACTCTTTTTAATTCTTAGTCGAGTGTTAAAAACCAGAAAACTACCAAAAAATGCTTTTTTCTCAGAAACATTTATTTAACCCATTTTGAATAAAAACAATGGACTTTGAAGTTCTTGTCTATTTAGGGGTCAGGTATAGCTTTCATTGAAAACGGTCATTGAAAATTTTAATTTTTAAAATCAGTGTTTATTTATATGCCAAAATGAAGGTTATGACTCAATTATTATATTGACCCTAAAAAAAAATTCATTTTGGCTCAAGATTTCGCATAAAATAACATTTATTTTTTCAATGATTGAACTACCTTACCATTGATCATTGAAAACTTTAAAGTTATTATATGTGAAAAGTTGGGCCAAAATGGAAGTTTTTTTTGGATAGAAATAATAATTGAGCCATAAGTTTCATATTGGCATCAAAATATTAACTTATTTTTCTTTCTAGACGTCTCAAAATTAACAATTAAAATTTTCAATGATCGTTTTCAATGAAAGCTATAACTGGCACCTTAGGTGTGTTTTTTTTGCAATCCCGTGGGCGGCAATTGGTTGAAAAAAGACAACGGGTATTAGCGACGCCATCACAGGAAAAAAATTCAGTTTTCATACAAACTATCGATAACATGAATGTTATTCATGCCGGTAAAACATTTTTTCTGTGCGCTTAAGTTAAGCCCCGAGAATTCTCAGGGATTAGCTAAGCCCGCAGGGGATTAGTTGTTGCAGCATTTTACATGTAAATTTTTTAGCACTGACGTCGTTTTTTTCATCCCATTCCCCCGGGCTTGCAGAAAAATACGCCTATTATAAAATTGGTCCAGTCGATAGAACTAGAAAAAGGTTGGTTCCTTAACCAATAAATAAAATAAAAACTTAATTATAGTAACAACCATAAAGTATTTGTTCCAAACATCTTTTGAGACTGTACCTTTTGGTGTCTTTAAGTCGCCCATGATTTTATGTCCCTCAAGTTAGCATACCAAAGTCAGCAGAACAAATTTTTTTGTGACGTCATCATTAGGCGCTTATTAAGAGCTAATTAACAACAACAAAATTAAGTGCTCCAGTACTTTTGTTGTAAATTAATGTTGAAATCAAATTAATGTTAAATAATCAAAAAGATTTTGGTTCAAAAAAGTTGAATTGTTCGAGAAAAATGGAAATTAAGTTAGCAGAACATGGTTTTCTATGGAAATTGAATTAATTAATTTTTTTTTCTAATTTTTTGAAAATGGGGTACTTAATTCGAGCTAGCCGAGCACCTAAATAATCAAAAAGATTTGGGTCGAAAAAAAGTTCAATTATTCGAAAAAAATCGAAATTAAGTTAGCAGAACATGGTTTTGTATGGGAAATTAGAAAAATATTTTTTTTGAAGAAAAAAATATTTAATTTTTAGTAAAATGAGTTTCAGGTTTCCAAATCTCTGTTTTAATTAATTTCCTTTAATATTTTGTGGTTTCTTTATGTTTACTTATGTGAACTAGTAAATAAAACATTAATTAGTACATTATCAGTTAAGTTTTAGTCAAAATATATAATGCTATTGTAATATTCATTTATTAAATTATACGAAAAAATTGATTTTTTTACACATTAACGCCTCCTCCTTATGTTTATTGTTATATGACCCAGCTTACATGGGAGCTTTTAGTGTTAAAACAAAAATATTATGTGAAAGAAAACTTTATTTAAAAATTCGGAAATACGTGATTTTTTTTAAATCAGAATTTCAGTAGGGTAAATTAGGGTAAACAGTGAAAAAGGTCTAGATTCTATTTTCTAAACCAAAAAAGATAGAAAATTGATTTTTCTTGTAATCAATAGATCTTTTTAATAAAAAAAAGTCATGCATACAAAAGAAAATTCTAGAAAATCTAAAACTTGAGTTAAAATCGTTAGAAAGCAAAAAAGAATTAAAAATAGACCTTGGAGAAAAAAAAATCACCTAAAATCAGGGTAATATTTTTTATAAACAAGTTTTATAGTTTTGAGAAGCAAATAAGAAATTAAAAGACTCATATTTGCAAAATTTTCTATTTAAGCTTATTTCTTGGGTAAGTGAATTTTTGAACAATACATATTATTTGTCATCAATTTTTGTTGGATTTTGATTTTTAGAGAAAAATCTGCCAGACTTTAGAATTTGATATCGTGAAACTTCTACTTTTTAACCCACTTAATTACATTTTGGTCATACTTTCATTCTCCAAAATTTTCGGTCACCTCTTTGAGACTGTTTGATTTTATGCCTGTTCGATACATGAAATGTTTACGATGATTCACCAATACAATGAAAAAATTTCTAAGTTGAGTAGAAGAATGCTAACTTTGTTCCATTGGATTTCAGAATGAGTTAATCCCTGAGTGAAACCAATGGAAAACGACATTAGAATTATTTTAATTAACGCACTGATAAATTTAAAAATATCGGTAGTTTGAAAAATCCGATTGTGGACAATGTTTTTGGAAACAACATAAAACCATCGTACTCGTAATAGAAAATATCAATGAAGCTGAAAAGAAAAAAAATCAAAATCCCACAAAAATTTATGACAAAAAATATATATTGTTCAAAAATTCACTTACCCAAGAAATAAGCTTAGATAGAAAATTTTGCAAATATGAGTCTTTTAATTTTTTATTTGCTTCTCAAAACTATAAAACTTGTTTGTACAAAATATTACCCTGATTTTAGGTGATTTTTTTTCTCCGAGGTCTATTTTTAATTTTTTTGCTTTCAAACGATTTTAACTCAAGTTTTAGATTTTCTAGAATTTTCTTTTGTATGCATGACTTTTTTTTTTATTAAAAAGATCTATTGATTACAAGAAAAATCAATTCTCTACCTTTTTTGGTTTAGAAAATAGAATCTAGACCTTTTTCATTGTTTACCCTAATTTACCCTACTGAAATTCCGATTTAAAAAAATTCACGTATTTCCGAATTTTTAAATAAAGTTTTCTTTCACATAATATTTTTGTTTTAACCCTAAAAGCTACCATGTAAGCTGTGTCAGATAACAATAAACATAAGGAGGAGGCGTTAATGTGTAAAAAAATAATTTTTTTCGTATAATTTAATAAATTAATGTTACAATGGCATTATATATTTTGACTAAAACTCAACTGATAATGTACTAATTAATGTTTTATTTACTAGTTTACATAAGTAAATATAAAGAAACCGCAAAATATTAAAGGAAATTAATGAAAACAGAGATTTGGAAACCTGAAATTCATTTTACTGAAAATTAAATAACTTCCGCCACACAGCGAATTTAGGCAAACGGTTAACTGATATAAATAATATATGAATATCAAGGTCGTTCTTATTGGAGCTGGGCCAAATTTGCCCATTGTCCTTTATGGTGTTCGATAGAAGCTAAGAGAAACGGCTATCTCATTCTCATCAAAATTGTCGCTCACAAAAAAAAAAAAAAAACAGGTATACCTATTACCTACTATCCACACATCCTTCGGTTATTCTATGGATGTTATTGTTGTATTATTGTGTACGCTGGCGTTGTTGGCCTGGCTTCTTTTGCGGCTGGTTTTTTTATGTTGTTCTTTTCTTTTTTTTTTATTGTGGGTACAGGTAGGAATTCGCAGATTTGGAAAGATTTTTTTTGTTTTGAAGTGAATTTTCTTATATTACGTTCGGTAGATTAAATTGAACTCAGATTCATTTTCATGTAGAGAAATTTAGCATAGCTTTTAATTTCAGTTTTACTGATTGGATCCTTTATGTTAAGTAGGTATTTAAAAACAAAGAAAATAACTGGAAATATTTTAGAGGATTTTTAACATTTTTAACAATATGAAGTTATATAGGGGTTGATAAAATCGATTTTTGACATTCTAAAATTAATAAAAGATTAAAATTTTCAGAAATTTGAATATCCTCTAGTAAAAAAATATCAGTAGAAAATATCGACAAATGGAATAGGACAGGTGCTAGAGCCGCTTTTACTATATATTAACCTAATTGCAATATACCTACATATTATTAGTTAAAAATAATATGCACAAGTAACATTATTAGTTCGAATGGTGCAGAATTTTAAATGTTTGATATGAAATATAATTGGAGAAAATGTAAAAAAGCATGAACTACAAACCTGTTAGTACATAACTATGCTTCCTGATTTGTTAAATAAATATTAATTTATGGAAAAATAAATAAAAAATCAGGAGTAGGTTGGTACAATTACTTACTTTTTTTTGTAAAGAAACAAAAGGTCAAGACAAGGAAAAAATGATATGGAGGTCCTTTTACGTAACAAGCAGGGGGACCAAGTTTTAAAAAAATGACAACTAATGTAGGTAGGTACTTAAATGTTATTTAACTTCCTTAGTTATTATAAGGTATTCGAAATTGCAAGTGCTAACTTGCTTATTTGTAATAGAATCATTTAAAATCTTTAAAGTAGCACTTTTTGTCTGTAGTAGTTTTTGTAATAATAAATATAAAAATATGCTCGTTCCCACATTATGAAAAAAACATAATAATGAAAACACGTAGGACAAATAATTATTATTTTTCTGTTATGGTAGGTAGTTTTATTGGAAAAACTCGTTCTTCGAAAGTTACAACGCGCTCCCGAAATTCTTTATTAAAAAAGAAGAAGAAACAAAAAGAATTAATTTAGAAGTTGATTATGCACACCTTGAAACTAAATTAAAAGCACATTAAATGTTAAAAAAGTTGATTAAAATGTAATAATATACTTTTCACTTTGAAAAATAGATTGACTTTTATTGTGTATTTAAATAAAGAACTTTTTCAATGTGTTATAGAATATGCTTCCTTTAATTGTATAAAACTTTAAATTTTATATTTTTAATCGAATAAAACTAATAATGCAGTCAGTCAAGTCAACTCTCGATTGATTGATTATCCTTATTTTTATTCATTATCTTCGTTTATTGGGTTCTTTTGGAAGTTATAAATAATGGTTTATAAATAAATTCGACGAGACGCTTCATAGAAACGCATTTTAAAAATATCACTCTCAATTCTTTCATTATCAAATTTAAAAACTTATGCATCCACTTTAATTTTGCGTAGGTATGCACGGGCGCATTAATAAATATTTTATTTAAATGCGGGATTATAGATTTATTTAACTTTAAAAGATTTAAATTTTGTGAGATTTTTAAAACTAGATGTTGGTGTCGGATTATTATTATGATAATATGGGTCAATTATCGATATTTTTTTATAACGTTCGCAGGCTTTGGGGGGCAGCGAGAATTTCACGTTGAGTAAAATTTAAATGTATTTTGTCGATTTACTAACAAAGCTTAAACATTGTTAGCATTAAATGCATTTCGAAGTCTGCTATTTGACCACAAACAATTTCCTAATAAAATCAGAAAAAAAAAAAGAAATAACAGCCAAACTATTTTCAACAGTTTACACCAATGTACACTCACGCCAACGATTTACGATATTCAGACATGTAATATTTTTGAATGTTCGCCTACTGCCACACCTACATTTATTTTATTTATAAAACAAAATGTATTTGCCATTGTAATGGGGATTTCTAGAGAGGTACTTTTTTCAAAAAACCGAAACTGCAAATTTATTGGGTGATCTTTAGTATTATACAAATGAACTATTTTTAACTTTAATTTTTAAAAGATTATTTCTTTCAAATAAAAACCATATAGCTCATGGTCTATCACCCCTATTACAATTGTCAAAGATCAATTATTTGACTATTGATAGTTTTTGTCAATCAATTGATTATTCGGTATTATGAACAACAATAGATAAATTTTTTTACTTATTATGAACAACAAAGAAAAAAATATTTTGAATAGTATCTATTTCGATTGACATTTCAATTTGATTCATTATTTCAAACAAAGTGAACCGAAATTTTTGTTGAATTAAACTATTGGGTCCACCAAAAGGTGGTTCTACAAAGTTACAAGAGCTGAGTACTTTTATTTTAGTAATAAATTATCTGCTTTATTTATAAACCCCTGAAAATGCCTTTTTTGACGTTTTTAGACCTCATTTGGGAAACCACTTAAAATTGGTCGTATCCGAAAGCCCCCGACTCCCTGAGTGCGAATATGCGCATGACAAAACAAAATAGAAATTGTTGTGACTGGTACCTGTATCGATCCACCAGGAACTGAATTCGACTTAGAACAGCCAAATTCGATTGCTGAAGATGAAAGGGAAATGTTACAAAAAAAAAACAAAAATCGTTTGTAATATCAATAAACACCATTTATTGATTGTTTTTTAATTGTCTCAATATACTTTTTGTTGATATTACGAATTTTTTTTTTTTTTATTTCTTCGATAAATGCGTTTATTGGCCAAATAAAGGTATGACCTATGTACATAACCAAATTCCATTTTTAGGTATTATCTAATAAAGTTTATTGAATTATTCGACGTCAAATACCTATTAGTCAAGCCATAAAAATTAAAATAAATGCTATACCCTACTTTAACTTAGCAACAGTTCAAAACGACTAGGTATGGATCAGAGAATAAAACGAGTCGAGTAATGTTCACGAACATCGAATACTCACTCGAAAAAAGCGAGTTCAAACAAACAGAGTCAACGCAAGGAAAATGTTTACGAGTTTTTCTGGCCACGAGTATGATGACTCGTGATTCACCACACAAATCAAACGAATATGAACGAGTATACCTTGCAACCGAGTTAAATTGGTTCGAATAAAAACGAGTCAAGCGACCGTGAACAAAGTGTCCACGATCGATATGCTCGAATGTGCTCGACTCGATTGTTTGTGTAGTGTGTATTCGAGGTTGACGGTGCATGGATGTTGGATAACCTAAATTCTGCTCTGCGAAATTTGGTGGTTGGTTTTGTGGTTTTCAAGCAGCAGTATGTTTCTGAATTATGATTTTTTAAGATAAATAAAAATACCTAATTAGTTTGTTTAACATTTTTTTATTGAATAAATCAAGCTAAGTGGGAACTAGGGACATGATATTATGAAAACAAAATGAAATGAAGTAAAAATGAAATAAAAGTAAATGAACAAAAATAAATAGGATTACGATAAACAAAAAAAATAAATAAAAATATATAACTTATAAATAAATCATAAATATTTAATATAGGTACCTACATAGCTATGAAATTTTTTTTTTTAAGTATTGTTATTATATAACGTGTCGTCACCATCCAATGAAATAGGATTAATTTTCAAATTTGAATTTGCGACCATCAAATTATTGACAGTTTCCGGATTCAATCTGATTCTTTTTTCTTAATACAAAAATCACTACATTTTCTGCGAATTTAGCCAATCCTTAAAAAAACTGAATAGATAAAAAAAAATTTAGGTACCTATATTACATAGTAGGTAGGTAGTAGGTAGGTACGTAGGTACATGCATATCTACGCAATACGCATACAATTTTTTTTAATTTTTTTCCGAATTTAAATAATAATTTCGTTATGATGAACGTTTTAAACTTTAGTTTTTCAAGGGAGCTGTTTCCCAGTTAAACACAATTGTCCAAAAACTGCACTCTCTCAAACTTTCCTATGTCGTGTGAATAATATTATGAATGTAATCCACATCGTTGAATAATTAAATCTTCTGTCATCATACCTATTTAAACAATACAAAAAAAAACCAACCAATTAGTAAATAACTTCATATCCATAATAGAAATATAAATCAGTTGTTCTTCTTGTAAATTTAAAAAACACCAGAACCGAATACAAATAAATATGTACCTAAAATCTACCTACTCTACAAACCCAAGATATGTTCACGATCAACCACTTTTTTTCGAGTATACTCGCTTTGTTTCGGGTACTCGAAACTAGTTCCAACTGTTCACGAGTAATTTTGTTCGTGGGTGTGAAGTCAAACGACACAAACGAGTTCGACCAGTTTGTTTGAGTTTTCTCGTGAGTATTTTTATTTGCGAATAAAATGACTTGCGAGTATAGAGGCAGAACGATCGAGTATAAACGAACATAAGGAAAAATAGAGAATTGTTCGAACAAAGTCGAACATATTCATTTTAATCTCTGGTATGGATACGGCTTATTGTTATTTAAAAAGCCATAAATTATTAATTTCTATATGTACCTACGATAAGGTGCTAAACCGACCGCCCTTGCCACGCATCCGTACGTCACCGGGCTTCATTAGTCTTTTTCTTTGATCAATTATTTTTGCTGAAAATGTAGGTAGGTACATATTTTCATACCTACATTTAGTTTATTTAGGTAGATACTTAATCAATTCACGAATATAGGTAAACAGATAAAGGCATTGTTATCAAAAAACAATTTAATTGTTCAATTGAAAATTTTATCTTCACATCAAATTCTTTGCGTAATTTGTCAATACTTATCTTCCTATTTTTAAGATCATCTCCAAATTTAATAAAATTTCTTCATATCCATTAAAAAGCATTAAATAAACAGAGATCATAATTTATGCACATCAAATATAAAAGATACCTATACCTACCAAAATAATTTCCTTTCTTGATTTTAAAATCAAAAATATTCATTATATTAAAGATCAGTGATAGGTTTCCTTATTCATTCATATACATATGTATATATGTAGCTACTTCAAGAAAATCTTTAATGAACACAAAACTTTGAAAACAAACTTCTTTCATAGTCTTGCTATTGGATACACAAGAAAACATACACAATCGGAATACCTGCAAAACGACGGAATGTTTTTTTTCTTGTCAACCGCATGAGAAATCTGTGTCCCTAACAAATTTAATAGACAAAATGTTGTGATCGGATAGCGGAATCGGAATATTGTTAAAAAAAAACAGAGATGGAAGTGAAAGAGCAACAAAGAAAATATGTTTTATTTTGAATACAAGCAACACAAATTTTAAAGAGAAAAAGCACTGCGCACAGATCTTAAAATATTTTTAGAAAAGAGCCTTGTTAAAATCTCGTTGAAATTCAGATTTTTAGTTTCATATGACCCTTTTCTCTATGGACGTGAGACATCTGTATATAATTATTTGTGCTATTATGATACTTAATATGGTTGGTATATGAAATTTTCACAGCCACGCCCCCTACGCCTTTACAATCTGAAAACCCACACTTTTTTCAGTCGTTTGCGTACAATTTCATTCTGGTGTTTATTAACAAAAAAAAAGTTATTTTGCAACAAACACAATCAGGTGAGGATTAAAAATGTGATTTTGCGTTCTAATGCATTAGAAAATGGTAGTGAAGTTGACTGCGTGTACATAGATTTTTCTAAGGCATTCGATCAACTAAGTCACAACATTATTATTTACAAATTAAAAGCTTTCGGTTTTTCCACCTTTCTTTATAGCGTGGATAAAATCGTACCTGAAAAATAGATCCTATCAGGTAAAATTCCGAAATTCTCTTTCAAACCTCTTCACTGCTCACTCAGGTGTTCCTCAAGGAAGTCATCTGGGCCCATTTTTATCTCTCTTGCTATAAATGATGTAATATCATGTATACGTTCTAGTGAAATTCTCATATTTGCTGATGATAAGAAGATTTTTAAGACAATAAAGGCTTACCATGACCATTGACCATGTTCCTGCAAGACGATATTGATAGCTTTACTGTTTGGTGTGTAAAAAACGGCCTGTCTCTCAACCCTTCCAAATGCCCAACAATTACTTTCTCAAGAAAACGGGTTGCAAGTGCTTTTGATTATTCTATTTCGCAACAGAAACTTGGCCGTGTCTTTAGCTTTAAGGACTTGGGTGTTCACTTCAGCTCTAATTTAGAATTTACTGAACACATAAACTACATTGTAAACAAAGCGAGCTCGGGTTTATAAAACGTTGGGCAATTATACAATTGTTATGTGCGACCACACCTTGAGTACGCCTCACAAGTATCGACTCCCTTCTATGAAATTCATAAAAGCCGAATTGAATCAATACAACATAAATTCATTCGCTTTGCTGTGAAAGGTTTTCCTTGGGCTGATCCGTTCAATCTACCACCATATAAACATCGGATTCAGCTCCTGCAGGTCCAAACATTATACCAAAGACGTATTAATAATGATTTATTATTTCTTAACCAACTCATTAATGGTCAAATTGACGCTCCTGATTTGTTGGCCTGTATTGGCATAAATTACCGTAGAGGATCGCACCACCTGCGAAGATTTGAACTTTTACATGTCGATTTTCATAGAACTAACTATGGCATACACGAGCCTCTTAACCGTATGAGCAGGCTTTTCAATTAAAATGCTTCCTCTGTTGATTTTTAGTAAATCAACAGTTGGATTAAAAAATGCGTTTCGAACCAGTGCTCCACGTACGTGATTGTTTTTATTTATTGACGTTAGACACTTTTGTTCTGTATAATTCTGTATTATTGTTTATTTTTATGTATATTGTATATGTTTAATTTTGTTACTATGTATTATGTTTTTATATTTGCATGTGTTATTAGTTTGAATTATTTTTACTAATTTACTAACCACTAACACATGCACTTATGATGAGCCTCTGATTGTAGTTTGCAGCTTGATCTAAGCTCACTACAACAAAGAATCTGAAGTGAAAAAAAAATAATAATGTGTTAATGGAAGTTAAAATACAAGCCACTCCATCAAACTTGAAAGTAACAAATACTTCTGTGGAAGTGAATCTTCAAGATTTGCTGGACCATGGAAAAGAGAATTTTAAATAGTCTAGAATCGAGATAATCGGGAACTAGTAACATTAGGCGTGTTTTTTTGCAAGCCCGGGGGGAATTGGTTGAAAAAAACGACAGCGGGGATTAGCGACGCCATGACAGTAAAAAACATGGAGTTTTCATACAAACTATCGATAACATGTATGCAATTCATGCCTGTAACACAGTTTTTCGGTGCGCTTAAGTTAAGCCCCGAGAATTCTGCGGGATTAGTTGTTGTTGCATTTAACATGTTAATTGTTTAGCACCGACGTCGTTTTTTCAACCAATTCCCCCCGGGCTTGCAAAAAAACACGGCTATTACCAACAAATCTAAATTTGTTAAGCAAATGGGGATGCGATGGATCTTCCGGGCAAAGCGCATATAAACAAAGAATAGTTTCAAAAGATGGCCAAGTAGTATCTGATGCGAACATGTTTATGGCATCACTAGTTCCCCTTCATCAAAAAGGTGAATTAATCGAATATTGGAAGAATCCAAGGCCGTCATTAGTTAATTTTTGCAGTACGATTCTGTTTAAATACGCCAAGGAGTCGAGTGATATTACTCAGACAACTGTTAGCAGTATAAGGCACCAAATCGAAAATCTAAAGCCAAGTGTAATAACTGTAACGAGGAAAAAAATATCATTGTTCGGCATGAATTTTTTCTGACTATGATAGACGGAATAGTGTTAAATGAATTAACTCTTACAAAATTAACATTTACATGCTCAATTTGAAAAAGGAAACAAACAAATTTTGGAGAAAATCCATTCTGCCGAAGTAGATGAAAGTAACTATGAATTTTGTATATCGCCATTACACGCTAGAATAAGATGTATGGAGTTTATACTTAAGCTAGCGTATATATACTTTACCAAGAAAATGAGACCATAGACATGAAGGTAGCCGAAAAAAGAAGAAAAATGGATATATAAAAGGAATTTAAGGAGCCATTCGGCTTAATTATCCCCTACGCCAAAACAAGGATTTGGCAATACAAATGATTGAAAATCTAGAAGTAACGTCAGCTATAACCGGAATAGACGAACAATTAATAAAGAAACTTCTAGTGATTTTAAATGCACTGTCATCTAGGGAATTTATTCATGTGGCTAGATTCATCGAGTATACTAAAAACACTTCCGATCTACTAAAAGCCAAATACAGTCACAAACTACTGACCCCAACACTTCACAAAATTCTATACCATGGTGGAGAACTCAGCATCAAATTTTGCCAATAGAAGAGCTTTCAGAAGAAGCACAAGAATCAAAGAATAAAGACTACAAGCGATATCGATACCAAAATACCTACAAAGTTTCACGGAAACGTCAAAACAAAGATTTATAGACTATGCTGGCTATATCATCGGATCCACTAATTTCATCTTTAAAAAGCACGTGAGATCTCAAAAAAGAAATGAAAAAAAGTTATTGCCCAGAACTAGTCAGTCTATTAAATGTTCAAAATGATGATGATGCAAATGATTTTTTTACTGAAAATTGAAGTCTTTAATTATAATTAAAAGAAATGATTTATTAAAATCACATACAATTGATCACTTAAACAGTTTATAAGATATATGTATCTATGAGCCACAAAATGAAAAAAATACTGTTTAAATACTTGCTGAAAACATCAAAAAATGGTTCGTTATTTTTATGCATCCACTGTTTAAAAAAAATTATTTTGGAACAAAATCGCTAAAATTTTAACAGTTTTTAAAGTTTTTCTTAAATTCCTTCCTCTGTTAATTCCTATTTCAAAGAAAATCCTACTTCATTTGATTTAGAAACAACCTGTGAAGCAATGTTCTTAAAAATCACTATTTTTATAGCTTTGTAAATTTACTATAGCTATATCTTCATGCGTTCATAAGTAATGATTTTTGCATCCAACCCAAAAGTCATTTTGGACCACAGTGCGACGGTGCCTACAGAATCTAATCAACCACCCGAACCCTCCATCCAAGACATCCTGACCAGTGGTACCTTCTACGCCGACCCAGGCTCAGCCCACTACCGTCGCTGAAAGCCTTGCCTACCCATCACCTAACCACAACGACAACCGGAACTGAAATCCGAGACGTGAAGCTGACATTAGATTAAGTTTAAAAATAAATAGAATGACAATTAAATGTAAAGTAAGCAAAAACACTCAATATTAAAAGTCAGGCCCCTATTGTGCCAACATAATTTTAATAATCAATGTATACTTTAAGACTAAAACTAAGTAGTTTTAAGCGTATTAGGAATTTTTCCTTTTACCTTAAAATGCATATCAAGCTCTATGGCAATTTTTGGGTTAAAAATTGCCAAATGCTTTTAAAGCATAAAAAAATAAACGCTTAAAATAGCTTTTTAGCGTTTTGGCGATTTTAAAGTCAAAAATGCTTTTTAAGGTAAAAATTCAAAAAAACGCTAAAAATCCCTTTTAAGAGTAAACAATTGTTTTTTTTTACCTTAGAAGGTAATTTTCCTGAATTAAAAAAAATTTCTAGCTTAAATTCCTTTTTAAGCGTCTTGACATTTTTTTACTTAACGGGACCACCACAAACCAGATATTCCCGCAAACTCAGATTTTTACTCAATATCCCCTAAAATACTGCATTTAAACTTAGAGCACTTCAAAACTTTTCTCAGATAAATCTCCATTGCTTGTACTTTACCATCAATAATATCTTTGTGAGATTTGTAAACAAGGTCTCTTCTAATAGAAACTAAGTCAAAAACCAAGATTACGTTTGTTTCCCTGTCTGTCATAACTCATACACGCTACCCTGGCTTTTGTTATTGGGAAATATAAGTTTTCAAACCCAGTTTGCCAATTTCGACAGGTGCAATTGTGCCAGTCTATTGAGTGAACTGCAGGGCATGTTTATATAAAATTATTTTTTTTTAGAAATTTTAATGCTGTTTGCGATCTGTACAAATATTTTCTTAGGTTTCAGTAAACATAATTGAAAATTCTTAAGTTCTTCCCCGGGCTGAGAGAAGGTATATTTTGATCAATTTTAATAGACCCAAACATTTTTTGTACTGAAATCATTTCTGTCACTTGTATAGTTTTGATTGCATTCGTTTCTGAAACTTTGCCCCCAATTCTAATTTAATTTGTTTGTTGCTTGTTTTTGCAAATCATTTAACTTTTTTCGTGTGAAAGTGGATATTTTTTATGTTTTTGCTGCTGTGAAAACATAATACTCCATCGGTTCCTTCTTAAACTGACTTAAAAGGACTCTTTTCCTTGAGTTTCGTTTGTTGAATCTTAATATTTAAATCCCAACGTATTTGTGCATTCCTGCAGAGATTTAATACAAACCGTTTTCCACCTTAATATGCATACATTTTTTTCTCTAGCCTAAATTGCACAGAGTTTACTACACAAAGACGTAAAGACGTGTTACCAGAAAGGGCTGCTCGAACTTTGCATTCATTGGGATTGATGATTTATTCTAATTTCGTTCAGTTGAAAAAGAGTAATAAGTACTGCAAGTTCGCAAACAGCGTACCTGTCCTGAAAAAGTGGACGTGAAGATATAAAAACGCAAAATGTATCCTCTCTGTGCACTTTCACTTAATTTTCAAATTAGAAAAAACAAGTAGGTAATTATTGTAATTATTGCTGAAAATTAAATGAAATTAAAAAATTTAATTACAATGTACGATATACGTAGATATATGTAGGTATATTCTGTATAAGATATATTTATCTAAGTTGGTACATACCTATAATTTTTTTTTAATAAAATAGCCCAAAGAACTTTCCCAAATATAAGGTGAGTTTTCATAGAATTAGATTTCAATCATTGATACTTTTCAAAAACATCCATCTACCTTTAAAAACATTAAAAAGTTTAAAACCGATCAAAATTTCACCTAGAACATACATCATTTTTTCACAAATTAAACAATTATTATTATTATATAAAGCTTTATTTGCCAAAATTGTTGTTTTAATATTTACAGAACAAAAAAAAATTTTCTTACTATAAGTAACTACATAAAAAATAAATACTTCTATTCATTAGTTTAACAATTAATATGATTATACAAATTATAGTTTTGATCTTTTCTTCTTGAAATATATTCAATTTGCTTTATCTGGCGTAAGCCTCCCCCATTGCTTTCCATATGAATCTGTTTTTTGCGTCATTATACCAGTTTTGTTTAAATTTATTTAGATCGTCAGCCCATCTTTTTTTCGGTCGTCCTCTTGGTCTCTTCTCATCATTTAGTGTCCATTTTGTTATTATTTTTGTCCATCTTTGGTCTTCAATTCTTGATATATGTCCTGCCCATCTCCATTTCAATTGTTTAATTCGAGTTATCACGTCAACTATATTTGTTTTTCTTCTAATTTCTTCGTTACTAATCCTTTGTATTTGTCGTATATTTAGAAGTCTACGCTCCATTTTTGTTTGACATACTCTGAATTTATTATTTTGATTTAATTAGCCAGTTCATGTTTCTGAGATCTCACTGAGCAAACATCTGTCAGCTCCACTGAGGAGAAGGAGAAACCTGAACAAAATTTCTCCTTAGAAGTCAAAAGCACTCTCCATCTCGTTTTTATAAATTGGTCAACTGCGACAAAAAATAATTGAGCAAACGAATCCAAAAAATTTCAGTCTCAGCTTTTTGACAGGAAAAGTGAGGAATCTCACTGAGGAATTACGTTCAGATTTCTGAGATTGCTGAGATCTCTGAGATCTCAGATATCTCAAGAAACCTGAACTGGCTAAATGTAAGTCCTAGGGTTTGGAGCCCGTATGTCAAAACAGGTAAGATTGTATAGTCCAAAATATATTTCCTTGTGTCATTACTTAGGTTCGAGTTCAGTATTTCTTTTAAGCTCCAAAACTGTTCTTTTCAATTGGAATTCCCTTCCTACTTTGTCCGTTTTTACTTTACCGGTGTTATTACTATAAATGTTTCTAGACGTTCTGATAAGAGTGGGGTAGATCTTTTGATTGCTTAGTGCTGTCCATATGCTGCTGTGTTCCACTGTGTCAAAAGCTTTAGCAAAGTCGATAAAACATAGGTAAAGTGGTTTTTTGAATTCGTCTTGTTTTTCAATTAGCTGGTTGATTGTCTGAAGATGGTCAGTGGTTGAGAAACCTTCTCTAAATCCTGCTTGCTCACGTGGTTGATTGTAATTCATTGCTTGTTTAGTTCTAATATACATTGTCTTCGAGAAAAGTTTATAGATTGTCGATATAAGGCTTATGGGTCTATAGTTGTTCATGTCATCTTTGTTTCCCTTTTTGTGGAGTAGTATTATTGTACTCCGTTGCCATTGCCTAGGTATTCTTTGGCATGTCAGTATAAAATTAAAGAGTTTTGTAAATACTGGTGTCAGAGCGTCCTTTCCATATTTTAGCATTTCAGCATCGATTCCATCACTTCCTGCGCTTTTGTCGGCCTTTAAACTATCAATTGAAGAAGATACATCAGTTTCATTCAAAAGAAATATATTATCATTATCAAAGTTGTCAAGAGAGTCCAAAGCAATGTCATTGGTTGATTTGAATAGCGATTCGAAGAAACTCGTAGCTGTTTCGTTAATGTCTTTTCGTTTTGTTGTGGTTTTAGTTTTTAACAATACGTAAGAATAAATAGGTACCTACATACCTTACCAATTTATCTGACGTAAAGATTCAACTTGCTCAGTTTTTAGCTTTATGTTAAGTTGTTGAAACAATTTCCCTGATTTAGGTTCGGTATTTTTTATTTATCAGAAACAGGCTAGAAACTTTTAGCCTACCTACCTAAATAAGTACCTACCTACCTAGGTATTTTATATTTATCATCTTTAGCCGTCAAAACCCAGCTATGTATGTTGTATGTGCATAGAGACATATGTATCTACATAAGGGTATTAAATTTACACAAAAATCTTGCAAGAACGCCCTTTTAATTCATTTGGTTAAATGCTGTGTAATTGAATCAGATGTACGTTAAACCTCAAAATTTGTTTACAAGCGTGTTCAGATTTCAGAGTTATATTTAAATGGAGAACCTCTCCCAAACTAACTTGAAATCGGAGCCGAATGTCTCGGAACGAAAAAAAAAGTAAGATACACGACAAAAGTCAGGTTTCTTTTAAATGTAGAACTATAACAGTCGCAAACTCATGGCATTATATGGCGCGCCAACAATGTTGGATATCTTTTCCTTCAGTTTAGTTCACTTTCGTTTTCGGTAGTAAAAGTTGTCCCGAGCTCAACTCAACTGAAATTTGGTGAAAGTGGAATCAAATAAATAAATGGTTCCTTTCAATTCAATGAAAATTCGGAAAGTATATAACAAACAAATGTTGAAGCATTTACTTTTGTGTCCATATGGGCCATTATGTGGATTTGCGTAAATTAACAATGCTGATCAATAATAGTCATCACGTTCTAATCATTTATATATATATCTATGTATAAACTATGTTTTTATTCACAATTTTTATCGCCAAAAAATTTCAATTACAAAACACTGGCAGAGTTTTTTTAGTTCTCTGAGATACCTAATGATCATAAACTACTTAAAACAAAATAGGGCCCACTAAGTTTTTCGGCTTTCATTTTAAAAAAATTAGTGATTATATTTTTTTGTTTTATTATGTTTTAGCTTCGTATTAAGAAATTAAATACACATATTCAATACGGAAAAAAATTTTGTGTTCAAATGACACACAGAGAAAACATTTTATGGGAAAATTTACGAAAAATAAAGAAAAAATAAAACTTTACATATCACTATATTTTTTATGAGTTGTTAATGATTTGTTTTGCTTAAAAGCGAGTAGGGCCTCCTCTACTCCGTATTAGCCTATCTGGTACGCTTTCAATCAGATCTTTTAAATTGGTCCCATAAATGTTCGATGGGATTAAGGTCTGGGCTATTTGCTGGCCATGGCAAAAGTGAAATATTAGCGTCAGAAAGAGCTGCTTGGGTAATACGGGCCGTATGTGGGCGAGCATTATCTTGCATAAGAACAAACCCATCGCCAACTCTCTGTGCAAATGGGATCACAACAGGTCGTATTACCATCTCAACGGAACTGGCGGCGGTAACGGTGTCCTCATCCAGGATTATCAGCTCTGTTCTGCCTAGCAAACTTATTCCCGCTCATATCATAACACTGGGGCCGCCAAATCGGTCACTTCCGTGAATGCACGGGTCGTCAAAACGTTCACCTTGTCTTCTCTACACGCGTACTCATATATAATCACTCAAAAACTTTACCTTGCACTCGTCTGTAAAGAGTACAGTTCTCCAGTTGTCCATGGTCCAATTTGAATGCTCACGGGCGTACCTTAAGTGCGCTGCCCGATGTGCCGCTGTAAGTTTCGGCCGAATAGCACGGACTCTGGAATGTTGGCCATCTTCGTGTAGTCGATTACGAATAGTTTGATCACTGACTTGAATGCCGGTTGACTGCCGCAGTTGAGTTTGTAAAGCCCGGGCGGTTACGGTCGAATGTACCGGTCTTCTTGCCGAGTTGAAGCTCTAATTCTTCCTGATCCAGGTCGCCTTGCTACACTCCCGGTCTCCTGGAAGCTTTCCCATACATTTCGGATAGCTCGCCTCGACACACCGATGCGATTTGCAACAGCCCTTTGAGACTCTCCTTGCTCCAGCATATTTACCGCTCTTATTGCGCTTTCAGTGTCCAAATGACTAGAATCGGGCATGGTAATTACGTTTAATCGCGAAGAAATAAGAAAAAACAATCAAAGAAAGTAACACTTGGCAACAACGCTTGAATCGGACTGAGAAAACAAGTGCAATAATTTTTGCATTGATTGTTTTTTTGAGTCATGGGCTTTTTTTGCCTACTCACTTGGAAGCAACGGTAAAATTGTTGTTCAAAGCATTGATAACGACTCATACACTTGCTAACTCTACAATAAAATTCAACGTATTTTAAATTTAAGTATTTTTTAGGCAAAATACAAAATAAATCTGGGGTGGGCCCTATTTTGTTTTGAGTAGTTAATTTATGGACACGCCTAATTCTGTCACAATGACGTTTGGTTTAGTTTATCAAAAAAATTTGGTTAATTTTATCCAGCAAAATCCTTGGAGAATTTTAACCAAATTGTGTAAATCATTCCTCATACAAAATTTGACAGTTCATTAACCAAATGGTAAACTTATCCTGTGTTTTACATCATTGCGTGAATACCCTTAATATTTAAGTGTGAATAAATAAAAACGAACAGTAATTTTTCAATGTTTAGTCATTGTTTTGAAAAAAAAAAAAATATGAAAATATAAAAATAACAATGCAGCAGTCAAACACCTGAAGCAAAGTACCTAGCGGAGTTCATTTGGGACTTAGTTCATTATGAAATAAGTCCCAACGATTTTAATAAACAGTCATGCTGCCCCCCTGCAACCCACCTGCTTGGCACACTATAGAATTTGGGGTAGGTGCGAGGTTGGGTGTATGCAAGGTTTCTTTGTATCATTTGGTAGTTCATAAAAAATACATAGATGTGCAATAATAGTATTTTAATAAACAGTGAGGTATGTACGGGGGGGGGGGGGCATGCTGCCCCCAGCAACCCCCCTGCTTGGCACACTAGGATTTGTGGTAGGTGCGAGGTTGGGTGTATGCAAGGTTTCTTTGTATCATTTTGGTAGTTCATAAAAAATACATACATGGGCAATAATAGTATTTATTTAAATCACCATATACATGTATAATGGCTTTTATAAGCTCATCAAACGGATCTAAGAATTGCTTTTTTAAATTTCTTCTCCACTGGTATTCGACAACCCAATCGGCAAAGTTGTGGGAATAGTTGTCATTGTAAAATGATCTTTTAACAACCCTCCACTGAGATTCGATCCGCTGAGTATGCGTTCCGTCCTCTGCAAGAAATGGATTATGTGGGTGACTATGCTTTACTTTCTTATGCACGAACCCATTTTCTTGTGAAACTGTACATCAAATAGAAAACTGTTGAAACTGGTGTGTGAATATTTTCCAACCAGGTCCCTTTTGCTCGTCCAATTTTTTTTTGTTTTGCCCTTACAGACACCCTTGTTACACTGAAAATTTCCAATTGTACTATCGAAATAGATCTTCATTCTATGAAGCCTACAATCCCTGCTAATATGCAACAAACCCAACTCCTCACAGAAGTTTAACGCAAGCGATTCATTGCTGATACGCTGATAAAGTTTTATTAAATTCATAAAAAAAACATTTGTTCGTAATTGCAATATTTAAATATATTTTTATTCAAATTTACCACTGCCTTTTTACTTCATTAGAATAAAGCTTTCGCTTTCTTCTATTATCTTCATTTAGAAGATTTAAATCAGTTGAAGATCCAGGAAGACAATTACTTTCACTTTGCATTTTGTATAATATGATATTAAAATCAAATATAAACAGTTATCCTTTACTTTCGACATATTAACCGTTGGTAAAAATATTGTTATAATTGGAATTAAAACACCTTATCCCAATGAGATCAAATTCAAAAAGGAAAAAAAAAATACTTAAAATCAACAACAAATTTTCCGCATTAATCAAAAGAATTTAATAATTTCCTCATAAAAATCCCTAAAAAAACCACACCCGGCTCACATACTCAAAAAGAACTGTCAAAATCAGTAAACGAAAAATGCTTTTTCCGTGTAATTTGTTGTGAAAATATGAAACTTTAAAATTAAATTAAATTAATTAAATTATACTAAAGATGTAAGTTGGTCACTGACTGGCTGACTCACTCATTCATTAACTCATCATTGTACAGCTTACTATGTAATATCATAGAATAAATAATAATAAAGGCAGGACACTTCATATAAAGTAAAAGGCACCAATTTCAGATTGCCTCCACCATCATACTGTATGTTTGAAGTATTTTCTGCTTCACACATTTTAGTTCAAAGAATACAAATGAACTTAAACGTTGCAAGGCCAAAGGAAAAGAATACAAAAACAAGGAAAACGAAACGCATATACATATACATATACATATACAGAAAAACAACGTAGCGTCACAGCACAGCTCACAGGCCACAGCACAGAGGCAAAGTGCTGTATGATGGTCGGCATTTGTATTTCTTTTCATTATTTTATATTCTCAATTCGATTGCCGAAGGGGTTGGTTAATGTATGGATTTATGCGAGACTTTTTTTCTTTTTTTTTTAGCAAAGTGGATTTGTTTTCTTAAATTCTTAAATTGTCTTAAATATCTCTACGAAAAAAAACTTGGGGTGTGCGATGCGTTGTTGTTTCATGTAAAAAATCAAAGCGTGACCATCCGCATTTAAATTTTTTTAGATTTCCAAATGAGGATACTGATATTTATGAAAATTGGGTGAATGCCTGCTCTTTAGAAAACGGTCCAAGAATAAAAAATGCATATATCTGTTCTAACCTTTTTTTAGAAAATGATATTGGCAAAAAAAAACTTAAAAAAAAGGCAGTTCCTCCAATTTTTTGTGCAAATAAAGAATCACTAGCAACTGACGATTTCATTCATATACCTGTTCAATTTGAAAAGGGAAGTTCCAAACGAGCTTTTGCTGGAAGAGCTTCAAGATTTAGAACCCAGTTCGAACTGTCTTTAGTAAATCATTCAGAAGTAGAAGTAGAAGACGCAAAATGCAAAAACTGTGTAAGGGCAGAAAAAAACTGTTTTTTTTACCAGCAAAAATATACAGAAATATTGAAAAAATATAATAACTTGAAGAAAAAAACAAAATCTTTTTCTACTAAAACTAAAAAATTTTCCAAAAAAATTAAAATATCAAAATGTAGAAACAAAAGTTTAAAAAAGAAAATAAGCGTTCCATTGACTTCTTTAATAGAATCTTTGTTAAATATAAGTCCAAACGCAAAAACATTGGGCAAAATGATTTTGTGCAAAAAATCAAAATTTTCACATTGGGGAGAAAATGAAAAAGATTTGGCCTCTCTATCCGTATATCGATATTTAAAAGATATGCTCAAAATAAATCTTCCTTCAGAACACTATACTTCGATGGCAAATAATTAAAAAAACAAGGCCGGGAGTCAACGACGATATCACTAAAAATTTAAAATGTTTAATTGGGAAATGGACAGAAGACACTAGGGAAACTTCTTTAGTATTTGATGAAATAGCAATTAAACGAAATCTGACGTATGATAGCTACTATGATGAAATATATGTTATAATATAATAATATATAACAATTAAGTTCATTTGTATTCTTTGAACTAAAATGTGTGAAGCAGAAAATACTTCAAACATACAGTGTGATGGTGGAGGCAATCTGAAATTGGTGCCTTTTTCTTTATATGAAGTGTCCTGTCTTTATTATTATTTAGTCTATGGTAATATATACATTATATTTAAAATTTTTTTCTCATTACCTTATATTTGAAAGTGCACACTAAGAAGGGATTTTTTGAAATTTTGATTTTTAGTAGGGTAAACTTAAGTTTAGGTAGGGTAAAGTCGGATTTCTATTTTCTAAATGGGTAAAGATAAAATTATAAATTTTGCAATCGATAGATTTTTTAATTATAAGGTGTGTTAAAGAAATTATAAAAAAATATTTTCAACTTACCAACGTTTAAAACGCAAAATATCAAAAATCTATATTTCACAAAAAAATTCTATTAAATCAGGGCGTTGGTCAATTTTTATTATAATACAAAATTTTCATTCATGTCGTATTTTTGACGTAGGGAATTTTTGAAAAACACAAATTTGTTTTATCGTTTTTTTGACACTTTTTATTTTTTATCTTTTTAATGCGGGTAGATAGAAATATGAAATTTTACGATCTTATAGAGATTATGGATTTACATGATTTTGGTGAAAATTGGATTTTTAAAATATCATTGAAAAAAGTTATACCAGTATAAAAAATTACGGTTTTCTAATAATATTTTTTTAATTAGTAATCATAGAAGGTTGAAATTTTAACAGCTAATACAATTTATTGATTTAAATGTGAATTTAATTTAATTTAATTTTGTTTATGCCCTTAAGTTTTAGATAACAGAATTATAAAGGTTGTTTTACATATCAGCTTATTACTCATCAGTGCATGCACGCATGCATTTGATTTTTCCTTACTACGCATGGCAATATGATAACAATGATTTTGATACTTCATTTGTTAATCTACCCACTATAGATCGATCACAATTTTAATTTTAATTCAATCAAAAAATCGATTAAATTTAATCGAAATTACCTCATTTGTTCATTGCCAACCACCACCGACCAGTGGCAGCCCAAGTAACATCGTTGGAGCTATTAGATGAAAAACTGTTCTTTTACAGCTCTTAGCTAGCAAAATTGAAAGCTATTGCTCTGTAAAAGATTATTTCACAGCTCCTTTCATTTTATTTAAAAATCATGTTCTACAATTGAAGTTTGAGAACACTTTTAGCTCTATTAACTTTATTAAGCATCAAGATTTAAAAATATGCTCCATAACAAACTTTACACGTCTACTATCAAGCAACCTGTCAATATCAGACAATTAGAGACGTTATACAGCTGCTAGCAACACATTCCCAAAATACTAACGCATTATCTTCTGAAATGTAAAAAATTAGCATTTACAGAGCTGTACAAAAAGCGGCTGTAGAGCCGAATTACTAATATTTGCACACAAATACTTCGTGAAGCGCATGCGCATTTTCAAGTTTTAAAAAAATTCTATAATAGCTGTATATGAAACCTCTCTAAAAAAAATTCTATAGCACTCATGTTATAGGGTGTTCCATACTAGAATACGAAGAAAATAATTATTTCAAAAGAAAAAATTAAACCAGTTTAAAATAAATTAATTAATTTCATTCTGCATGATGTGTCGTTCTCGTCATATTGGTTGTTTTTTCCAAATGGCGGGTGAGTTATAAAAACTTTATTTGATGACAATTTCGTTTCTAAAATTATGCTTTGAAAATTTTATTACGTACATATAAAAATATACCGAGGACCTAAAATACATTTTTGGAATAAAATATTCTTCAAATAAAAATCTTCGTTCATAGAAATAATTCTTTTTTATTTATTATCCACCTGCCGAAACTTTCAATTTCTGAAACACCCTTTTTATTTCATTAAAAAAATATAAAAAGCAGAAAAATTGCCATCTTGTTAACACTAGCTCCAAAAGTACAGAAAGCAAATCTTTAAGTGATATAAGAGCTCGATCAACAGTAATCAATATTGCAGCTCTATAACAATCAAAAATATAGCTCAAAGTGATTTAACAGCTGTATTGAAAAAACCTTCTTCCCTTATGAAAACATGGCGGCGGGAAAAAATAATGCAATATTTTCTTTTATTCATTAAAAAAAAGAAATATATATCCCCGCGCTCTCACTCAAAATCAAACTAAATTGTATTTTTAACCAAAATAAATTTATTTCGACTTTGAAAAATTTTTTTTTTTGAATTTTAAATTTTTTTTTGTTATTATTTATTTTTATTTGACAGCTTAAAATACAAAATTTCGAAGGCGCGTTGTAATTTAACAAAGTACCCGCATAACGTTTGTGAAAAAAATTAATTCGCACTTAAATTAAGCTAACATTTCACCGAAAAATACTAAATTCTTTTATTATTTATTTTGGTAGGAAATTATAAATTGGCATATCATACAAAATTATATATTATTTATACTATCAAACGATTCACTTATTCTATATAAGTATTAAGGCGTGCCTGCGTTTATGTTTGGTATTATATTTATTACTCAAACCAATACGAACAAACATCTTTCAAAAGATGCTCTTTAAAGGTGTATGACATAGACCTTCAGAGTCATTTGCCACTAATAACGTGTTACTTAAGAGCAAAAAAGTGCTCTCAAACTCAAAGAATTAGCTGCAAATGAGCTCGACTTAAATTCTAAATGTGTTTCAAGAGCTCATTATTAAAAACATGAGCTTTAAGATTAGCTCTAGAAGCGTTGCTAAAGCCTTTAAAGAACTAAAAATGTTACTTGGGAGATTACCCGTTATTTTATCAAAATCAGAAAACTCAAATGATATTGATGGATTAAATAATTCATAACTTCTGTTCTAAGTGTCTGATCTTTAAGATTAAGATCTTAAAATAATCAGAAAATGGTAGGCTTTTGTTTGTATAAAAATAATATAAAATTAAATCGATTTTAATCAAAAAAATCATCCGGCATGACATCATTAATTAATTAATAACTCCTAAAATTCTTAACCGAATTTCAAAATTATGGTCTTAAAATACTGTCATTAAGATACACATTAAATGTATGTAAACAAAAATTTCAAATTTCCATGACAATTATGAAAAAAATGTAAAATAAAAGTGAATTAATGTTTTTTTCACCTACTTTGATTGATTAAAATTTTTTAAATAATATATGTATTATATTCAAAATAGAGAAAACAAAATTTATTACATATTATTTATTAATATATTGTCTAAATATTTGTTAAACATCTTAAAGTTGTCAGTCCAACAAGAAAATTGATATTAAATAAATTTTGAAATTAATTTATTTATAACATGCTTTTTGTGACATATGTAGTGTTTGCTTCATTAAAATGCTCATTTCTTTTTACTAGAATACCGGATTTTAATCAAATGACTTTTATTTGCTTAAAAACAAATAAGCGCTTATTTTTATATATAAAACATATATTATATATCTATCATCTATTTTATACATTAAAACGTTCTAAACAAAAAATTTCATAAAAAAATCTTAAATAATTTTTTTGAAAAAATAAATGAAAAAACTTCGAAAATGTCATATAACTTTAGTAATTCTATCTTGATATTTAAAAATCAGATGCTACATGATAGATAATAGTATAATAATTTAAACTCAATTAAAAAAAATTACCAATAAAATTACCTGAAACGGCTAAACAATTAGAGTGGCAAAATAAATGTTATATTTTAAGCATCGCGGAAAATTTGCTATATCTGTAGGTATACATATACATATGTATATAATTATATGCACGTTGGTGGTAGGTATTTCTCATTCGTAATAATCCAAAAGGTACTCTCATTGTTGGTTTGGTTGGCTGATGATCGCATCGCACAGTGTTGCGAGCCCATACAAATGTTGATCAAAAATACTTGCGCTGAAAGTATTCGAATTTTTGTTGTGTTTTGTTTTGGAAAGTGTGAAGTAACTATAGAAAAGAGGTTCTAATCATATAAAATGAAAATATTAACAATTATTTTGAAAAAAAAATTTAAAAACGTATATTGAAAATTCATATCAATGTTTAGATGAAAATTCAAAAATATATACAATTATCACTTAAGATATTATTTCCAAATATGGTATTATGTCTTCATCTATTGACTTTGGATGTAAGTTTCTCATCTTGTTTCGAATAGCTGATAGTAAAGGATCCGAAGTTAAAAGCAACATATTCATTAAATCCGTGTTTGTATTGATTCTGGAAGATTTTCTTGTGTGATGTTCCCGTAACTTTCTTGAATCTTTATGTCTACCTTCTAAAGCATCTTCGGATAATTGGCCAATAGGCAATATAAATGACTCCATAACATCCGGTCCATGAATAAGAACTTTATGTATAGACATGGGCATGTAATACCATGAGTATAAACTCAAGTATAAAGTTTTAGTAACAGTAAGCAACTCTCTGAATTTCACTAAGTTGATTTTCATGCCACCGGACAATATTCTGTTGATCATATAGAACTTTTCAATCAAATCTTTGTCTACACCAGTAATTTCAGAACTAAGACCCGAATGCCGAAAGAATGTACGTGCCGTATTACCATCATTTGTCGACCCATAACCGGGCTTAGGTTTATCAACAAGAAGACCCATTTTCTCTTTAAATTCTCTGAATTTTTTTTTTATTTTCTTCAAATATTTCCTTATTGTCAGGGCCACGTACTTGCCAACACTTTAAGGGCAATCTGTACCCAATATGTAGAATACATTCAAAACTTCTAATCCAGTTTGTGTAAAGTTGATAATCCATACTTATATGTACTCACGTCTGGCTGTCGATTCTTCTAATCCAGTTTGTGTAAAGTTGATAATCCATACTTATATGTACTCACGTCTGGCTGTCGATTGTCAACATTATCCTGATTCATCAGTTTTGGTGTAGCACCACATATGTAACAGGTTTGTGTCGAATTAATTTCAGTGACAGTATTGCATATACTTCCATCAATCATAGTGAAAATCATTTCAAATTGTACGTTTATGAAACAACCAGTATCATCATTTAAGGGCAACTTTACTGCTTCCAAGTTATTAATTCTAGTTGTCATCCTGTGTAATTCATTTTTTACCACATCTTTTGATTCTTTAACATATCTTAAATGTATAGGCCGACAAAAAAAAGTAGAAGAAGGCGTATTATTACTCCATTTGACTAATTCAGTATTAGACTCAACTAATTGTAGGGGCACTAAGGCAGTTATAAACAAAAATTCATCGGTTAGGCTTGAATCTGTAAATTTCTGTTTATATCTACTGTGACCTGAAGAACCATCGAAGCCCCATTTACAAATAAGCTTTAATGTCGAAGAGGGGCTGAATGTATTAAATTCAACCGATTGTAAAATAGATGATGCAGTTTTATTTAAAAGATCTTGCAAATTTACCTAGGATCCGGTTTCATCTGATTTAATATCTTTAGGTAAAAGGTCGTTTCTTGTTTTTATTAAAGAATAATAGCTTGGTAAAGTATCAGGGTGTAGTTTATTAATAACCTTTCTCAGCCTTTCATATTTCCTATAAGATAAATCGAGGTCGGTATAAAGAGCTAAAGCTTCTAATGGCGACATACATTTTGAATCATTATTTTCGCTTGATATAGAAGCAGCAAACTTTAATTCACATGCATCTCTGTTTTGTAACAAATCAGCTACTCTCCGCTTTTTTGAAGCTTGATTGAGTTCCTCAAAACTTTTACACGGCCTTCCTCGCTTACTACTATGGGCACTTGATGGTTCTGTATATTCCTTATTATGTATGTAGCTTAAAACATCTTCACTCAACTTAAAAACTTTGTTTAAAAAGACAGAATATTTTTTCCTAAACAGATTCTCATTTCTCTTAGCTGCCCTCCAAAAATTACAAATATTTAAGGCAAATAAATTAACCGACTTCTTGACACTAGCTTTAATGACATCTGGAGCATCTGTTAATTCATACACGTCTAAAACACAGTTTAAAACAGAGATGGTTTTATTTTTCTGGTCCGCTTGAAGCCACTTTTCAAAAAAGACGTTCTTTATTTGTTGTTGACCAGCTGCAAATTAAAATAAATATCTCAACAAAAAGCAAACAAAAGCAGATCAAACTTTGCCACCATCATACATAGACATATAGCAAAATAATATACAAAAATTAAGAATATGATATGATATGTTTTTTTTAAATGCAAGTTGAAGTTAAACTTAGTATGTTTTTTATGCCTGAACGAAGAAATGGTAGTAACTCACCCATATTTTTTGTAAACTTCCAATTTCTATTTTTAACGTACACACAAAAACCCAACTTAAGCCGACAATAAATTAAAAATAATAAAATGTTGACCAAAGGTCAAATAAATACTCTCTCAATATTCGCATAAATCCGTTACAATTTTCTCTTTGTCCGATGTACTCATGTTGAAGAGCAAATATTATGTACATAATTGAGGTTACCTCTAAAAAACTACCGTTTTGATATGAGTTGACATGTTATCTATATATGGTTCCATACCAAAATTTGCAAAACTAAAAAAAAAAAAAAATGATTTTTCATAAAGGGACAAAACACTGTGCATCGTCTTAAAATTTAGGTAGAATGTCATGCACGTGTACTTGAACCTCTTAATGAAACTTACTATGATGTGGATAGAGTATATTATTTGGTTGGCTTATATCTTCTGTTCTATTAATCGGATCTGTAAGATTAAGGTCTTAAAATAAAGGTAAAATGTTAGGCTAACTTCACTTATAAAAAAAATTCAAATTGAATTAAAAAAATCGCTTTCGTTAATATGGGGCTGGGCATTGGGCAACAAATTTGATACTCAGATTTATAGAAAAGAGTTGATTTGGTCAACTGATTGACTTGGCAAGTTGGTTAGATTTTTAATAATGGTCAAATTTTCAAGGTGAAATTTTTTAAATTTTGATTAAGTATCCGGCTAAACAGTAAACCTTTAAGTTAGCAAAGGTACCTTTCTCCGAGAAAACTGTTGGCTTGGGCGCCTGCCTGTCGACTGGGACAGGGAACCCGCAATCGATTTTTATCGACAAAGGTCAAACTAAGTGAGTGACTGGAATAAAAAGTAGGCTAGATTTATAACAATGGTCAGATTTTCAAGATTATTTCCCAAAATCAAGGCGGATTATCATGCTAGAGGTAGAAAAGTAGGTCAAGGGCTGACTGGGCAAATCGGATATAGATTTATAACTTGAGTTCTAATGGTCAGATTTGTATGGTTAAAGTCTTAAAATAAAGGTAAATTATTAAGCTATACTATACTAATAATTTGTATATACTATCAGCCCTATTAATAATCACCAAATAGACATGAAACAACACTAACACATGTTTTAACTTATAATTCTTAATAATAAAAGTGTATTAGCCTTTATGACATTTGACAATGAGCGGATAACTTATCTCACCAATTTTGGTGTTCAACGAGCGGATAACTTTACCGTTCACGCAATTCAATTCAAAGCTGACGGTATGACAGTAAGCTTTCAAAAATGATAGAACTACTTGAATATTTAGTACAATTGAGGGAAGTGCTGCCTACTTTTCGGTGTTATTCAGTGAACCGACATAATGAAGACATAATAAGTTTATTAATATTTTATTTTATCAAACGGATAAGTCCACTATCCATGTGTTAGGTAAAACGGGTATTTACGAGCGGATGGTGTATTTTTATTAATAGGGCTGTATTAATTTAAAAAAAAGTATGTATGTATGTACATATAATAACATACATACATACATACATACATACATACATACATACATACATACATACATTCATTCATAGATAAATACATACATACATACATAGATAAATACATGAAAACATAGATACATACACACATACATAGGTAGTTATGTATATATAATACCTATACTAATATAAGTTAGTGAATTGAAAGACAGTGAGATCTAGAGAGAGACAAAGAGATACAGGGAGCGACAGAGACATACAGGGAGCGACAGAAAGATATACAGAGAGACAGAGGAATACAAGGAGATACAGAGAAATACAAGGAGATACAGAGAGAGACAGAAAGTTACAGAGAGGGACAGAAAGATATAGAGAGATACAGAGAGAGACAGAAAAATATAGAGAGGGACAAAGAGATATAGACAGATAGAGACAGAGAGATACAGAGAGAGACAGAGAGATACAAAGAGATATAGAGAGGTACAGAAAGATACAGAGAGAGAAATTTTGGTTGGTTTGATTTGATTTATAACTTATGTTCTAAATAGTCAGATTTGTATGGTTAAAGTTTTTCTTAAAATAAAGGTAGAGTGAGATAAAGGTAAATTGAGACATCTCGGATACAGTTGGCGTAGCCAACTGTTCGGGTAAATATACTAGTTAAAAATATAAAGAAGTGTTTCCTCGCCTTAAAATTGATATATTTATTAGTTTAAATACATTCTCTACCGAATGAAAGTATCCGCGTATTAAAATTTTGGTTCCCGTTTTGGAAAGTTGAGCCAAATTGTTCAACCAAACTGTTAATACTTCAAGTAAATTTAAATCAACTGTTCTTCAGTTTTATAACATGTACATATAATTAAAACCTGTAAAGCTTGAGTTAATAGATAAGTAATTAATGATGATGACGCTGTTGGTGGGGGACAAGCTGGTGTTATACTCTGTTCAATTTATATTTGCAGTACAGGCCTTATGGGAGAGCTTTTTCAGAAACATTGATGCCTTCTGCTGCCTGCACGGCACCTTAACTTAAGAAATTGCCACTGAAATAAGAAACAAAATCATTGAATTACATTTAAATTGTTTGTCTTCTTCGAGCCCACGTGCATCCTACCGCTCCCGGGTGAAAGGGGACTAATCGCCAATTTGCAGCCAACCATTGTGTTTATTAAAAACAAAACACTGAATCAGAGTTACCATTGCCCAGTTGATGGAAATTCATATGGCACTTTCTTTGGTTTTTGCTATGTAACTTTCAGGATTTAATCTTTTATAAAAATTTTGACAGCAAATATTTCTACTTTAGAGAAAAAGGTGTTGACGCTTTGTGTTTTTCTGCTTTCATGTTTTAGGTTTTCCTTTTATGTATGGAAAAACAGTTAAAAATTAAAATGGAGTTATATAATTGTTGGCTATTGTCTTTTAGAGAGGTGTGGAAAAAGATAGATTCAATTTATTTAGGCCATCATTTTTATTGATTATAAATGTACGTTTACTAATAAATAGTTGGTAACTCTATCGATATTTTTGTGAGATTTGCGGCAATTTGAAATGCTCACTACGACAACCCTGTAAGAGCTTTAAAATAAAGATAGCTTATTGAAATCCATAATGGTCAGATTGAAAGGCAAATGTCCTACCTTCCCTGTACCGCAAATATAAATTGAACAGAGTATAGACAAAGTGAGAGAGGCGCGAACAGTCGGCAAACAAGAATTTATTTTTATTGATTTAATTAAGTTATTTTGGCTTCGAACGCACTGATCGGATAGACACTAAGTCAAATTTGAAAATGAAAAAAATTTATATTTCTCATCTTTGTCCAATAAAAATTCCGGTTAAAAAGTCTTAAAATGTCTGGAGCGAAATCACAACACGTCTACATCACTGGCTGGTTTTCTACCAAACCAACACTCTTAAGGGCTCTTTGTCCTTAAAAGTTTTGTGGGTGGACGGTTTCTAATGGTAGCAGTATTAAGAGCCTTAGACCACAGACTGACCTAATTTACCATTTGCATTTACAAGCATGCATCGTGCCATCTCTCAATTGCGGTAACAAAACTATCCATGTCGTCAGGCAGATTACAGAGGAGCAAAATGCAAAGAAGATCTTTTGGAACCTCGATTTCGTTTAGGTTATCAATAATTGTACATACATTTTTCATTTGACTCGAGAACTTTTCAGTAAACCCGAATTTAAATGCACTAATTTCTTAAACAAATTGACTTTTCGGGCAGGTCCATATACATTGTAAAAATTACCTGATGATCCACGCTTCTATAGTGTTTCGGCAGTGTTTTATATGAATCAATTCTGAAGGCTTAACGTACAAAGTCAAATATGCAAGTCCCTTTTTATCGATACTTTCCCACATAAGATTTTCAGCAGCATCATCCGGACACTTAACCTCTACCACAGTCCAATAGCCTAACGTTATAGCAGACTTTTCGTCTGCACCAACCATCTTTCATAAATATCGGCACACAATATATCTATTTGGAAAACAGGGCCTATAACCTATGTTAAATATTGGAAAATCCGAGAGAACAAAAAAAAGTTCGTTTTAGTTAAGTCAATTTATTCAATGATTAATATAAAGAGTGTGAACAATATCTAAAGTAATATAATAATATGAGATCTATTGCAGCTGGGTTGCCAATGTGATCTTTTCAAATCCAACATTTATTGTAATTTATACAATTTCTCACTTGGTCATGGAGAGTAAATTTTTTTATTCATTAACATTTTTCAAATTATTCGTTGATCTTTCTGTAGAAAACCGTTAACAATATAAAAGTAGAATTTGTAATCATCATTCCGGTTATCTTCAGGTTCTCAATCTCTGATCCCATCTTCGCCACTTCAGGTGTTCTTCAAAGTAGTCACTTGAGTCCTCTTATCTTTGGGCCCTACCAATAACCAAATTTAGTGACGACTTAAATATTTCAGTAAAATGGACCATAATAGAATGGGCTCTAGCTAATAAACCATATATAGTATGACCTTAATATTCAAGTGTACTCTTAATAATGAATCATATATGGAATGGACTTCAAAAAATTAAACATTCCATGAATGGTACATTATTTGGGATCACCAGAATTAAGGTTAATTTTACTGAAATATTTAATTCGTCGCTAAATTTGATTATTAGTAAGGCCCTTTGTCTTAACAATAAACGATAGGTATTGGCAGTCATTATAATTATAATCGCTCAAATCTGCCTGCTAACGCAGGTGATATCCAAACCATTAAGTTGATTTTTACCCCTACTGATTATCTCTTTCTCCAAAACGGTCGAAATTTATTCCAAACTTGGTGCGACAAGAATTTCTTAGAACTCAACTTTGATAAATGTCACTTCATAACCATCTCTCGTAAATGGTTACCCTCAACCGCTAGAACAGGTTACTTTCGTAACGTAACCGTTCTACTAATTAATTCAATTCTAGACCTTGGAATTATTTGTGACAGTGAGTTTAACATCCGCTCCCTTTTTGATCAAATAATTAACAAGGCCAAATTTTCTATCGGCTTCCGCCGCCTTCCGTGGACCAATAACATCAACCCCCTATGAAGATCGATTGAAATAGTTCAATTTGCACAACCCTTAAAAACGTCGGGAAGTCGCTGATGTACACTCTTCGTGTAACAACTTTTAACTGTGACTATTGAGTCACCTATTCTATTGAAAATGGTGCCAATCATTATGAACCCACGTAAGCGCTTTACTTTTCCGCCTACCTCACCAGCGTACAAACTGGCTTTTTGAACCGATATCAAGAATGTTGCGTTTGACATATAAATCACTGACATTGCTTAAAAACTCAGTTCACGCAGGTGCAATTTGCTCTAATGATGAATTTTTTGATTTTAACAAAGGTAATTTCATTGCACTCAATAATTACATTGCATCAACTGACTGGACGCATTCTGTATATTCCAAAAAAAAGTCTTGGAAATCATTTAAAACTCCTTGGTCCAATTAACGTTAAGATTAAAAAATGTAAAAAACAAAGGCGCAAAATTTTAAACGATTTAGTAAAATGTTAAAGCCATTTAAGTAATTTACTAAGTTAAAAAGAAGATTTTGGTAATTTTAAACGCTTTTAGCAATTTACAAACTCTTAACATTTTACTAAAGTTAAAGCTACTTTAAATTTTAGTAATTTGCTAAATCCATACGAAATCTGTCATTGTCCTCGAAAATAATTTCTTGGCAATTTTATTTGAAAGATTAAAATTTTGTTTTTTTTTATGTGCTAATTCTTTTCAAAGTAAATAAAAAAAAAATGTTTTCGGAAGATGAAGATTTCGATATGTCCGAAGACTCAGCTTTGTGCAGAAAAGTGCGATGTCTTAAGTCCCGAGCAAATCCCTTTGAAGAGCTGGACGATGGAGAATTTTACTTCAGGTATAAGTTGTACAATTGAATCTGCAACAAAAACTCAATTTTCACGTAAGGATGGGAAAAGCACATAAACTGCTAAAGCCCTGACTGCGGCTGCTCGCAGGTACTGTGTTTTCTTCATTGCAACCTTTGATAAGGAACAACAACAACACAAAATAAAATAACATTTTTTTAATTTCACTTTATTAAAACTTTTCTTTTACAATAAAATAACAAACTAGTTGTATTGTTGTCACAAATAAAAACAAAAAAAATAACAAAATAAATTGTAGGTTGTCACTTTAACTTCTGACATTGCAAATTATTAGGTCCGTTCCCTAGGTTTGTTTGCTTTGTTTTTCTTTCCGAACTGTCATTGTTTGGACGTGTTCAGCTGCACCGTATAAAAGGGAATTAGTATTTTACTAGTTAGTAAAACGAAAAAAAGGATTAAAATTTTGGAACAGCTAGTAAATTACTAAATGTTTTAGCAAATTGCTAACTAGTAATATGCTAAGCCCTTAACAATAGGTTGTTTAAGATTCTGCGCCAAGGCTTTTAAAAAATTCAGAAAATCAAATTCTGAAACTGACAGAAAGCTTTTCTGCTAGTTTCGAAAGGAATATGATTTTCTGAATAAATACTTGCACCAACAATATGTACTGAATATTCAAACCAACATTTCTTGTGATCCAAAAGCTTTTTGGACTTTTTTAAATATTAAAAAACGATCTGTTGCTCTTCAGGATATGGAGTTGAATGGTCAAACATCAAACGATTTACAAAGTTCGTGTGAACTTTTTTCTCAATTTTTTTAAGTCGGTTTATGTTGACCATTCTTCATTTAATAATTATCAAACAGAAAGCTATTCCAGGAGTAATGCTAATATTTCAACACTTAATCTTTTTGAATCCGATATCCTAAATGGTATCTCAAAATTAAAACCCAGCTTGAATCCTGGTCCTGACGGAATTCCATCTTTTGTTTAAAAGCAATGTCAATTTTCGTTAGCTTACCGCTTCTGATAATTTTTAATTAATCCCTTTCTACGGGACTATTTCTGAATCAATGGAAATTTTCATATGTAAGTCCTATTTACAAATCAGGCGCAAAAAATTTAGTAGTAAATTATCGTGCAATTTCTAAAATCTCTGTAATCCCTAAATTGTTTGAGCTCATAGTAAAGGATCATTTGTTTTTTAATATAAAAGAACATATTTGTATTGAGCAGCATGGATTTATGCCAGGTAAATCAACTTCAACAACTCTCATGCTTTATTGTAGATATGTCACCGATTCTTTTGAATCTGGCTATCAGGTTGACACTATCTATACTGATTTTGTTAAAGCTTTTGACTCAATTTGTCATAAAATTCTTATAGCTAAACTAAAAGTTTTCGGTATTCATGGGTTGCTTTTGAAATGGATATCGAGCTACCTTAATGATAGAACACAATGTGTGAAATTGGGAAATTTTGTTTCAAGTATTATTAAAGTTTCATCTGGAGTTCCTCAAGGAAGTCACCTTGGACCACTCCTTTTTAACATTTTCGTTAATGAAATCCCATTTATTCTAAAAATGCTTTATTTTTAATGTATGCTGATGACCTTAAAATATATCTTTGCATAAAAAAAAAATTGATTATCAAAATCTTCAAAATGATTTAAATATTTTATCCGTTTGGTGTGAAAGAAATGTTTTTCCTTTGAATATACAAAAATGTAATGTTTTTACGGCACATCGTACTTTAGTTCCAATGATAAACAACTACCAAATTTTCAATCAGATTCTTGATCGCAAATCTGAGATTCGTAATCTTGGAGTCATTTTTGATCCAAAGTTGTTGTTTTCGTTACATGTGGACTATATTATAACCAGGGCTAATTCAATGCTTGGTTTCGTTAAGCGAAATTGCAATGAGTTCTTACTTACTTTGAGATCTATATTCTGGAGAGAGAATTGCGGTTATGCCATTTTCTTAATAATCCAAAACATAGATACAATTAATATGGTTGCAATGAATCCTTTTCTAAGTGTATTAAGCTTTTCAATTCTTTATGTAATGAACTTGATCTCTCAACGAACAGATTTGAATTTAAAATTAATTTACAAAATATTGTACATTAGCTTTAAGTTAGGTATTTATTTAAATATACTTATTTATATATATATATATATTTAGTTATTTACTCATTGAATTGTTAGTAATCTGTAAGATATAATATCCGTAGATAAATAAATAAATCACTGAACAGTAAACAGCCTTGACTTTCGCTATTCTCAGAAATGATGGGCGATACTCAGACTTGCTTGAAATACGAGGCTTTCGGTATGAAAACTCAATGCTGAAACTGTAGTTAAAGCCAGTAGAGCAACTATTCACCGTGTGATTCAGAAACCACCACTATATTCACATAAGAGCCAAGGGACTGACATACTGTAATGCTATTTCAATGATTTGGGAAAGAACGAAATACACGTTCGAAGGCAACATTTGTTTTCTACAAGTCGCCAAATAACTTAAAATTTACCACACTGAAGTTGAAGCTAAAAGACTGTTGTTTTCTTTAGAATATTGAAGGGACGGAGGGGGCGTGGTTTTAAAATTAGTTTTTTTTTTCATCTATCAACCATATTAGGCATGCAACTCGCGGTAATTTTTTAGACCTAACTGGCAACTGAAAGATGAAAATTTCTAACAAAGATTCTTCGAAAATATATGACCTAAGAGTAATTCAGATAAGAATTACTAAAAATTACATGCTCAAAATTCGACTTTAAAGGTCCATGTACACTGTTTTCCGATATTTCATTATATTCACATTAAAATAAAAAAAAAATCTGAATTTTTGTGGAAACCTTTATTTTGATGCCCTGAACATGCCCTGAAAAGTAATCTATATTTTACGGACCATTTTTTTATGAGAGGGTGAAATGGGACAAAATGGTTTTTTTTAACATAACTCGAAATTTATCAATTTTACGAGGAAAAATGTTAATACAAAAATTGAAGCTTATTAAATTCTGAACGGGTAGCAAAGGGAGGGGGTGCGAATGAATGAAAACAATTTTCTGCATCGCTTCCATGTATTTTTTAAAGTTGGATCAAATTTCGATAGAATCACTTTTCACTAAGGTTTTTGATATGACGTCATCAATAAATGACTTGTGAAAAAAGGCTGACAGATGGTGTTCTAAGTAAAATTTTGATAAACATTAATTTTACACTAGAAATCCAGATTTTATACAAAAATATTTTTTCGATTTTTTGCGGGAGGGATGAACGGGTAGGAAAGGAGAGGGAGTGCGAATAAATGAAAAATTCAATTAGGTGTTATTCAGTTTACTTATTGGAATAAAATAAATCGTCTCTCAATTAGGTTCTTTATTACATCGCGTAACTCATTTGTTGTTCTGGATGACAGGTCTTCATATGTTGTATTAGGGGTATTCATGGAACGTCGCAGAGTGGGGCGACCTATATGGCAGAGTCGGAATTAATTCAAAAAATGAAACGAAACACATGAGTTTTATCTGTTGCTATTTCGTTATAAAATATTCCAATGCATCTAAACCGCGCTAATTTTATACTGTTACATGATTACCTACTCCAAAGCGTACACTTGAAGTAACCACTTTAGTTTTCTTCCAATTGTGATTTGCAAGGTTGACAAAAAGTATTGGTTTTTAAATAGCTGTAACTTTCTTAAAAATAAAGGTAAAATTAAGTTTGAACATGGAATCGACAGCGTCACGTGTGTTATTTAACATTTTAAAAAGAAATTAAAAATCGTGGAAGTATTTTGTTAAATTTTTTTAGTTATATCTTTTCTATTTGCGATTTCTCGGTAAATTTGTAGAGAATGTAATTTTCTGCAAAACCGAGGTAAAATCTTGTTTGTGGAACTTATGGTTTTCTAGATATATGATTTAGTTTAGTGGGCTTTAGGTCAAATGAAAGATGTTAATTATTAAGCGACGTTTCGAGCATGATTATGCTCATCATCAGGCAAAACTTGTCAAGAACATTTAAATTTAAATCATCACAATCGAAAAGTGTATTTTTACTGAATTTAAATGGCAATAACTGGCATTATCAATATAAACCTTAAACACTTTCACTTATATTAGATTTTTTATAAAAAAAATTATAAAAAATTATATTGATAATGCCAGTTTATATTAATAATGCCAGTTATTGCCATTTAAATTCAGTAAAAATACACTTTTCGATTGTGATGATTTAAATTTAAATGTTCTTGACAAGTTTTGCCTGATGATGAGCATAATCATGCTCGAAACGTCGCTTAATAATAAACATCTTTCATTTGACCTAAAGCCCACTAAACTAAATCATATTGTTAAATACAAAGGTCACTAAAATAATCATTTATGTTTTCTAGATATGGCGAATACCCTTTTACACGCCCCACCCGCCAAATGGGGTGGGGTACTACCCCGAAAATCATTTTGTATACTCTAACTGATGCACCTTACACATTGCAACAAAAAAAAACATGTGTGATACTAAATGCGAGGATTGGGCAAAATTTAAAGTTAACAATTTCGTCGAGATTCAAAGAATAATGGACATAATCGTTATTAAATAAGTATAATGATAAATATAGAAGTGGAAATATGTTTCTTCCAGTATTCTTAATCGGTTTTTAAATAACAAAAAAATAATTCAGCTCTCACAATACAACAAATGAATTAATTCCAGTTTTCGGGGTATCTTGCCCCATTGTGCGTCGCAAATTTTACGATGTCGTAAAATCGTAAAGTTTCCGACACACGTTTCATGAACGCATCTTAAAACATTTTGCGTAAATGTGGTAAACGATATGTTAAACAAATCAGCTCTTCGTTAAACGTCAGCTTAAAACATTGGCGCAAAATTTTAAACAGTTCTCGTTTAAGCAATAAACCCGACTCTAGTTAAAATAGTCCTTTATTTAAAAATTCTTGTTTAAATTTTTCTTAATTCTAAACACTTTTAACAACTCTTCTAACTAAAGAACGTGTTTAACAAAACGTCAGCAAACTTTTGTGAAACACGCCTAATTTTGACAGCTGAATAAATCAAACAGAACGAAAAATTAAAAAAAAAAAACAAAAAGAACCCAATGTGTAATTTTGCCGAGCTAGGAAAGTGTTTCAAGATTAAAATTTCGAGTTAAAGTAGTGAAAATACTAAATAAAAAAGTGAAATAAAAGTTAACATAGTGAACAATTGCAATATTTTATAAAAAAAAAACAAAACAACATGAGGTGCTGCGTTAAATCGTGTAAAAACACCTATAATATGGAGTTTTCAAATTTTTCTTCTCACGGGCTGATTGTGTCTCATATTCCACATAAAGTAATGTGAAGTGATGTTTTTTAGGCTAATACATTATCTGAGAATACTTTTCAATTGATATTTCATAGCATTTTGCTTTAAAAAAGCAATTTGAAAATAAAAATACACTTCAATCACGGGAATTAGCTGAACCCCATCTGTGAAAATTGAAATTCTCGTCTAGGGTAGCATTAGTTTTTGTTGGTGATGGCAAGGCGCTCAAATTCATTGAGCGCCCGTAGTGCAGAGTAATTTTACTTACTTTATGTGGAATATGAGATACAGCTTACCTGTGAAATGAACAAAAATTACACTGCTTGTTATAGGTGTTTTTAAATATAGGTGCAGTATTTAACGCAGCACCGCGTGTAGTTTTCTATTTTTGTACATTTTTGTATTGCATGTAATCACTTTAATTACTTTTATATTACTTGTTTCTTTAATTTACTAAGCTTTTTTACTATTTTAGCGATTTAAAATTTCAAAACAATCCTAAAACAAAACAGATCAAAATGCCTTTGGGTGCATTTAGCTGTCTAACTGCACGCCTTCCCTGTGTGGATGCATTTGTGTTTGTGTAACTCACACTCAAAGTGATTATTTCCCACAGATAAAGCATACTTTAAAAAGATAGAGAAGCGTTTTGCTGGTTTTAAAGTTAGAAGACCTCTTTAACGCTAAAGTATACTTTATGTCGTTTAAAATTTACAAAGAACCGCCTCTCATTCTAAAGTTATTATTAAGAGCCGACTCCCATTTTAAAGTAGATTTAGAGCCGCTGTAAAAGGTTTAAAATTTTGCGCCATTGAATTTAATTCTAATATTCGTTGAATTTGTCATCCGAAATTTAAAAATGCCAAAAATAAGCAAAAAAGTAAAGTTTTACAATTGTATGAACAAATTGCTTTCAATGATCTATTAATTCTTGAGTTATTTGGCGAAAAGTATTGCAAGTATGTTTAGTTTTGTGATCAACACAATTTAAGTCCAATTATTTAAAATAAAAACTTCATCCGTGTATAACAATATCAAGATAAATTGTGACACATTAGTACCGTTACAAGAGTTTACCATGTTTACGATGTTTACCATCTTTGTTTAACACACAAATTTGTGTCGGAAATTTTAAGATTTGTTGGAAAAGATTTCCAATACAAATTTTGACAATTCGTTTACGACGTCGTAAACTTTAAGACGTTTACCAAGTTGCTTTTCCGACGTTGCATGAATAACCTTATTATATTAGTAAAACGTGGAATCGAAATAGTACATTGATTCACTAAGGTTTACATTCTAATTATGTATATGCATATTTTCTAGATATTAAAGAGACCTGTTTAAATTAAAATAAAATAGGCACTTTTTATATGTTTTGTTTCTTTTGGTTTTAGTATAAGAGTTCTTTAGAGCGTGTACTTGGTCCTACGCGTGAGTTTTGCAGGTAGATCAACTCCTTAACCATATAGAAGTTGCTGCTATCAATAGTGACTTTTTATCCGTTATTTGTTTGTTGAAAGCGTCTTCCTTGTTAATGCGTAGTTTTAAGACCAGCTAATTTTGGTCATTAAATAGTTGGCTGCATACGACCGTTTCTCACGTAGGGTTTTTTTTCATGTTACTTCTCCTAGCTCAATACTCTTGCCTTCTGGTCTTGTTGGGACAGCATGTAACTTGATACAACAGAGCTCCCTCGATACAATCGAGCATAGGAAGTTCCTAATTTGGTTCAATCGAATCGAAAACAATAGATCCCCAGCATTTTTGCATGTCACCTTTCATCATCATACCATGGGTCCTTTCTTAAGGGCTATCGGGAGACCTAGACCATTTGTTGTTGGCGTCTGTGAAAGCTAAATGCATAGCAGAGAAGTTTCCACTCAGGTGCTCTTTGCAGACTCTGAATACTCCAGGTGTTATTAGGCATCTAATATCGAAATATTTACTGTAGGCCATGACCAGATTTTATCGTTATCTTTATCGACGTAAGAAGATTATATCCAGCTTTGACATTAACCTCGTGGTCAATTTGGTTGAAGAATTTTTAGCCTTTTTACTCATATTCAAAGATATTTATTTCTATTTACTTATTTATATTGATTAAACGAGTTTGATGCAGCTCGTAATACGGTTGTAAATCACAGTGGATTCGAAAAGCCTATTATTTAATTATAATTAAGGCAACTTGTTTCAATTGGTCATTAAAAAATAATACAAGCCAAAATCACCAAGAAAAGCATTTTCCCAACCCTTGTCAAACTGATTAAGAGAAATACCATGCTTAACAATTTAAACTCACATATTCAACCATTTTCTCATCTTTTTTCATACCAAATCAAGAATTTTCTCATTCAAATCAAATCAAATCTTTATTTACTAAATAACTTAAACACAGTAACATACAATATCTCATTAAATATTGCAAGTTTCAATGGAAATTCTATTTAACATTATTTGATGTAAGTGTTACAAATAGATTTTTTAAATTTCAAGAAAAATAAATTATTTCAAATATTCATTTAAAAATAATAATAATGAATTTAAAATGTTACTTATGTACCTTAATAAAATAAAAAAATTGTCATGAAGAAAAACAAAATATTAACAATAAAGAAATAGAAAAACATATACTAAGACAACCAATCATCATCATCATCGAAATTGTTCCATCAGGAATAGTTTGACCTTCACCTTAAACATAAAGAGCTTTTGAAATGAGATCGATCTCACAATATGAGATCGAACTCGGTCTATTTAATTTTTTTGCATACCAGTCCAGGAAAGATCTCAGAAAAATGAGTATAGAGTTTGAACTCAACTTTTTGCATATGGGGCATTTCACGTGAAGCGGACAACGAAAAACGGTTGGGTCTTGAAAATCGTAAATTTTTAGGTTATTTTTATACTCTGTGTAGTTCGGACTTTGAATTTTTAGGCCTGGCGCTAGATTTATGGGCTTGTAATGTTTCGACAAGCTATGGGGTATGATCTTAAAGCTTAATTAAATAAAGAGATAGAAAAATTGTTCCATTGGTCGAATATGTGACAAATTAGATGTTCTTTTCAGATATGACATCAAAACCAGAAAGCGTTTTTTTTTTCAGTGGGATCTCCATTCGTTTAGAACATACATAATTAACAGTACGAAGCCACCATCTGAAAACCATATTTTTTTAATGAAAAACCGGAACCGGACCTTTCAAATCAACTTTGAGTTAATCGGATCCTTTTGATGTTTTTTTTTCTAACGTCACATTGGTGATCATACAATATTTATACCAAATGCCAAATTTGAAAATGGTACTCGTATTTATTGAAAAGATACATATTTTTTCTTAATAGGATACTGAATATATTACCATTTAAGATTGCTTGACAATGCCATAAATTTGGTGAAAACCGATCTTGAGCTAAAAATTAAAAACAAAATTCGCAAGCCCCAGCATCGCATAGCTTCAATTCGCGTTGACAGAGCCACCATCTGAAAATGTAAGTCCTTTCAAATCCTTCCGTATCATATAATGACCGAAATTAGTGAGGAATAAGATGTTAATGCATCCAGCAGACTTGTAAGAAGGCGCCTCATTAGCGCTTAATTATATGGACAATGGACATGTTAGCACAAAAAAGCCTTATCTTAAAAAAAAAAAAATATTACGGCTTCATGTCGGTTTATGTCGGTGCTACCCCATGTCGTATGGTGGGCGTTTGCATCGCATCCGACTAGTAATGGTAGCTTCCTCTGTGGCCTATTTCACCAACTTACATATTTGTATTTACAAGCGAATTTTGACAAAATTTGTTGAAAAATCGATTTATTCTGTTTCACAAAACGTTTGTATTACAAAAGTATATTTGTAATTTACAAAGGGACATTTGTGGGAATATCTTTATTTTCGTTTCATCAAGACTAATATTGGTTTGTAGTTTACAAGTACATATTTGTGAAAACTGGGTTATTTTTGTAAGTTTCTGTTTCACCAAATAAAAGAATTTTACAAAATTTGTTGAATTGTAAAAAAAAAATTACAGAATATAAATGATGTGTAATATCTCTACAAATTGTGATTTCTATATTAAAATTGCTTTTTAAACTTAAAACCGTGTAAACTGAGTGAGTAAAATGTGTTTTGTTTATTAATATCAAGAATTTTGAAAAGCAAAATTTAGTATATAAAAGGTAGACATATTTTTGAAAATTAATACCAATATGTATGTGAAAAGGAAAATTTTTTGACTTGCTCCCGAATTAATAATAAATAGATTATAGAATATTTATGAACCTGTTTTGAAGTTTCATACAACTTCAAACTTTGTTTTGCATATTTAAATGTATTGCCTTTTTCATTTTACACATACGACTCTCACAAATTTGTGAGAATAAATGTTAGTTTACAAATCTTGCATATAATTGGTGAAACGGATGTTTTTTTTTTAATTGTAAACTACAACTATATTTTGTACCACTTTTTTATCTTTGTTACAAACTTGTTGCAAATATGTATGTAATTTATGAAACAGAAATTCTGTTACAAATACAATTTTGTATTTGTAAATTGTATTTGGTGAAATAGGCCTCGTTGCAGTAATCCACTAACCTTTGTGCTTCAATCGGTGGAATGTTGGCTTCGTCACCGGAGAAATAGGCTGCTGCTACAACCATTGTCCGAGTACTTCCTTCGATGTTAATTTGAGCTTGTATCGGAACCAAGTCCCTTGTCATAAATTCTGAAAGACATATAAAATTTATGTTATTTCTTATTCTTATGCAAGTTCTGGGTTCTCTCGTGTCCCATATCAGTTTAGTCGCTTCTTGTCAACTCTCTTACCTGATCCCTGTAAATACATGGTTCTTGGATTAGTGCTAGCCCTAAGTTGTACGTAGCAAACTTCCTTGCTAAAGCGGCTTATGCTGGTTTGGCGTGGAGAATGTTTACTTGAGCTAGCTTGGTACTGATTCCGCGTTCGGTCATTTTTGTTTGTTAGCAGATGGGGCAGAGGCCCCTTCATCCACTAGCAGCTTTTCTTCCTCTTCTACAGTAGGAAGAAGTTCATTTTGATCCATTGGACTTGGAGATAGGTCTATGCCCTCTATCTCTTCGTCTGTTGGACCCATTTCCATGTCTGCCAGTGACATAACCTGGTTCAGGAGAGGGATGAGGGGTCGTTTGGGAGGAAAATGGTAAGACTGGTGGGATATTTGGGATTGCGATGTTGGCTGGAGAAAGAGTAAGAGTTTGGCCGGGTTGTGTTGATTCTGGGTGGGTTTGGATAGTGTTACTATCTGGAATCTCAAACTTCCAGGATTTCCTCTTCCGGACTTTGTTTCGACGCGTTGTTGGCTGGTTCGCAGGAGCTTGAGGTTGCCGCTTTTTTCATTATAGTGCAGCTGATGGTTTGCTGCAACTATGGTCTCTACTGACTTGGTATCGATATTGATTGCCAGCAGTTGGCCTCTTCCCTCAGCTTTGCTTCTGACTTCTTTCTAGGCCTGGACGTTTAGTCCATCTTTTCGGGCCCGCACAAGTGCCAAGGGCTTCTAGTCATCTTGCCCCATACTTTTTGGCAGGAACAAAGTTATCGTATGCAGTTTGGGGGTTTCGTCACCGCTGCACGTTGTCAACTCGATGCCCTTCCAAGTGCTCAATTTCGGTGCACTCTCTCTTAACCAACTCGCTCTGTCTGGTCCAGTACAGTCAACCAAGAGCTTCCTCAAGTGCCGTCAACTCTTCGGCATTCAGGGAGACCTGACGGTAATCCTTCAGCAGAACAGCAACTCTGACGCTCAATGCCGCACTCGCATAAGAGAACCTATGCTATGGGGTTTGTCTTCGCAATCGTTGGTTCTGCAGAAGATATTGCCGTCGTCCTGGGTTTCTTAGCTTCTTGCCTTTTAGGAGGAGCTATTTGACTACTTTTACTCTTAACCTGGCCCAGGCTTGCAGTTTCACTTTTTAGTGCATCTCTCCTGTCATCCACCTTCTTCCTGGCTTCCTGCGGGGACATTCTCTGCAAGGAATCGGAAGTTCCACTTTGTGCCTGCTCCGCTTAGCACTTTTCACAATGGGTCGTCCAGAGCACCTGGTTTGCCCGATTATGAAAGCGCAAAAATTCTGCCGTTCTGTCGCCTTTGTGGCTTCTTTGGTGGTATTGAGGTGTTCATTGATGGTGACTTCCCATCATCCGTGCTTTCTTTGGCTAACACCTGCATTGGAGGCACACTCCCTTTGCTAGTGGACGCTTTACACTGAGTCGCATTTTCCTCTTGTCTAGTCTCCTTTGACTTTATCTAAACACTGACCTTAAATTTTGGAAAAGGGAGCTGTGGAGTGATGAAACAAATATTAACCGCATTGGACCAGATAGAAAAATATTTATTCATCGTCCGGAAGGTCAGACTTACAACTCAAATATACCTTTAAAACTATATAGCAAGTGGAGGAAGTTTGATATTCTGGGGTGATTTTTCTTGGTATGGGGTTTAACCAGTGGTAAGAATAGATGGAAGGATGGATAAATTATCATAACTTAACATATTGAAAAACACAATGGAACCATTTTCGTTCGAATCAATGACAATCGACTGTATTTTAAGGCATGATACAAAACATAAGGCCAAGGTGATCAGGGTCCACGGATTGTTTTACCTAAGAAACACATATTGGTATTAATTTTCAAAAATATGTCTACCTTTTATATACTAAATTCTGCTTTTCAAAATTCTTGATATTAATAAACAAAACAGTTCACACGGTTTTAAGTTTAAAAAGCAATTTTAATATAGAAAACACAATTTGTAGAAGATATTACACATGATTTATCTTCTGTAAGTTTTTTTTCTAGAATTCAACAAATTTTGTAAAATTCTTTTATTTGGTGAAAGAGAAACTTACAAAAATACCCCAGTTTTCACAAATATGTACTTGTAAACTACAAACAAATATTAGTCTTGGTGAAACGAAAATAAAGATATTCCCATCATTATTATTATTAATAATAATAACACTAGTTTACAGTACATTTGTTGCCGAAGAAATTTTAGCTGTTGCTGACTACATATGATGCTATTTTCAAAAATATAACTAAAAGATTTTTATCAGCTCTAGCTTCTGAGTTTCAGCTATTTAGGTATACAAAAAAAAAAAACAAGAAAAACTGTAATAAAAAAAATAATTAATCATTAAGTTCTAAAAAACTTCGTTTTAAAGCTATTCTCTGATGTGTAGACTTTGGAAAATGACTTATCACAGACCAACAATAGTCAGACGTCATATTCGTATCCCAGAAACCGTGGTAGCGCTCTTCCATGACGCGTTAGTCCTGATGCATACGCTCTCCCTGCTCTTCGCTCATATCTCCTAAATTTTTTCGGAAACCTGTCCAGGTGACTATGGAGGAAGTGGAGTTTTATGCTCATATTGCACTCCATATTTTTTAATTGTAGCAGAAGGTCTCTACAAGTTCAATATAATTTTTAAATTTTTTATTTCTGAGAAAATTCTGCATCACAGAGACGAAAGCTTCCAAGCCTTTAGTTCTAAGTCAGTCATCGTAGAATTTCTAAATTGAGTATCTTTCGTGAGTTATCTAATTTGGGGGCCATCAAAAATACCGGCTTTAATCTTTTCTATATTGAGCTGAGGAAATTTTTGGCAAATGTAAGAGCAGTTCCCGTCTTTATCTAGCGATTTAACGAACTGTTTCATGATGCCCAGTTTTATATGTTATGGTGGGAGGATAATTTTGTCATGAGCTACTAATGAATTCTGGAATATATTTTGCTTTCCAGGCTCCATATTTTCTCTCAAGGACCAGTTTCTTCTTACCCAATGCTCTTGTTTAGCTCTACTGTCCCAAAGACATATAAAACAGGGAAACTTAGTGTAACCACTTTGTTGACCGAGAAGAATGTTCACCATTTTTAAATCGAGACAAATTTGCCCCTTATGTTCATTGTATTTTATTTTGTTCAAGACTAGCGAAATGTTACAATATTCTTCCTTTAACTTGGTACTGTGGGCAATAGGTACCCCAGCGTATTTATTTCCATTATGTAGAAGAATACATTTTAGGCTACGTTTTGAGCTATCAATGAATAAACGCTAGTCGTTTGGTTCATATTGTTTCAAGCCCATTTTTATCAACAAGTTTTTAATATCTGAACAAAAGGTAATAACGTTTTCTTCGGAAAAATAACGCCGCAATTCTTTATCTCTTTCACGAGAAAAACTTACTTTAGTATCTGAGGAAAGCAAATTTTTTTCTTTCTGTCTTGATGCTAACAATTCTGAAGCTTGTTTAGAAAGATTTAAATCTCTTACAAGATCATCTAACTCATTTTGGGAAAAGCATTTCGGCTCATTTGACATACTTTCAAAATCAGCATCATCTTGTGCTGAACTTAGTCCTTCATGTCTTGTTCTAAGGGTTCAGATATATTTCTAGGCACTGAAGAGTCAGGTGAACGCTGCTCTGGGCGTTGAACACAACTTGTACTTGAGTACTGCCATTTAGCTCGATTTTTATTGTTTAAACTATTTACGTTCACGCTACAAAAATAACAGTCTTCGAGATGATTTCGTGGTTCTCGCCAAAAAGTCGGTGTTCCAAATTTAAAAGCACTTCTTTTACCACTTTTCCATAATCTTAAATATTCCACACATGATTTACAAACACAATTGGGACCCCAAAACTTCTTATTTTTATCCAAGAGCATCCCAAAATACTCAAAATAAGTATTTTTCACCAACTCTGATATAACTTTTCTACGATCGTTCAACACATATTCTCCGCATATATAGCAAAAATGATCTGGATTGTTTAAATAATGTCTTTTTGAACTACTCATGACGCAAAAACTTCAGATACTAATCTTAACACAGTAAAATACGCCTGTTATCGATTAATATATACGCTTAAATGATAAAAATCAAAAACAAAGTAACTGAGCTGCTCAAAAAATGTTGAGGGTAGATTTGACAAAACCAAGTCGTAAGTGAATTTTATCAACCATAAAATTCGCGGCAACAGACAAAAAGTTAAATTTTGTAAACTAGTGTAATAATTAATAGCTGGTCACCGCAAAGTCCCGGTCTTAACTCATAGAAAACTTGTGGGGTGATGTATAAAAGCTAAGATCGAGGAGAAAACTTACAAAATCGCGAGAATTTTGGACTGGAGTCCAGGAAGTATGGTACTCTATTCCCCAGAGCAGATGCCAATAATTAGTGAAGAGTTTCCCATGAAGATGCCAAGCTACTTCGAAAAATCGTGGTCGGTCAACAAAGTATAACCTTGGTAAATAGAGATATGGTATGAAAGTAAAAGTTATATTTTCTAAAATTTTGTTTTTTAACAGATTTTCAAATGTGTGCTATTTCTATGTCCAGCAGAAGTAATGTCATAACAAAAAATTTGTTTTTTATTTAATCTTAAGGAGTTTACTTTAATTTTTACTTTTAAAGAATATGATATACATAAATCAGAGTTTCCTACAAAGAAATATAAATGTTTGATTTACTAAGTTAGAAATAAACTATGCTTTTATAAGAAAATTTATGAGCTGTATGAGTCCATTATCAAAATGTTGAAACTTATCTTTTCAATAAAGACTTGCTTTCACAGACTGTATGTGTATGTGGCTTTATTTTGTCAAAGCTGACAAAGTATTGACTTTCTTTTGTTGAATGTTAAAATAATTGACTTGCGATTGATTTCATTCGATTCAGTTAATTAAAATTTTCATTCATTCGCACTCCCTCCCCTTTCCTATCCCTTCAGCCCACTGGCAAAAAAAATTAAAAAGATATTTTTGTATAAAATCTGTATTTCTAGTGATTTTATCGAAAATTGAGTGGTGCCATTTGATCCAGCATTAAAAAAATACATGGAAACGATACCCCACCTGATATAGTTCCAAAAAGTTGAGTTTTTCATTCATTTCTACCAATTTCAATTGCTCAAGGTTATGAGCAGCATACCCGGTATTTTCGGATTCTGAAAAACGGAAAGACTTAGAGCCATCTGGTTTTTAACAATCGACTAAGAATTAATAAGGGTATCGAAAATTATAAACCAAATTAGTACTTAATAAGGTAAAATTTTGAAAAAATCATATTTTTTCCAATTTTATTTTCAAAATATTGAGTTTGAAACTACGCATTAAAATAACAATTTGAACACAGAATTGAAGAATGAGTTTTTGGTTTTCAAAAAGGTATCATGATATTGTAAGTGTTGCCGTGTTTTTTAAATTTTTTTTCTGTTTTCTTTTTTTATTTTAGGTAATTTTTTTTTTAATTTGTCCCTTCCACCTAAAGGGCCAATATCTTAAAATCATATTCATATTATTTATAATGTACCAATTATCTTATACAGGGTCTCCTGGACCTGGTTGGGATTATTTAAGGGTGTGGTTCTATATTATATAATCTTTTCAGAAGAAATACTAGCCTTTAAAACAGCGTTTAAATAAAGTGGATATCTTGTCTCAGTCTGAAGATATCCAGTTTCTAGCCTGTTTTATTTTTCCTGCCCATGCTAATTTTTTAACTTTGAGGTCGATTTTCTCGAGAAAATAATAAACATATTAACCTTTTTTTTTTTTTTCTTGTGAACGTAACAATAATAAAAATAAAAATCAATTACAAGATCGTGGAAAAACCCATAAATTGTATGATACTGGAGAAAACCGGCGCAGGTAAAATTAAAAAGGGTTTTTTTTTGCCTTAGCACCAAATGTTGTGAACAAAAAATGATTGTGTGGTTTCAGATAATTTTTAAAATTTCTGAAGGATTATTATCTTGTTCGTGGAGCTCAAAGACAATACTCATTTTTTCAAGAGTACAATGAACGCCTCTGTCCATATTTTACAATCATCTGTCTATACTATCGTACACAATCAATCTCCCTTATTGCAAATTGGATTGAATTTATCAATTAAATTAAAAATCGGTATGGTGAAAATGAATTGATAAAATATTGTGCTTTTGTGAATGCTTTCAAAATATTTCTATTATTGTAATGTACGTCTGACAAATGTACAAAGCAAATCATTTATCAGAAAATCAATAAAATTAAAAACAAAATTATTTTGACAAATAAAAAGGTCACTTAAAAGGAAATAAATTAAAAACAAAATGACTTCAACTGCACTTTTTTTTAATGAGGATGAGGAGTTGGATGATGCTGCTTCGCAAGAATGCGAAGAAGTTGAGTAGCTGCGACTTCTATTTTGTTTTCTGTTTTCTGTTTTCTTCTTTTTTTATTTTGCATTTAATTCGTAGGCTATTTAGCTCTACAGCAATTATTTCCCACTTTTTATTTGCTGCAGCTTTGGAACAAAATCCCTTGGCGAATTCCAAATTCTATTCCATCAACTGCAAAACTGTTTTTGTTACTTACTACTTTTTGAGGCCTTTGGAAATAAAAAAAAATTAAAAATGTTATCTCTTATTTACTTCGAATTAGTTATATTTCTAACAAGCACGAACTTATTAATTGCAACTTTACAATTGAAAGAAAAATTGACAACTGACAAGAAAGTCGATGAAAATTGTTGTTCACAATACCGATTTTTTTCATTCACAATATATTATTAAAAAAAACACAATGGATTAATAATACTGACAGTTGTCAGCCACAATACCATTTAATAAAATTGATAAATGTCAATTAATAATTGATAGTTCATCTTCGCAATAAGGGCTAATATAAAAAAACTTTGGAAAGCTAGATTCGATTAACAAATGAAAAGCTACTACTTAACTAACAAATGTGCTATTTCTGTGCCCAGCAAAAATAATGTCTAACAAACAGATTTTTGTTTTTATAATTTAAAATTTGTCCAGAGCTTTAGCTATAACGTTAAGTATAAAGTAAAGTATGTAAAGTGAGGTATAGAGTAGGGTATGAAGTTAAGTATAAAGTCAGGTATAAAGTTAGCTGTTTAAAGTTAGCTACAAATTTAGGTATTAATTTAGGTTTAAAGTTAATTATAAAGTAAAGTATGTATAAAGTACGAAGTAAAGTAAAAAAGAAAATAAAGAAATTGGACACAGCTCCGGGAATTACAGCCAACCGGTTGAATTCAATAATTGGCATGATTTTAACTTCGTAGATATTACCATAGACTAAATAATAATAAAGACAGGACACTCCATATAAAGAAAAAGGCACCAATTTCAGATTGCCTCTACCGAGATTGCCTCCAACATCATACTGTAAGTTTGAAGTATTTTCTGCTTCACACATTTTAGTTCAAAGAATACAAATGAACTTAATTGTTGCATGTTGCAACGAACAGCACAGGCCAAAGGAAAAGAATACAAAAACAAGGAAAACGAAACGCATATTATATACATATACAGAAACAACGTAGCGTCACAGGTCACAGCACAGAGACAAAGTGATCTATGATGGTCGGCATTTGTATTTCTTTTCATTATTTTATATTCTAAATTCGATTGCCGAAGGGGTTGGTTGATGTATGAATTTATGCGAGACTTTTTTCCTTTTTTAGCAAAGTGGATAGGCGAGGAGTTGATTTGTTTTCTTAAAATTACTTCTTTTTGGTATTAAAATGTCGGCTCCGGGATCTTAGCACCTCATATATGGGATATTTGCAAAAAAATATGCCATCTAAAAGGTCACTAATAGGTCATAAAAGGTCAGCTATTTTCAGAAATTGGTCAGGCTTAGAAAACTTGTAATCCAAGCTTGACCTTTTTCAAGGTCATTAGTGATTTTTAGCACCTCATTTATGGGATATTCGCAAAAAATAATACCATTTGAAAGGCCACCGGATCGTGATAAAAGGTCAGCTAGTTTCAGTAATTGGTCAGGCATAGGTTTTTTTTTATGAATTAAAAAAAAAAAATTCAAGGTCACAGTATAAGACTTTTAGCACCTCAGTTGTGGAATTTATAAAAAACAAGTATGCAATTTAAAAGGTCAGCGAAAGGTCAGGTAGTTTCAGTAATTGGTCAGGCATATATTTTCTTAAATGATTTTTTAAATTTTTTTCAGGGTCATGCGTTTTTTCGCACCTCATTGTGGGATATTCGAAAAAAGTATACACCATCTGAAAGGTTACTTAATCCTTATAAAAGGTCAGGCAGTTTCAGAAATTGGTCAGCTATAGATTTTGTGTATAAGCTTTTTAATTTTTTAAGGTCATACAAGGTCACGTGTACCTTTAGCACCTCATTTATGGGATATTAGAACAAAAAATATACCATCTGAGGTAACTCAATCCTCTAAAAGGTCAGCTAGTTTCGGAAATTGGTGAGCTATAGATTTTTTTTATGATTTAAAAATTAAAAAATCAAGGTCACTAGTATAAGACTTTTAGCACCTCATTTGTGTAATTTCACAAAAAAAAAAAAATTCATACCATCTGAAAGGTTATTTTATACTTACAAAAGGTCAGCTATGTTCGGAAATTGGTCAGGCATAGATTCATGATTTTTTGCGTTTTTTTGCGAAATTCCACAAATGAGGTGCTAAAAGTCTTATACTAGTGACATTGAATTTTTTTTTAATTCATAAAAAAAAACCTATGCCTGACTAATTACTGAAACTAGCTGACCTTTTATCACGATCCGGAGGCCTTTAAAATGGTATACTTTTTTTTGCGAATATCACATAAATGAGGTGCCAAAAATCGCTAATGACCTTGAAAAAGTTCAAGCTTGGATTACAAGTTTTCTAAGCCTGACCAATTTCTTAAAGTAGCTGACCTTTTGTGACCAATTAGTGACCTTTTAGATGGCTTACTTTTTTTTCCGAATATCCCATATATGAGGTGCTAAGATCCCGGAACCTCAAATGTCTCTACGAAAAAAAACTAAAAAAACTTGGGGTGCAACGCATCGTTGTTTCATGTAAAAAATCAAAGCGCGACCATCAGCATTTAAATTTTTTTAGATTTCCAAATGAGGATACTGATATTTATGAAAATTGGATGAATGCCTGCTCTTTAGAAAACGGTCCAAGAATAAAAATTGCATATATCTGTTCTAACCATTTTTTAGAAAATGATATTGGCAAAAATAACTTAAAAAAAGGCAGTTCCTTAATTTTTTTTTGCAAATAAAGAATCACCAGCAACTGACGATTTCATTCATATACCTGTTCAATTTGTAGGGGTATGTTTTGAAAGAAAAAGGGAAGTTCCAAACGAGCTTTTGCTGGAAGAGCTTCAGGATTTAGAAACCAGTTCGTCTTTAATAAATCATTCAGAAGTAGAAGATGCAAAATGCAAAAACTGTAAAAGTAGATAAAAAAGGACAGAATTTCCGCTTAAGTGAAATTTTTGTTTCACTTAAGCGGGGTTCGTTTAAGTGAAAAACCCGCTTAAGTGAAAGAAAGACTGTGACATTTTGGAGTTTCTCTTAAGCGGGTTTTACTGTAACGAATGTTAAAATAATTGACTTGCGATTGATTTCATTCGATTCAGTTAATTAAAATTTTCATTCATTCGCACTCCCTCCCCTTTCCTATCCCTTCAGCCCACTGGCAAAAAAAATTAAAAAGATATTTTTGTATAAAATCTGTATTTCTAGTGATTTTATCGAAAATTGAGTGGTGCCATTTGATCCAGCATTAAAAAAATACATGGAAACGATACCCCACCTGATATAGTTCCAAAAAGTTGAGTTTTTCATTCATTTCTACCAATTTCAATTGCTCAAGGTTATGAGCAGCATACCCGGTATTTTCGGATTCTGAAAAACGGAAAGACTTAGAGCCATCTGGTTTTTAACAATCGACTAAGAATTAATAAGGGTATCGAAAATTATAAACCAAATTAGTACTTAATAAGGTAAAATTTTGAAAAAATCATATTTTTTCCAATTTTATTTTCAAAATATTGAGTTTGAAACTACGCATTAAAATAACAATTTGAACACAGAATTGAAGAATGAGTTTTTGGTTTTCAAAAAGGTATCATGATATTGTAAGTGTTGCCGTGTTTTTTAAATTTTTTTTCTGTTTTCTTTTTTTATTTTAGGTAATTTTTTTTTTAATTTGTCCCTTCCACCTAAAGGGCCAATATCTTAAAATCATATTCATATTATTTATAATGTACCAATTATCTTATACAGGGTCTCCTGGACCTGGTTGGGATTATTTAAGGGTGTGGTTCTATATTATATAATCTTTTCAGAAGAAATACTAGCCTTTAAAACAGCGTTTAAATAAAGTGGATATCTTGTCTCAGTCTGAAGATATCCAGTTTCTAGCCTGTTTTATTTTTCCTGCCCATGCTAATTTTTTAACTTTGAGGTCGATTTTCTCGAGAAAATAATAAACATATTAACCTTTTTTTTTTTTTTCTTGTGAACGTAACAATAATAAAAATAAAAATCAATTACAAGATCGTGGAAAAACCCATAAATTGTATGATACTGGAGAAAACCGGCGCAGGTAAAATTAAAAAGGGTTTTTTTTTGCCTTAGCACCAAATGTTGTGAACAAAAAATGATTGTGTGGTTTCAGATAATTTTTAAAATTTCTGAAGGATTATTATCTTGTTCGTGGAGCTCAAAGACAATACTCATTTTTTCAAGAGTACAATGAACGCCTCTGTCCATATTTTACAATCATCTGTCTATACTATCGTACACAATCAATCTCCCTTATTGCAAATTGGATTGAATTTATCAATTAAATTAAAAATCGGTATGGTGAAAATGAATTGATAAAATATTGTGCTTTTGTGAATGCTTTCAAAATATTTCTATTATTGTAATGTACGTCTGACAAATGTACAAAGCAAATCATTTATCAGAAAATCAATAAAATTAAAAACAAAATTATTTTGACAAATAAAAAGGTCACTTAAAAGGAAATAAATTAAAAACAAAATGACTTCAACTGCACTTTTTTTTAATGAGGATGAGGAGTTGGATGATGCTGCTTCGCAAGAATGCGAAGAAGTTGAGTAGCTGCGACTTCTATTTTGTTTTCTGTTTTCTGTTTTCTTCTTTTTTTATTTTGCATTTAATTCGTAGGCTATTTAGCTCTACAGCAATTATTTCCCACTTTTTATTTGCTGCAGCTTTGGAACAAAATCCCTTGGCGAATTCCAAATTCTATTCCATCAACTGCAAAACTGTTTTTGTTACTTACTACTTTTTGAGGCCTTTGGAAATAAAAAAAAATTAAAAATGTTATCTCTTATTTACTTCGAATTAGTTATATTTCTAACAAGCACGAACTTATTAATTGCAACTTTACAATTGAAAGAAAAATTGACAACTGACAAGAAAGTCGATGAAAATTGTTGTTCACAATACCGATTTTTTTCATTCACAATATATTATTAAAAAAAACACAATGGATTAATAATACTGACAGTTGTCAGCCACAATACCATTTAATAAAATTGATAAATGTCAATTAATAATTGATAGTTCATCTTCGCAATAAGGGCTAATATAAAAAAACTTTGGAAAGCTAGATTCGATTAACAAATGAAAAGCTACTACTTAACTAACAAATGTGCTATTTCTGTGCCCAGCAAAAATAATGTCTAACAAACAGATTTTTGTTTTTATAATTTAAAATTTGTCCAGAGCTTTAGCTATAACGTTAAGTATAAAGTAAAGTATGTAAAGTGAGGTATAGAGTAGGGTATGAAGTTAAGTATAAAGTCAGGTATAAAGTTAGCTGTTTAAAGTTAGCTACAAATTTAGGTATTAATTTAGGTTTAAAGTTAATTATAAAGTAAAGTATGTATAAAGTACGAAGTAAAGTAAAAAAGAAAATAAAGAAATTGGACACAGCTCCGGGAATTACAGCCAACCGGTTGAATTCAATAATTGGCATGATTTTAACTTCGTAGATATTACCATAGACTAAATAATAATAAAGACAGGACACTCCATATAAAGAAAAAGGCACCAATTTCAGATTGCCTCTACCGAGATTGCCTCCAACATCATACTGTAAGTTTGAAGTATTTTCTGCTTCACACATTTTAGTTCAAAGAATACAAATGAACTTAATTGTTGCATGTTGCAACGAACAGCACAGGCCAAAGGAAAAGAATACAAAAACAAGGAAAACGAAACGCATATTATATACATATACAGAAACAACGTAGCGTCACAGGTCACAGCACAGAGACAAAGTGATCTATGATGGTCGGCATTTGTATTTCTTTTCATTATTTTATATTCTAAATTCGATTGCCGAAGGGGTTGGTTGATGTATGAATTTATGCGAGACTTTTTTCCTTTTTTAGCAAAGTGGATAGGCGAGGAGTTGATTTGTTTTCTTAAAATTACTTCTTTTTGGTATTAAAATGTCGGCTCCGGGATCTTAGCACCTCATATATGGGATATTTGCAAAAAAATATGCCATCTAAAAGGTCACTAATAGGTCATAAAAGGTCAGCTATTTTCAGAAATTGGTCAGGCTTAGAAAACTTGTAATCCAAGCTTGACCTTTTTCAAGGTCATTAGTGATTTTTAGCACCTCATTTATGGGATATTCGCAAAAAATAATACCATTTGAAAGGCCACCGGATCGTGATAAAAGGTCAGCTAGTTTCAGTAATTGGTCAGGCATAGGTTTTTTTTTATGAATTAAAAAAAAAAAATTCAAGGTCACAGTATAAGACTTTTAGCACCTCAGTTGTGGAATTTATAAAAAACAAGTATGCAATTTAAAAGGTCAGCGAAAGGTCAGGTAGTTTCAGTAATTGGTCAGGCATATATTTTTTTAAATGATTTTTTAAATTTTTTTCAGGGTCATGCGTTTTTTCGCACCTCATTGTGGGATATTCGAAAAAAGTATACACCATCTGAAAGGTTACTTAATCCTTATAAAAGGTCAGGCAGTTTCAGAAATTGGTCAGCTATAGATTTTGTGTATAAGCTTTTTAATTTTTTAAGGTCATACAAGGTCACGTGTACCTTTAGCACCTCATTTATGGGATATTAGAACAAAAAATATACCATCTGAAAGGTAACTCAATCCTCTAAAAGGTCAGCTAGTTTCGGAAATTGGTGAGCTATAGATTTTTTTTATGATTTAAAAATTAAAAAATCAAGGTCACTAGTATAAGACTTTTAGCACCTCATTTGTGTAATTTCACAAAAAAAAAAAAATTCATACCATCTGAAAGGTTATTTTATACTTACAAAAGGTCAGCTATGTTCGGAAATTGGTCAGGCATAGATTCATGATTTTTTGCGTTTTTTTGCGAAATTCCACAAATGAGGTGCTAAAAGTCTTATACTAGTGACATTGAATTTTTTTTTAATTCATAAAAAAAAACCTATGCCTGACTAATTACTGAAACTAGCTGACCTTTTATCACGATCCGGAGGCCTTTAAAATGGTATACTTTTTTTTTGCGAATATCACATAAATGAGGTGCCAAAAATCGCTAATGACCTTGAAAAAGTTCAAGCTTGGATTACAAGTTTTCTATGCCAGACCAATTTCTTAAAGTAGCTGACCTTTTGTGACCAATTAGTGACCTTTTAGATGGCTTACTTTTTTTTCCGAATATCCCATATATGAGGTGCTAAGATCCCGGAACCTCAAATGTCTCTACGAAAAAAAACTTGGGGTGCAACGCATCGTTGTTTCATGTAAAAAATCAAAGCGCGACCATCAACATTTAAATTTTTTTAGATTTCCAAATGAGGATACTGATATTTATGAAAATTGGATGAATGCCTGCTCTTTAGAAAACGGTCCAAGAATAAAAATTGCATATATCTGTTCTAACCATTTTTTAGAAAATGATATTGGCAAAAATAACTTAAAAAAAGGCAGTTCCTTAATTTTTTTTTGCAAATAAAGCATCACCAGCAACTGACGATTTCATTCATATACCTGTTCAATTTGTAGGGGTATGTTTTGAAAGAAAAAGGGAAGTTCCAAACGAGCTTTTGCTGGAAGAGCTTCAGGATTTAGAAACCAGTTCGTCTTTAATAAATCATTCAGAAGTAGAAGATGCAAAATGCAAAAACTGTAAAAGTAGATAAAAAAGGACAGAATTTCCGCTTAAGTGAAATTTTTGTTTCACTTAAGCGGGGTTCGTTTAAGTGAAAAACCCGCTTAAGTGAAAGAAAGACTGTGACATTTTGGAGTTTCTCTTAAGCGGGTTTTACTGTAACGAAAAAAATACAATAAGAGTAAATTAATTTAAAAAACTGAAACAAATCAAAAATAAAACAAAAAAAATTAAAAAAATATAAAAACTTAAAAAAAAATATCAGAAACAAAAAAATTCTTACAAAAATTGAACGTCCATAGTATTTAGACTTAACCACTCAAATTATTTGGTTCAAACTTGATTCCTTGGATTTTGGGTGATTCTCTTAATCATCTCAAATTAGCGTTTTAATTTCTAAAATAAGAGAAAATTAAATTGGTTGTCGCGAATTGCAATCTGTTCATGACGACCATTTTATTTTCTCAAATTTCTCTTATTTTAGAAATTAAAACCCAAATTTTAGTATCTTCCCATTAATTTAAATAAGTTTTCTACCATTTTGTCTGGTTTTTGTAAAGAATTTAGGCTTATTAGATGTTTAAAATCCCATTTGTTCTTTTATTCGTCGGTCGTTGGTCGCTTTTATGTGAATGGCCCTTAATGGTCCAAGCTAAAACTTGTAAAATCTTAGCTTGGGTGTTCATCCAAAATCTTACCGGTATTCAATTTGCACCATTACTTTTTCGTTTTTTCTTTTTTCATTTAACAATTGGTTAAAAAATGAAAATATGTATGTATGTATATATAAATGACGATGAGTAATCAGGATTCAAGATTCTTCAAAGCCTACACGGCATACAGACATACATCAATCTGGCTGTGTGCTGTCGCTGTGTATTTCTGTATATGTATATGCGTTTCGTTTTCCTTGATTTTGTATTCTTTTCCTTTGGCCTGTGCTGTTCGTTGCAACTAAGTTCATTTGTATTCTTTGAACTCAAATGTCTGAAGCAGAAAATACTTCAAACGTACAGTATGATGGTGGAGGCAATCTGAAATTGGTGCCTTTTTCTTTATATGAAGTGTCCTGTCTTTATTATTATTTAGTCTATGAGATTACGGATGTTGTTTTTTTCAATATTAGATCTTAGTAATTTCCGAATTCAAAAATATTTCATTTATTACATTTGTCAGATTTTTAGTAACTTATTAGTATCGATTAGTTACTAAAAATCTTGTAACTTATTAGTATCGATTATTTACTAAAAATCTTGTAAATGATTTATGTGTGCGAAAAGAATTGTTTAAAATTTCATAAATACATTTATTAAATTATTTTATTTCCTTATCATATTGCTAAAAACGGTACAGTTCATAAGGCATCATTTTTAAAGATCAACGTCCTTTGAAGGGCTTTTGAAAAATTAATTTTTATAATTCATTTGCAGGGGGATCTAGTGGATCAGATAAAAATGTAGCAGGTTCGGCAAACACACTTGGGACAGCTCCTCCTGACTCAGAAAGCGATGATAGTGAGGTTGGCCGTTTGCAAGCACTTTTAGAGGCAAGGGGACTGCCGCCGCATTTGTTTGGAGCGTTGGGACCTCGAATGACGCATATTTTACACAGAACAATAGGCAACAATAGTTCTTCAAAAGCCCAGCAGCTTTTACAAGGGCTCCAGGCAAATGATGAAAGTCAACAGCTACAAGCTGTTATAGAAATGTGTCAGATGTTGGTTATGGGAAATGAGGATACCTTAGCAGGTTTTCCTATAAAGCAAGTTGTTCCTTCCCTGATAACATTACTACGCATGGAACATAACTTTGATATTATGAATAATGCATGTCGCGCTCTTTCTTATATGTTGGAAGCACTACCAAGGTCGTCTGCAACAGTAGTAGAAGCTGTTCCAGTGTTTTTGGAAAAAATAAAAGTCATTCAATGCATGGATGTTGCTGAACAAAGTCTTACAGCTTTGGAAATCTTATCTCGACGACATAATAAAGTCATACTCCAGGCAGGTGGTGTAGCGGCATGTCTTAAATTTTTGGATTTTTTTTCAATCAATGCACAAAGGGCCGCCCTATCTACTACGGCCAACTGTTGTCTTAACTTACACGCAGAAGAATTTCACTTTTTATCAGAAAGCATGCCACTTCTTGCCCAGTTATTATCTCAACAAGACAAGAAATGTGTCGATAGTGTTTGTACTGCGTTTAGCCGCTTGGTTGAGAGTTTCCAACACGATTTTTCTGGTTTAGAAAAAATTGCTAGTAAAGAACTACTTAAAAATTGTCAGCTTTTACTTGTTATGTCTCCATCAATTCTTAATACAGGCACATTCACTAGCGTCATCAGAATGCTTAGTTTGATGTGTAACAGCTGTCCTAATTTAGCGATCGTTTTGTTAAAAAATGATATTGCATCAACAATACTTTATTTGCTAACAGGGTCAGCACAATCAATAATCTCAAATGATGTTGAACTCGTTCCTCGTAGTCCACCAGAACTTTTTGAGATTACTTGTCTAATCGGAGAACTGATGCCTAGGTTACCTGCAGATGATATTTTTGCTGTAGATGCTTTAGTGGACCGTCCATTAATAAACACACAGGATGAAGTGCAATGGCAGTGGCGAGATGATCGTGGCACATGGCACTCATATTCTACGATTGATTCCCGGCTGATAGATTCTGCTCATATGAATTCCGATGATGAAATCAGCTTAAGTACTCATGGTCGAACCTATACTGTTGATTTTCATTCAATGCAGCAAATTAACGATGAAACAGGTACGACTCGTCCAGTTCAAAGAAAACTTAATCACAATTACATGCCGACTTCAACTTCATCTATTTCATCGCTAACTGGTCAAGATTTATCAACAAGTGGCCCATCAATACAAAGGATCAATTTTAATCAGTCCCCACATGGCAATGCTACAGCTTCTCAAAATCAAAGATTAGAAATAAACGCTCAATATGAAGAATGTGGTTTGGCGTCGAAATTTATAAAAAAACTATTTAATGTACTTTATGAAGTTTACAGTTCATCGGCAGGTCCTAACGTACGTTATAAGTGTCTCCGGGCAATATTAAGAATGGTTTATTATGCCAGCCCGGATCTTCTTAAGGACATACTTAAGAAACAGTTAGTTTCTAGTCACATTGCAGGAATGATGGCGTCTAATGATCTGCGGATTGTAGTTGGTGCTCTACAGATGTCTGAAATTTTAATGCGAAAACTTCCTGACATATTTGGCACACATTTTAGAAGAGAAGGAGTGCTTTACCAGATAAACCAATTGGCAGATCCAAGTAGTGGTGTTTGTAAAATTTTACCTTCGGTTCTAGCAAGTTCAAGCAGTAGCACATTTGTCACCAATGCCACGAAATCAACTCCTCAAGTTAATCTTTTTTCTATCAATAGTAACAGTTCTGCACCAAGCACATCAAGATCACATGTGTCTCCGTACAAGCATTCATTAAATTCGCAAAAAACGACAAAAGGTATATTATTGCCATCATCGTCCTCACCTGAAATAAGTGCTGATTCTTTTGAAGTTACTTTACCAGGAACCAGCGCTGGATCAGAGCATTATCACATTAACAATTCAAACTACTTTAATCCACAGCAAAATGGTTTGGCAAGTTCCTTGCCAGTCAACGAAAAATATTTTGTTTATTCTACGCCTACGTCGTATTCATGTGATTGCAATCAACAACAACAACAACAACAACAACAACAACAACAACAAATACAACAACAACAACAACAAATACAACAACAAATACAACAACAACAACAAATACAACAACAACAACAACAACATCAACTACAACAAAAACTACCACAACAACAACAACATCAACCACAACAACAACTACCACAACAACAACAACATCAACAACAACATCATCAAAAACAACAACAAGAACTTGGATCTTGTTCAAATTTCCAGTCAAATCGAAATACTGATGTACTTACAACATCGGTTTCTCCAAACACATATAACTCCTTTTTTGATGATCCGTCTAATTCTACACAACTGTCTTCCTCAGCAAGTGTAAGCTTTGCAATACAAAGTAAGGTGTCAGATATTCTCAAACGGAACGTCCCACCAAAGAGGAAGTCGCAAACAAGTAGTAATTCTAAATCCAGACAAGACGACTCTGTTGTCCAAGACCTTATAAATCGGCCCACTGGTGAGTTTTATAGTAACAAAATTATATCTTTGTTTTAATTAAATTGGAAGGTGATATTGATTCTAAGCCCGAAGCAAATAAAATAGAAAACAATTTGAGATTTTCTGTGGGTAAATGTCTCAATTCTTTTTTCTTATTGTCCCAACACAACCGTGATATTAATAGTAAATAACGGTACGATTATGCCTAATTCCAACTAAATAACACCACAGATACAAACGTTCCAAAGATGTCGCATGCAGAGGGATACAAACTAAATATTATAGCTTTGAAATTAAAAATTATATTTAAAAAATATATGAGGGAAAAAGAATTTGACAAAATAAACAGGTTAACTTTTTGATACGGACAGATAATTATTTTGGACGCTTAAATCAAATCCGTGATCAGTTTTTGTTTGAAAATGAAGACAAATTTCTTAAGGTGTGTTTTTTTTTGCAATCCCGGGGGCAATTCGTTGAAAAAAAAAGCGACAATGGCGATTAGCGACACCATCACAGAAAAAAAAACATGGAGTTTTCATACAAACTATCGATAACATTTATGTCATTCATGCCGGTATAGTCTAGGAAAAAAAGGACTTTTCTGCTTTTACCCAAAATTTCGGTGTATATGTACGGGTATACTTCTGAGATCCTTGAGACTTTTGGGGGTGGGGTTTACGAATAGGAAAGGGGAGAGGGTTCAAGTTAATGAAAAACTCAGCATTTGGAACTAGGTCGAGTGGGGTATCGTTTCCATGTATTTTTCATGCTGGATTAAATGGCACCACTCAATTTTCGATAGAATCACTTTTCACTAAATTTTTGATATGACGTCATCATTCAAGGACTTCTGACAAAACCCTGCAACTGGTATGTATTACGAAAAATTGTGATTTACATTATAATTTGATTTTAGGAGTCTCCAAATACAAAATTAGTTTTTCGATTTTTTGGGCGAGGGGTGAACGGATAGGAAAAGGGATGAAGTGCGCATGAATTATATCCCCTATTTTATTTTGTTATCAGTATTAGTATTAGAGTTTTGTATAGCGTGCACTCGGTTCTCCAAGATGCTGCTATCAATAGCTACATGTTTTTTTTTTTGAAAGTGTCTTCCTTGTCAATGCCTGCCCTGAACACTATCTGCTATAGAACGAAATTGAAGAAATCTTATAATATCACATCACCTTGCATGTTTGGAAGCAGATTGGCTTAGGTATTGAATAGAAGATATAAAGAGTCCAGCCATGGGGTATGCTTTCTTCTAACGATATACTTTGCTTTTTTTTTAAGCATGCACATTCGCTGGTAAGCCATAAAACCCGGCGATTTTTTTTTTATCTATGCTTAGCTCATCTATACTGCTGGATGAAACTGGGTCTTCCTTGGTCATTCTAACCTTATTATTAGCTCTTTTCGAGACCTATAGTAGCCTACAGTAGCTTAAAATAATATTCGAATTAACTTCTGCTGCTTTGATGAACCTGCGTTCCAGTCTTAAGATCAGCGGCCAAATATTTTTTTTTTGTGTGTTAAAACTTCCAGATATTGATTTGGTTGCGAACTCGGAGGCAGCATACGAACTCTTCTCATGACAGATCTTCTTCTTACTTCTCCTAGCTCAATATTCTAGCCTCGCTGTCCTTATTTTGTCCTGCAGCATTTTTACATGTGCATATTTTGTCACCTTTATTAAGTATAAGCATTCATCATCATACCATAATGTGGTGGTTTCGAAATTTAATTGTATGCGGTAGGTTAATCTTTTTCACTTTAGAGCTACTTTCGCACCTTATACATACGTGACTTTATTCTATCAAAGCTGTTTCTTTTGCTGAAAGATAAAAATAATTGACTTGCGATTGAATTCATTCGATTCATTTGCGGCCCCTCTGCTTACGTACCCTTTAAAATCGAAAAACTATTTTTGTATTTGGAGACTCATAAGATGTACATAGTTAGTTAGTTAGTAAGTTTATTGACTTCAAAATATACATTATTTAGATTTCTATATACTAATATGACATAGTCTTTAGATGGTTTAGCCGAAGGCCGTCTACCAGAATGACATTTAAATTATTTTTATGCATATAAGAAGAAAAAATTAATATATAAACATTTTTACATGATAACGGATTTTTGTAAAAACGATTATTCAAAGCAGCGATTCAAAAATTTTCTTGTATAGTGCAAGTTCTGTAGCGAAAAGCGTTTACAATGTAGTTTATTAAAAGATCCCAACCTCGTTCACCATTCAAAATGTTGATCACTTCCGTTAGATCCAGAACCTCCACTCCAAAGTAATGCCTGCGGAACTCCTTTAAAATTGGACATATGCCAAGGAAGTGAAACACATCTTCTTGTATTTTAAGGTTGCATAGATCACACAACAGTGGTAGTTCAGGTCGATGAGGTATAAAATTTAAACGGATGAGTTCCCCTCTAGCTTCAAATATTGTGCTGATTTTTTCTGAAGAGTTTTGGTCTAGAAAGTATGAGTTGTTATTTAAAAAGTGGTTCAATTTGCTGTAGTAAGCTCGGTATTGTGACGATTCTGCCTCTTTCATAAACTTATTATACCTTAAATTTCCATTTTTCTGGAGTAGGGCCTTGAAATTCTTTTTAATTAGTTCGGGGTTTTCGTTTGCCGATATAGTTAAGGTTGTTGAACACTCCGCGGCTAGATTTTTCCACTCTTTTACACAAGATCCACCAGAATTTATCAATTGTGTCAGTATTAATTTTGGAATTCTTTCTTGACCCATCGCCATGACTCTTGCTACGCAGTCGAAATGAATTTTTAGGGTATCCAAAAACAGAGGCGCTAACCCTGTTTCCAGGTAGAGCATATTTCGGTGCACTACTGGGCAACTTGAATGAACTTCGAATAAAAAAACGAAGAAACTTTTCAACAGCTTCAAATGAAAGGTAATAACTTCATTACATAAGATGTACATTTATAGTATATTTATAGTAATTTCGCCTAATGCACACTAGTTGCAGGCTTTTGTCAGAAGTCCTTAAATGATAACGTCATAAAATTTCATTGAAAAAGTGGATCAGAAATCTAATTTTTCCTTCGGCACAATGGGTGTTGAAATGAAAGAATTAAGTAAACATTTACTTTTCCCGACGTTTCGGCATGGGTTGTTGCTTTCTTCAGGGGAACTTTATAAAACAAATGATGATTATAACAATTGTAAGACAACTTTTAACAAGACTTATGTTATATAAGTATTTTAGTTTTACATAAGTAAAGTTATATGGTTTTATAAATAAAGTTGAATAAAACTTACTTATTATTGGTCTTTTTACTTTATAATAAAACAAAAAATGGTATTTGACGTTTAGTTAGAGACACGAAAGTAGTATACAGCGGATATGTTCTGTGTGTCTAGTTTGCGGTTCATGTTGTTGCTGTTGTTGATGATGTGCAGCGTTTCAATGGTGTATCGTTTAGACGCATGTCTCTCGGTCTGAAGAATTTTGACATCATCAAAATCGGGAGAATGGTCATAAATTTCGTAAAAAGTGGTTCTATCAAAAATTGAATGCTGCCATTTGATTCAGCATTTAAAAATACATGGAAACGATACCCCACTCGACCTAGTTCCAAAGGCTGAGTTTTTCATTAATTCGTACCCACTCTCCTTTCCTACTCGTGAACCCCTCCCCCAAAAAATTGAAAAAAATATTTTTAGTGCCAAATTAATGCTAATAAAAATTTTTCCGTAATGGACACCAGCTGCAGGCTTTTTCCATGTGGTTTTTATTGAAGACGTCATTACTCAAAAGTCAAAACGCACAAGGATCTCAGAAGTATACCCGGAATTTTCGGATTCAGCACGATTTTTTGATATAGTAACCATCAAAATGTAGTGTATATAACAAAATTTTAGGTTCAAGCCAGTTTTCCCTGTGCGCTTAAGTTAAGCCCCGAGAATTCTCTGGGATTAGTTCTTGATGCATTTTACATGTAAATTTTTTAGCACCGACGACATTTTTTCCATCCAATTCCCCCCGGGCTTGCAAAAAAACACCCCTAAAGATTACTAAAAGCACTCATCTTCGTCTTAAAACTCCAATTTAAATCTTTTCAAAATCTCTTACTCTCTGAGAAAACTTTTTTTTGAAACTAATGTATTTGGCATACATTATACATTATAAGGTTTTTTTTTTACTAAGGAATTCTTGGAGAATAAAAAGGCACTTGAAAAAAATCTTCTGTTAAAAATTTTTTTGAACAAAATCGTTCTTTTTTTTTCTGTCAAAACAAATCTAGCATATTTAGCAAGATTTCTCAGCGAACTGTATACACACTATCAAGATTTGAAATTTATAATAAGTCAAATTAAAACTTGCGGTGGTTCTCGAAAACAAAAATTATTTTATTTTGGTTACAGCGAATACGATATTAGCCGTGTTTTATTATCTACGGATCTGGATCAGGATCATCCCATGAAAATAAAACTATACGTTTCCATAATGACAACAGTGTTGTATGCTCATCTCTATTTTTCTTGTGTTTGTTTATTTTTCATGTAGATACTGCCTTCTTTCTTTACAGTTTTTGATCCCTACCGACTAAAGAGCCGTCTACTCGCCAGAAATAAAACTTATTTTCGGATCTTTAAAATAGATCCAGATACAGAGCGGGATCCAAAGTTGTTGTTGTATTACGTGTTAAAAGATGATCCCGATCTAGATCCGTAGATAATAAAACGCGGCTATTATTAGACATTATCTATACCTACAGGGCCCAACTGAAACTGGTGATGGGACAGGTGATGACCACTCAGGGCCAGTTGTAGAAAAATATTTAAACCGTGGTTCAGCAATTTTTATCCAACGATTCCGGCGGATTAATTGAGTTTCAACAGTGGTTTACTGTTCAAGTGTGTGATAATAACCAATTACATACTTGAACCAGCGTTGAACGTTAGTTAATCCGCCGAAATCGGTGAATTAAAATCTTGAACCGAGGCTGAACCACTATTGTACAACTGGGCATCAGAATTTAACTTGTCCGTACCGCATCATAACGGTTTTCGAATAACGGCTGTTTTTTTAAACTTCGAAAAACCCCTACTTTGAACCAGGTTTTTGGTCAACCCCGTCCAGAATTGGTTTTTTTTCCTAATTTTTGCACTTGAATATTGTAAGACCATTGTTTCTACATGAAAATATTTTTGATATCTTGCACGTTTTGCTCAAAATTAATATATAATATGACATTTTGATCAAAATTTTTTTTATTTACTTCAATTTTGGGGAGAGTATGATAACCGTGGCGTCAAGAAATGATAAGGGTTTTTTTGTAGAACATTTCAATACAAGTATTATTTACTATGGGAGGGGGGGTGTATCTCCCCCCGCTTGGGCAGGAGGGGCAATTTTATAAAAAAAGTACTAAAAATGAAAAAAAAAATTATTAAAAAATAACGGTAATACCTACAATTTGGTATTATACTTTTTTTTAAAGCCAATACTTTGTTCTATCAGTTGGGTGTATGCAAAGTTTCTTATGCATTTAAAGAATCTGGGTTTAAAGAAACTTTAAATTTATCCTACTTTTTGGCAGGCGGGGTGTAAACACCCACACCTTTAATGTTTTTCAACCTTAAACCTTACGTTCTTACAAAAACCATAACGTATATCCAACCTCATCATTACTTACGATCTTAATGTCCGATATCCGGCAACCATTTTCCTTTTATATAATTTTCATTTTGCTCTCGCTTCTCGAACTATCAATTTCGTATCATAGCCTCGAAAATATATCTCCTTTTATATTCATTTTCATTTAAATACTTAAGGCTAAACAATTGTAAGTATTAATTATTAATAAGTATGAATTAACAACTAAATTTAATTTGAATATTCATCCCAATAAAGGATTTTGTAACTATAAACCACAAATCAGAGTTTAGTTCACAAAAGTTTAGCTGTCGGCCCACTGAGCCGCCATATTACAAAATCAATTTGGACTAACTAATTGCGTTTCCCAAAATGCCATCATCAAAAAGGAATCTGAGATCTGCTGCAGGATCTGACCGTGCAAAAAAGCCACCGAAATCACTATCAGAAGAATTTAATTGCTACATTTGTGAAAGGCCTGATTCTGAAGAAAACATGGTGAAGTGTGACAGCTGTGAAACTTGGTGCCACTTTACATGTGCTGGCGTGAGTAGTCTCGTCGCCGAAACGGAATGGTTTTGTTCTCGCTGCATTCAAGGTAAGAATATTCCTAATTCAGAGATTTCAGATTTGATTCCCATACCCGCTGTGAGTATTGTCATAACCTCAAGCACAGATACGCCATGTGCTTCTACCATCTCGGCAAATAAAATTGTACCACCAACTCTACTAAGCCAACATATTTTAAACACATCATCTTTGCAACCATCACAAACCGACATCGATTCTGTTTTTATCGACGGTGCTCTACCTACAACTTCGAACGCTCTTTAAAGACAAATGCTACCCTTAATGCTAATTGCGCATCGTTGAATCCACCTACAACATCTGTTAGCCTGGCTGCTCTTACTTTGCAGCCCCCATCGAACTTCGAAGCCGTACCACCTTCAATGCTACCAATAAGCAATCCCAATACACCTATTTACCGAAACGAAATCAATGTTCCATCGAAGGGTCAAGAAAATCATACACAGTCGCTCTCTCTGCCAACAATTTGTTCAACATCCAGCGCTCCGGTCTTTAGAAATTCCTTGGGGACTATAAAGCAATTTTTCCCAGCTTCTGTACAAATGTCAACTGGCACCGTTTTAACGTCTACGAAGGTTCATGTCACAGAAGAAGCAGAAACATTTCCACCTAACAGGCAGAGCTCTAAGAAGTCGTTGCGCTCGACGTCTTCACGCGAAAGGTATATCCAAATTGAGCTTAACAAATTGGAAGAAGAGAAAGAGCTTAAGGAAAAACGAGACAAAGAATACCTTTCTAAAAAATATCAGCTACTAGCCCAACTTCAAGAAAACTCACCCGACGATGAAGATGGGGCTTCTTCCTTAGCATACGCAAATGTGAGCCAATGGCTTGAATCCCAAAGCCAGGCACGAAAAACTTTACACATCCACAGCAACGACCAAGTAAACGATAAGTCTGGATTAGTGAATACAAAACAAAACTCTCATCCACAACACAGTGTTGCACTGCAACCAACTGCCTCCTCGACACTAAGACCACGTCAAAGTGGTTGCTGTATACCACCGCAACAAAATGCCTCTGCTGCACAAGTACAATTTCAGCCAGGAGTCTCTTCAGAACCAACTTCGTTTGCTCGACAGTCCCTTCCTGTAAGGAACATTTCAAGCTTCCAATCCATTGCACAACCAAATATTTCACCAGAGATTCAACCTCAGCCTACCATAACATCGACTCGTCCAACGCTCTTTGATGACCAACGTCACCTTCAACCGCAAACCTTTTCGTCGGCTCTCAATATTAACAGACAACCGCTGTTTGAAGATACAGTAACACAACGCCTATCGAGGAGCCAATTAGCCTCCCGACAACTAATGTCGCGTGATCTTCAAACCTTCAGCGGGAATGCCGAAGAGTGGCCTGTATTTATTTCCAATTTTGTACGAAGCACTAACCTGTGTGGTTTTACTGAGGAGGAAAATTTACTACGACTACAAAGGGCACTTAAAGGCGATGCTCTCAACGCGGTTAGGAGTATCCTCATACAACCCCAATGCGTGGATCAGATTATTAAAGCACTCCGGACGAAATTTGGTAGGCCTCAAGTCATCATTCAAGCAGTCCTTCAAAAAATCCAATCGTCACCAGCCCCAAGGGCAGGAGACTTTGAAAGCATTGTCGATTTCTCTCTGACAGTGCAAAACTACTGCGCCACGATAGAAGCTTCCGGATTAACTATATACTTACAACATCCCTCACTTTTGCAAGAATTGGAGAACAAGCTGCCGCATGACATTCGCCTAAGCTGGGCATCACACAAATTCACGTTACCAGAGTGCACGCTCGTCCACTTCAACGAATGGCTGGTGCATCTGGCTGAGGCAGCGAGTTGTGTCGTTCCTCCAATGACATCGTTGCAGATGAAACCAAAACAACCGATTAAGAAGACGAGCGGAAAAGGATTCGTTAACGCTCACTATCCTGTGGCAAACCAAGAAGAGAAATCCAATAATTCAACTAAACAAGGATGTTGTATCTGTGAACGTGACTGTGTTTCAGTAGAAAAATGTTTACGCTTTCAAGTGCTAAGCAGGGCGCTTAAATGGAGTGCCGTAAGAGAACATCACCTCTGCCGTCGTTGCCTTAAAAGACATCCACGAAATCAGTGCAACTCTGATGCTCCTTGTGGCGTGAACAGCTGTGCCTTTAATCACCATAGGTTGCTCCACAACGATAAAGCTACAGTTAAAAGAGATGCAAATGTTTCTGTGCATGAACAAAATTATCAGCGAGATGAAAGTTGTAAGTCTCTCTTCCGGATTGTACCAGTTACTTTATATAGTGCCAACCGGCGGCTTAAGACGTTCGCCTTTCTGGACGATGGGTCGTCGGTCACGCTTCTAGATCGGGACATCGCTGAATATTTGCAACTGCATGGAAACCGGAACCGCTGCGTCTCAGGTGGACAGGTAATACTTGCCGAACCGAAAACGAATCCCAGGTGGTTAAGCTGCTAATATCAGGAGCGCAAACCGGATCCGAAACCTTCTCCTTAACTGATGTACGCACAGTTAAAAGTCTTAGCCTACCAAAACAGTCGCTCGACCTCGCAGCACTGCAAGAGCGTTATGAACACCTTAAAGGAGTGACCGCGGAGTCATACGAAAATGCCTCCCCTCGATTACTCATTGGTCTCAATAACACAATCCTTGGACTTCCATTGAAATGCAAGGAAGGTACAAGCTATGAACCAGTAGCGACAAAAACCCGCCTCGGATGGGTTGTCCATGGTAACTGTTCCAGCCATTTAGAAACGCAGAGACGAATTAAACCTAAATTTAGTTTCCACATGTGTGAATGCGATAATGCGAACCTTGAGCGCTTGGTTAACGATTTTATGATCAATGACAACTTCGGAACAATGTACACCGGTAAAGTACTAATGTCAGTCGAAGATGAGCGAGCCAACCAGCTGTTAGAGAAATATACCATACGAACAGCAGATCGATTCGAAACGGCCCTCCTCTGGAAGTACGACGAGTTTCAGATGCCAAACAGATACCCTATGGCGGAAAAACGACTAGCATGCCTCCAAAGACGCTTGAAACGTGAACCTGGACTAAAAGAGGCCCTAACACAAAAACTTAATGAATACGTCGAAAAAGGATATGCACGTAAGCTATCTTTGAGAGAACTCCAAGACGAACCGAAACGTTGCTGGTACCTGCCAATATTCCCAGTATTCAATCCAAACAAACCTGGAAAGATGAGAATCGTCTGGGACGCGGCAGCAACAGTTAAGGGTGTGAGTCTCAATTCGTTTTTGTTAAAAGGCCCCGACCAGCTTACGTCGCTTGTGTCCGTTATCTGCAAGTTTCGAGAGGAAAGAATAGCTATCTGTGGAGACATCATGGAAATGTTTCACCAGGTACGGATAAGGCAAGAAGACCAATCGTGCCAGAGGTTCCTCTGGAGTCCTAAACCTGTAGAATCACCCGTCGTCTATACCATGACGGTCATGACCTTTGGTGCAAGCTGTTCTCCGTGCTGTGCTCAATACACCAAAAACAAAAATGCTGATGACTTTGCCGAAAAATTTCCCCGTGCCGTACAGTCGATAAAATACAATCACTATGTCGATGACCTTATGGATAGTGTTGCTACAGAATCGGAAGCTATCGAACTAGCAAAGCAAATTAGGTACATACATCATCAAGGAGGCTTCCACATAAGAAATTGGATATCCAATTCACCAATTGTTCTTCAAGCCTTACAATCTGAAAACACTGAAAGTAAGAATATGAACTCGGACGTTGAACTTACTACAGAAAAGGTGTTAGGGATGTGGTGGTGTACCTCGAAAGACTGCTTCACCTTTAAACTGTCAACGAATGTACAACAGAGAGAGATTCTCTTCGGGGGTCGCTGTCCTACTAAGAGGGAGGTCTTGAAAATCTTAATGACGATATTCGATCCGTTAGGCCTGTTAGCACACTTCCTTATGTATGTGAAAATTCTGCTGCAAGACATATGGCGCTCCAAAGTGGATTGGGACGATCCAATACAAGAAATTGAGTTTGAGAAATGGTCTAAATGGATCCAACTTCTACCAGCCGTTGAGAATCTAAATATTCCCAGATGCTACATGTCCAAGTCAATAAAAGCTGTTGCAGAACGACAACTCCACATTTTTGTAGACGCAAGCGAAAATGGCTTTGCGTCGGTAGCCTAATCGGCTGCTACATAGTACTGCGTACATTATTCGCTATATAAACAATCTGAAAATAAAGAAAATACTCAAACAGCAACGAACTTCCGGCTTCTTGAAACAAAACGAAATTCGATCGGCATGGAATGTGCTCATGAGAGAGGCTCAGCGCTCAGCATATCAAGAAGAATTATCAGACCTGATCTCTAAACATCCTGTAGAGAGAAGCAGTCCAATATATACACTCTGCCCATACCTCGATGAGCATAACGTACTCCGATCCAAGGGCAGGACTGACTTCCTTAAAAATACGAACGACTTCTTCAAAGGGCTGATAATACTTCCAAGAGAACATCATATCACCCGTCTCATAATGTCTGATATGCATGAAAGGTTTCACCACCAAAATCATGAAACGGTCATCAACGAGCTTCGCCAAATGTTCCACATACCGAAAATTCGAACTACATTCAAGAAAGTTAGAAAGGAGTGTCAGGATTGCAAGAATCAGAAAGCCCAACCTCGAGAACCAATAATGGCTCAATTACCAAAGGCTCGGCTATCCACTTATACCAGACCATTTTCCTTTACGGGTATTGACTACTTTGGTCCTATAAATGTAGCCATTCTAAGGAGGACAGAAAAGAGGTGGGGTGTTCTCTTAACCTGTTTAACAACAAGAGCTATTCACATAGAAATTGCGCATAGTCTTACGACAGACTCTTGCATACTCGCCTTACGAAATTTCGTAGCTCGTCGTGGAACACCATTAGAAATGTTTAGCGATAATGGTACCAATTTTCATGGCGCCGAGCGCGAACTAAAAGAAGCATTTAATAGTGTCAACAAAGACAAGGTAATGGAAGCATTTACTTCGCTCAACACCAAATGGAACTTTATCACACCAAGCAGTCCGCATATGGGAGGTTCATGGGAGCGACTTGTACGCTCCATCAAATCCGTTCTGTATAAAATAATGCCAACACGGAATCCCAGAGATGAGCTTCTAAAAAGCATGATGTCAGAAGTCGAAAACATCGTTAACTCCCGCCCACTTACATATCTTCCAATAGAACATGAAAACGAAGAAGCGCTAACACCGAATCATTTTCTCTTGGGATCATCTAATGGAATAAAGCCCCTAGCAATATTCGACGATGACGTTAAAGTGGTTAAGAAGAATTGGCAAACCTCACAGCTGTATGCGGATCATTTCTGGAAGCGATGGGTAAGTGAATATCTTCCTACACTAACACGTCGATCCAAATGGTTTTTACCAGTTAAGCCAATAGCAGTAGATGACATCGTTCTTATTGTGGACAAAAACAGTCCAAGAAACTGCTGGTTGAAAGGCCGTGTCATCCGCACCAAAGTTGCTGACGATGGCCAAGTAAGAAGTGCAACGGTATTGACCAAATCTGGCGTTTACGATAGACCGGCTGTAAAGTTAGCTATCCTTGATCTCACCAACCCCAGAAGGATGTAATGTTGAACTGTTTGGAAATACCAAGGGGGAGTGTTGGTAGGCGGGGTGTAAACACCCACACCTTTAATGTTTTTCAACCTTAAACCTTACGTTTTTACAAAAACCATAACGTATATCCAACCTCATCATTACTTACGATCTTAATGTCCGATATCCGGCAACCATTTTCCTTTTATATAATTTTCATTTTGTTCTCGCTTCTCGAACTATCAATTTCGTATCATAGCCTCGAAAATATATCTCCTTTTATATTCATTTTCATTTAAATACTTAAGGCTAAACAATTGTAAGTATTAATTATTAATAAGTATGAATTAACAACTAAATTTAATTTGAATATTCATCCCAATAAAGGATTTTGTAACTATAAACCACAAATCAGAGTTTAGTTCACAAAAGTTTAGCTGTCGGCCCACTGAGCCGCCATACTACTATTCTAATCCATATTCAATTATTAATAATAATAATTAAATTAAAATAGAAGTTTTGGTAATGTTCAAATTTCTCGAAAACTATAAGATATAAAATCATCTAGTTTTCAGTTTTTGATTAAGATTTAATAATACCATTAAATTCCGAGAAAAAAAAATAATATAAAATCTCAAAGTTTTGATAAATTCCAATTAAAAAAATGTTTGTATATTTTTTTTTCCAAATTTTGATTTTGAAACTCATTTTTTCAAAAACTATGCAAAGAATTCACTTCATTTAAAAATTGGCTAATAGAACAAGGTATTGGATTTAAAAAAAGGTATAATACCAAATTGTAGGTATTACCGTTATTTTTTAATGATTTTTTTTCATTTTTAGTACTTTTTTCATAAAATTGCCCCTCCCGCCCAAACGGGGGGAGATGGACCCCCCCTCCCATAGTGAAAAATGCTTGTATTGAAGTGTTCTAAAAAAAACCGTTATCATTTCTTGTCGCCACGGTTATCATACTCGTGCCTCAATTTTTAAAAGAGCATCCTGAAAAAAAACGAATGAATTAAAGTCCAGTCAAGCAAAAAATAATAATGATTTTTTTTTCAAAATTTTTCGTTATTAAGTACTAATTTAAGGTATAATTTTCGATACTCTTATTATTTTTCAGTCGAACCCCAAAAACCAGATGGCTGTAAGGTTTTTAGTTTTTGAGAAAATTGAAAATTAGCAAAATTATTATTATTTCTTTTTTTAATTTTATTTTTTAAATTTTCAGTTTAAAAAGCATTTATTCAAAAACTACGCCCTAAAATAACTTCATTACATAAAGAATGAATATCTGGCTTTAAGATAAGCTATAAAATAATATTACAAGTGTTGCCGTTGTTTTTTATATTCATTTTCTATTTAAAACATTTTTTTTTTTATTTCCCCCTCCTACCTAAAGGGGAGGACAAATAGAGTGGACCGATATCTTAAAATCATGTCCATATAATGTACCAACAATAAATTTAATGCTTTTATCACAAAGTGCACAATTTTTGAATCAAGTCGTCTAACTTCATACTACTTACTTATCCGGCTCCCGATCCTTGGAGTGGTCTCTGCCTGAGATATTGCGGTCTTCCATCGTTTGCGGTCCCTCGTGAGCTCACTCCAGTCGTCGAGACAAAGCGATACTGCGTCTGTAACCGCCTTGTCCCTGTAGCGAAGGTTCGGTCTTCCTGGTCGTCTCGAACATGGGGGCTGGAGCGTTGTTATCCATTCGCTCGATGTGGCCGAGCCAGTGTAGTCGACGTGGTTTGGCTCTTAGGACTACATCCACATCTTGGTACAGCTCGTACAGTTCACGATTGAATCTTCTCCTCCATTCGTTCTCCGCATATAGGACCAAATATCCGCCGAAGAATTTTTCTCTCGAAAGTGCCTAGTATCAATTCCCCTGTTTTACTTATCGTCCAGCACTCGGCGCCGCGCCGCGCCGTAGAGTAGAACTGGTAAAATTAGCGTTTTGTATAGAACTTTGTCTTTGGTTAAGTTTACCAAACAAATTTTGTTAATTTTATTCCGAAAAATCCTTGGAGAAATATATTTCTTAGTTATTGGAGCCTATATTTTAGACATCAACGCGATTCTTCGACAAATCTTAATTTAAGAGAACAAAAATAAAAAAAATCGTTGGAGATTTAATGTGCGATCAATGTAAAATTTTTGTCCAATTGTATGGTAGGTCGCACTAGTATTTAATAGAAAGATAGACAGATAGATATGTTTTATTTCTTTCTTCTAATCATTTGGGGCCTACCGCTCAGTTTAAATAGAGATTTGATATTTTATAACATATCTTTCTACTGAATAAGTAATTTTTATATTAGATGTGTTTTATTTATTGCTGGATAGCCAACGCAGCATTCAAGTCTGAATAAAACGATTTAACTCACTCGCCATCTTCATTTCAATAATTCAAAGTTCGATCGCCAGCAGTCATCTTTTTTTTACTGAATTCTTTTTCGCCAGCAATCAAATTATTTTTGTTTGCCAAGCGAAATTTTGCTGCGCTGGCTGGCTATGCAGCAATGAATAAAACTAACCTGTAATTATAGTTTTATACGTTTATAAAGAAAATAAGGAAAATAAGCACATTCTGAAGGAAAGTATGAAAAAAACTTTCAATTTATAGCAAAAAAAAGAAAAATTAAATAAAAAATATCATAAATAATTCATTTCAGAAATATGTAGTTCAAAATATATTTGAAACGTAACAAGTAACATTAAACAGGTAATGTTAACACTTTAGGCAAGCAAAAATAGGTAAATAAATTAATAATTTTATATGAATAAATAAATAATTAAATAATCGAAGAATTTGATTAGTAATTAATTAATAATATCTCAGAAATGGATAGAATCTTTGTATATAAAAACTATAGTACTATCATGGAGCAAATTTTTTAGGGTTGCGTGTAGCCATACGGTGGCGCTAGAGTCACTTCAAATTTTTTTGCAGACTCATATATTATTTGGACAAGAAATGAAGAGCACGTATTAAGAGCGAGAGAGAATTGTATTATTTCAATTCTGAATTCTGATGAGTGATGAAATAACTTTTCAGCTGTTTGCGTCGATGCCAGAGAAAACGAACAAAAAATTTTTATCTTTGTGTATGTATTGTGAAATTTGCTTTGGTTAATAAAAAAAAGAAAAAACTTAATGTGGTGGTAGTTTTTGGCTTTTAGCAAAACCTTTGTAGGTATAGGTATAAAAGGCAAAACAGATAGGTACATACTAAATGTTTCTGAGTATGGTTTTTTTCACGGTACAATTTTTTATGTTTCTTCCTACCCACAGCACCTAAAATCTTCGCGCCAAAATATAGACCAAGCAAGAAATCCCATAACAACAAAAAAAAGGTCAATTCGTGAAAATGGCTTTGAATATTTTTTTTATCTTAAAGTTTTTTCTGTTAGTGCCTTGGTAATTCGATCAACATAGGTACATTTTTATAAAAAAAACAATATTGGAGTTGTTTTAAGACAGGTAGGTAGATACATACATACATACGCATGCATGTATGTACATATGTAGGTAGGTGGTAACCTTAGTAACCTAGGTATACCTACCTACCTAGATAAATATTTTAAGCTTTTCTCGATAAATCATTTTTTTGTTTTTTACTAGTTTCTTTAAGGTAGGTAGGTACCTACCTATCCTTTTTTTTTAAACTAGGTAGGTTTCAGGTTTCAATTTACCTAATTTAACAATTCAGAAGGTTACTTATGTAAACAAAAATTCTATAAAATCTACAAAGCGAGAGCTACCTAGGTAGGTACCTACCTACCTACCTATTTTTTTTTTTTAATTCAAAATTAAAGAATTAGAAAATTCCTATAAATCAGGGCGAAGTCCGATCAAAATAAATTGCATAGGTACCTACCATTGGAAAGTTATACCTACATGTTTCTGGAAATTTTTTACTTATTTTTTTTTTACATCATTTTTTTGATTTTTCAATATTTTTGTAGGCCAATTAAATTATTTATACCTACCTAGGTATGTTATGTACCTATCTTTTTAATGGTGCTTTAAAAAAAATCTCAAAATTATGTAGGTATTTAGGTGATCGATATTATTGTAGGTAGTGAATTTTGTATAGTAACATAAAAATATTTAAACAAATCTTAGAAGAATTATAAAAAATGGGGTTGTTATTTACCGACGGGTTTCAGCAAAGAATTTTCCAATTTTTGCGAAATCCGAAAAACACAATCGAGCCACCCTAATATACACAGAAACAAACCTACATATTATTATGTAAATAGGTAAGTAGGTACCTATTTAGGATCAATCTTGTTGATCTTTTGTTCATTATTTTTCATAATGACGAACAACGAAGTAATTCACTTTTTGCACTCACATTTTTTTGTGATCTTAATTTTTTTTTAACTCTATAAGTTAGCCCGACATATGTATTACCTTTATTTTAAGACTTAATCTTACAGAAACGCTTAAAAGAACAGAAGTTATAAGCTATTTAAAATTAATAACGTGTTTCATTTAAAGGTTCTCCGTAATGAATTTGTAAAAAAAATTAGACCTCACATTCTACCTAAATTTAAAGAACCTTCACAATTCTTAGTTGAAGAAAAATACCTGCTACATTTGTGTATACCTACGTACACCTACGTTCCCGATGCGAATCCAATTTGCCAAGGTTATGGTCTATCTCACTCCCACCAGTATATTCTTAGTAGCAAACTTTTTTTAAATTATTTTTGTGTATTTCTCTTTTTCGTTACGTTTGCCTCGAAAAAATTTGTTCTCGAAATTTTTTTTCAACGTTTTTAGTGTGAAATTTTGAGCGGTTTTGACATTTTTTTTTGTAGCTTGTACTCGACTGTGATTCTGGCTTTAATTTGAACTTTGAATTTTGAAAATCGGACAATTGGATCTAAAGATATAAGCATTTGACTGAGCGAAAATCGGGTGTTTTTCAATTTTAACAAAAATTGGACAGTTCTCCACTGAACCACGTCGGTTGGCAATGAACAAAAACCCCAATTTTTTCAATTTTCCGATTTTTTTTTTTAATTTCTTATTAAACTATTGTGATTTGTGAAAGTCGTGTGGGGTGTACAGTTATGTATGATATATTAAATTAATTGTCTATTTTCCTAGATGCGAATTAAAGAGAAACGAATCCTATAAATTAAATAACTACAGAGTTACGAGGTGGTAAATAAAACAACAGAAATATGTCAATATCTCAGTTGAAAAAAATTTGAAAAATCTAAAAATTTTACAACAAATGTAGATTAATAATATCTATCACTTTCATTTTTTTTAGATTTTCTAAAGCACCCGTTAAAAAGATAAAAATCAAAAAGTGGTAAAAATTCAATTCAATTATTGAAACATAAAATATGGTTTCAAAAAAAATTTTAATCAAAATTTCCTGAAACTCGGATAATTTTTTTTTCAAATACCTTTCCAATGGTGAAAAATTTATTTCAATCGGACTTAACCCTGATTTATTGGAATTTTCTAATTAATTCAGTTTTGAACTTTCAAAATTTTATATAGGTATCTCGCTTTGTAGATTTTATAGATTTTTTATTAAGTTAGCGATATTCTGGAATTTTAAATTCTAGTTTGATCAATTTTACATCATTTTGTCCTAGGTACCTAGATACTTTAAATTGGAATTTCAAAAAATCCAGTCTTAAATTAAATCTAAAAATTTACTATACATATACACATATCTACCTACATTTTTTAATGCATGAAACAGTGAGCGATTCGATATAACTATACCTATATATACATTTTACATTCATTTTCTTCACCATGGCAGAATGAAAAAAAATGTAAGCAAAACAAAATTGTGTTTTTTCTTCAATTTATCTTTGTATAGGTATATATAAAAGATTTTGTATTATATTCTCAATAAAAATTAGTTTTGTTCACTTCATCGCACTCTCTTTAATTTAATATACAGCCGACAGCGTTCACATTCTTCTCTTATTACGTTCCTCATTTTACGAATATCTGCAACCTGCAAAGCTGCAAATCACCAAACTCTTGATGAGAAACTGTTGCGTGTATAATATAGGTGCCGCTACTGTCGCACCTCACCATGATAGTACTATAGTTTTTATATACAAAGATAGAATGCAAGAGTGGTACCTGAAATGGACACTAGGGGTAGAATGGCAAACTCCAAGATATATGGTGAGAGAGGAAATAAAAAGAGATAAGAAGAGCGTGGAATTATGAAGAGAAATTAACAGATGGAAAAGGAAACGAGATAGCGAGTGAATGTTTAGAGGAGATGAGAGAGAGAGAGAGAGAGGGATAGAGTGAGAGAGGATCACGATGGGAATAAGGGAGAATGAGAACGAATGGAAGGGAATGAAGAGAGGAAAGTATGACAGGATACGAGAGAGTAGAATAGGAAGACAGAAGAGAGCAGGAGAAAGAAAGACAGGAACTAATAAAAGAATCCAGATATAACAGGTGGTATAAAGAAGTAATGACCTAGGGTATCCCGCAATATTTAAAAGTCGGATAGAAGGCAGACAGAACAAAGAGAATAGCGAAAGTCAGGCTAGGGAATGAGGTGTAAGAAAGATGGTATAGGAAACAAGAATGTGCAGAGTGTGTGAAGGTTAGCAGAAAAGTGGGAACATGTGATAGAAAGATGCTGGTCAGGCGGAGATGAAGGAAGATCAATAGGGGAACAAATGATGGGTATAGGGGGCGGAGGGGGGAAGAGTGGATAAAGGCACTAGAGGTTGCGAGAAGGAGTAAGGCGAGAGTGAGAGGAGAGTGTGGTGGTTCACTTAGGGGAACCAATACAATACAATACAATACAATACAAAACAATACAATACAATACAATACAATACAATACAATACAATACAATACAATACAATACAATACAATACAATACAATACAATACAATACAATACAATACAATACAATACAATACAATACAATACAATACAATACAATACAATACAATACAATACAATACAATACAATACAATACAATACAATACAATACAATACAATACAATACAATACAATACAATACAATACAATACAATACAATACAATACAATACAATACAATACAATACAATACAATACAATACAATACAATACAATATAATATCTTTCTTATATACCAAGGGACATTTATTATTCCACGAAGGACTTTGTTTTGGAATTTTTGGATGGTTCAGTATTTGTTTTCTTTGTCCAACCCCACAGTTGGATGCCGTAAGTCCAAACGGGTTTTAGTACTTGGTTGTATAGCATTTTTTTGTTCTGGATAGATAAGTCAGAATTCTTACCCGGTCACCAATACATTTTTCTATATTTCTCTTTTCTTTTTAATGTGCTCTTTCCACTTTAGCTTGACATCCAAAGTCATTCCAAGGTATTTGGCAGTATTGGCGTAAGGTATAGCTTTACTGTTAATAACAATTGGAACATTAATAATGTTTTTGTTGGTAAAGTTTATATGAGTTCATATTGTTTCATTTAGTTTTATACGCCATTTTTGCGTCCAATCTCTTACTTTATCGGTTGCATTTTGCAATTTTTTCTGTAGCCTTCACAAAGCATTTATCAATTTCAATTTACTAACGACATGTATTGCTTACAATGATAAGATAACATCTTTTAAATATTGAAAGCCTTGAAAGTATGTTAAGTTAAAAATATTTTTACAAATTAAATACAATGAAAAATAGACACATGGGTATATGTATATAAATATAAATATAAATACTAATTATTAAGACATCATAATTTAAATTTTAAAGTTCAGAAAGTGACTACAGTGAAAGTTCTACTTGCGGACAGCTCCAATAAGCGGACAATTCCCTTAAGCGGTCACATTTTCGGGAACAAACTTATTTTTCGAATTTCTGATACAAATTACTATCTTATAAACGGACGCGGACACTTTTTCTTGCTCATTTTAGATAGAAAGACTCCCATATGCGGACACATACTTTTATTTAGGGATTATTTTGTATCAACAAACGAAACAGAAGGTCCGTTCTCAGTATAGTCTCTGTTTTATTTTGAATATGTAAGAAAATCCATAGAAAATCTCCGATAACCGGACGCGAATCTCTAAAAACCGGACAGAGCGATGCTTATTAGCGAATTTCCCCGAGCAACTTACGCTGTAATTTTAAGAGTAATGTCATTTCCTTTTCTTCTGCTATTCATTTTTGCAGTCATTTCATTTCTTGATATAATGGCAAGGTGGATCCAATATAAATCAGAAAAAAGATTGTGCGTACTTATGTACACACGCTAGAAGTAAAACTTCTTTCACGACAACAGGGCAAGTTTTTGCAAAATCGTGACGCAGAATTTTGAAATTCGTGACGGGAATTTGTATGTCGGTTTGACATGTCACTGACAGCTCCATAGAAAAATTTTGTACCCCCATGCCGCAAAAGAAGTTTTACTTCAACAACACCCAATGAGCGAGAGACACAATAGATTGCAGAATATTTCCATGCAAAACCAATAAACCTACAACTATACATAATTTATGCCTCCTCGCATTAAATCGACCAATGGCCGAAAATCCAACACAACAGAAAAAAATCCTCAGAAATAAAATTCTTCCCACAAAAAACCCTTACTCGAATTCACTAACCATCTTAACGAATATATTAAATGCACGAACCATTGCATTTAACGAAAATATAATATCGTGACGCTGAATTTTGTAATTAGTGACGGGAATTTGTATGTCGGTTTGACATGTCACTGACAGCTCCATAGAAAAATTTTTTACCCCCATGCCGCAAAAGAAGTTTTACTTCAAAAAAACTTTTTTCAGATCTGAGGGTTACAAATTGACCATTAAATGGTTTTCAAGTGCCAGAAACCTCTCAAATTGAAATATTTTGAGTGATTTCAATTTTCAATATACAAATTTAATATGATGTTAAAAAAAGTTTTTCTAAATATATGTACCATTCCTTTAACCGGACAGTTCTCGTAACCGGACAAAAATTGGGGGACCATGAGTGTCCGCTTATTAGAGCTTTCACTGTATTTCAGTGACCAGATATTTTAAAAGAGAGGATTTAAAACTAAAAGTGCTATTAACCTTCCCACAGACGAACGGAACTAACAAGAAACTGGCGTTCTGAAGTTAAGCATGCATAACTTGCATAAGCATACACGATCTTGCTGATTGAAGGAAACGCAGCTTGTCGTATAAATACTCTGGTTGCTTTGTTTGAATTTTGTAATAGACACATTGCTCTATATTAAAGAAGATTACACATAACAACAAAGATTTTTTTCCGGGAAAATAACTATATTATATGTAGATAATCGGCATCCTGAATCTGAAAAGGAAACCCATTTTCATCCATCAGCTTTAGTTTTTGAGATATGACATACGGATTCTCCTGCCATGCGGCGAACAAAAATAAAATTTTTCTTCAGAAGCAACCAAAAATAATCTTTTCCTTGAAAGTTGGTCGTTTGGCAGATGGTACATTAGAATAAATCCATTTATTACGGTTATTTGAGTTAATACTATTTAAATTAAAAAGGCAAAAATAACAATCATCATGGGGATTTTTTGATTTTCGCCAGTTCATTCGCGTATTGAGCTTCAAAGAACGTCTTGTTCTACTTGACCATAGTCGCAAACTAACAACACAGTTTCGACAAACAGTTTTAGGCACCCAGAGCTTGTATAAATTACACATTTGCATTTTGAAGTAATCAAAATAAGCTGTTTCACGAATTCTGTCACCAATTTTTTAAACAATTTAAGTCTCATTCACCGCAAATGTTACAAAAACAGTATGGGATATTAAAACAACTTCTCCGTGATGTAGATATTGTTATAATTTCTTCATAACTGCCATAACAGTACATCCGTTGATTTGTTTCGAATAGAAGGAGACATGATCACTGATAATATCTTTTTAAATTAAATACGAAGCGTGCGATACTATTATTGGCAACATTGCGTTTTTGTTTCGAACCAAAATCGGGACAACAGAGCACCTCACAGCAATAAAGCATCGTTGGCAGAAGTAGGGTTTTCGCTAACAAGAGCTTTGTTTTTACGGGCAGAAAAAGCTGGGTCGTCCTGAGAGCACGTGGTGCACCATATATGTATGTACCTTTCCAACGGCTTTATTTATATGAACAGACCAAGTAAGAGTCCTATTGAAAATCATACCAAGATTCTTGGCGGATTCAACATATTCTATCGGACTTTGTTCTAGATGGATCGTTGTTATAAGAGATATCAAGCTTCCTTTTATGTATCACAAGAGCTTTGTTTTTTTGTGCATTGAGACGTAGGTAATTTTGGGTTGACCAATCAAAAATACGTTGGAGATCTTCATTCATTAAAAATGTAGCTTCGTTTATCAAATTCAGAGGACGACTTAAATGAATTTGAAAGTCATCTGCAAACATGTGCATCGAGCAATGTTTTACAACTTTAGGAAGTTCGTTCACATATAAAGAGAAAAGTAGGGGACCTAGGATCGAGCCTTTTGGTACTCCGCATTTTACTGATAAACTCTTCTCCTGCTACAACTTGTTGGCTTCTCCCTTGCAAATAAGAAAACATTAGTTTTGTTGCAGCCAACGAAAACTTCTTTCCACTGTGGAGGGAAAACAGTTGAGGTTAGAATGGAATTAAAAACACTTAACAAAGGGAACCGATAAACATTATCCCAATTTGTATTTAAAACTTCTTGGTGCAAATTTGCATAACGAATGTTACGAAAATCTCGAAAAATGATTTAAAATCCATATACTTGTTTTCACATTTAGTCCATTGAAATGTTACATTGACCTTGCATTTAGTATAGGACAACGTTTTTTTTTTTTTGATGTGTAGTGTGCATCAGTCTGAGTATACGAAATCATTTTCGGGGCTGGAACCCCCCCCCCCATTTGGTCCCTATCTTGAAAAAGGGGTAAGAAGCCCCTTATCTCTACAATTTTGGTTAAGAGACTTTTTACCGTTAAATTTGAAATAAAGATATAGCCAATAATCGACGAACATTTTCAAAAAAAATTACTTTAAAGGGTTATAACTTTTTTTCTAGCAGTTTTATTGAACAAACATTCAAGATGTTTTTTGTAGATCATTTTATTGCGAAAAATTTGGTATACCCAGTTTTTAAATTCCATCATTCTACAATGGGTGCACACCAAGAAGTAACAATTTTTTTTTATTGTTTTTGTTTTTTTTTTTTATACACGGTGATCGGTATAATGAGCACCAAAAAGCTAGAGCAAGTAGGTTAAATTGAGGCAAGAAAAAAATCGTATAGGAGGGGGGTCTATTTCCCCCCATTTAGGTGGGTGGGGCAATTTTCTAAAAAATATTTAATATAATAATAATTAAATATTTAAAAACAACGGTTGAACTTTTCATTTTAAATTAAGTTGTGTTAGTGAATAGTTTTTGAAAAATTTATTTTTTTTTTTTTTTTTTTCAAAATTTCGAATTTGAAAATTAATTTTTCAAAAACTATTTACTATAATATACAAAATTTAAAATGAAAATTAAAGAAGAGATTTTTGGCTTTTCAAAAAAGTATAACATCATATTGTAAATTTAACCGTTGTTTTTGAATAATTTTTTTTCTATTTTTAGTCAATTTTTAAGAAACGGGGGGAAATAGACCCCCTCTCCTATACGACTTTTTTCTTGTCTTAATTTAACCTACTTGCTATAGCTTTTTGGTGCACCATTTTTTAATTTGGTTAATTTTCAGAGTTCACTGGAAACCGGAGTCTGTGAGCCCCATGTTTATGAATCCAGGGTTAAAAAAAAAACGTTGTCCTATACTAAATGCAAGGTTCGGGCAATTTTTTGTAACATTTCAATGGACTAATTGGTAAGTTAAGAATATAAGATCATGTTTAGAGAAACCCGGTGCGGCAAGTTGACTGTAAAGCAAAATTTTATTTTTATCGGACACACAAATTGAATCGATAAGGGTTGATGTAGAAAATGTAAAATGAGTCGGGAGAGGTGTTTACAGGGATCAAATCAATTGATTTCATATATTCTAAAAAATTAAATGACCGAGGAATATCTAGGAGATTAAAGTTAAAATCGCCGCAAACAATTATATTAGTAGCACTGCTGGCATGTTCTTGTAAAACATTATATAGTGGCTTAAACGGAGTAGAACTATTTGGCCTATAAGTGACTCTTATCAAGAATGTACCTCTGTTGCAGATTATGTCTACCAAAATAAGGCAATGAGACAACCCGTGCCCGACTTGCATACAGTTTGGCATCTCAGCGTATTTTGTGTGTACATTGCAACACCCCCTCCAACACGGCCAACTGTGTCGCATCGAAAAAGCTCATAACCTTTTAACACAGATAATAAACTATACAGGTGTAGCATCCATATAGGAAAAAATGTCCATGAAAACGAAATTCGTCCAAAAAAAGAGCTTTCTTAAAAGTTCAACTTCTTAGAGAAGGGACAACATTTCAACACGGAAAAAAAATGCACAATTTTATTTTTGTTTTTTTATTTCTTTTACTCCTTCAAGAGCTATGAGAAAAAAACGAACGGAAAAATCAAATTTGAGACAAATTTGATATAAAAAAAAATCTGAGTCTGGTATACGGTTTTCAAATCGAGGAAGAAAATCATCAACATCGTTAGATTTATGTGTATGTGTGTTTCATTATATACATATGTATTTTGCATGTGCGCTTCATGATATTTGTTAAGAAAAACATTGAATTTGATTTTTTGAGAATGTGGGAAAAAATAATTGAAATAAAAATTAATTTAATTAGGTACTATAAACAAGAACGTTTCATTCAAGGAATATTTTATGTCGGTTTGCACAGAGAAGAGGTTTTTTTGAATTATGTATTATTTTTAATAGATTTAATGAGGGTAGTTAAGTGGAAGAGCGTCGTCGTCGGTTAGCTGTTGATTTTGTATGTATGCAATTATTTTCATCTAGACGATGGCAGATCGAATAGCTTTTGCCTAGGTTAAATTCATTATTGGTCATATATCGGGGTGATGTTTGATTGAGGTAAATTTGTAAATTGTATGAGTAGTTATTTAAGGCGTGCTAAAAGAACTTTTTAAAAAATTTTTTTTTTTAATTTGGTATGTTTATGAAAAATCTTTTTTGTTGAGGTTATTTTTTGTTGATTTTTAAATTTTGGGGATTTAATAGGGTCGGTTTTAATTAAGGAAGGTTCAAAGATTAGGACGAAGCATAAGCTGCACAATTTTTTTAACTATTATAGTTATGAATATATGTTTATTAATATTATAATAATGGAAAGCAGCTAAACGCCTAAAAAGACCACAAATAAAAAATCCGCCTATCAAAGCACAAAACAGAAAATGGATTGCAAACCCGAAACAGAAAGCTGAAATCCTCGCGGAACATATCTCGAATGTTTTTAAGCCCTTTCCAGAAAGTGCAGTTACATTTTGTTGATAGAAACGACGAAATGGAAATTCCTTTTTTCACGCTCCAAGAAGTAAAAAGCATGTGCCAACACAAGCTATCAAATAAAAAAGCACAGGGGAATATTCTAGTAAATGCTCAGGTTTTGAAAGATATGCCAACAGTAGCCTTCAAAAAACTCAAATATATAATAAACGCATGTCTTAAGTGTGGCGACACATATAAACACATAACATAAATTTTTCAATAAAACGTCAAATCTAAAACCCCAATTAACTGAACGAAAAAGAATGTAAAAAACGAAAGAAAGACAAACTACTAGAATGTAAGAAAAGAAGTGGAATAGAATGAATCGGCAACTGACGTGGCAAGACGTGGCACCACTCGCTCACACCAAAAAATTATAAAAAGATATTTAGAATTAGAATAAAGTACATATTGTGAAAGTTTAAATTCTGTTTTTCTATTATAATCCGAAAGGGGATTATATTAAGCTTCGATATGTACCACATCATTGGAAAATTGCAGAAGTCATTGTTAATCCTAAGCATACAGGCCAATATCTCTTATGCCAATTATGGCAAAAGTTTTCGAAAAACTGCTCATGAAAAGGCTTAGCAAAGTAATAGAAGAAATGAAAACTAATCCCAACCCATCAGTTTGGATTCAGAAATAAACATTCCACTATAGACCAAGCGCATAGAATTACAGATTTTGTTGAAAAGGTATTAAAGAAAAACAAGTATGTTCCGCTCTATTTCTCGATGTTGCTCAAGCCTTTGACAAGGTTTGGGATTTGGGTACAAACTGCATAGAGATCCCCAAGGCAGCTCTACGAAAAACTGAAATCCCATGTTACAGACCGATTCTTTAGAGTACGGTACGAGCAAGAGTATTCAGAAATTAATAAAACTGAAGCCGGTGTACCACAAGCTAGTGGCCTTTGGACCAACAATGTATTTTTATTATAATTAGGGATATTCCAGTGGACAATTATGCTATCTTGGTCACATTTGCAGATGACACTACCATTTAAGTGCCTGATAAATGCGTTGTGAAGCCTTTTAAATGCGTTCTATCATCATCGGGAACAAAATAATGCTATACAAACAAATACTGAAACCAGTGCCTACGTTCTGTAACTCTCGCATCGACAAAATCAGTCGCGAAACGATCAAAATTGAAACAAATCGTATGAGTTTTGTTCCATTTTTCAAAGTTTCTCGACCAATTTTAACGAAGCAAGAGTTACAGAACGTAGGCGCAGTTTGGACGTATGGCATCCAATTGTGAGGTTGTACAAAGAAAATGAATGCTAAAACCATCCAAAAATAAAGTCCTTCGTGGAATAATAAATTCCCCTTGGTATATTAGAAATAGCGATTTACATCGTGACCTACAAATTTTCCGGTTGCGGCACACGTCCCACACTACTCGGCACCGAATATTACCAAGTGTCTTTTGAAAATTTCCACCTGTAGAGAAATGTTTTTTTGGATTTGTAGGTAGGTATACCTAATCTACCTATCAGATCAAATTTAAATATTTTATTATTATTACATATTTTTAAATTATTTCGTATTTGTTTCCTTTTACTAAACAATTCAAAATGTTGAAATGTATTAATAATCCCTAGAAATAAATTTCTTATATAAGAAACTGGAAGATGATTATCTAAATAAAATTAAAAATAATGTTTACCTAGCTAATCAAAAAATGCTCCGATCTAACGAATCTAGAATAGAATACAAAATCTACACAAAAAATAGAACATTTTTCCGTCTTTAAAAAAATAACCCCCACCACTCAAAAAAAATGTTCTACCTACCCACATAAAGAATATATCCAATATCCATGGATGCAAAGAAGAAAGTTCATATACTTTTTATTTTTTGTCGCCAGCCTCAGACGACCTTAACAAAAAATCGTACATACAACACAGTAAAAAAAAAACAAACGTAATCGCAATATCTTTCGTCTTCCTCTCGATCGTTGCTCACTGCATAGTATTGCAGAAACAAAAAAACACGTTTTTATTCAATTTTTCCCCATTCATTTCATTCCTATATCCTGAGTAACAGAGCAAGAGGGAAAACATATGAGCGAGCACGCAAGAGAGAACTTTTTCCAAAAGACAAATAGCTTTCTTTCTGTGCTTTACTATGAACAGGCAAAGAGCTTTCTTGCCTGTTGATCGTCTGCGTGGTGTAAAAATAAATTGGGACATTTTTTTCTATGGGGATGCTACTTCTGTATAGTTTATTATCTGTGCTTTTAATTTATAAATTTCACTCGACAAGAAACCATGTTTCAGAGACACAGATAACGTCTACTTTTGAATTTACGAATAAATACCTTAATTCGTCTATTTTAGGGTTAAGGCTTTGGGCATTCAAGTGACAAATGGTAAGACCTGCATGCTGTGCCTGAAGAACACGAACCATATTACACAGATTCCCATTAGCACCATTAGTCGTGGAAAAACCATCACCTTGTACACTACCCATATTCATGAGATAGTAGTAGAAAAGTTAGTAGCACTATTTGATTATTGTTAAAAAAAAGAATTTAACCAATTTAAATAACTTACCCTGACCAATGAAACTTTGTCCGATACGCTATTAAAATTTAAATACAACAAAGGAAAGTAAAAGAAAGCTAAAATAAATATTATTAAAAATAAAAATAAATAAATTATAAGTAATAAATATAGAAATAACAAAAAGGACATAATAACATTATTGTAAAAAGTATTGCTGAGAAAAGCTACGACGGCAACTCCGGATTTTTTCTTGCGATGATATTTTCATATTGTTTTTGTACGGTGATTGATTCTAGTATTTTATGGTTATGAATGGCGAAACTAATTCCATTGTTCTTCTCCCGCTTAGCGTAAACTAAACCTGACTTGGTGTATACTGAAAAAAGCTTTTTCTTCTTAAGCTGAATAGCAACTCGAAGAATGTCACGATTTTTCTCCATTAAGCTTTCGTTGATGTAACAGCTGGCATCTGAATCGATTCCCAGAGCGCGGGGATAAAGTTCTCTTTTTTGTTTTTTCCTGTAAATTGCAGCCGCACGTAAGACAGAGTCTCTTTTGCGCTGATCGACGAATTGTAATATTATTGGCGGTGGTGAACGGCTGTTTTGGTTTTTATGTGACTGAATGCGAAACACTGGATGGTATGACAGAGCTGATTTAAGGTCATAATAAGATTTTCATTGTCTAAGCATGGAACTCCGAAGAGATCAGCTTCGGCAACAAATTGTTTTCTTTGAATGACATCAACATTTAAATTAATTATTTCCATTTGTTTTTTAATATCGCATGATGATTTGGTGTTTGCTTCGTTTTAAATTTTGTCCACTCATTTGATAACGTCGGACACAGTTGAGGTGACATCTTCTAGCTGAACCGACCAAGTTTTCTTAAGTTCTGCGAGTTTTGATTCAAAGTCATCACAAAGCTTTTGGATTTCTTTTGTAAGAAAATCTATAAGTGTGGTACTTTGTTTATTTAGTCGGTCGTCCAATTCGTTAAGAGTGAGGGGAGGGAGAATTGTTTCCACTCCATCAGCAAGATCATGGGCAAATTGGCTATTGGCTTTAAGAAATTATCTTCGGATGTTTATCGTTTTTTTGTATCAGAGCCAGTTGGTGTTAACAGATGATCTTTTACTATCTTTCTCTTACTCGGGTCGCTGGCAGGGGCGGCAGCTGCAGAAGGCTTTATAAGTAATTGTGTAGACAGTTGGGTTTTGGTTTGGTTTCGTGTTTCGGATGGCATATTTGTGTTGTATACGTATAGGTATTAATATATATGTATATGTATGTTGTGAAAAGAAACAAAATAATTGTCACACTTTCACTTTGTTCTTATTTTTTTTTCTTTTTGGTTAAAGTTAAGTTAATATAAAATTTTTCAATAAAAAAAACAAATGTTCAAAGGTGAAACCGACTGACGATTCTTGGATGCATTTTTTAGTTTTATTTTAGCTGTACAACACTTGACTTTAGGTACTAGATCCCGAGCAAAATTCATCGCGTCTACACTCTTTCAATGCTCACCATACATATGTACATCAGGCACTAAAATGGCAGTATCATCTGCAAATGTGGCCATGATAGCACTATTGTCCACTGGAATTTACCTAGTATATAGCAAATACAGTCTTGGTCCTATGACACTTCCTTGGGTACACCGGCTTTAATTTTATTAAGTTCCGAGTACTCTCGCTTTTACCGTACTCTAAAGAGTCGGTCGGTAACATACGATTTCAGTATTTCGCAGAACTGCCTTGGGAGATACCTATGCAGTTTTTACTCAAGTCCCAAACGCCAAACCTTGTCAAAGGCTTGAGCAGCATCTAGAAATAAAGCGTTTCTTCAAGTGCCTTTTCAACAACATCCGTAAGTCGATGCACTTGGTCTATCGTGGAATGTTTGTTTCTGAATCCAAACTGATGGTTTGGGATTAGCTTTCTTTCTTCTATTACTTTGCTAAGCCTTTTCAGGAGCAGTTTTTCGAAAGCTATTGCCAATATTAGTATAAGAGTTATTGGCCTGTAGGAAGTTACTTCTGTTGGTGGCTTACCTTGCTTAGGAATAACAATGACTTCTGCAATTTTCCAATGATTTGGTACATATCGGAGCTTAAGGCTTGGAGTTTTTTGAAGGCTACTGTTGGCATTTCTTTCAGAACCTGAGCAGTAATTAGATCATATCCGGGTGCTTTTTTATTTGACAACTTGTATTGACATATGCTTCTTACTTCTTTGAGCGTGACGAAGGGAATTTCCAATTCGTCGTTTCTATCAACAAAATTTAAGTTATTTCTTCTGACGTGAAGCAGAAAATAGAATAAATAATAAACCCCTGGAGAAGTAAGGAATTCTTACGAAACGTTGGGTGAAAGAATGGAATAAAAGTTTTTTATTCGCATTCATATTTCAAACAGACCAAAACAGCCTACTAAAACATAATCATAAATAAATAAATAGAAAACAAACAAAACAAAAATTCTAGAATGATTAATCAAAAAAGAACCGGATAAATGCAAATTATATATTATTATAACTTAAAAAAAAAAAAAGAGAATTTTGTGATTAAATAATTAAGCGTTTAATTGGACTACCAAAGGGTTATCAGAAAAATCACGTTTTGTCAGAAAGACGTCACTTAAATTTTGAACTCCACTACAAATCAATTCAATACCTGTTTGATTGTAAAGATCATAAGTCGAGTAAGGTAAATTTAGCATCATTTTCAATTTTTTATTTTGGCACACTTGAAGTTTTTCAATGTGACACTTGGTACAATTACCCCATACCTCAATATTTAATAAAATTTATTAAAAATCGTAGCAGTTGTTTCTGAGCAAAATAGAATTTTCCTTAACGGTTTTTTGACATTTGTAAAAATAAAACGATTCGTTTTCATATTATTAAGATTTCAAAAAATAATTAAACTTTTGTAAAATTCAAAATCGAAAATCATAAAAATTCTATTAATATAAATTAATAACCATTTTTCATTGAAAAAAATACCTTTAAGATTTTCATTAATTGCTAAAAATGTTAAAAAAAAGTTTCGAAGGAATGTCCAACAACGCTAACAGCCCTATTCTGCTATTCACGTGGATCGTATATTCGATTCACCCATTCGATTCCCTTTCACACTGCCTTTGCATTCTGCTATCCATCGGGTGAACTACATTATCCCAAACCAATTTGACATTCACATAAACAGCTGTTCATGTCAAAATCTTGGATAAATTGTTTTGATTTTAATTTTTAATTTGATTCATCTTCGTAATTAAATTTGGAAATGGACAGTATTGGACTTTTTTTTCCAATTGTAAACAGAGGAATAAGAGAATCATCGAACAAAGAGCTACGGAGAAATGTTAGAAAATCGAAAAAAAAATATTGTGGAACTGCCGGACGAAACGTAAGTTCATTTATTTTCATTTTGAAATAATAATAAACCAATTATTTCAAAATCATAGGTTTACCAAAAACTTTCGGTTAAATAAAAGAGCATTTCTGTATGTATTGGAGATTGTTGAATCGTATCTTCCACCTCCGCAGCGAAATGATTCAATTTCAAGAAAAGAAAAATTCATTGCAGAAATTATTGCCGTAAATTGGTCTTTGTTTGTCGTTCTACCCCTAAAAATGTTAATAATCTATTATTTACAAACAAATATTCTAAATTAATCATAATAAATTAGTTTTTACTTACATTTTACTTACAACCAACCAGAAAGACGACGCATTAAATAAAAAATCCGCTACATTTCATATGCAGATTTGAATTGTATAGAATGAATGCGTTCACGTGAATAGCAGAATACCGCGCAGTATTACCGACGTTACCGACTTTAATACAGATTCACTTCGAATGAATAGCAGAATAGTGATGAGTGAAAATTATAGAAAAATTCCCCCCGATGAATAGCAGAATAGGGCTGTAAGTTATAAGTTTAAAAATCGACAAAATTTACTACAACGTGCATAACTGTGTTTGGGAATAACATAGTAACATCGTACTTGTAATAGAATTCTATTTATGTATGTTTATGTTGTTATAAATGAAAATATGTACAAACAATCAAAATGCAACAAAAATGTATGAAACAATATATATTGTTCAAAAATTCACCTAGCCAAAAATGCTTAAATCGAAAATGTTGTAAACATGGGTCTTATAATTTCTTATTTGCTTCTCGACTCCATATAATTTGTCTAGGGCAAGATACCCCGAAAACTGGAATTAATTCATTTGTTGGATTGTGAGAGCTGAATTATTTTTTTTTTTAATTTAAGAACCGATTACTAATACTAAAGCCTAGAAACTGACTCTTAAAGCGTGGCAACCCTATGTCTTGACCATATTTGGCCAGACAACCCAAGCCCATAGTGTTAGTTTAGACACTACCTAAAAACTGTATACTCGTTATCTGGAAACTCGATAAGGTTAGGTCCTAAGTCGGGATCTTCTACTATAGGATTGTGGTGTTCGCTGTGTAGCTCCTCGCCGCAGCCGCGGCTGTGCCGTCCTGCTGGGTCAGTTACATCATATACGGGTGCAGGCAGAAGTCCCGACGCAAATTTCACCAAGTTGATGTCTGCGAGAGATCAAGTTTTTGTGTCCGACAAGAAATCCACTCCTTCGGGTTTACCTGCACACTTTCGCGGACAATGGCGATGTTCTTGGTCAAGCGAAACATCAAAAGGTTCCAAGTTTTCTAAAATTTGATTTGAAATGTGAAATCAAAATCCTTTTTTTTCGGCGCAGGGACATAAGGCCCAGGGACATAAAGCCCAAATTTTGTTTTTGGGGCTTATGTCCCACTTGAGTGACTTGAGTGGGACATAAAGCCAAAATTTAATTTGGGCTTTAAGTCGCACATAACCCCCAAATAAAAATGTTGGGCGTTATGTCCCACTAAATAAAAACTTTACCAAATGATAAAAAGAAACATTCCATACACCCAACCTCGCACCTACCACAAATCTAATAGTGTGCCCAAGCAAAGGGGTTGGAAGGGGGCAGCATGCCCCCTATACATACCTCACTATTTATCTGCCGTAATTCTGGGTGCTAGCACACTAATTTTCTTTTAAATGAAACATCAACAAATTCTTATTATCATCTATGCCTCTTAAAAATTTGGGACTTATGTCCCATTGTTCACAAAAAATATTTGGGGCTTGGGTCACACTTGAGTGGGACATAAGGCCCAAATCAAATTTATTTCCCACTCAAGTGGGACATAAGCCCCCAAAATAAAATGTTGGGCCTTATGTCCCTGCGCCTTTTTTTTCATGTCAAGGACTACACGAATAACCCGTAGATGAACCAATTTCAAGACTTACAAATTTTGTTCGTTTATCCGCTTCACATGAATACCCCAAATGTAATTAAACCATTGAAATACAAAATATATCAAAATTAATTGAAAAAGTAAAAAAATCTAGAATAGAATTTAGCTACAATAAATTTTCATAAAATAATTTGGAACTTAATTTCGAGCCTTTGTGGAGACTCAATTGAATATGAAAAATAAAAGTCTTGGTAACTATTTGAGCGTATTAGAATCAATGTTCCTCAATTATTTATACTGTGTATAAAATTGCTTAAGTACTTACTTACTAATTTTCTGAATTTCAGCTATAGTATTAATACATTTTGTTTATTATTTTATTTCTTTTTTTAGGAAATTCAAACTCTGAAAGTACTCGATCTCGTTTTTGCGGAAACACATCAAGTGGTAGCAGTTCGAAACCATCTTTTTTGTCTGCTCTTAACCCAACCCGTTGGGGTCGTCAAGGATCTAACAATAGTTCTTTTGTCAAAGATTCATCTCCTGGAAATTGTGTTACAGGTAACGCGAATAAAGGCATTTCAAATGTAAATCGAGTGGCAGCAGTTAATCGCGAGAAAGCTCGCCAATGGGTACGTGAACAGGCAATTTCTTTCGTTAAACGCTATACGGAACAAGAGATCTCAATGTCTATTATATCCGGCTCCATAATATTATGTCGATTATCTGGTGTTATATCAAATTTAGAAGGAAGTTACAGTCAGTGCCTTGTAGCACTTCGAGAACTTAAAACAATTCTAATGGAAGATGACATTTCTCCGTTTGAAGTTAATCATTCGGGTTTGATTAAATCTTTGTTGCACTTTATGGCTGCGGAAAATGGTTTAGTAAGTCGTGATAAAAGGCTTCGTGCTTTCCTACATGAATTTGCAGGACTTCCTTTGGAAAGTGCTGTTAGTTACACTGTTATGCCAAATATCGAACCATCGGCATTTAGTGCACTTGTTGCAAAACTTAACGGATGTGTTACACAATTAGAACAGTTTCCAGTAAAAGTGCATGATTTTCCAACAGGAACTGGTGGCCATTCGAACATAAGTGCTCTAAAATTCTTCAATACGCACCAATTAAAGGTAAGTTAATTTGTATATTGTTATAGACTTTTTGTTTACTATTGCAAACTCAAATTAGTGTAATTTGCAACGTCATCCTGACTGCAACAATCTACGGCAGTGGAAGGGCGGCACTGTTAAAATTGATCCTTTAGCTATGGTACAAGCTATTGAGAGATACTTGGTATCAAGAGGATATGGCGGCATACGAGAAGAGTCAGACGATGATTCGGAAGAAGATATGGATGGCAATGTAGCAGGAGTTGTTATGTCGCACAGCGCGTTTAAACATAAACTGCAATTTTTAATTGGAGATAATGTATTGCCCTACGCCATGACAGTATACCAAGCTGTAAAACAATATTCGCCTCTTATTAATGATCAAACAGAAACAGACACAGAACCCGAAATATATTTAGGTAAGAAATATATGTTATATTTTCTAAGAACATTAACCAGCATATGAAGATCTTTTTTTCAACAAATTACAAAAAACCCTGAAATAAAAGTGTTAATAATTCAAAATAGAGTAAACGAGGTAATTTGGTAATTTGAAATACAACGTCTATAAAGATTTGCAAAAATATGAATTCACCACCATCCGCCATTTTGTTTAGCTTGTATAGGCAAACCAGAATGACAGACGAGGTTTCCAATCGATATAATTCATAATCTCTGCATCTGTGTTTCTTTCTCTTTCATTTGGTCTGTTTGGTCTGAAATTTCTTGCGAATTTTCGCAAATTTTCACAAAATTTCACAATTTAAATTAAGCTATGTAATAGATTATTGGAAGATGGTAACATCGTCGAGACTAATGAACGTATAACAAAGTGCACGAAATTTGATCCGCGTAATGGAACTGAGTCGTAGATAATCCAATTTACACTGCAGTCATTGAATACAAAATCACGACCACTATCCAACACTGTATAATACTATAAAAACTCAAACAGGTTATTAGTACCTCACACATGAATAATGAATGAATAGTATATTGGGGTATATGCACTTCGACCTGAAGATCTATTGTGATTTGTGCCCCCATCTAGAGCTGGAAGATGTTGCTCCTCTTAAAGCTCCTCCTCCAAATTTATTCCTTTGATATTATTATCGAGGTATTGCCAAGCTCATGCATACCAAAGTTGTTTGAAAATATAGTCTCTAAACATATTCAATTTTTCTTTAAATCAATAATTGTTCCTGAACAACATGGGTTTTGTCTGCAAAAGTCTACAACAACGAATCTTCTAGAATTCACGAATCAAATTAATATTAATATGCAAAATAAACTGCAAACAGAGGTTTTTTATGCTGATCTAAGCAAAGCATTTGATAGGGTCAGTCACTCTATACTTTTACTAAGATTAGAGAGTTACGGATTTCCAGAGTGTATAATAAATTGGATCAAATCGTATTTAGTAAATCGTATACTGTATGTAAACTTTAATAACTGTATTTCTAAAATTATAAATGTGCTTTCTGGAGTTCCTCAAGGCAGTCATATTGGACCACTACTATTTTTAAAGTTTATTAATGACATTGGTAAAAATCTTCTCTATTCAAAAATCATTATCTTCGCAGATGACTAGGCTATTCTATAGCTTCTCAAATCCAAGTGGATATCTGTTTTTGCAAGACGATATTGATAGAGCCTTTGAATGGTGCTCTTTAAATGGCATGGAACTCAACATAAAAAAGTGTAGAGTGATGTCATATAGTAGGAGGAAAAATCCTATTGTTTCTTCGTATTTTATTGATGAATGCTTACTTGATCGCGTGGACACATTTAATGATTTGGGAGTCTTATTTGATGTCAAACTCTCATTTAACTCCCACATTGACATCATCACAAGTAAGGCAAGAAGCCGCCTTGGATTAATTAAGAGGTTTTCTAAGGAATTAAATGATCCATATATCTCAAAAATCCTCTACTGTGCTCTTGTCCGTCCTATCCTTGAGTATTGTAGCTGCGTATGGTGTCCTAAGTATGATGTTTCAATAAATAAAATTGAAAGTGTTCAAAAACAATTTTTGTTATTCGTCCTTCGTCATCTTCCATGGGATCCAAATCAACGTCTGCCGTCTTATGAAAATAGATTGAATCTACTAAGCCTTTAGACGCTGAAGAAAAGGAGAGAAGTAAATAATGTTCTTTTCCTGTTTCAACTTCTATCTGGATCAATTTGTTCTACCTATATTCTCAGTGTGCTTAATATAAACTCTCGTCCTAGATTAAATCGCAATTCTGATTTTTTTATACTTCTTTTGCAAGATCTAATTATGGTTTGAATGAACCTTTAAATGTTATATGCATTGATTTTAATTATTATTATAATTGTATAGATTTTAATTTGTCAAAGAACAATCTTAAAAAAAAAGTTAACTTTATAATATTACTTTTATATAATTTTGTACTCAACTTAAACATATGTTTGCAGTTGAGAATGAATAAATAAATAAATATCTTCATAGATACCTCACGAATGCACTTTTTTAAAGTGGGTATTCAGTTCTATGTTTTCGGGGGTCTTCTTTGCATTTCTGAAATCATATTATTTATCGTTACTGAGAAAATCAGTATGTATTTTGTCGTCTATCTACAAAATAACTTATCCCTTAGTTTTGTTTTGTCGTAAACGCCATATTTTGGCATATACGACAAAATATCCATGTATTTTCTCGATATTTTTTGTTTAGTAGATATTGTTTTGTCGTACGTATATAGGCAATATAAAATTCGAAATGAAACAGAAGAATTGTGTGGCGTACGTGTATGTGAAATATTAATAAAACGATGGCTTCGTTTTGCACATGTATACATGGGTGGAATCGGCTAACGCGATAGTTGATAAAATCGACAATTTTGCTCTATGTAAGTGATTATAAAATCGACAATCGTGTTTTTGTACAGATACTAAGTGACAGCTTTGTAGGTGTTTTTTTCTGTTATGAACTCAAGTTAATGTTTGTACAAAGATCTTTATTTAAAACTAAATAAAATATAAATCAATTTCTTAGTTTCAAAATGGTGCTTAGCGTCTATCTTCTATAACTGGTGAATGCCGAATGTTCTATTCTATTCTTTCTATTCTACAAAACAACTTTGACATTAACAATTTCAGGCCAATCTCAATGCTATCCAACGCGGGTAAGATCCTCGAACGAATTATCTTGGACAAATTAAATGCTCCATCGGAAATTCCTATTGACTACATTCCAGATTTTCAGTTTGGTTTCCGGCGGAACCACTCCACCTTACACGCACTTATTAAATTTCATAATGACGTAACCTTGGGACTCAGAGATAAGCAATGCACTGTCGCTTGCTCTCTCGACGTCGAAAAAGCTTTCGACAGAGTATGGAGGGACGGACTCATCTTTAAAATCGTCTCTGCGAACTTTTCTCTCTATCTCACCAACATAATTGCCAGCTTCCTTACCAACAGATCCTTCTACATTCAACTCCAAGGCACAAAATCTAACACCCGCAACTGTAATAGTGGAGTTCCCCAAGGATCCATTTTGGGCCCTTACTTGTATAATCTCTTCCTCCACGATTTCCCTCACCTCTTTTCTGAAAACAACCTGTCCTCAACGAGCCTATTATACGCCGATGACACCGTGGTTTACGCTAGCCACAACCACCCGTCACTCGCCACCCTCCATCTCGAAAAGCATCTAAAAATCATTAATGACTATTACTCCACTTGGGGCATCAAATTAAACATCCCAAAATCAGAACTGACTTGCATCAGAAACGCCAGTGGGAAGGGCCCTCCTGGCGTAGTAAAAGAGAGCAAAAACCTCACAGTTCGAGTTAAAGATTGCCAATTGCTAGTTAAAAATAACTTAAAATACTTAGGGGTCAACTTCAACCACCTTTTCAAATTTAATAGCCACGCCAGAATATTCACCGAAAAAACTATAAAGGTCACCAACCTGCTAATGCCATACTTCAGGCACAAATCCCTAAGCAAAAAATCAAAACTTTTATTCTACAAAACATAAGTCAGACCCCTAATGACATACGCTTTTCCAATATGGTTTACTATTTCGCCCTCCGTAGCTCAACAAATGGAAAAATTAGAAAGACTCAGACTCTGTGCCGGGAAGAACTTTGAATCGCGAAACAAAAGATTCTCTAACAGATACATCTACAACGACACCACCACCGTTCCGTTGTTGAGATACGTTTTACTTCAAATGAAGAAAACAATCTCAAATCTCGAACTTTCCGAAAATGATCTTATTAATAACATCTTTTTAACCCAATCGGGGTCCTCTTGGGACGGCGCTGGTTACTTATCACCTTTCGGTATTTTATCAACGGCCTTCGATGCCTCTGAGATAGAAACGCCAGCGTTCTACCTCAAGGCATCTTCTAATCAAAACAGAGGCTAACCCTCTCACCGTCCGTCCTCCTAAAGACTCAAACAAAATAATATTTCATCAACTTAATTTTATGGCTTCTATTTCTACAGCCATTCATCACTTTTAACAAAATTTTCTTTATAAAATTAAAACTAAATTATAAATAAAAAAAAAAAAAAAAAAAACAACGAAATTAAGTTATAATTATATTGTAGGTATTTTATTCAAAAATTACTTTTATCTATTGCCGGGCGGCAGTACTTATCTTACTTTCCACTAGATATCAAACTTCTTACTCAGTCTATACTCTACATTATCACAAAAATGTTGTCTTGTAATCTATGAAAAGAAATTCACAATGTCAAAATTTTTTCTTTTTTTATACAATTTATTAAAAAACTCACCCAAAGTTCAAATCTCTATGTGATATTAATCTTAAGTAAACGTTCCTCTTGCTCATATATCTCTAAGTATCGTTAAAATTACCTTACATTAACTGACACCCTCTGTGGTATCGTTCATTAAATGTATTATATGTATTAATATTATATATTAATGTATTACACTCATAACTTAATGAAATGTCAATTCCGCAGCCAATGATAGCATTGTAATTAAAGTTTTTCATAAAGACTACCAAAAATAAAAGAATCTATTATACCCTCACGCATATCCGGTATATCTCGTTATACTCGCAAAATAAAATAAAATCTAACACCATCTTATGTATATCTTTGAGCCTTCTCTCTATATAAATTTAAAATCTTAAATGAAACAAATTCACAACAAATATTGTATATAGGTATGTACATACCTTTCCATAAAAAAAAAAAAAAAAAAAAAAAAAAAAAAAAAACACAGACAACCAAAAGGCTGCTTTTATGTTAGGTTTAGTTATAAGATATTGTATATGTTTGTATATATTGTTTTTGTTACCTTAGTACGTAAGGTGGAAAAAAAGAATAAATCCACAAGCTACTGTATCTCCTCTCTCTTTTTTTAGCAAGAGCAGAACAAACATTTTATCGATCGCCACGAGGCAAACATTGTATAACACATAGTAAAAGAAAGAGCAGGCAATACATTACAGCCGCCAATATTTCCATGTATAAACTGACATTTGAATTGTAATTTTAGTTTAATAGCCTTTTCACACCAAGCCCAAAACGCGGTTTTCGCGAAATTATCGGTTTTGGTGGAAAACCTAATCGAAAACTTAAGTTTTAACATACATTTTTGGTAAACCACAAGTTTTTGTAAACCACAAGTTTAATATAAAACCTCACGAAAACTAGTTGAAATTCAAAGTTGAACTAAACAAACAAACCTTACGAAACATCCAGCGCTCAATCAAATGTAAACAAAAACTGCTGAATTCTGCTGACAAAATAAATTGTGAGTGTGTTATGTAAATGAGATGTTTTCTTATTGATTTTGTTTGTAGGAGATGAGTTGGTGTTTGTGAAATGTCAAACGAAAACTTGTAAATGTTCAGTGTGAACGCTTTTCGTGTTTTTGAAAACTTTTTGCCTGGAATACCTTAATCAAATGAAAATTTTCCACAAAAAATTATATTAATAAATGGAGAACACTTCATCGGTCAGTTTCTTTTTTATTTAAACGCGAAAATTAAAATGCGACTTCCCAAAATTGCTCAAATGGTGTATACAACAAAACAATTCTCGGGCGACGATATGTAATTTGAAATTTAACCAACTTATTCAAGATTTTGGAAGTGGAGGATGCTGAAAGAATGTACAATACATTTGCTTGTAAACTTAAAGACATCTACATGAAATCAACAGTCATCAAAAAAGTTTCAAAAATACGAAAGAAAACAACCCTTGGATAACGCCGGACCTCATTGCAGAATGTAAAAAAAGAGACAAATTATACAGGAAATGGAGAAATAATGGAAGAAACAAAAATGAAACATAATACAAGATCTCACGAAACTAAATCAACAAAGATATAGCAACCCAAAAATCCTATTTTTATATAAACCGATTTATGGAGAATAGAGCAACTCCGCGAAAAACTTAGGGACTGATAAATGAACTCCTAGGACAACAACTTTACAACATGATTCAATTCACTTTCCAAGGACTTTGCTGAGTTTTTCTCATCACAAACTGCAAATATAATACATAAAATGTAATTTGAAAACATCAAAAAATACAAACCAACATATAGGGCCTTACCAATAATCAGATTTAGCGACGACTTAAATATTTCAGTAAAATTAACTTTAATTCTGGTGATCCCAAATAATGTATTATTCATGGAATGTTTAATTTTTTGAAGTCCATTCCATATATGATTCATTATTAAGAGTCCACTTGAATATTAAGGTCATACTATATTTCATTAGCTAGAGCCCATTCTATTATGGTCCATTTAACTGAAATATTTAAGTCGTCACTAAATTTGATTATTGGTAGGGCCCATAGAAATCACAATCTTTATATGTGCTACAAATGTTAGTGACGTTAACATGATTATAAAGTCACTTGGGGCGAATAAGTCACCTGGAATCGATGGCATCAGAGCAGTGGACATACATGGCGATTTGATTGCTCCAATATTGTGCAAAATAATTAACTTAAGTCTAACGGAAGCAACAATTCCAAAACAACTTAAGACTGCTGTTGTAAGACCAATTTATTGACCAAATAATTGACTAATTACAGACCAATTTCAATACTTCCGGTATTTGAAAAATGCCTAAAAAGCATTGTTGTATATAGATTACAAAGTTTCGTTGAAAAACACTCTCTTATTAACAAAATATAGTACGGATTTCAGAAGAACAAAAAAACAAGACAACTGCATGGTGAATTTGCTAACTGTGTGAACGAGAGTTTAAATAAAGAGCACCATTTACTTGTATTGTATATGAATTTAGAAGTGTTAGCAATATCGGGATTCGAGGTGTGATGACTGATTGGATGGCAGACTATCTTCACAACAGAACGTTTTGCGTCAAGATAAAAGATATTTACAGTGAGGCAAGGAATGTTAAATATGGAGTTCCATAATTTTGGCCCACTTCTTTTCATCCTTTATACCAACGAACTTCTACGTGTTTTTAAGCAAAGCATTCCTTTCGCTTTTGCTGATGACACTGCAATTGTTGTTCGCCATAGGTCTCTTGATTTGGCGACAATGGAATTCGACGCAGCTGTACGATCTGGTTTCACGATAACGGATTGGTAGTAAACGCTTCAAAATAAAATAAATGCGTATCCGAAGTCCACATTTCAAAAAAACCGACATGCAAATATACTTTAGAAATTATTCCTGTACAAACACGACCAACGAATGCATCGGAGTTGTTGATAACTACAAATATCTTGGAGTAGTTATCGATTGCCATTTCCTTTGGAACAAACATATATACAAGCTATGGACTGATCTGAGCCAGTTACGGTTTTTGAACAAAATGATTGCAATAATGATTGATTGAAAGATCGAATATTTGAACCAATCAATCATTGATTGATTCGATCTTGGCAAGAGTACGATAACTAAGGCGCCAAGAAATGATAACCGTTTTTTGTAGAACAGTTCAATACAAGCATTTTTTACTACGTTTGGACGGGAGGGGAAATTTCATAAAAAAAGTACTAAAAATTGGAAAAAATATTAAAAAATAAAGGAAATAATTGGAAAAATTTAGTATTTTACCTTTATTTAAAGCCTATTAGCTCTATTAGCTGAAAAAACGGGTTTTAAAATCAAAATTTGGAAAAAAAGATAAAAGTGTAATTTTTCAAAACTTTAAAATTATATATTATTTTTGTTTTCTGAAATTCATTGCTCTAATTAATTCTTAATCAAAAACTGAAAACTAGCCGGTTTTATGTCTAGTTCTTGAGAAAATTGCAAATTACAAAAACTTTTTTTTTATGAGATTTTTGTTTTTTTAAGGCGTATAAACAGTAAGGTTTATACGCAACCCCCCTGTTTCGAAACACTATAGGATTTGGGGTAGGTGCGAGGTTGGGTGTATGCAAAGTTTCTTTTGCATTTAAAGAATCTGGATTTTAAGAAACTTTGAATTTATCCTATATATCCAATTTCCACATTTGAAATTTTCAGATATGAAAATGCATTACTTATAAAAAATTCACATTACCTAGATACTACATCCGACTGCACCAAATTTATATAATTTCTTAAAATGTGTGTATCTTACATACCTATGTATACAATGCAACTGTAACGCTAAATTAATTGCTGTACTTTACTTACAAAGATGAACCTATCATCAATCCTCCGAATGATATCACCGTAAATACCAAAAACAAAAATCTCATAAAAAAGTAGTTTTAGTAATTTCCTAATTTCTCAAAAACTAGTAGACATAAAACCAATCGGTTTTTTGTGTTGGATTCAGAATTGATATTAGCATTGACAAAAAGTGGTTTAAACTTTTTTTTTTTTAATTTTGTGTTTGCTTGCGAATTTTTCAAAAGCTTGACATAAATAATTTAATTTAAATTTATGATTAAAGAATAGATTTCTGGCTTTAAAAATCGGTATAGTACTTCAGTGTTTCCGTTGTTTTTTAATAATTTTTTTTTCATTTTAAGTCATTTTTTTCTAAAATTGCTCCTACCTCCTATAACAAAAAATGCTTATTTTTGACCCCTCTACAAAAAACCGTTATCAATTTTTGACGCCTAAGTTATCGTACTCTCCCCTCGATCTTTTAAAATGAACGATTGGCACTGCTCTTATTCGAAACCTAACTTTGGCATATACGTAAAGTCAGGTATAACGGCTATAGCCGCGTTTTATTATCTAATGTAATGTAAAGAAAAAAAGACAGTAAGGGTGTTCAGTGAGGTTAACGCCTATAGCCGCGTTTTATTATCTAACGTAATGTAAAGAAAAAAACACAGTAAGGATATTCATGCAACGTCGGAAAAGCATTGTTAACGTGGTAAACATCTTTAAGTTTACGAGGACGTAAACGAACTGTCAAAATGTGTACGGGAAGTCTTTTCCAACAAATCTTAAACATTCCGACACAAATTTGTGCGTTAAAAGAAAATGGTGGTAAGCATGGTAAACTCTTGTTACGGAACTAGTGTGTCACAATTTTTCTTGATATTCAGCCCTATCACAAATTCTATCGAAATCGAAAATGTGCTACGAATCACTAAAAATGTATTGCAGAATCCATTCGTAGTTAATTCGTAGTGGAAAATCTATTAAGAATTTCGAAATGCGGGGAATTTGAACGGAACTATGACATCCCTTTCTACGACAACTGATTCTTGTCGTAGCTAAGTGAAAAACGATTGTGTTTCAGTAAAAAAATTAGTTATTTTTACAAATTCTAAAATTTGCAATGGTTGCAAACGCAAATTAATCAATTTTTATTTTGTTAAAAATTCTTTAACTATTAAAATAATTGAATGCCATGCCAGTTAGAAACAATTTACAAAGGAAGTCAAAACAAAACTATGCGGTTTAAAAAAAACTGAAGAATTAAAAGAACAAAAACATCACTTTTGAAACAAGCCGGACTAAAATTAGTTCCTCAGTACATTGAAACCACTTTATTATTTTTATAACTTTAATTTATTTTTATAAATTTAATTTATTTTTATAACTTTAATTTATTGTTATAACTTTAATTTATTTTTATAACTTTAATTTATTTTTATAACTTTAATTTATTTTTATAACTTTAATTTATTTTTATAACTTTAATTTATTTTTAAAACTTTCATTTATTTTTATGTTTTCTTGGAAAAAAATGCTAAAACACTCAATAAATAAACAAATATCAACAACACAATTTTTTTCACGATCTCTATCACTTGACAGCCTTAATAGTGCTCAGGGATTTTGGGATTTTTTTGCGATATTTATTTGGTCTGTTTGGTAGTGAATTGTCATGTCGTGTCTACACTAAAAATTTCTCAGTCATGAGTATCGCTGAACACTGATGGAAGAATATCTTTGAATTGAAACATTTGATTCTGAGCACCATGAACAATAAGTTCAATATTAAATAAATAAGAAGTTGCAAAATAAAGCACAAATTGCAATTTTAGTAATTAAATCTGCTTCAGCATCTTTGCTGTTATCAATCCACCAATTCAATAAGCATTTTTTGCGTCTAAGCTTGACCAATAAAACATTTTTAATTTTCATTTTCATCTACCTTACTCTTCAACGAACAAGCCAAAAATGAAAAAAATGGCATTAAATGGAACTTTTCGGATATGAAACATGATTGCTCACTACAATCTTTTCTTCCTGAATGTCACTTTCCTTTCCACCTCACCGATTTCACCGACAAACTGCTGTTACTACGTAGTGGGCAGTCACAATCTAAACAGGGTCATAGGTTAGGTTAGGAGGTGCGTGTCAGGCTCTGAGGCTGTTGCGTACACGGGGGCTTATTGGTCCATTGTGATCCCCTATAAACAGAGATAACACCTAAACTAGTGGTTGACATAGACTGGATCATTTACGAACCACCCCGTGCTTTCTATATATTTCCTCATGTTTGCCATTGAGACCTCCGTTAGATCGTCCAGTTCTCCAACAAACCTGTTTCCAAGTTAACGGAGGCGATTTGTTTGGAGGTTAGGGCAGTCGCAGAGTAGGTGCTTAATGGTTTCTATTTCCTCAACATCCTGACAGCTCCTACAGAAATCGGGTGCGTATACACCCAATCTAGTGGCCATTGCGCCAATGGGACAGTGTCCCGTTAGTACACCCATCTGGGTTCTGATATTCTTTTTACTCAGCGATAAAATATACAGAGTTTCTCTTTCGTTAATTCTAGGCCATAAACTTCTAGAGATGACGCAATCGTTCCTGGATATCCAGGAGTTGTTGATTTTCTCTTTCGTTATTAGATCTATCTTCCTTTTGATCACGCCAATCGGGACGTCCGGTCTCGTGTCTGATTGGCTACTTCTGCTTATTTAACATAGACCCTTTCCTTGCCAGAGTATCTGCTATGTCATTCCCTTCTATATTGCTATGTCCTGGAACCCAGCAGAGTTTGACTTGGTTGGAGTTGCAAATATTGTTTAAAATGTCTCGACATTTTACTACTGCCTTGGATATTGTTGTCTCACTGGCTATTGCTTTGATAGCAGCTTGACTGTCCACAAAGAATGTGATCTCTGACGAGCTCAGTTTTTCCCTGTGAACAATTTCGGCGGCCTTTTCAATAGCATACATCTCAGCCTGAAAGACACTACAGTCATCTGGTAGTTTTTTATATTATTCTCTAATATTAAGAGCTCCACAAAACACTCCAGCTCCTGTTCCTTCTTCCATTTTTGACCCATCAGTGTAAATAGGGATACCCTGTTCACCATGCCTTTCGGGTATTAAAACAGAGAAGTTTTTCCTAAAATCAAAAACGGGTGGTACGTAGTCAGTGGTCACATCAAGACCGTCATATCTTTGCAAGATAGACCCATGACCATAGGTGCTGTGCTTTCAAGAGTCCATTTCTTTAACTCGAATTGCACTTTTGACTGCTGTCCCCCTTATGTATTCATCGTGGAACGCAGTCTCCACTGACTTGCCTTTTAGGTAAGGGTGTTGAAAGATGCACAAGTTGTTAGTATTGAGAAGGTCCCTAACATGCAGATCAATGATCCTCTCCAGTGTCTTGAGGAGGAATGAAGAGAGACTTATCGGTCTATAATCTTTTGCATTCGAGTGTGTCTGTGAGACTACTTTGACTTTCCTCCAGCTGATAGGGACGTATCCAAGATTAATGCAACTTTTGAAGATGACCCTAAGCCATGGGGTGATTATCTGTACAGCATTTTTAAGAAATGCCGGAATAATCTCGTCTGGTGCAGCTGATTTAAAGGATTTGAACGATTAAGTCCACATAATCTTCTGATTTGTGATAATCTGTTCCAAATCTGGTACTGGTTGATCAGTGTGTAGAGAGTTTGGTTGTGTATAGCCTGAGTTATCGGGACTTATACATCCAGGGAATTGCGTTTCCATGAAGAGTTCAAGTGTTTCTTGGCTCGAATTCGACCATAATCCATCGGGATGTTTAATATATCCCGGAATCGTGGGGTTAAATGCGAGGATCTTTCGAAGTCTAGCCGCTTCACTTGTGTTCTCAATGGATTCACAGTATCTAGCCCATGAATCTTTCTTGGCCTTTCTTAATTCCTTGGTGTATGAATTAATTTCGGTTCTATACGAATTGCAGTCTACTTCTAGTTGGCTCAGTCTGGCTTTATTGAAAAGTTTTCTGACCCCTGTTCTTCGTTTCTTAAGTTCACTGCTCCACCATGGTGGGCTAGTGGGTTTAATGTAACGAGATATGGGTCTTTCAATGGCCAATTTCTTTTGGTGGATCGGTACGCTCGTTCAACCATATAGTGTAATCTGTCCAATTTGTTCTAGTTGGGTTTCTAAAAGGTTTTTTCTCATTTGTGTTTCTGTCTAAAGTGAAGAGTATCCTAAAGTAATCCGAGAAGGATTATTGAGGAGACTCTCCAATTTCCTACAGAGATTTTCTCATTAATACTCGTGAGATTGAGGTCTATAATTTCTTCCCTGGTGAAAATAAGTAATGTGTTACTAGACAGACGTGCGTGATATAGAGTGGCAGTTTAAGTTGAGTTTTAAGTGTTTTTTTTTTTATTATACCAAGGTTTTTGGACTTTAACATAAAGACTGTAAAATATATCTGCTTATACGTGTTCCATAAAATTGGACATTATTATTACTTAAATTAATTTTATTAAAATTAGATAAATTGATTTTTGCACTCACATCATATTTCTCCCGCTCATAAAAACTTACCACACCTAACCGTCAAGTTCCCCTGTAGCACACTCACATCAAAGATCTACATGGCTTCGATACGGGATAAATTGCGATCCACAGATTCCCCTCTGCCTTCAAACCAGAAAACCCAACCGTCATCACTTACACTACCACCATCGAAATCACCTCTGACAAAAATAAAAAAAAACGAAAAAGACTACCGAAAAAGCTTTTTATGTACAAACTGAGATGATTACGTCACAGATTGCAGAATCCGAAAAAAGAATCACTGAAAAAATTGATACTTAGGTTCTCATTTACATAACACACTCACAATTTCTTTTGTCAGCAGAATTCAGCAGTTTTTTTTTACATTTGATTGAGCGCTGGATGTTTCGAAAGGTTTGTTTGTTTATAGTCTTTTCACACCAAGCCCAAAACGCGTCTTTCGCGAAATTATCGGTTTTGGCGGAAAACCTAATCGAAAACTCAAGTTTTACCATACATTTTTGGTGAACCACTCTTCGCGTGAGTAAAATTTTCGGTGCAACTATTTGACGTTTCTCTTTTCTCCTGTCCGTTTTTTACTATTCTGCTTCATATGGTTTTGTTGTTCAAAGAGTAAATTTCGATGCAACGCACTGTTATTGATAGCCTTATAGGCTTTCCAGAAATGAGAATTCATCTTTAAAAACAACATATAAAAAAAATTATTGCTTTTCTTGACTGATATTCATTTAAAGGCACACAAACCTTTCTTTCTTCAATATATCTAATTATGAAAACAAAAATAAAAACAGAAAAAGTTTTTTTATTGCTTGAGCACAGCCCAACACGAAAATGAAAAATAAAGAGAACTGTCAAATTAGATTCCTGACTTTGGTTTCAACAAAGAAGAATTCGAAGAAGGCGCATGCAACTAGATTCATCGTTTAATAGCAGACTTATGAATTATCCAAAATCTCTGTTCTGAGCTTCACGAAAATTGGAGTGCGTTCAACGCTATGTACGTCAGTAACTAAACGTTGAGTGTTTATATACGAAATCAAAAAGTCGAGTTCAGTTTGGGTTGAAATGTGGTTAGTTGCTTAGACCATATAGTACATGGACTGCGCTTTCATTTTCCATGCATCATTACCGATTTTCAAATTTGCTTATGAAAAGTTAAGATCTATATAAAAGTACCAAAAAAAAAATGTTTGCTATCATCCACACCCTAAATTTGATGTAGGCTCTCGGTCTTTGAGGCATTCGGACGAATGTTGATGTTTACACATCTTAACCGTGAGTCCCGGCACTCACACTTTTTTTTGTAATTGTGTGTGTGGCATGTCAAATATGGTACTATTTTCTTGATGAAACCAGTGATAGTATGCATAGGGAAAAATTCCTAGAAGTATAAGTATTTTCAAACTATAAAACAACATTTTTTTTTAAATTTAAATTATAGTTATTTTACATATGTACATATATACAAATGTTTGTATTGTATTTGTACCAATTATCACCGACGTTCTGCATGCACGAGATTTTCGAGATTGTCGGAATTTGCAAATGCCTAAAACAATCAAAATACAAGTTTGGATTGTTTGGATTACTGTTTCAATATTATCTTTGTCTGCTTCTTAAATCGGAAGTGTTTGGTATACTTCAATTGATTTTTTTATAAAATTGACCCTACCTCCCAAACTGGGGAGATAGACCCTCCCCCTATACAATAAACCGTTATCAATTTTTGGTGCCAAAGTTATCGTACTCTCCCCATACAATGGTTTAAAGAACAGCAAAAACCTTAAACATGCATTTCTGTAAGATATGATAAAAGCAGTTACGTCACTTCTTGAAATGAGGGACGATATGTAGGTTAAGTGTTGCCGAGTTGAATATACATCAGTACTTAAATCTTATTTTTGAAATTCGCATACCTACATAATTTTTCGCAATTGATACGCGTTTTATTTTATAACAAATCGTTTACGACCTACGTACACGAGTAACGAAATAAAACTTTTTATGAGAAGAATTAACAAAATAAAGCTTTTAATTTAGTTCTTATTTTTATCCGTTGTTCTTAGGTACTATAAAAGACAATTGTCTTACTTGTGAACCTATTTTGAATAAATTGAAATTTTATATTTTTTTATAATCAATTCACCACAAATTTCCTGTCGCTTTTTATGTAGAAAATGCCAACATATGGGCTCACCAGCACACAATATACTACCGCCTCCTTGAAGAGCAGCTTCCGGTTAACGAATGGTCCAGCACTAGTATGGATAAAACTTCTACGACTTCTAAATCAACAACAGTTCCCTTGTCAAAAAAAAGTAACAGTAAAAGTTCATCTAAACTTATTAGAAAAAAAACTGACTTCTGGCTTGAAGGCGTTGTTCCCGAAATTGCATCACCATTAAAATCGTTCTTAGTAAAAGATCTACCTACCGAAATAGTTACTGTGCAAGATGCTTCAATTGATGCACTTTGCATGTTGCGGATTGTGCATGCATTAAATCGGAATTGGGAAAGTCTTTATGATTGTGTTCTACGTCAAAATATTATAAGCCAAGCCGATTTCATACATACAAAACTTACAGCTAAAGCTAACCGCCAACTTCAAGATCCACTTGTTATAATGACTGGAAATTTGCCACAGTGGCTGCAACAAATACCTATGGCATGTCCATTCCTCTTTCCCTTTGAAACTAGACATCTTTTATTTTATGCAGTCTCATTTGATCGGGATAGAGCCCTTCAGCGCCTTTTGGACACGACTCCTGATTTAAATTCTGTCGAAACTTCAGAACGTGTTGCTCCACGATTAGATCGACGTAAGCGCACAATAGCTCGTGAAGAAATTTTAAAGCAAGCTGAACACATCATACAAGAATTTGGCCACTCAAAAGCTTTGCTGGAGATTCAATACGAAAATGAAGTTGGTACTGGATTGGGTCCTACACTTGAATTTTACGCACTTGTATCAGCTGAACTGAAACGCACAGAATTAGGGTTGTGGAATGCTAATAATAGCTATAAAACAACTTCATCTTCATTTGTAGAAGTTGTAAAATCTAGATCAGCACATAAAGAAAGCCATAAACAAAAAATAGTATCTAATAACGAGGACGTCAATTTAAGGGCGAAAACACGAATTGAGGATAGTTCACGTACTGTTTCATCAAATATATCTGTTGGCAGGAATTCGAGCGCGAATTCGAAGGATTCAATCACTCTGAATAGTGCAGAATTAGGACAACGACAAAGCTCGGAAGACGAAAATTTTGTTCGAGCTGAAATAGATAGAGACACTAGTCTAACAGCTGCTGTGGACGTGCCTTATTATGTCGACGCAATTCACGGCTTATTTCCACTGCCCTTGGGAAAATCTTCTAAACTTGCATATGTATCAAAGGTTAAATCAAAATTCAAATTTTTGGGCAAACTAATGGCCAAAGCAGTAATGGATAGCAGAATGGTATGTTTTACATAGAGATTAAAATTAATAGCAACTAACCGCTTGAATATATTATAGCTTGATTTGGCCTTTTCAACACCATTTTATAGATGGCTCTTAAATGAAGAACACTCCCTAGGACTGATTGACTTAGCACGCGTCGCACCTGAAGTTCATAAAACGTTGGTACGCTTAAAAGATGTTGTTAAAGAACGTGAATTGATTAAAAAAGACCCAAATTTAGATTCTTTGCAAAAAACTGAAAAGGTGTGTGATGATTGATAAATCTAAAATTGTTTGTTAATTTTTAAAACGTTTTTTTAGATTGAGTTGTTGAATCTGGATGGATGCCTTATTACGGATTTAGGGTTTGATTTTGTTTTGCCTGGACATGCCAACTTTGAGCTAAGACGCGGAGGACGGGACATACCTGTCACGATTCATAATCTTAATCAATATATTTCTCTCGTATCCCACTGGTTTCTTATTGGAGGCGTTCAAAAACAGTTTGAGGCTTTGCGAGAAGGTAGGTGATCTATTAACACTATATTCTTTTTGTTCCATTTAAATTGTTATCAATTTTGTAATGAAATAATCAGTTGGAGGGATCATAATATTTTCATAATTGTTTATTATACTCATTCCAAGTGATTTGCAACTACATCGATAGTGTTAATACTTATCTTATGGTTTCAGTTGGTTTTTGCTCATATGAATACAGGTATTTCGAATCGAAAACAGTCGACCGAAGTAAATTAGAATCTGCCTGTCCTCGATTGTACCAATGAACTCGATTGTATCAAAATTAAAATTAAGTACAGACGATTGTCAGATCTTACAATTGGTCTGTTTGGTAACGTGAAATTTCTTGCGAATTTGCACAAATTTTCTCAAAATTTCACAATTTGCTGTCATGGAAAAAAACTCAGTTTTTGGGAAATTTGCTGGAAACAAAGTTTACAAACAGGCATAATATTGTCAAAACTGTTGTCTGACAATAATAATATTGTCAGAACTGTCAATGGTCTGACAATAGCTGACAATTGACATATTTCTTGAAAATTGTCCGTTCACACGGTTGGTAGATTTCGTCCCAAAGTCTGACAATTTGATTGTCAGCTCTTGTTTTACAATTTTCGGACAATAATATATCTGACAATATTGTCAGCTTGAAAATTTTCTGTAACTTTTTTCAATTCTCATTAAACTGATTAAAATAATCTTTATATCGATTTAATACAACACAAAATATTTTTTTAAAGCACAGTTTCAATATTTATTGAATTTACAAAAAAATAAATAAATGAAATACAAGTTATTGCGAGTTATTTAAAAACTTAAAATAAATCATTAGAATCGGTTTAATTTGACACTTATCTTTTATAGATGAAAACCGATGCGCTTTTAGGTGCCATTGCCACATGCACTTACAATTTCATTACACAAAAGTACCCAGAGCAAAAATAAACAAACACAGACCGTGTAAAATACAACTCAACGAAAAATGATAATGATAAAATATACCCACATAACTCTCCAGCCTGCAGCTGCATTCAACATTTCTTAAGATATGTCTAGACAAATAACAGTTAGCCGGTACCTATAAATTGCAAGCACGAATAAGAAAAAGATAAAAACTTTTACAAAAGAAATTCACATTATAGAGTGTGAAAATTCGAAGTTCACATTATAGAGATGACAATGTAAATTTTTGGCGATTCAAATTTTAGAGAAATTAGCATTATCGGTAATTCACATTATCGAGTGACTACTGTACATAGATATTATTTTCTTTTTGAGTTTATTTATTCAGTTGTACAAAAACTACAAATTTCCAACACAAATGTTTTTTGTATCTCTCTTTAACCAACTCGACTCCAACCGATAGGTTTCATTGACATTTCGGACAGTGAAGAATTTGTCAGCAATTGAAAGATGTTTTCAATGAAAACATCTGACAATGTCCTAATCGTCTGACAATGATAAAAACTGTGTTTAGACGTTTGTAAGATACCTGACAATTTTTTGTCAGATTGTCGTCTGACAATGACGTATGTGACAATATTGTCAGACAAAATTGTGGGTTCAGACGATTGAAGACATTTGGGACAATTTTCTGACAATCGTCTGTAATTATAGCTTTATAGTCTAGTCAATTTGTTGAGGAACCAAGAACTAATTGCAATACAATTTCTGTGAATGTGGTCGTATTGCAAATTTTACATAGAAAACGATGGTGAAAAGTCTACCACTCTGCGAAGATGCGTTTATACATGGCGGATTTTTCAAAATGGCTGCCCGTTACTTGCTATTCTTTCTATAACTGTTTTAATACCCATGTTGGATATCATTTTTTATGTTTTTTGGGGCCGGGAATCCAAAAATATAGTCAAAAATATTTTCTGATGAACATTTGATCAAATAATCTGGATTTATTCAATACAAAACGGCAATTATGGCAATCACAGTTTGAGATCATTTTTAATTGATCACGGATGACCATGGTACTTTTCATGGGGTAGGTATGTATTATCGCCACTGTGACTGCAAGTGAAAGATTTTCAAAGGTTACTTAGAAACGTCAACACTCATTTGAAAAAGGAGGAGTTAGGAGTTAATCCCAATAAAAAATTTCATTCGCAGACGAGTTAGATGTGTTTCTTAAAGTATAACCATTAAGGATATCGCGTAAAGTTACTCATCTGTATATTTTATTAAACTTCTTACATCTAGTCAACGACTATGTTCCGGGATGGCAACTACTAGATAAAGGTAACCATCTTGGTGTATCATCTGATATTCTTTCTATCGGATGATTAACATGGATTCAACCATGTTGACCATGCCAAGAGATGTAGCGAAATTCCTATCATTACATTCGACGAGCCCCTTTTCCACAAAGCACTTAGCACCATAGCTAATTATTCATATGATAGTCCTTTAAAGGTCATTGTGAGACTAGGTGTACACAATCACATAGACAAGACGTCATCAACAGCAGATAAATCTAATCATTATGTAAAGACATCAAAATACTGCTATCATTGGGGATAGGAATCTATATGCATAAAATGCGGCAAACGCAATCACTGCTATTATGTGCAAGAGTAAGTTCCATGTAAGTTTAGTAAATGCTGGAGAAAGAGAAGAACTAGACCTATTTTGGGAACAATAAAACAATCAGGAAGCGAAAGTACCGGTAGTGATCTATTGACTGTAGACTTAACTATAAACAAGAAAAAAGTTAGTTGCTTTTTAGACACCGGTGCGCAAGCAAATGTTATATTGGAAAAAACATTGAAAGTTCTTATGTTAAAAAATATTAAACTTAAGCCTAGTATTTCTAAAATTGTTTACTATACTGGTGAAAATATTGCTAATAATGGAATTAGTTACTTAGAATTTAGTTTAAATAATAAAACAGATAATATTTAATAACTGAATTTTATGTACATAGATAGTTAAAAGAAAATGATTAGATTAGATTAAGATTTATTGCAATTTTTCTTGTTTAAGTTACAAATTTATATTACAAAATCAAATAGCATGGCTTCGCCGTCTGCCTGATTGACATAAAGTAAACATTTAATTACAAGTTTGCTTTTTTTTTAATGATTGTGTTCCAATTATTGGATTAAAAATATGCAGAGTCAAATCTTCTTTACAAAGTTTTCAAAATAAGTAATAATAATATTGGTAATGATTTATTTATTTATTTATTTATTAACTCAGCTAATTGCTAGCTTTGCAGGTTTAAATTATATAATGTACATGTTATAAAATAGAAAAAAAGTTGATTTAAATGTACTTCAAGTATTAACAGTTTGGTTGAACAAATTAGTATATTTACTGTTGAAAAAATTAAATAATTTAAACATTTTGTTGAGAGAAAATCGTTAATAATTAGTCCGATAATTTGAAATAAATATGCATCCCGAAAAACTCCTCAAGCAGAATGTACAAAGAGTCTATGTTTCCGTTTATAAGTTTCACAATGAAGACAAAAGATAAATACAAGCGTCTGCTCTCAAGACTAGGCATGTCGATCAATTTCAGTCTGTTGTTATAAGGCGAGAGTTCGTAAGGATTTTCCAACCCAATCCTTTGAAGGCAAACCTCAGATTTTTTTTGCGATTGTTCTTATGTGGCTTTGTGACAGTCATAGTGGGGTGACCAAATCTGACAAGCAAATTCAATAATGGGCCGCACAAATGTCTCAAAAAGCTGTTTGATAACAAATGGATCAGAAAACTGCCTTGACTATCTCTTTATCCACCCAAGAATTGAATTCGCTTTATTAGTTATGGGTTAAGGGTTCAGTTTAAAATATTTCAATTACAAAAATAAAAATCATCAAAAACTTAGAATTTATATGATTAAATTATAGTTAAAAAAATTTATTCAGGAGTGAAAAAAACACGTCAAACACTAAGAGAATTCAGTGATGTTTTCGAAGGCTTAGGTCTTTGCCAGAAAAAATTAATTTAAGAGTTAATTCAGATATAAAACCTATAATTGATGCCCCAAGAAAGTGCCATTTAAATTAATGCAGGAGGTTTATGAGCCAACTTTATGGGTAATTTCCGTTGTTTTAGGGGAAAAAGCTTATAAAGAAATATGAGTTTGCCTGGACCCTAGCCTTAAATAAGGCTATAGTACGTCCGCATTTTGAAATGCCCCATTTTGAATACATTCGCTCACAACTAGCGGGTTCTAAATTTTTTAGTCTACGTGATGCAAATTATGGTTTCTGGACGCTTGAGCTAGACAAAAAAGCTCCTTTCTTTGTACATTCAATACTCCATTTGGAAGAAATAGATTTTTAAGCATACCCTATGGAATCAATGCGGCTTTCAAAAATTGCATGCAAAGAAAATTTGGTGATTTACCTGGATTAATAATATATTATGTTGACGATTTTTCAGTTTTTGGTAATACAAAAGAGGAGCATGACCGTAATTTAAGATGTGAAATATGTGTTTCAAAGATGAAGTATTTAGGACATATTTTTGAGCCAGAAGGAATATATTCAGATCCATCAAAGTTAAAAGCCGTCTTGTAATAAAGATTTACAGAGATTTTTGGGAATGGTGAACTATCTTGACTGATACATTTATAATTTGTCAGAAGAAACATTAAGATAAAAGTTGACAATGTTCACACCAACAAGAATTTTAAAAAATAAAAGACTTGCCTTGTAAAGCGCCAGTATTATATCATTTTGACCTGAAAAGGCCAATAATACTTTCAGTAGACTCATCTAAAGATGCAATGAAAGCGGTAATTTTGCATGACCGAAGCCCTATAGCATATGTATCTACAACGTTAAATGAGGCTCAAAAGAATTATTCGCTGATCGAAAAAGAACTTTTAGCAATATATTTCGGCTGCAACAAATTTCATAGATACCTTTATGGTCGAGCGTTGGCCAGAAAGGAACAGTTTTAAAGGCAGGGAGCGCAACCTTATTTCCGTATGAGGGGGGAAAATTACAATCATTATGACTTAATTTTCAGAAACAAAAGTCTTTTCATACCCAAATCAATGAAAAAAGAGATATTAAATAAAATCCACGAGTCATTTTGGCATAGAAAGTTGTTTCAATTAAACAAGAGATATTGTGTTTTGGCGAAATATTTACAACGATACAAAAATTATTGTTTTAAATTCCCAAGCTTGTGGAAAATATAGGCCATCAAATACAAAAAATGCCACTTACTCCTTATCCACCAATAAATCTTCCATGGGAAAAGATAGGTATTGACCTTTTTCATTTCAAAAATGAGGTTTACCTTTTAGCTGTAGATTACTATTCTAAGTATGTAGAAGTTGCCAATCTCAAGAGAAATCCTACTGGTAAAAATGTCATAATTCACCTTGAATCGTTTTTTGCTGGGCATGGAATACCTAAGATTCTTATGTCTGATAATGGACCGGCTTTTAAAAATTGGAAAAGTATTACAATTCTAATGCAAGAATATTACCAAAAGTTGTGTTAAACGATGAAGTCCTCTTTAAATGAAAGCCTAATGATACTTGGTCTCCGGTAAAATTGTAGATCAGTGTAAAGAACCTAATTCGTACATAGTTTAAGATCTTTTCGGAGAAGGACAATACAGACAAAACAGGGCGAATACTATTTTAAAAAATAGTTCTAATGAAAATATGTCATTTGAAAATAATTTGCATCTGGATAATTCTAATAAAGAATCAAATGAAAATAATGAAAGCCTAAAATCTTCTGGCAAAACACCTTCGTCAGTCGAAACGGTAGATACTCCAACTACAAGTACAAGTTATAAGACCAGAAGAGGGAGAATAGTAAGAGAACCAATGAGATTTCCACTGTAAATAATTATTTTAAAGGCATTAAATAAATGAATAATAATAAATTATATATGTACAACGTACATACTATCATAAATGTGTTATAATTGAACCACTATTAATACATAATATTTACTCAAATAAAATGTTTCTATGAATTGTTTTACCTTTATTTTTATTAAAATGAAATTAATATATGTAAATATAATATTTCATTGAATTGTTTTATGTTTATTTTTATTTTTATTAAAATTAAATTAATATTAATTTAATATTTTAATGAATTATTTTACGTTTATTTTTATTAAAATAAATTTTAAATAACACTTTTGTTAGATAAAAGACACTTGTGTCTTCAATATGGTCTCCCTCCACAACACAATATGCCTGTTTGGTAACTTTTTTTTTCAACAAAATTCCAAAAAACTGAGTTTTTTTTCTATGGGTTTTGACAGCAAATTTTGAAATTTTGTGAAAATTTGTGCAAATTCGCAAGAAATTTTACGTTACCAAACAGACCAAATAATATCATTTAATATGTGTACAGGGTGTCCCGAAATCACCGCCACAGAAGAAAACCATGAGTTTCTGAGGTCATTTCAACTTATGTATGTATTAAAATAAAACAGGCAAATTAAAATAAACGAGGAATAGCGTTATTCCGTGGACTAAGTGCAAAATGTAATGAATAAAACAAATTGTCTACTAAGTGACGTGTACTAAGTTAAAACACCGAAGAAGGTGATTTAGCGAAGGAATAAAAATCAGATATGTCAAATATATTCCGAAATGAAAAAAAAAATTAAGTTGAGAATGGAGATTACAAATTTAATATATTTAATCAATCTGTCTATATTTAATACGAATATTATTTCCAACAAACAAAAAAAGAACATATACCTGCATTTATCTCGATGAATACACCAAACACAGTAATAATATACACATATACCTACAATGCACATATTGCTCCTTTTAAAGGTTTTATTTTTTTAATAACTGTGATACTAAATAAATAAATTCATTTTAAATAAACTAAAACACAATTCATAACAAAATAAGTATGTAACTAAAAATAAAAAACTCTTTGTAAATTCTTTAGCTCCTGTTCACGACTGTAGTTCCATTCCAATTTTATTATTTTGACTTTTTTCTCACAGCATGAGCTGTTTCAATTGTATTAGTTTTATTTTCTCATAATGTTCTGCAATTATGTGAGGTTTTGTTAGCTCAAAAATCTTTTCTGATAGGATGAGTCCGAATTCTATAACGTAGTTTATAAAAGTAAACAACATTTATCTGAAGAATATTATAATAATCGGCCTTATCACAGGCCCCGTCGTATCAGATTCGTACTACGAATCCCGGAAAAAAGTATTAAACCTGCCGTTGTACCAGCAATATTTCCAAACCAATTCAATGGTCGTGAAAAGTTATAGCGATAGCCCACAAAATCGAGGCAATATTTTTCGTACGACGACGATGCTGTGACACTTTTTTCAAGATTCGTAGTACGAATCTATTACGACGGGGCCTGTGATAAGGCCGAATATCATCTTACGTTTACACAACACAAACAATTGAAAAATGATAATGATTTTGACAGAAATATATTAACAAAAGAATTCTTAGGTGCGTTTGGTAACGTGAGCTTTTTTTTTTTTTTTACAAATTATCACAATTTTCTGTCAAAACCCATACGAAAAAAAAACAAATTTACATGACTTGGTAAAAATTTCAAGGTACTAAACAGGAATCAAACATATTGAATATTTTCATAAGGATTTTTGGTAAACGTCACTTAACTATTCCACGAACATTTTGTTTTTATTCATGGAAAATTTTAATCCGTAGCTTAACTCTTATTCCTTGGTTTACTTACCTCGTGGAATAAAGGTGGAATAAGCATTTTTTATTTATTTGGCTGTAAAAATAAAACTAAATGTAAGTAAAAACATAAAAATAAAAATATGTACAAATCCAAATAAATAACTTATATCCAGGTGTCCCGAAACACAACGTCGAGCGGGGACTATTTGATAGGGTAGGTTGTACCTGTATTGGGAAAAATAAGAAAAAAAATCCATCTCGCTGGGTTAAGTAATAATAGCAACATTTAGAAAAATAGTTAAAATGATACCCACGCCACATTTGTAGGTACTGTGGTCACAAATATCCAAATTTTGATGTGTTTATATTTTTTACGTAACTTTAAATAACCATCACAATCACAAATCCAAAAATAAACATTTTAAGTTTTGTAAGAAAAATAAAGTTTTACTGAGTCATGGTTCAAAATAATTCTGAAAGCTAACTTTCACACCATATTTAAAAAAAAAAATTTACTACACTACCCTCGGCAAGTTATTTACAAAACTTGCCCATTTTATCAAGACCCTTAGTAATTGATCGCAATCAGAAATCCAAAAATAAACATTTTAAGTTTCGTAATAAAAATAAAGTTTGACTGAGTTATGGTTCAAAATAATTTTGTAAGCTAACTTTGACACTTCATATTTTTAAAACAATGTACTACACTACACTCGCCAAGTCATTTTAAAAATGGCCCACTTTATCAAGGTTTTAAAATGGTACAAATCTTGGTACTTATTCATTCGTAAAAATTATTACTTTATTAATTAAAAAACGACCTCAGTTCACTTCAATCACTTTTACGTGAATAAATAATGCTTTGTTGTACTCAAAAATCGGTTTTACAGAGGTGCATGTTAGATAAACAGAGGCACTAGAATAAAACACAATTTCCCGTAAATTAGAGTGACAGATCTACATTACATACGTAATGTACGCTACGATCTACGTTCAGTATGCTACGTTCCTTTTTTTACTCGCAACTTCTCGTAATCGTTGAAAAATGGAACAAAACTCATAAGATTTGTTTCAACTGTCATCGTTTCTCGACTGATTTTATCGATGTGAGAGTTACAGAACGAAGGTACTGGACTCAAAAGTGTTGTGGAAATTGTGTTAGTTATCATCTGGTAATGGGAACTAAAAGCTTCACTATTTTTTTTTAATAATAAAGTTGACTGACAGGCTTACAGATCTATGGTTTCCGAATGCAAATAAAAAAAACAATTCCATTCTTTCCCGACGTTTCGTTGGCTTTTTACCAACTTTTTCAAGGGATTTTATAGCATTTGTTTATTTATTATAGATTACTATAAAACAATTTTTTTATATAAATCACTGAACATTTTTTTTAACAATTTTTCTTACTCTTTACATAACAGGAATAATAAATAAATAAATAAAACTCAACTTTAAAAACTAAACTTGACCAACAAGAACTTAGATGCTAATATCACAGAACTTTTTTAATGGCTACACTGTAGTTGGATTTTATGTTGTCTTTGTCTTATTTCGTGTTCATTGCTTTCGTCAGTCTTTCTTCTCAAGCTTTCTAATGTATATCTAGTGTTTCCCCTCTTTTCCTTGTAAAATATTTTCACATTATCAAAATCAGCTGTGTGGTTGGCCTCGTCTATGTGCTGAGCTAAGCATGTTGTTGTGTTTGTTTTCTTATGTCCGTCTGATGTTCAGCCATCATTGTTTTGCAAAAATCGACTCTGGAAGCATAAAATCACGAGGTAGCAAACTTTTTATCCGATGCACATGGTAAGGGTGGTAGTTTTTTTGTTTTAAAATTCGATTAGCAATGCTTTTCGGTATTCAAGTGGATCTTTCAATCGCACGTACTGAAGAGCTGGGATCATGCTGTGTATTTGAAATAAAAGCACTATTAGCACAGATAATAAACTATACAGATGTAGCATCCCCATATAAAAAAATGTCCCAATTTATTTTTACACCACGCAGACGATCAAAAGGCATGAAAGCTCTTTGCCTGTTCATAGAAAAGCACAGAAAGAAAGCTATTTGTTTTTTGGAAAAAGTTCTCTCTTGCGTGCTCGCTCATATGTTTTCCCTCTTGCTCTGTTGCTCAGGATATAGGAATGAAATGAATGGGGAAATGAGGAAGACGAAAGACATTGCGATTATGTTTGTTTTTACTGTGTTGTATGTACGACTTTTTTTTAAGGCCTTTTGAGGGTGACGACAAAAAATAAAAAGTATATGAACTCTTTTTCTTCTTTGCATCCATGGATATAGGCTATATTCTTTATGTGGGTAGGTAGAACATTTTTTTTGAGTGGTGGGGGTTATTTTTTTAAAGACGGAAAAATGTTTTATTTTTTGGGTACTTTTCGTATTCTATTCTAGATTTGTTAGATCGGAACATTTTTTGATTAGCTAGGTAAACATTATTTTTAATTTTATTTAGATAATCATTTTCCAGTTTCTTATATTAAGAAATTTATTTCTAGGGATTATTAATACATTTCAACATTTTGAACCTGTTGTTTAGTAAAAGAAAACAAATACAAAATAATTTAAAAACATGTAATTATAATAAAATATTTAAATTTGATCTGAAAGGTAGATTAGGTATACCTACCTACAAATAAAAAAACAATTTTTCTACAGGTGGAAATTTTCAAAATACACTTGGTAATATTCGGTACCGAATAGTGTGGGACTTGTGCTACACTAAAACCACCGGAAAATCAGGACCAATCTATGAAAGATCGACAATTATTTTTTCAATTCAAAATCGCATTGGGAGTTTAAAATTAAAATTTTAATACTTTCCCATCGCTTTTAGACCATCAGCTCATGAGGCTTTGTTCTTCTCCTCGAACATTAGGCGTGTTTTTTTTGCAAGCCCGGGGGGGGCCACCGGAAAATCAGGACCAATCTATGAAAGATTGACAATTATTTCTTCAATTCAAAATCGCATTGGGAGAAGTTTAAAATTTTAATACTTTCCCATCGCTTTTAGACTTTGTTCTTCTCTTCGAACATTAGGCGTGTTTTTTTGCAAGTCCGGGGGGAATTGGTTGAAAAAAACGACAGTGGGGATTAGCGACGCCATGACAGTAAAAAACATGGATTTTGCATACAAACTATCGATAACATGTAAGCAATTCATGCCGGTAACACAGTTTTTCGGTGCGCTTAAGTTAAACCCCGAGAACTCTCCGGGATTAGTTGTTGTTGCATTTAATATGTTAATTGTTTAGCACCGACGTCGTTTTTTTCATCCAATTCCCCCCGGGCTTGCAAAAAAACACGGCTATTATCTCTTACATTTAAAACAGTTTCTATCTCGGAGTTAAAATGACTATGCAGTCGCTGATTACATGAAACAGCGTGTTTTCTAATCACTTCAGAAACCTTTTCTATTTGTAGGTCACGATGTAAATCGCTATTTCTAATATACCAAGGGGCATTTATTATTCCACGAAGGACTTTATTTTTTGATGGTTTTTTTTAGCATCTGTACAACCCCACAATTGGATTCCATAAGTCCAAACTGTGCCTACGTTCTTTTACTCTCGCATCGTTAAAATTGGTCGCGAAACGTTGAAAAATGGAACAAAAACTCATACGATTTGTTTCAATTTTTATCGTTTCTCGACTGATTTTGTCGATGCGAGAGTTACAGAACGTAGGCACTGGTTTCAGCATTTGTTTGTATAGCATTATTTTGTTCTTGATAGAACGCATTTATCAGCCTTCACAACGCATTTATCAGGCACTTAAATGGCAGTATCATCTGCAAATGTGGCCAAGATAGCATAATTGTCCACTGGAATATCCCTAGTTTATAATAAAAATACATTGTTGGTCCTAGGCCACTTGCTTGTGGTACACCGGCTTCAGTTTTATTAATTTCTGAATACTCTTGCTCGTACCATACTCTAAAGAATCGGTCTGTAACATAGGATTTCAGTATTTCTTAGAGCTGCCTTGTCAAAGGCTTGAGCAACATCTAGAAATAGAGCGGAACGTACTTGTTTTTCTTCAATACCATTTCAAAAAAATCCGTAATTCGATGCGCTTGGTGTTTGTCAAATGTTTATTTCTGAATCCAAACTGATGGTTTGGGATTAGTTTTCATTTCTTCTATTACTTTGCTAAGTCTTTTCGTGAGCAGTTTTTCGAAAACTTATAAGAGATATTGGCCTGTAGGAAATTACTTCTGTTGGTGGCTTTCCTTGCTTAGGAATAACAATGACTTCTGCAATTTTCCAACGATGTGGTTCATATCGAAGCTTAAGACATGCGTTTTGTTGCGGCCACCTAACTGCACTTTCTGGAAAGGGCTTAAAAACATTCGAGAGATATTCCGCGAGGATTTCAGCTTTCTGTTTCGGGTTTGCAATCCATTTTCTGTCTTATGCTTTGATAGGCGGATTTTATATTTGTGGTCTTTTTAGGCGTTTAGCTGCTTTCCATAATTATTATAATACATATTAATAATTATATATTAATAATATAATAACTAAAAATCGAAATATTTTGTATAGGTATCTAATATCTGTACATTATATAAAGTTTTGAGCAAAATTGTGCAGCTTATGCTTCGTCCTAATCTTTGAACCCTCCGTTATTAAAACCCACCCTATTAATTCCCCAAAATTTAAAAATAACCTTAACAAAAAAAGATTTTTCATAAATATACCAAATTAAAAAAAATAAAAAAAAGTTTTTTTAGCACGCCTTAAATACCTACTCATACAATTTACAAATTTACCTCAGTGAAACATCAGACCGATATATTACCAATTATGAATTGAATCTAGACAAAAACTACGTCTGTTTGGTAACGTAAAATTTCTTGCAAATTTGCACAAATTTTCACAAAATTTCACAATTTGTTGTCAAAACCCATAGAAAAAAAACTCAATTTTTGGAAAATTTGTTGAAAAAAAAGTTACCAAACAGACATACTATTCGATCTTCCATAAATTGAAAAAACATTCAAGATGTTTTTTGTAGATCATTTTATTGCGAAAAATTTGGTATACCAAGTTTTTAAATTCCATCATTCCAAAATGGGTGCACACCAAGAAGTAACAATTTTTTTATACACGGTGGTCGGTATAATGTGCACTAAAAAGCTAGAGCAAGTGAGTTAAGTTAAGACAAGAAAAAAATCGTATGGGAGGGGGGGTCTATTTCCCCCCGTTTAGGCGGGAGGGGCAATTTTTTAAAAAATTGACAAAAAACAGAAAAAAATTATTAAGAAAAACAACGGTTAAAATTACAATGTCATGCTATATGTTTTTGAAAAGCCAGAAATATCTTCCTTTATTTTCATTTTAAATTAAGTTGTGTATTCACTATACTATACTAAAATTGTCACTTCTTGGTGTGCACCCATTGTAGAATGGTGGAATTTAAAAACTGGGTATACCAAATTTTTCGCAATAAAATGATTTACAAAAAACATCTTGAATGTTTTTTCAATAAAACTGCTAGAAAAAAAGTTATAACCCTTTAAAGTAATTTTTTTTTGAAAATGTTCGTCGATTATTGGCTATATCTTTTTTATTTTCAATTTAACCCTAAATTAATTAAATGAAGAATTAAATTCTCTACAAAAATGTTCTACATTTTTTTTTGTCAGACCTTTATTTCTCAAGATATTCAGGTCTATCATCGTAACCGATCGGAACAAAATTTTCTCCGATTTTTACGAAATGTACGAATTTTATATCATTGTAAGCCTTCCGATGGATAAATCGGAGAAGTCTACGAAAAAAATTTAAGGTGCGTTGAAAATTTGAATTTCTGTGCGATGCATGGCGACGAGCTGTCAAAATATGAGCGTTGCAATCCTTTTATTTTTCTTTCCGATTTGTACGGCAGCAAATTGCAAGTGAGAAATTTTCCGAAAATAATTAAAAGACTAAAATAACAAAGTTTAAAATAAAAATGACGGAGGAAATACAAAAAGGAGAGTAAGTAAACGTTTTCTCGTATATATTTATTATTAGATAGAAAGTTACTATTTAACCTTTCAACAAAAAGAAAAAAACCAGTCAGGTGCAATATGACGTCTGGTTGATTTAATGAATTCCAAACCAGACATCGCCCGAAATTTCAGTACGCGTCCACCTGAAGAAACAAATGAGTTTTGGGAAAATATTACCAAAACACTTAATGCAATTGGTCCAGCTGTAAGGGACACAAATGGATGGAAAAAGGTTGGCTGTTGCAATGGATTACTTAAATAAAAATATTAACCATAATGTTTGTATGCTAATAGGTTTGGAGCGATTATAAAACTTATATAAAGCGGAAACTTGCGGCCAATACCAATGAATGTAAAACAACAGATGGTGGTCCATTTAGACAGAAAACATTTTAATGACATCGAAGAAAATGTAATCCGTCTCATGAATTTAAAGAGCTCTGTCACCGGAATAGGTGCGAAATCATTTGGTGACAAGAACACAACAGAAGTTTCTAACGCTGCTCGTAGTAATACTGAGCCTGATTCTCCGGTTGCTGCTCCGAATGCTCCAACTGCAACCAACGACTGTTGTCCAAAAAGGGAAAAGTCGTGGCAATAATACAAAATCTGATGTTTTATTTTTATTGTTTTGTTTTTTATTTCTAATAGAAATATAAACAGAGCTTCAAAAACAGCAAACAAAATAATTTTTTGACTACTAGTTTAATTTATAGAACTTTTCAAAGTTGGTACATTTTTTTCTAGATAAAAAACAAGGAAAAAAAAAAAACAAAATTCTTTATTTTCTTTTTTGCAATTATGGCATATTTAATGAAAAATCTTCGTTTTTGTTAATATTACCTGGTTGTTTTATTTATAAGTAAATTTAAATTAAAAAATAAAATAATTTTTAAAGTTTTTATAAATGAAACAAAAAAACACCATTTTTTTTTTACAGTTTATCGAGTTTGAATAGAGCTACAAAAAAATCCATACGAGTCCATGCGTTAAGTCGAATAGGGTATTTGCACCAAACAATTGTTGAGCCAATAGAAAAATATTTAGCTGCGCATGCTTGCTCACTGCCGAGATTTTGTACTTTGAAAAAAAAAAATAAAGGCTTGAGAAAACGCTTACTTTGGCATACCTTGACCCACGTAAACGCTTATTTCTCTGTTAATAGTAATGCTAGAAACGATGTTAAGGTATTAATTATTATTATTAGAATAAATATTATCCTTTGTAACTGCGTTTACAAAATTTTGATATCTTTTTTTATTGGTCAGATATTATTTTTTCAAGGCTGTTCCATTCTTCTTGTCCGTGATAATTTTTGACTTTGATGTCACTTTTTTGCGTTAATGCGTCGTAAACGTAACGTTTTCTTACTTTATTCTTATGAAGATAATAATAATGAATAAAAAAGTCATTCATAAGGTTGTCGAAAAACCCACACATTTTATGATACTTGTAAAAACCAGCAACGGATGAAATCTTAAAAGAAAGTGTTTTTATTTTTTTTGCTTTAGACTTAAAAGGCTAAGAATAAAAACAAATATTTTTGTTCTTTAAGATATTTTTTATTTAAGGTGCTAGTTTTTGGATTTTATTACGAATATAAATTGATGTAGGTTTTGTAAAATGTTTCACCATATCTACCAATTTTTATAATCCGTCCACTTTCATTTTCCTATTTAAGTAGATTCCTGCTATTACTAAGCCAAAAGGATTATTATAAATCTTTAACTAGGTAAACACGAGTTAACGTGCCAAAAGTAAGAGATTCATTTTTTTATTACCTTCTAATTATTAAAGGTTGAAGGATACGTTTAATTATAGATCCTTATTTTATGGTCCAATGAAACAGGTAGAGAGAAATATTAAGTTTTTTCACTAACCCAATAAAACTTTGACAGAAAAAAGCATTTCAACAGTCATGATTTTTTAATAGGTTTTAACCATTGAGTGAAATTTTAAAAGTCTGGCGGTGGGATACTTTGCTTTTTTCTTTTGAAATGGTAAAAAATTGATTTTTAAAGTCATTTGAACAGTTCTTCTTTTTCATTCCCTTCTATAAACTGTTTGCCATATGAATTAACAGGTCATGTAGGTGTCAGTTGTTGCAAAATACGTCTGGCAAGCTATTTTTTAATAAAAAAAAATTGAATATGAAGATTTTAATTCGGAAATTTTTTTTTAAATAACGGTAACACAATATTACTATAGCTTTTTAAAATCTATTCTTTTATTTCACATATAAATTACTATATTTGAATGGATAGTTTTTTAACATTAATTTTCAAACTTTAAATTAAAAAAAAAAAAAAGAAGTGTTACACGTAAGTATCTACTACATTTTTTATTTTTTTTTCTTAAAAAAATTTATGTTATTAAGTTCCTGTGTATCTTTTAGTATTTAATACTATTATCCATTTTTATTCGATCACTAAAAACTAGATGATTCTTCTATTTTTTGAGATTTTTTTTTTAATTTTTTTTTTTCGGTTTCCTATAACACTTAAATAGCTCCAAAATACTTGATTAAAACTTTTTTCCTTACGTTTTAAACTTTATCCGGTCAATGCTCTGCTAACTGCATTAATTTACAAGAAAAGTACTGGACCACTTAGTTTTGTTGTTGGGTATTTAATTAGCACCAGATAAGGCCATAATGATGAGGTCACAAAAATTAAGTTATGTTTCTCAAAGAGTTACTATTTTAATTTTTTTTTAAATTTGGTCAGGGAAATTTATTTTGAAAAATAGTGGCAACTATGTAGTCCTATATAATTTGTATTATTAAAAAAACCTTATATAAACATTGTCATGACCCCGGGCAAAAAACAAAACCTTCCAATTTAATGATTAGGAATTCTTGTCTTGTTGGATATAGTTCACACTAGATATTCGTCACGAAATCTATGTATGATGAACTGAACTTAACAAAAAATTGCGTATTGACAAGGCCCTCACTAGTCAACTGATTAGTTCAAGTGAGATCGCCGCGACGAAACGCTAAATTTTTGTAGGACTGAATGCCGTTAAAAGCTATTTTGAATCAATAAATCAACAAGTCCAAATAAAATAGTGCTAAGTCTTCTACTTGGCTGATGTATTTCAGTAGTATAGAATTTGTATTATTAAAAAAACCTTCTTATAAAGTTTATTTTTGGATTCGTGATTGCGATCAATAGCATGGTTTTTTTGGGGCTTGATAAAATGGGCCCATTTTTTAAATAACTTGCTGATGGTAGTATACATTTTTTTCAAAATATGAAGTGTCAAAGTAAGCTTACAAATTTATTTTGAACCATGACTTCAATCAAACTTTATTTTTCTTACGAAACTTAAAATATTTTTTTTTGAATTTCTGATTGCGATCAATAGCATGGTTATTTAAGGTTACGTAAAGAAAATAAATACGCCAAAATTTGGAAATTTGTGACCACAGTATCTACCTAAAAATGTGGCCTAGGGAATCGATGTTCACTATTTTTCTAAATATTGTTAATATTACTTAACCAAGCGAGATGGATTTTTTTTCTTATTTCTCCGAGGACAGGTACAAACTACTCTATCACCCAGTCCCCGCTTGAGGTTGAGTTTCGGAACACCCTGTATATATGTATATGTAGGAAATTAAAGCAATTCGGTATAAAGAAAACGAAAAGTCTTTTATTCGGAGGCTTATGATTTCTGGATTAACTGGAGCGATCTATTCCCTTAACACACAAACAAAATGTTGTAGCGATATCGGTATTCTAGCAGCAATGCGAAGCTGAAACGCTTTTATCGGAGGGAGATAGTATCGAGACTTATGTGGATTTCCTTTCAAAAAATTCGATTCTCGAGTACGATAACTTTGGCGCCAAAAATTGATAACGGTTTTTTGTAGAAGGGTCAAAAACAAGCATGTTTTGCTATGGGGGGGTCTGTATCCCCCGTTTAGGAATTGGTGCACTTTTAGAAAAAAAATTATTTAAAATGAACAAAAAAATATTAAAAAAACAACGGCAAAACTTACAATGTACACCGGTATTGGAAGCCAGAAATCTGTTTTTTAATCCTAAATTTAAATAAAATTATTTATGTCAATAGTTTTTAAAAACTTCGCATGCAAACTGAAAATTTTGATAATTTTGGCTTTCCAAACCGGTATAGTACTTCATTGTAAGTATTGCCGTTGTTTTTAATAATTTTTTTTTTTATTTTAAGTAATTTTTTCTAAAATTGCCCCTACCTAGATAGACCCCCATCCCATAGTAAAATATACTTGTTTTTGAACCCTCTACAAAAAACCATTATTAATTTTTGGCGCAAAAGTTATCGTACTCTCCCTGATTCTTTATTTCAAAGGAATTCGACATAGCTGTCTGGGCTATTGTGTGAATCAAACGTGATTCTCGCAACCCTTCCCTCGTCCATCGGTCAGTGTTACCACCGTAATACTTTTTGAAATGTACTGTTACCGCCAAATCAATCCAGTTTAAAAATTAAATCTAGATTTAATTACATTGAATTTTTATTATTCCCATATTAATCGTCTTGACAATTTTGTTCAAAATGTATTAGATATACATAACACAGGCCTACAGTGTTTTTGGTGCCGCCAAAGTGAAAACTGTTTCTATGTTAACTAGTTACCCTAGTTCTAACTGCATACTTACTTTTTTGATCCTAGGTGTAGTTTTTGAGATACAACATTATGTGCAAATAATACAAATTTAGCGATTTTTTAACAATTAATTGCGTTATTCTACATGAAGAAAGCTTCTTTTTAGAGATTTTCTTTCATGAGTGTCCTTAAGACATTCTCGCGGGATACACCAGCATTAATGAGCCATAACAACATCTTCCCATCGGCCTTGATACCTATCTTTCATGACTTCTAAGTCCTAGTGAAACCGTTCTCTTTGTTTCTCGCTATATGAGTCAAGATTTTTAGAAAATCTTTACGAATGACTGTAGAGGTATTAAACTTTAATACTCATTCTTTCAAAATTTTTCAGAAAGCCCAGAACTAAGTCTTGGTAATTTATGGATTTATGATTTCCTAAAAAATTGTTCACTATACCTATTGCAGATTCTAAATCATTTATTGAATGAAAGAATTGGTCATCTTTTATCAAATATCTTATTTGTGGTCCATCAAATATACCAGCCTTAACTTTTTCTGTATTCAAACTAAAATTTTTTTTTTAAGTATAAATAAAATAAAAGCCAGTTTTAACTAATGCTTTTACGTATCGTTCATCAAACCTAATTTTATGTGCAATGGAGGCAAAATTATTTTTTATCTCAAAACTAGAGGTGAGTTTAGGACGCTGTGTTTGCCAATAGTTAAAGATTCCTCACAGGACAACCTTGCTTGATCCAGTGGTAAATTTCGTTTTTACCAGCTGAAAAACATGAAACATGGAAATTTGGTTAAGCCACTTTGTTGTCCCAGTAAAAAGTGAACCATTTATCTACGCATGTATAACCCACTGATGATCATGATCAAGAGACACAGACTGATACTCCTTTATTTTCGTGGAATGAACAAGTGGAACGTCACCATATTTACTTCCATTTTGAAATAGGCTTTTGACCTTTTTTCACTGTGAATTCACCACAAATATAACAAAATGAATTTGGATCATTTAAGCATCTGCTCTTCTAAGAATCAAAAAAAATCACATCAAAAACTTTAATTTAAATCGCTTGAAAATAGACAAAATGACATAAATGTCAAGAAAACTCGGCCACTTATGCGAAAAAAAATGTAAGCGAGGGTTAAAAAAAAACTGTACGTAGCTTTAACTTGAAAATACCGTTGTTCGTATTAAGTGACTGTGGACAAACAGAAATGATATCATTTATGGCGGCAAAAAAAAATTTTCTTTATTTTGTAGGCTTGTGTAATTAACAAACAATAAAACCTGCACTTGAATGGACTTGATAACGAGACTACGGTATCGGGATGCTTAAAGCCTAAGGTACAGAAGACGCTCAGTATAATATGTTACAGCCTATAGTTATAGCACAAATAATAAATTATACAGATGTAGCACCCCCATAGAAAAAAATGTCCCAATTTATTTTACACCACGCAGACGATCAACAAGCAAGAAAGCTCTGCCTGTTCATAGTAAAGCACAGAAAGAAAGCTATGTCTTTTGGAAAAAGTTCTCTCTTGCGTGCTCGCTCACATGTTTTCCCTCTTGCTCTGTTACTCAGGATATAGGAATGAAATGAATGGGGAAAAATTGAATAAAAACGTGTTTTTTTGTTTCTGCAATAATATGCAGTCAGCAACGATCGAGATGAAGACGAAAGACATTGCGATTATGTTTGTTTTTACTGTGTTGTATGTACGACTTTTTTTTTAAGGCCTTTTGAGTCTGGCGACAAAAAATAAAAAGTATATGAACTCTTTTTCTTCTTTGCATCCATGGATATTGGCTATATTCTTTATGTGGGTAGGTAGAAAATTTTGTTTGAGTGGTGGGGGTTATTTTTTTAAAGATGGAAAAATGTCTTATTTTTTGTGTAGTTTTCATGTTTTCTATTCTGGATTCGTTAGATCGGCGCATTTTTTGATTAGCTAGGTAAACATTATTTTTAATTTTATTTAGATAATCGTTTTCCAGATTCTTATATTAAGAAATTTATTTCTAGGGATTATTAATACATTTTGAACCTGTTGTTTAGTAAAAGGAAACAAATACAAAATAATTTAAAAATATGTAATTATAATAAAATATTTAAATTTGATCTGATAGGTAGAATAGGTATACCTACCTAAAAATCAAAAAAAAAAATTCTCTACAGGTGGACATTTTCAAAAGACACTTGGTAATACTCGGTATCGAGTAGTGTGGGACTTGTGCTGCACTAAAACCACCGGAAAATCAGGACCAATCTATGAAAGATCGATAGTTATTTCTTCAATTCAAAATCGCATTGGGAGAAGTCTAAAGCTTTAATGCTTCCCATCGCTTTTAGACCATCAGCTCATGAGGCTTTGTTTTTCTTAATCTTCGAACATTATCTCCTACATTTAATACAGTATCCATCTCGGAGTTAAAATGACTATGTACTCGCAGGTTATGTAAAACAGCGTGTTTTCTAATCACTTCAGAAACCATTTCTATTTGTAGGTCACGATGTAAATCGCTATTTCTAATATACCAAGGGGCATTTATTATTCCACGAAGGACTTTATTTTTGGATAGTTTTAGCACTTAAATGGCAGTATCATTTGCAAATGTGGCCAAGATAGCATAATAGTCCACTGGAATATTCTTAGTATATAACAAATACATTGTTGGTCCTAGGCCACTTGCTTGTGGTACAGCGGCTTCAGTTTTATTAATTTCTGTATACTTTTGCTCGTACCGTACTCTAAAGAATCGGTCTGTTACATAGGATTTCAGTATTTCGTAGAGCTGCCTTGGGGGTCTCTATGCAGTTTGTACTCAAATCCCAAGCCTTGTCAAAGGCTTGAGCATCATCTAGAAATAGAGCGGAACATACCTGTTTTTCTTCGATACCTTTTCAACAATGTTTATTTCTGAATCCAAACTTATGGTTTGGGATTAGTTTTCATTTCTTCTATTATGTACTTTGCTAAGCCTTTTCATGAGCAGTTTTTCGAAAACTTATGCCATAATTGGTATAAGAGATATTGGCCTGCAGGAAGTTACTTCTGGTGGTGGCTTTCCTTGCTTAGGAATAACAATGACTTCTGCAATTTTCCAATGATGTAGTACATATCGAAGCTTAAGACATGCGTTTATTATATATTGGAGTTTTATGAAGGCTAGTGTTAGCATTTCGTTCAAAACCTGAGCAGTAACTAGAATATTCCCCTGTGCTTTTTTATTTGATAGCTTGTGTTGACACGTGCTTTTTACTTCTTTGAGCGTAAAGAAAGGAATTTCTAATTCGTCATTTCTATCAACAAAATGTAAATTATTTGTACCTAACTGCACTTTCTGGAAAGGGCTTAAAAACATTCGAGAGATGTTCCGCGAGGATTTCAGCTTTCTGCATCGGGTTTGCAATCCATTTTGTGTCTTGTATTTTGATAGGCGAATTTTGAATTTGTGGTCTTTTTAGGCGTTTAGCTGCTTTCCATAATTGTAATATTAATAATAAACATATATTCATAATTATAATAGTTAAAAATCGAAATATTTTGTATAGGTATCTATACATTATATAATATTTTGAGCAAAGTTGTGCAGCTTATGCTTCGTCCTAATCTTTGAACCTTTCTTTATTAAAACCCACCCTATTAAATCCCAAAAATTTAAAAATCAACAAAAAATAACCTCAACAAAAAAAGATTTTTCATAAACATACCAAATTGAAAAAAAAAAAAGAACTTTTAGCTCGCCTTAAATACCTACTCATACAATTTACAAATTTACCTTAATCAAACATCACCCCGATATATGACCAATAATGAATTGAATCTAGGCAAAAGCTATTCGATCTTCCATCAAATCTAGATGAAAATAATTGCATATAATATGCAAAATCAACAGCTAACCGACGACGACGCTCTTCCACTTAACTACCCTCATTAAATCTATTAAAAATAATACATAATTCAAAAAAACCTCTTCTCTGTGCAAACTGACATAAAATTTTCCTTTAATGAAACGTTCTTGTTTATAGTATTTCAATATTTTTCTTAACAAATATCATGAAGCGCACATGCAAAATACATATGTATAGAATGAAACACACATACACATAAATCTAACGATGTTGATGATTTTCATCCTCGATTTGAAAACCGCATACCAGACTCAGATTTTTGTATATCAAATTTGTCTCAAATTTGACCTGCGGTAGCACATAGCGAATAAAGATCATGAAAACAAAAACAATAAACACACGATTCGTAAAAAGAGAGAAGCAAACAGGGGGGTCATTCCGTAACTCGATTATCGTCAGACGATATCGTTTGAGCGATAGTGATATCTTTATTGGCTTCACGTAAGTCGATAATCGTCGAAACGCTATCGTCTAAACGATAGCGTTTGGACGATAGCTAAATTGTTATTGTCTTGAATTAATTTTTAAGTTTTTAGGTACTGTAGTCCAAGAAGAAGTTGGAAAATAACCAACTGTTCACTGTCTTTGTGTTATTTTGCTCTCGCATGATAAAAATCCTTACTTAAAAAAGGAAGAAAGGATAAAATTGATAATAATCGCTATTTCGAAACTCTTCGAATTCTTTGCAATACATTAAGTTTTTACACAAAATCGTTTATTGAACAAACATTGGCTTTCTTAAGGTTGTTCGACTGTCACTTTCCTAACGGAATCAGTGGAGTTTTAAATTAATTCTTTTAAAAATAAAAATAAACGGATTCTATTCTGACAGATTTTCAAGCATTTAACAAACTTCAAAAAGTGAGTAAGTTGGGGTTTAGCGGCAAATTCATAGCTTGTCTTAAATCTTATTTGCTTGACAGATCCCAATCCGTGAATTTTAAGTAATTGCTATCAGTTTTGTTGTGAATTCTAGAGTTCCACACACTTCCATAATGCAAGTTAAAATAGCAATTTGAGATTGCGTGACTGCCCTATTAAGTACATATTTGAAATTTTATTAATTTGTAAAAATATAACGAAAATACAACTTACATTTTAAAATGATTTCCGTTTAGTTTCAATCGGCACCAAAAACAAAAAAAAAACACTAAAAATATTTATTTTATTGCAAATTATGACAGCCAATTTGATTTTTCAACTACAGTTTGAGGGTTTCTGAGATACATAAAAAGCTCTGGAATTACGAACGATAGACGAGACGATAGTGAAGAGTTACGTGAAGCAAATCATGGACGATCTCGTCGACGATTATCGTTTAGAAAATTACGGAATGACCCCCCAGGTTTTTTTTTGCTCGTTTTTTTCTCATAGCTCTTGAAGGAGTAAAAGAAATAAGAAAACAAAAACAAAATTGTGCGTTTTTTCTGTGATGTAGCCCTCCCATAGGTTAGATTAGTATAGAAAATAAATTGAAATGTTATCCCTTCTCTAAGAAGTTGAACTTTTAAGAAAGCTCTTTTTTTGGACGAATTTCGTTTTCATGGACATTTTTTCCCATATGGATGCTATATCTGTATAGTTTATTATCTGTGGTTATAGCTTACTCAAGTGTTTGTTGTTCCATTCTAAACCTTCAATATTCACAAGATTGTGCGAAAGCCAATTTCATTAAATTAAAAAAAAATACTTTCTTTGCCCTAAAATTTACGTTTAATTATTTACAATTTAGATATTTAAATATTTTTTTGTCTTAATTACAGGGTTTGACTTGGTGTTCCCTTGCCATCGTTTAAAAATATTTTATCCTGAAGAACTGGAAAATGTGTTTTGCGGAGCAGGCAACCCAAACTATCAGCAATGGGATGTTAAAATGTTACAAGAGTGTTGTCGAACTGATCATGGTTTTACTCAAGATTCTCAAGCAATAGAATTTTTGTTTGAAATACTATCGTCTTATAACTGTGATGAACAGCGATTGTTTTTGCAATTTGTTACTGGAAGTCCAAGGTTACCTACTGGTGGATTTAAGTCACTTACCCCACCGCTGACAATCGTTCGGAAAACACTTGATTCTGACCAAAATCCAAATGATTATCTTCCTTCTGTGATGACATGTGTAAATTACCTAAAATTACCTGAATATTCGAGTCGCGAGGTTATGAGGACTAAATTGAAGATTGCTTCTACTGAAGGAAGCTTGTCTTTTCATTTGTCTTAAATAAAGCATAATTCATACGCCAAAATACATTAAATCTATCAAAGAATAAAAACAAAAACTGCGCTTGTGAAAAAATACAAATTAAATAAATGCGTTTCTTTTCGACAAAGTATGGAATTTAATTGGATTTAAAAGTAATTTTTATAAATTTTAAAGTGTACTGAATTTATTTGATTTTTTTAAACCTAATAGAAATAGGTTAATAGAACATAATATTTGTAAAAATAAAAGAAATTATTTTAAAAAAGTTAAAGGCTTAGTTTTCTGTAATATAAATAAATGTTAATCAGAGAACTTTTGACATTAATAAACTGCCTGTTTATCAATTAAAAGTCTGTTTTATTTTTTTTTTTGTTTTTTGTCTAGATTGAAGAGAATTTTTGTTTTTTGCTTTTATAATTTGTTTTCTAGGCCTTACCAATAAATAATCGGTAAAAACGTGTTTAGATAAACGCCACGTTAAACACGAGTTAATTGATATGTTTACCAATATCCAAATTAAACACGCCTTATATTAATGGAGGAGATGATTTCAAAAACCAGTTACATATATATGACTCAAAGGTAGTTTTGAGTAAAATGCGAACAAAATTTCCCTCAATTAGTAAATAAACCTGTTTTTGCCAAAATCGATTTAATTTTTTTTTTGGCTAGCTGAATTTTTGAACAATATCCATCAATTTTTGATTTTCTACTTTTTACCCTAATTGGTATTTTCATTTAAAGTAACATAAACTATGATGTTTCCGAAACCGTCCTTCACACTCAGAAATTTTAACTATCGATTCTTTCTCAGTGCGTCAAATTGAACAACTTTAATTGTCTCAGAGAGGTGGCAGCAAATTTGAGCAAACTATAATTAAAATGTGAGTAAGTGGGCTAATAAATATCAAATTCAAAAGTGGTAGTTTTTATTTTTTCTCAGCTTGTGAGAGGTTAAGGCCCCAGTTTCACACTCGATAAGTGTCACTTAAATGAAAAATATGAAAAACTAATGCACAATTACTTCACAGTGTAAGCTTATCGGAATAAATGACACTTAAGTCTCCCATGTTGGCCACTTAAGTCCCATTTACTCAGACAGTAAAACTGCGGCTAAAGTGCCAAAATGGTATTTAAGTGCCACTTATTTTGTCAAGTGTGCACTGTGAAACTGGCCCTAAAAATTGCGACTTTTCCAATTATTGTGCGAGTAATATAATTACTTTTTAAAATATTGAAAACTTAAGTAAAAAACCTCAATATTGATGATCTGATCAATAAAAACCAAAATATAGCTTTCTAAACAAACCATTAGGTTTCCAATGTGATTTTTCATAAAGCAAAAAAAGAAGACCCTATGGTTCGCTTAAAAAATATCAATTTCTAAAAATTATTTAGAAAATAAATATTCACCCATATTACGTTTTTCTTGAACGACTATTGTCACTTTTTGCGTCGAGTCACTTTTAAGGCGTTTAAGAGTCAGTAATGCGATCCTCAGAAACAGCTGATATTGACAATTTGACATTTCCGAAGCAATTGTACATAATTTTTATTTAAAATTCAATCTTCAGATTTAAGTTCTTAAATAAAGTGCAAAATGAGTGTTGGTGTTTATTAAGAAACGAAATAATTGATGAAAAAAGAGATAAGACTAACAAAATAAATTAATTAAATACGGGAATGACGCTTAATTAGACGGAAATCTAATCCATTCGATTTTTGCATCGAACCAAGCCTGTGCTATAAAATATAAAAATGTTTCGTTTGATTTTATGTTTGAACGATTAACTCTTTTTTCAATAATAACAAAGTTCAATGCGAAGCATGTAGATTCTCATTTGATTTTTTTTCCTTGGTTTCCGAGAGCCCTCTCTTGAAACTCGTTGCTAGTGATAAATTTTCATCCACGAACTCTACAAGACGTTTTATTTGGTCGGGATTAGTGATTTGAATTCTTTAATATATACAAAACTCCAAAAAAATATTCAAAACTTACATTTTTAGTAAATTTTACTGGCCTGGACTGACTGGAATTTGTATTCGACAAAAAATAGCGTTTTAGCTGTCGTTCAATGCAAGTTAAATGACAGTCATAATAAACCCCGTATGACACTACATTTTTTTTCTTCATTTTTAGCTCATTAAATCATACTAAAGTGTCAGCCAAGAGAAAAAGGGAAAGATGAATGATGCGTATTTTGAGATTCGCTTTCGGTCGAAAGTTAGTCGAATTCGAAAAAATTGCATTTTGGAGACCAACAGGCAAGAAAGCTCTTTGTCTGTTCATAGCAAAGCACAGAAAGAAAGCTATTTGTCTATTGGAAAAAGTTCTCTCTTGCGTGCTCGCTCATATGTTTTCCCTCTTGCTCTGTTACTCAGGATATAGGAATGAAATGAATGGGGAAAAATAAAAACGTGTTTTTTTGTTTCTGCAATACTATGCAGTCAGCAACGATCGAGAGGAAGACGAAAGATATTGCGATTATGTTTGTTTTTTTTTTACTGTACGATTTTTTTTAAGGTCGCCTGAGGCTGGCGACAAAAAATAAAAAGTGTATGAACTCTTTCTTCTTTGCATCCATGGATATTGGATATATTCTTTATGTGGGTAGGTAGAATATTTTTTTGAGTGGTGGGGGTTATTTTTTTAAAGACGGAAAAATGTTCTATTTTTTGTGTACTTTTCGTATTCTATTCTAGATTTGTTAGATCCGAATATTTTTTGATTAGCTACTTAAACATTATTTTTAATTTTATTTAGATAATCATTTTCCAGTTTCTTATATTCAGAAATTTATTTCTAGGGTTTATTAATACATTTCAACATTTTGAACCTGTTGTTTAGTAAAAGAAAACAAATACAAAATAATTTAAAAATATGTAATTATAATAAAATATTTAAATTTGATCTGATAGGTAGATTAGGTATACCTACCTACAAATCAAAAAAAAAATTTCTCTACAGGTGGAAATTTTCAAAAGACACTTGGTAATATTCGGTACCGAGTAATGTGGGACTTGTGCCGCAACCGGAAAATCAGGACCAATCTATGAAAGATCGACAATTATTTCTTCAATTCAAAATTGCATTGGGAGAATTTTAAAGTTTTAATACTTTCCCATCGCTGTTAGACCATCAGCTCATGAGGCTTTGTTCTTCTTAATCTTCGAACCTTTTACGTTTAATACAGTATCCATCTCGGAGTTAAAATGACTATGTAGTCGCTGATTATGTGAAACAGCGTGTTTTCTAATCACTTCAGAAACCATTTCTATTTGTAAGTCACGATGTAAATCGCTATTTCTAATATACCAAGGGGCATTTATTATTCCACGAAGGACTTTGTTTTTGGATGGTTTTAGCATTCATTTTCTTTGTACAACCTCACAATTGGATGCTATAAGTCCAAACTGCGCCTACGTTCTGTAACTCTTGCTTCGTTAAAATTGGTCGAGAAACGTTAAAAAATGGAACAAAACTCATACGATTTGTTTCAATTTTGATCGTTTCGCGACTGATTTTGTCGATGTGAGAGTTACAGAACGTAGGCACTGGTTTCAGTATTTGTTTGTATAGCATTATTTTGTTCCCGATAATGATAGAACGCATTTATCAGGCACTTAAATGGCAGTATCATCTGCAAATGTGGCCAAAATAGCATAATTGTCCACTGGAAAATCCCTAGTATATAACAAATACATTGTTGGCCCTAGGCCACTTTCTTGTGGTACACCGGCTTCAGTTTTATTAATTTCTGAATACTCTTGCCCTTACCGTACTCTAAAGAATCGGTCTGTAACATAGGATTTCAGTATTTCGTAGAGCTGCCTTGGGGGTCTCTATGCAGTTTGTACTCAAATCCCAAACCTTGTCGAAGGCTTGAGCAACATCTAGAAATAGAGCGGAACATACTTGTTTTTCTTCAATACCTTTTCAACAAAATCCGTAATTCGATGCGCTTGGTCTATCGTGGAATGTTTACTTCTGAATCCAAACTGATGGTTTGGAATTAGTTTTCATTTCTTCTATTACTTTGCTAAGCCTTTTCATGAGCAGTTTTTCGAAAACTTTTGCCATAATTGGTATAAGAGATATTGGCCTGTAGCAAGTTACTTCTGTTGGTGGCTTTCCTTGCTTAGGAATAACAATGACTTCTGCAATTTTCCAATGATGTGGTACATATCGAAGCCTAAGACATGCGTTTATTATATATTGGAATTTTTTGAAGGCTACTGTTGGCATTTCTTTCAAAACCTGGGCAGTAACTAGAATATTCCCCTGTGCTTTTTTATTTGATAGCTTGTGTTGACACATGCTTTTTACTTCTTTGAGCGTGAAGAAAGGAATTTCCATTTCGTCGTTTCTATCAATAAAATATTAATTATTTGTACCTAACTGCACTTTCTGGAAAGGGCTTAAAAACATTCGAGAGATGTTCCGCGAGGATTTCAGCTTTCTGCATCGGGTTTGCAATCCATTTTCTGTCTTGTGCTTTGATAGGCGTTTAGCTGCTTTCCATAATTATAATATTAATAATTATATATTAATAATTATAATAATTAAAAATCAAAATATTTTCTATAGGTAGGTATCTTACATGCTATATATGCTTTGTCCTAATCTTTGAACCCTCCATTATTAAAACCCACCCTATTAAATCCCAAAAATTTAAAAATCAACAAAAAATAACCTCAACAAAAAAAGATTTTTCATAAACATACCAAATTAAAAATAAAAAATTTTGTAAGTTCTTTCAGCACGCCTTAAATACCTAATCATACAATTTACAAATTTACCTCAATCAAACATCACCCCGATATATGACCAATAATGAATTGAATCTAGGCAAAATGGAATAGCTTCTATCAAATATAGATGAAAATAATTGCATATATACAAAATCAACAGCTAACCGACGACGACGCTCTTCCACTTAACTACCCTCATTAAATCTATTAAAAATAATACATAATTAAAAAAAAACTGACATAAAATTTTCCTTGCACAAAATTGTGCATTTTTTCCGTGTGAAGCTCTCCCATAGGTTAGAGTAGTAGAGAAAATAAATTGAAATGTTGTCCCTTCTCTAAGAAGTTGAACTTTTAAGAAAGCTCTTTTTTTGGACGAATTTCGTTTTCATGGACATTTTTTCCCATATGGATGCTACATCTGTATAGTTTATTATTTTATTTCGTTAAATTCTAACGGTAGATACAATGTAAAAAAAACCATAGTTTCTGGGGTGGTGATTGGTAGAAAACGCTATCCTCTTCTTATCCATACACGTATCCATACACGTTCTCCTCTTCTTTTCCTTGAACGTCGAGGAGGAGAGCAGTTTCTACCCATCACCACCACAGATAACTATTGTTTTTCCTGGAGGCCCAATTATGGTATAAAGAGGTATAAATTCCAAAGGCTGTACGGAGTTGGCCATCGTTGATAATCGATTAACAGCAACGCGATACGTTGAGAAGATCCTTGAGATACACGTCTTACCCTATATGGGGTTCATAGGGTACGATTAGTTTCTCTTTATGCAGCAATGGACGACCATATGCAGCGCGTTGCGTATATAAATACCTTCAAGGCACTGGTATTCAAAAACTACGGTAGCTCGCGCGCATTCCAGATTTAAATTTCATAGAGCATATCTAGGACATGTCAAAACGAAAGATAAATGCTCATCCCACCCCCTACAAACACTGGACGAGCTCAGGAATGCTGCACTGGCTGCTTGGAAGAGCTTATCGCGAAGGAATATTAAAAACATTATCCAGAGTATGCCAGATCGAGTGCAGGCCAAGTATGGCCAAGAGCTTAAATCTATATTACATTATTAATAGCATTGTATAAAAAACCTATTCTTTAAACTGTTTTATTTAACATTGTCATCAATGGAATTAATATATTGTAATTATTATTAAAAATATTAATTAGAAGATTTAGTGGACTATTTGCGCCGTAGTTTGATCTATTATGTTCTTAGACTATACTGCAATACATTAAAACTCAACCGACAAAGGACTGAAGGGGCTGAAATAGATCCATTTATTATCCCTATAATAAACAAAATTGTAAGTATTCTATGACTCAAAAGTGATAAAAGATTAATTAATTGAAGTCTATGAGAGTGAGGTTTCAATCCAGTAATTCTATCTGACCAGTGAAGAAAACGTAAACAAAATCTCTTAAATCTTCTTTGGACGCACTCTAATCCGTTAATATAAACCTTATAGTATGGGGCCCATACCACACAACCGTATTCTAAAATTGGTCTTACAAGTGCACGGTGTCCGCTAAACTGGAAAGTCAGGGAACACAATTTTGGTCAGGAATAGTCAGGGAATTCGGAAAGCGGTCAGGGAATTTTTTCTGTATCATTTTTTTAAAAATTCATTGAACTTCTTTTTCACTTTTTAACATAAGAAACTTTTTCCTGACCGAACATTTCGTTAAGATGACATTTCTGTTCAAAATTATTTATTTCATATCTTTTGCGATACCTGCAGCCTGTTGAAAACCTCAAATATTTTTTAAAAGACGAGTTCTTCGAGTCCAAGCTTTCATTTTTGTATACATATTTCATCGGAATTTGAAGATTTACTTGTATTGAAGTATTTCGAAAGGAACAAACTGGAAGTTAACGTGGGAAAAACGAAAGTGATGAGGTTCAAGAAAGGAGGAGGGAGGAGTACAACAGTAGACTGGAGATGGAGGGGAAAAAAAGATAGAAAAGTAAAAGAATTCAAATACCTGGGGTATGTGTTCAAAAAGAATGGAGGGCAGGAGGCACATATAAGGGACAGAATAAAAAAGGCAGCAGCGGTAATGAAGGAAGCATGGGGGATTGGGAGGAGGAAATTCGAGAAGGTATGGGAGAGGATGTGGCTTTTTGATACCCTGGTGATGGGATATGGGGAATAGAGGAGAGACAAGAAATGGAAAGAATGCAGGAGAGGTACCTCAAATGGACACTAGGAGTAGAATGGCAAACTCCAGGATACATGGTGAGAGAGGAAACCAAAAGAGATAAGATAATGATAAGGGCAGGGAGAAGGGCATGGAATTATGAAGAGAAATTAACAGGTGGGAAAGAAAGTGAAATAGCGAGGGAATGTTTAGAGGAAGAGGGAGAGAGAGAGGGAAGGAAGCGAGAGAGGATCCCGATGGGAACAAGGGAAAGATAGGAAGGGAAGGAAGAGAAGACAGTATGACAGAGTACGAGAGAGTAGAATGGGAAGACAGAAGAGAGCAGGAGAAGGAAAGACTGGAACTAATATTGGAATCCAGATATAATAGGTGGTATAAGGAAGTAATGACCGAGGGGATCCCACAATATTTGAAAGCGGGATGGAAGGCAGACAGAACAAGGAGAATAGCGAGAGTCAGGCTAGGGAATGAGGTGAGAGAAAGATGGTACTGGAAGCGTGAAGAAGAAAGAATGTGCAGGGTGTGTGAAGGTGAATCTGAGACATGGGAACATGTGATAGAAAGATGCAGGTCAGGTGGTGATGAAGGGATGTCAATAGGGGAGAAGATGAGGGATATAATGGACGAAGGAGGGAGGGGGGAAGAGTGGATAAAGGCACTAGAGGTTGCGAGAAGGAGTATGGCGAGAGGGATAGGAGAGTTGTAACCCTTAGGGGAAACAATACAATACCTACAATACAATACAATACTTGTATTGATAAAAAACTTACTATCACGCATAGTAAAAAAAAATCATTAACGATTGCACGAAAGCATCTCAACTATTTGCGATTGATCTGACTCTTTTAGTGGAAAACCTCCTTGAAGAGTCTCTTGTTGCTCAACGGCTAGTTTTAGATACTGTCAAATGTAGAAATAACATCAAGTTTAATTTCAAATATAAAAGCATCACAGTCGATACATAAGACATTTAGAAGAAAAAAAGAAACAACAACAAATAGAAGAGAATACTGTTGACTTAAAAAGAGAACAAGATATCAAAAAACTTCAAGATCAAAAGAAAAAGTTAAAAATGGAAGCCCAAGCTGAAGAAGACAAAATAAATTTCCCACTCTCGCTCTTGAAAAAATAAAGTAAGTTGTAATTTTTAATGTAATTATTTAATTTCTAAAATAGAAAAATGTTTTCTTTGTGTAGAGAAGATTCAGTTGTAAAAATATAAACACATTTTGAAGTAGTTTAGGGCTTATATCTTGTTTTCCAAATTCATCCATACTATGTCGTTTTGAGCTTGATTAAAATATTTTTCAGGACTCAAATATGTAATTTAAAAAAAAATACGATATTTACTGTTTTTTGGTTGTATTAATTCTAGATATTATTGAATTTTTTTCAATGTTAAACTCCCTTAACTTCAACAAAAATTTAATTCGAACTTCACATTCATTTTCTGTCTAACTAAGATATGAATTATTCCTTTTTTTAAATACATATTCATCTCTTTCGCAAGAAAGACTGAAAAAAGCGGTTTCTGTATACCTGAATTAATACATTGTGATTTATTTATAAAAAAATAAATATTTAATTTATTTATCCCAAAGAGTTATGATTTAAAAGTATTTTATTTAAATTTAGTATTTTATTAAAAGCTAAGTACGGAGATTGTCAGATCTTACAAAATTGTCAGATCTGTCAATGGTCTGACAATAGCTAACAATTAGCTGACAATTGACATATGTCTTCCAATGAAAAATTGTTCGTTCACACGGTTGGTAGATTTCTTCCCAAGTATCGATTACAAAAAATTTAAAAAAAATGCAAATAAAATGGTTTTTGTAAATCGAATGCAAAGAATGAAATTTCACAAAAACGTCCATTGTTGTCTATGTTTTCTACAAAAAAACATAAATTCTCTTTGATATTAAACGCATAGAGAAATATATATACTAAATATAGGTACTCTATGATTAAACGTGTGAAATTATATTATTTTCGATTGACTAATGATTGGATGGATTCAAATTAAATTTGACAAAGAAATCGATTATTTCATGGCAAAGAAATATAAATATAATAAAAATAAAGTGGTTTCGCCTTACGGTCCATTGATTTCTACGTCTGTGCCTACGTTCTGTACTTCGCATCGATAAAATTGGTCGAGAAACCTTAAAAAATGGAACAAAACTCATATGATTTGTTTTAATTTCAATCTACTCTAGACTTATGCGAGCTATAGATTGAAGGCACAGATCATTTGAATGGAATTTCTTAGAGGAGAAAATCGAATTTTTGTTTGAGGTTATAAGAACGGTATCTGCCACAATAACAATTTACTTTTTTTTATTTTTGAAATATAACTGGGCTTCAGTTTTTTGCCTAATTAAAAAATTCACATAACAGAAATAGGGTTTTAATGTTCTTATTTTTGGGTTATGGTCGTAAATTTCGTTAATGGCTGGACTAAATTTGTCAAAGTTTCCAATCTGTGCCTACGTTCTTAAACTCTCGGATCGCCAAAAATACTCGAAATACGGTGAAAAATGAAACTAGCTAATAGGATAAGTTTTGTTCCATTTTTCAGTGTTTATCGACCAATTTTATCGATGCGAGAGTTACAGAACAAAGGCAATGATTTAGTCTTAATGCCAGTTTGTTCCCAGCTTATCATCTTTGGTCAAGGATTATTGCAACTGGTAAATCTTCAAATCTCGAATTTGAAACGTAAATCATCGAATTTGATAATCATCCGATCCAAGCAGAACCTTTATTACAGATTTAATCCACTCTGAACAAACGGCCCTAAGTCAAATACACATTTTGATGTGAATTCAACGTATTTGACTATCAAAATTAAAAAGAAAGAAGAAGAAGAAGTTCGATAAATTTTGCCATCGATTTTTCACGGAATATTTGAACTGCTCATCTCTAAAAAGAAAGCATTTTGCGAAGAACTTAAAAACTTTTAATTTCGTATTGTAAAACAGTTTTTATACTAATTAAAAAGGCTACAAATATGAACAAAAAGTGATTAAAAAACATTTTTAATACATAGATAGATAGATTTATAAAAATATAAGGTTAGTTCTTTTGGTCTGACATTTAATGAACTCCATTCAAATATGTACATTTCCTACCACTTTATGGAATTATATAAATACGTACCTACTCATGAAATGATATTTCAAAACAATATTTTTTGGTCAGGGAAAATTTTGTAATTGGTCAAGGACAGGGAAATTTATTTTTAAAAACAGTGGACACCATGAAATGAGACATAAAGTATTTTATGAACATAAGGATCACAAAATTCACGGGCAAATCTTTTTATAAAACCAAGTGTCTTATTAGCTTTTTTAATTATGACATCGAAGTGCTCACGAAATGTAATTTTAGAGTCCAAAACTACTCCAAAATCAGTAAAACTATATAAATTACACGAAGATGACGAGCTCAACATATAATCATAGACAAGGACATTGTTTTTTTCGTGTAAAACACATTGATTGACACATGTCAAGTCAATGTTTAAAAATAGACTATTGGTATTGCACCACGCCCCTAAACTTTGCTGAATGCAGATCCTCTTGTAACAGTTCACAATCCATTATTGAGTTAATTTTTCGAAAAATTTTCATGTCATCGGCATAAATAAGCGACACGGAATTTATTAAGACGGAAGGAAGATCATTAATAAATAACACAAATAATAACGGGCCAAGGTGGCTACCCTCCGGTACACCAGAGTTTACTGTAAAACATTTTGAACGTTCACCTTTAAAAACAACACTATTTAATTTATCTTTAAGACATGAAGGTATCCATGAAACAAATCGATCATTATGACCAATTGCTCGTAGATTTTTTTTCTTCACAAAACCATTGTATATAAACCCTATAGTAGTCTCATGGAACGAAAAAAAAATAGTTCTGAATCGGGTCTTGAGCGGCGCTGCCGTCGATAGAATGTGACATTGGAGAGATAAAAAGGCGGGAAGAAGATAAATAAAATAGAAATAAAGACTAGTAGTAAGAACGAGAGGATTATATTAAAATTATTCTGACAACAATAATGGGGCTAAGGGAGATGGTTGAATCAGATGTTTTTGACGAGGCAAAAAGCAAAATATGGGGAAGTAAATTTGTTTGTCCAATGGGCGATGAGAGACGGTTTCTTGTTATAGAGTATGGCTATATGTATGCATATAGGTTCAAGTATAGGTATGGGTATAGGCTTAATAGAAGCAAAATATTTAAAAATTTTGAATTTGATTCAAATTCGATATAGCAAAGCAACGTTGTTAAATTTCACAATATGTGGGTTAAATACAACGTTGCTATATTTTGCATTTATAATGCTTTTTCCTTTAGGAAGATCCAGGTAGGTATGGATTGTTGTTGGTTTTTTTTTATATTTATAGGTAGGTATTGTATTAGGATTAGGTTTAGGTTTTTAGGTTTAGGAATAGGTTGAGGATTAGGATTAGGTTAAGGTTTATAGGTTTAGGTTTGGGTTTAGGTTTCTGGATTTTGGGTTTAGGTTTTAGGGTTTAGGTTTTAAGTTATTTCAATATTATTTGGTATTATATAAAATTATTTCATTATATTATCATATTATATTATTATATAAGTATATAAAAATAAAAACAAAAAAAAATAGTTAGATGCATGTAAAATTTATTTAGTAGTTTGAAGTATTCTTAAAATTTAATATATTTACCTTATCAATTTTTGATTTTGCTGCACTTTGTGGCATTTTTTGAATAGGTACATGAAAAACAACAAATTTTTTGTTTTTTTTTTGAAAATTATTTTTATGTGTATGTATATCAATTAGTCTTTAAAACTGGTGTATAAGATTTTCTTCTTTTGCTCGAAAAATTGTTTTCATACACAAAAACAATTTTTTCCGAAAAAAATAATAAATGTAGCATTTCAATCGATTTTCAAAATTTGTAAACTAAATTTTGATTTTTTTAAATTTTTTAAAAAAATTTGGTATCCTAAAAAAATGTATTTTTTTCCGAAAAAAATAAGTAAATTTTTTCGAAAAACTTTTTTTCACGTGTATTTCAATCGATTCCCATTTGTTTTACTTTTTGGAAGAATTTTTTTTATTTTCTTTCAAAAATTGTCTTTACGGGTACCTACTTGTTTCGATTGGTTTCAAAATTTGCAAACTAAAGCTTCTCTATTTTTTCAATTTTTTAAAAATTGTTTATACAAAAAAAATAAAATACTGCGTTTTCATAAAAGAATGAGGCAATTAATAAAAAACACCCTGTAAATATATTTGCATATATCTACGTTGGCACCTATTAATTTGGAATATATTTTCTATACTTCAACTATGACGAAAAACTGAAAAAATATAAACACCCTATTTTCTGCGAGTGGCAATAGTGGCGATTTTATACTTAGTTATTTTTGTTCTACCAAAAATAGGTCATTGCATACACAGGAGAAAAAAATCAAAGTTTCTTTTGAACATGTATATTCTCATTCTTTCTGTAACCAACCCCTACAAGAATAATGTGCAAAATCGATAAAATCTTGTCCCACTTTAGCTTTCATAAATATCCTATACAGTGTTCTCATTCTTCTTTTCTTTCTTTAACCTTATTTTTTATTCTTCTCTCTTCGATTATCTCCTCCTTCTCAACTCTCCAATCTCTCCACTCTGAATTTTCGCAAGCTTCCAAATCGGCACACTCAATGGCGTAAGAGACGTTCCTCTTCATGAGACTACTATAGAGTTTATATACAATGGTACTAGGCTTTAACGAACAAATTTTTAAATTAAAAAACCTAAAAAAGAGGACAAATCGCTTATATTTTCAAAAAGATACCGGGCAAAAGTTTATTAGGTCAAAAGAGGACGTTTGGTCAGCCTAATCACAAGTAGATGTATTTTCAAAGGCACATTGAAAGTATTCAGCAAACATATTGGCTATTTTCTCTGGGTTATGACTTATTGAATTGTCGTAGAAGTAGTAGAAACATTCAAGCAAGTTAATATTGAAGTTGTTGTTGGTGTTGTTGTTGTCTGATTATCAAGTGAAGTTGAGACGATGCACTGGGAGATTCAGCTATTGCAGCTAGTGGTTGAGTTGATGCGGCTATCAGTTGAGTCGATTTTATTGGATTGTTAATCTCTAACAAAGAAGCTTATTGAGGTTGAGTTTCAGAGGAAATATAAGGGGTTTTCTTTTTTGAAGGTATTGGTAGTGTCATATCAAGATCATCGCTTTTGCGTTTTTGGGAGTGAGTATCAACAGGGGCACTTAAAGATTTTTGTGTGGAAGTAACACTTCTTGTTTGTTTACGATTTAACATTGGGTTATTCGAAATATCGTCAATTTTATCACTAAGTAAAAGTAAATGTTTTTGCAGTCTATCAATCATTTTTGTATTTGAAAGAACGTCACGAACAATGTTTTGTTGAGCAAAAGGATCGCACTCATCGCAGAAGTAATAAAATGGTTTTGGATTATGAAAAAGGTTAATTGTGTTAGACTAAGAGCCCACAGCTATTTTTGGGTGTGAGAGATAGCAAAAATTAAGTGGTATTTTTAGATAGGTCTTTACTTCTCATATCCAAATGTGAAAGTCTTGCATGCCGTAGTTGGGGCATTTGTCAGTAAAGTGCATTATTTTAGTGCATCTGGTAGATAAGCGGCCCCATGGAAAAAGTCTTGGATTAACATATTATGTTATCAGAGGGGAAGCTTCTGTCAGTGAAAACTTTTTTCTAAATGCTATCACATTTTATTTAGAGATCGGTTTTATACTCATCTTTGGGTTCGTCTTGGATGCAGAAGACCCCATCCAAGACGTTTTGTACCCCCATTTCTGTGTCTAGGGTGCTCAGATCTTTTATAATATATAATAATTTTGTTGCTATACTTTCCACCTGGGCTTAAAAATAAAAACGCATTTTTAATGCACTATTACAGACAAAGGCCCCAATCACGAAATGCAAGACTTTCATATTTGCTTATGAAAAGTGAAGACCTATCTAAAAATACCACTGAATTTTTGCTATCCTTCACACCCAAAATCTGCTGTGGGCTCTCGGTCTATGTTGAAAGGCGCGTCAATGCATTGTACATGAAATAATTTATGGTAAGTTCCATGGCACATGATTGAGTCCATCTTGAAATCGCATAATTGAAGGCATTTACCACATTCAGACATTTGTATTTACGAAGTGTAAAAGAATTCCATGCTACTGCCAAATTTGTGAGAGAGAAATTTCTTTTCATTTTTTGACCACACACAACAGTTTAATTTAGCCTCAATAAAAATGTGATGAAATGTGTGACAGAATTAGAACACATGTCAAATCGTGTAGGCTGGAAATATCATATTTTTTTACAACATTTGTTTCACACTTTTTTGACATGTATTAATACTCAGTGGGATAGTGTGGAAGGGCTTTTATGAAAATTTTATTTGTTGACTGTACTGTAATACAGTTTTAAAGTCTTGTTGTTAAATTTTGTTTAGCTCCTAAGTGTATGCAATGATTTTTAAGACTTTATTTCTTGACTCAGGTAAAAACAAATGTACTCACAGATTGTGCACAATAGTTCGGAAGAGTAATGACTAATGAGAATATTAACTAATCGAACACCAAAATTTCACTCAATGAAAACAAAGAATTCAATTGAATTTTAAAAGCCACACAATTAATTGAAATCAAATGAAATTCACAAATTAATTAGTTCAAAATAAAGTCGGATATGAAGTTTCAAAATTAATAAAGTTATTTCAAAACACTTCAAGATTAATTAGTTAAAAAGAATAGAAAAGTTAACGTAATTCACAACTTAAGCACTCGGCAGCAGGGTTCGGATGAACCCCAGAAGACTGAAAACACAAAAAGAAATATACGAAGAAAATCGTCGAGCTTAAGAAAAAAGTTATAAAAATGGAACTTGGTAAGGTCACCGAACAACTCGCTGCTACATAATTTTTTTGAAAAATCACGAAGTTAGGCTGTGATTAGTGGTATCATTTTATTAATCGTTTTTGGAGAGAATAAGTTTTGTTTGTTTTTTTTTGTTTTTAATAATAAATTCGAGCTTCGTTTAAATACGTATTTTCTTTCTCAGTATCAGCATCAACGTCCATTAAAACATGTTCGGTGCTATTTTCAACATCAATATTTTCGGAGTCTTGAACTTAAAAATGAATGCAAGCCTCCGGAAACATTAACTATTTGAGCTGCTTCTCTGCAGAATAATGCAACTGCCTTGCCTTAAGACAGCACCTGAATCTGTTTAAGTAAGCCTATAGTTCTTTCATTAATGTTGCGTGCCTTGGAAAGCTGAATATTATTTGTTTTCAGGACTTCCGGGAACCGGCGATCGATATGGTGTCATTAACCAAGGTTCAAGTGGATATCCTGCGTCACCTGAATCATTTTAGTGTTAAATATTTATATTAGGTATATGTATATGGTATCTATGTTTAAAATTTTGTTTCCAAAATTCTTCCTTACCTAACAGCCAGTTGTTTCTTTGTCCTCCTCCGGTATATTGGTGCAGCGCCCAGCAGATACCTTCCAAGCTAAGAGTGGCATCAATGTACCTAATTTTAATTTTTTGGTTGCAGATCTGCCATAATGTAATTTTTTTTATATAAAATTATAAAAAAAATACTTAACTTGCTATCATAACGTTGAAACTGTAGAATCCTTTTCTGTTATAGAACAAGTGCCTCAGTTCTGCTATTCTAACTTCTTCCCTTTCCTTGTGATTCAATTTAAAATGAATCCATTTTGTACAAAGTTTTTTTTTTTAATTATAGCAATTTTTATGCATTTTGATATAGATGATTGCGACAGCTTAATTATCGGATCTTTACCCACTCCAAATTGGTACCCTCGTCCCTCCTTCGGCGAACAATCGCAAAATTGTAGCAAGCATTATGATGGGCTGAATAGACAAAGATGATCCCCCTTGTACTTCGATGGAAAGCTCATCCAAGACGTATTTAAAAGCTTGTTTATTAAGGCGAAAATTTCTTACAAATCTACAAAATAAAGCCAATTTGTGTTTTGCATTGTAAATTTTATTTACATGCATATTATAGGTACACTAACTTTAAATGTCAAACTAGAACGGATTTGATGCATCCATAACCCTTCTTCTATAGACTCGCTCTTCGCCTTCAGAATTCATAAACAAAACTATTGCCATTTCTTAAAAACATCGGGTAATTTACAAAATATTCCAAACTACACAGATTTGAGATTCTTGATTCCTTGGTTTGGTACACTTCAATTGAAAAGTGTGACCATATGTGACGAATATACATAAAATATTAAACGGTATTAAGACGACATGGAAATTAGAACAAAAATTGTTACCTTAGCTTACAAAATGTTAAATTTCTTGTCTTGAATGTTTTTCTATCAGTTAGCTTTACCAACTTATTAACTTCACTTAATTTTTCAATAAAAAAAAGGGTTAATCTACTGACAAACTTTGAATTGAAAATAAGATTCTTCGTAAAAAAAACAGTGTATGGTTACACAACATCAAATAGAAATATAAAATAATTTCAAGTTCATTTAGGTTCACTTTCTGCAATGAACATTTCGAATCTCAAAATAAACAAAGTTTGTTCTTAGCAAAAGTAAAAACTTGTAAAAAAGTTTAATAATGATTTCAATAAATTCCAAAATCTAAGTAAAAGACGTATTACACGGTTAAAAATTTTAGGGTACTTTTTAATATTTTTTGGGCTACATATGTATATGGCAACACCAAAAATGTATTAAAGTTTAATACATCGCAAATATTACATTTTTACTTTTAATACAAGTTGCCTGTCAGTTGACGTATTTAGAATTTTCATCTCCATAATCGGGGGTTGGAATTAGGGAGGCAACGAAGCACGTTGTGTCGAGTTCAGCGGCACAACCTTGCATATCCAGTTTTATATTTTAACAATAAAACAGTAAAGTAAATTATGTTTAAATAATTATTTCCTCATCGAAAGTTGGTACCCTGTGGGGAGCGGTGTCCATCTGGATGGTAACAGGAGTTGTACACACACTTCAGCAACTGTAAAGCTAGTTTCCAAGCTATGACGCTTGAACTAGACTTTTAGCCTGTCCCGTTAAAACGGGACTCTGGCGTAGTATAACATTACCCGCTAGCAACTGTATCATGTGACCGTGACTGACATGTTGCCCACATGAAATCCTAGCATGGAACTACTCTGGGGGAAGGATTCCATGTGGATCAAAACCGGAGATGACCACACAATCCAGCAACTACTAATCTAGTCCGTAGGCAACCAGCACCCCATAACCTTGTGCTTAAAGGCTTAACTACATAACCCAAAAAGTACTGAAGTACAAAAGTAAAAATATTTTTTTTACCGCTAGCGCCGTTGTTTTGTGAAAAAGAATACACACATTTGTTTTTAAACCAAAATTTAAGCTTTCTGCATCATTTTTATAAGTTTTCTAGTCAGAAAAACTACCACAAAATCAATTTAAAAATTTTCACTTTTGCACTTTTTCACTTTTTTGGCTTATGTAGTTGAGGCTTAAATCAGATGACGCCCTGCATCATACCAAATCAATAAAATCAATGTTAAAGTGAACTATTTCTTTATAACTGCTCATAATGTGTTAAAACTTAGTGATTTATCTTTTATATTCAATCATTGTTTTTAGTGTTTCTACTAAGTAATATCCTTTTACATATTCTATATTCATTTACTATTGCCCCTAACATTTGCTTTAAAATCAATTAAAACAACTCGTAAGAAGTGAATGTCTTTAAATTATTCAATGTATGTTCATGCAAAAGTGATTTCATTAAATTTGAAAATTCTACATAGAGCGTTCTTGCTCTATAACACGAAATTTTATGTATATAAATGTATTCTATGGCATATTAGTGTATAAGGTATTTGTATTTGTAGGTATTGTATATATGTATATTTTTTATCCGTTGCAACAACCAACACGACACTGAAATATTGCTCCTGAGCAAGAGCAGAATGACTATATTTTTTTATATATTATAAGTGACAGCCACAAGGCTTCCCAAAAATGTAACTAGATACAGCAGGCAATACATTATAGCCGCAGTTAAACATAGCTTTGCAAGTAATATGTTCATATTCCATATGGCTGACAAAAAAGGGCATCGAAGCAAAATAAGGGCGAGGAGGTATTAGAATGTAATCAAAAATGATTAGAAAAATTCTCATATTTAAAATGGCAACTGAGAGAGAAATTTTCTGTCTCTATAAGGGATATGTTTTATTCTTTTTTGTATTACAAATGATATTTTTATACAAAAATATTAGAATGTACTAAAAATTGATTAGAATTTTTTTTAATATTTCCCTAGTATTAAAATGTAATATTTGCTGTATTGCATACGGTTGTAATACAAGAGCTGTATTAAAAAATACCCCAAAATTTTTAACCGTGTACTCGTTAAGAATACTCGGGAAGAATCCTCCAATTTAAGGCTGTGGTTCGGTTTTCAACCATTTCGGTCGCTGTTGAAGACGAGAAAGATATTCTCCACTCCACTGCTTCCAAAATGAATGAACAGCTATTTGTATTTTCTTCTATCTGTCTAGGTGAGAAACTTTTTGCACTGTCAAATTTGCTTCTGGTACAAGATGTGCTGAAGTTCCTATACGGAAGTGTGCTGGAGTGAGAACGGCGAAATCATCGAGGTTATCGGTTAGTGGACATAGAGGCCTTAACTTTAAAGAGGCTTCTATTTCTGCTAGAAGCGTGCTGAGCTCCTCAAATGTAAGGGTCTCGTTTTTGACGACCCGTTTCAAGTGAAACTTTACGGATTTCACTCCTGCTTCCCATAATCCTCCGAAGTGGGGAGAAGCGGGAGGAATGAAATTCCACTTGGTACCGACATTCGTTGTAATTGATTCAATTTGTTTCCAATCGATGTTTGCGACAAAGTATTTTCCGCAATCATTACATTTCAGTGCAGACACCTCGACGTGCAGTGAATCTTCGAAAAGATGCCTTAGTGGTCATGTCACTAACCGCCTCCAGGTGGATTGCTTAGGTTGATAAGCAGACAAATATGGCGAAATCCCTTGTAGATTTTTCCTCCGCGTCCTTTCCAGGCCTTGACTTCTATCAGCCTGTGTAGATATGCAACCATTTGTTGCAATCCACCATGGAGCGTTTTTTCGTGGGCTTCGCGTATGAGCAGTTTTGAAATAAAGTGGAGCAATGTTGACAAGAGCCTCTTCAAAATGACTGGCCTTTTTGCGCAAGTGGAAGCCAGCTGATGACAGAAGTTCGTTGATTTCGCTTACCTTCTGTTGCGCTTCGCGAATTGAGTCTGCTCCGCTTACCAAGTCATCGAAGTACATTTAGCGACGTATCATCTGAGCTATTAATAGGTAATTGTGCTTTTCGTCGTCAGCGAGCTTGTTCAAAGTTCGTGTGGCCAGATAGGGAGGTCCGTCAAGCTGGGAACACCACAATCGAAATTCAAAATTCTAATGATGCAGGAATTAGGTGCTATTTAAGTGCTAATTTAGTACCGCAATCCCGGCTTGGAACTAAAATCCCTTCCACCTCAAAGTTGTGGCGTTCCCAGCTTGACGTCAAGCTAGGAACACCACACCTCCAAACACAAAATTTCAAAAAACTAATGATGGGGGAATTAGGTGCTATTTGAGTGCTCCTTAGTTGGCGGAACACCCCATTAAAAAGTCTTCCCCTTACCCCTCAAACCTGTGGCGTTCCCAGCTTGACCTCAAGCTAGGAACACCACACCTCTAAGCACAATATTTCAAAAAAACTAATGATGAGGGAATTAAGTTCTATTTAAGTTCTCGTAATTTCGCGGAATTCCAAATTATATATTCCATGATTTGACCTTGAAATTTAGTACCGAAAAAAAAAATTCGTGGAGACTTTCTACACTAAACGCTAAAAAAAAAATTAAAAATACAGTTTAGACGAATAATGAGTTAATTAGAACAAATATTCAATTTCACCTTTCTACTCTCAATGGTTCGGTTTTAAATGCACCTGCACTAACCACCTCTTCTGTGGTGTTCCCAGCTTGACGTCAAGCTTGGAACACCACACTCAATACATGATTTGGGTTTTTTGTCTCCAAGTTGTATAATACACTTTATTTGTTTAAATAAAATAATAAACAATTACACAATTTTTTATATATAAATATTTATTTATTTTAAGTTTTTATTTTAAAATTTACAACTTTTTTATTTTATTTTTTGTGACGACGACGCGTTTCGGAGCTGCTACTCCATCATCAGGTCGAATACTTTTGTTGTTTAGTGTTGTTGTTTTCTATCATTTTACTTGAGCTTTTTTAAATCTTCTGTTGTTGTTGTTGGTGAAAGTTTAGTTGTTCTTTGTTTGGGGTTTTTTAGTAATGTAGTTTTCTTTTTCTTTAGTTTTATTTTGTTGTTGTTTATTGTTTTGGTTGATTTTATTTTATTTTAAGCTTTTGTATGATTATAATGTTGTTTTCTTTTTTCTTTTATTGTTTATGTTCAAATTTTATTGCTGTTTCATATAATGCATTATGTTTAATTGTTAGTTTGTCGTTTAGTATGTTGTCCTGTTCTTGTCTGTAAGCTTTGTAAATTTCAAATTCTTCTGTCGCGTCAAGAATTCTGCCTTTTCTGCATATATGTAATGTTTGTAAGTTAGTTTCAATGTCTGTGTAGTTATGGTTGTGTTCTATTAAATGTAATGCGTATGTAGATCTGGTGTTTGGTTTGGGTTTATGTTCTTTGAATCTTTCTTCAAAGGTTCTACCCGTTTGTCCGATGTAAAATTTGTTGCAATTATTGCATTTTAATTTGTAGACGCCGGAGTAGAATTTTGTTTCTGTTTTTGGTTTTGGTTTAAGTATATTTTGTATATTGTTGTTTGTTTTAAAACTTATGTTTATGTTTAGTTTTTTAAATTGGTTTGTTAATATTTGTGGTACTATGTTGGTATATGTTATTGATGTGTATTTTGGATTTTCTATTGTTGTTGTGTTTGTAATTTTGTTGTTGTTTATTTTCTTTTTCTTTTTATTTATTAGTTTGTCTATTGTTGTTGTTTTGTATCCATTATTGTAAGCTATACATTTGATTAGGTTTATTTCATTATAAAAATCATTTTTGTCCATTGGAATGGTAAATGCTCTATGTATGAAAGCATTAAATGCTGCCATTTTTTGTGAATGGGGGTGATGTGAATCATTATGGATTATTGTGTCAGTTGTGGTTTCTTTTCTATAAATTTTATATTTTAATGTATTATTGTATTTTGTTATATTTATGTCGAGAAAATTAATTGATTTGTTGCTTTCTATTTCTGTTGTGACTTTTATTTTAGTGTTGATGTTGTTGATGTATTTTGTTAGTATGTCTATTTGCCTTTGTGTACCATCAAAGATCACAAAAGTGTCATCTACATACCTAGAATATGTTATAATTTTGCTGTTTTGGGGGTTGATTGCTGATAGTATATATTTATTATATACTATATATTTTATACTATCAGCAATCAACCCCCAAAACAGCAAAATTATAACATATTCTAGATATGTAGATGACACTTTTGTGATCTTTGATGGTACACAAAGGCAAATAGACATACTAACAAAATACATCAACAACATCAACACTAAAATAAAAGTCACAACAGAAATAGAAAGCAACAAATCAATTAATTTTCTCGACATAAATATAACAAAATACAATAATACATTAAAATATAAAATTTATAGAAAAGAAACCACAACTGACACAATAATCCATAATGATTCACATCACCCCCATTCACAAAAAATGGCAGCATTTAATGCTTTCATACATAGAGCATTTACCATTCCAATGGACAAAAATGATTTTTATAATGAAATAAACCTAATCAAATGTATAGCTTACAATAATGGATACAAAACAACAACAATAGACAAACTAATAAATAAAAAGAAAAAGAAAATAAACAACAACAAAATTACAAACACAACAACAATAGAAAATCCAAAATACACATCAATAACATATACCAACATAGTACCACAAATATTAACAAACCAATTTAAAAAACTAAACATAAACATAAGTTTTAAAACAAACAACAATATACAAAATATACTTAAACCAAAACCAAAAACAGAAACAAAATTCTACTCCGGCGTCTACAAATTAAAATGCAATAATTGCAACAAATTTTACATCGGACAAACGGGTAGAACCTTTGAAGAAAGATTCAAAGAACATAAACCCAAACCAAACACCAGATCTACATACGCATTACATTTAATAGAACACAACCATAACTACACAGACATTGAAACTAACTTACAAACATTACATATATGCAGAAAAGGCAGAATTCTTGACGCGACAGAAGAATTTGAAATTTACAAAGCTTACAGACAAGAACAGGACAACATACTAAACGACAAACTAACAATTAAACATAATGCATTATATGAAACAGCAATAAAATTTGAACATAAACAATAAAAGAAAAAAGAAAACAACATTATAATCATACAAAAGCTTAAAATAAAATAAAATCAACCAAAACAATAAACAACAACAAAATAAAACTAAAGAAAAAGAAAACTACATTACTAAAAAACCCCAAACAAAGAACAACTAAACTTTCACCAACAACAACAACAGAAGATTTAAAAAAGCTCAAGTAAAATGATAGAAAACAACAACACTAAACAACAAAAGTATTCGACCTGATGATGGAGTAGCAGCTCCGAAACACGTCGTCGTCACAAAAAATAAAATAAAAAAGTTGTAAATTTTAAAATAAAAACTTAAAATAAATAAATATTTATATATACAAAATTGTGTAATTGTTTATTATTTTATTTAAACAAATAAACCACACTCAAATTTCAAAAAACCAATATGGTATGATTTAAGTGCTATTTAAGTGCTCTCAATTTACCAAAATTCCAAATTATTTAGTCCACGATTTGACCTTGAAATTTGGTACCAAAGATACGAAATCGTGGAGACTTTCTATACTTGATAGCTAAAAAAAAAAAAAAAAATTTCATTAGACGCACAGTGGCTTAACTAGAAAAAAAACAGTTTCACCTTTCTACTCCCACTGGTTTAGCTTTAAACACTCCATCACTAACCCCTCTAACCTTCGTTGCACTCAACATGAACCCCACACTTCTAAACACAAAATTTCAAAAAACTGATGATGGGAGATTTCAATGCGACTTAAGTGCTCTGTATAAGGCGGAACTCCCGATTGAAATTTAAAATAGAGAATAAAAAATACTGGATACTTTTTATACTCTAAGTTAAGAAAAAAATTACAGATTACGTGTAGAGTTCGCTAATAAAAAAAAAAAAATAGTAAAAAGATTTGTCTACCAATATCGATATAAATATGATAGTACGAAAGCTTAGCAGCATAACTACGAGTGTGTTATGACATACAAAAACCCTTTTGAATTATTGTCTTTCATAAAAAGTGATATAGGAACGCACATACATAAATACCTACGTAGAAATATAGAGCTATGTATATATTTACTCTTTCAACAGCTAGTAGCTAGCTACAACGGAGCGTCTCAATTCTTTGCTTACCTAGGTACCTACCCATAATTTGTTGTCATTACCGGCAACGCAAAATACCTACCTACCTCAACCAATGATCACTCTACCTTCCTATGTAGCTGACAATCCTACAATAACAACCTAACTATAGATAAAATCACAACAACAAAAGATATGTCTCCACGCCTCAGCCAAAACATCCCTCACACTACATCTAGGGGAAAGTGGCCTAAGATGGCATAGAGCCTAAGATGGCACACTGCCCTTTTCTCCGGTTCTAGTTTATGGATTGCAAACATTTGAACACGTCCTTGCTTGTTTAGTTTGTGCGAGAAACCTGACACAGTCGGTCTTGTGTTGAAGTGTCGTAAATGAATTAAAAAAATCAAAGAAGAAAAAGTAAGTAAACAAAAAAATATTCTCATATTTTACATGTTACAACAGAATATTGAAAAGTTAATATTTAAACAATATTTAAACAGTGTTTGGTTAAAAAAAATATTAGTTTTTCGATAAAAGTGCTACGGAGTATGTGCGTTAAACAGTACCGGCCAAATTTATTATTCCGCATAAGAAGTCAAAACGGGCAAGATGGCATACCATGGAGGTGGGCAAAACGGCACACTATGCCATCTTGCCCCCCTTAAATAAATGTATTCGTTATTTTGTTTTTTGTTTTATTTTGTTGATAAATCATTTTATTTTTCAGTGGTTGGCCATTACAAACGAACGACCAGCAGGCAAAGCTGGAGCTCAGATGCTATGAAGGAAGCGATACGGTCCGTCAAAGCAGGACAAATGGGATGGGATAAAGCAGCCAAATATTTTAAAGTCCCAAAAAGCACTCTCCGCAGACACGCTGGTAAAGAAATAGACGCACAAGGTACCCATTTTTTCACCTGTTGTTGCGAGGCAAGAGGATAGGAAGGATTCGGTAATGAATTATGATAGGAAAAAGGAAAAGGCAGGAAAATATGGAAGGAAGAGTTTGGCAAAAGGAATGGAATGTCAAGTTCCGGGGGACGCGGCCTGCTTGCTATGCGCGGCATTAGCTCGTCGGAATGGGGGAGGGGGATCTTGCCCCCGAAACTCAACCTCACCTGCAAACAAAACATAAATCAGGCCTGAGAAAAATAAACTAAAAGTGACGTCAGACGGACGATCACCACTTCAAGGGCGCTGCGGATGTTATTGCAGCGTTGCCAAAACCCACCCAACCTGGAAGTTCGTTGGCCTAATTTGAACTTCCCCAATGTTGTCGATGATCAAGTTCCGGTCATACCATCTTCACCGAAAGAATTGTGCTACCATCGGCACCACTGGAAATTACTTCAAAATGTCATGATTTCTTTATCAGAAATCAAGAAAACACAAATATTTCGAAAAAAAGGCGTTCATTGAAGTTTTATTTAACAATAAACAATAAATGATAATTAGAATAATTATGATTAATTCAAAACAAAATGTAAACAAAAAAATTAAAAATGTTTTTTAGTCCTTATGATATTTTTAGGTATAACAGATTTTTTTTTTTTTTTTTTTTTAATTTTTTTATCTTATTTATTATGCAAATAGATACTATAACAAAAAAACAAAGGAACACTGAAAAAAAAAAATCAAAGGTGACTTGGATAGGTTTCCTACTAGGACTATCAAAAACAAGAACAGTTAACAGCACCCTTTTTGGTGCCCACAATATTTAAAATTTCGGACCTAAAATTCCCTACCTCAAAAGAGCTCGATGGAGGTGGATAATTGGATTCCTAAGTGGAGTTAAACAAACAAAAAAAAAGAACACGGCGATAGACCGAGGAAACAATCTTTTTCACTTACAAAATAATTTATAATATATTTAAGAGAAAATTAATCAGAAAAATGATTATTAACAATAAAAAAAAATAAGAACTTCTGTTAAACTTCAACGCCACTTAAATAACTAACAATACAAAAATAAACATCAACTAATGACTGGTAATAATTATTACCAATAGAGTATCTTCTTTTTTGGAGATATATAAATAGGTATATGTATGTATTTTAAACTTTTCTATAGTACTTTACCATCCAGTTTAGATATATAAAAAAAAACCGGCGAAAGTATATGATTGTATATAGTATATTCGTTGTGAAATATTATATAAGAAATATATATATGGATTCTATATCATCAACTTGTACCTGGATTTCCCTTCTTTTTTTTATATATGTGTTTGTTTCATTTACAGGACTCACTGTGACGTACTTAACTTTTAAACACGATTTGCTTTCAGCTTCGAGGCTTCGCTGATCTTTGGCAGTACTCCCGCTTTCATATGAAAGATGTTGGAAATTCGGGTAAAATCGCTTAGTAGAACCTCCAAATAAGAGAGAGAGGTGAATGGGATTTCTGTACTCCGATGACACTTGGATTTTGATTTAATTCTGTTTCTTCCAGCTGAGTAAGTGAATCTAACGGAAATTCACACATCCAGAAGAATACGGATATTCTGGCCTGAGAAGAGGTTCAACTCCAATACAGCAAAAATAAATAGTGGCGGCCCAGCGCTCTGCTGGCAACCTGGGACCGCCAAAAGATGAAATTGTCGAGTTGAAACAACCTATGTAAAATTTTGTCTTTTAGCACCACTTTTTTAAAATAACACTTTCTTTTACAACTCACCCTATTCTTAATATATCTCAGTTTAAATAACTTAATGAGTTTATCTGGTTTTGTTTTTTGTTGAGTTTCTAACCACGTAAAAAAAATGTGTTGGCTGTTATTTTTCATACGCCACTAATAGAAAAAAGGTATCTCTCGATCTTAAAATCAAAGAAAAAAAGTTTTATTAAACACAAAAAAATGTTAATAAACTAAGCAAAAGTTATATCACGCACCATCAGGTAAGCTTATTAAAAAAAAAGGAAACGTCGTTAAATAATTCTGAAATTCTTTAGTCTTTATTTTAGTTCTTTAAATTTACTTTAACCGGCGGCAAGCTTAATACGAGAGTAGTGAATTCAAAAGTAACGACTCTTTTTCTCCCGTCTCGTTGGTAAGTATATATCATCTGACTTATTTGAAAATACGGTGCTTAAGTCATACCACCTCTTTTCTAACACTTCTTCCTCCCACAATATCCGTATCACCCGATCCAACCTACCCGCTAGTCACTTTTTTTCACATTTCGTGGTATAGGTTAAATTTCGAAATGTCAATGTGTATGTTTACAATTCTCCTTTCCACATCCTCTATTTGACTTACACGGCAACTTTCCAGCTGTCATCTATTATTCCCTTCACATGACAGATGGCACTTAATTTAAGGACACCTTCACACCATGATTCAAAAAACAATCATCAGCAATGCCCTCATGTAAATTTGTTTTGCATCAGTATCATTTTTTTTCTTACAAGGGATGCGTTCGACTAGTACTGAACGAGCCTACATGACAATATAGAATGGCATTCGGGCGTCCACAACAAAACTCGTTCTTTTCTTGGATAAATTCCAATTAAAGAACGAAAATAGAGGTCGACCGTTTGTCTCTACTCTAGTGTCCAAAATTTTACCACTTTCAATTCATATAGACTTCTTAGCACTTGACAGTTGGGCGAAGTTCCCTATTTCCTAACCTAGAGTTCACCCAAACCAGGCTATATGAAGTTGATAGTTTGAAAAGTTGAAACTTGGTCGAATAGTTTTATCGTCTCTCTATTCATTTTCGATGGATTTTTGATAACAAAAATGGACACCATAGGTCCGTTCGCTTACGCGCCAGAAACTACCCAAAACTACCATTTTTTACCAGATTTAGTCCGAAGGCGTTCGCGTACGTAAATTTTGGGTAGTTTCTGGCAGGAGAGAGCGCTCATGAGAGAGAAAATAATTTCCCCTTCTTGCCAGTTTTTACCCGAGAAATTTCTTCGGGCAAAAACTGGTAAGTGCTGTGTTGTGTCAAAAGCCAGTTTGAAAGACAAAGAACAACAACAAAATTACAAAATGGCTGTTGTTTACTTTTTGTTTTATCTTAGTAAAAGTGTAGTTTTTAATTCGTTCATTTACAAAAATGAATTATTTTAATAAAAGAAGTGACTTTGATAAAAAAAATGAATAAATTATTTAAGAAAGTTGGTTTGAGAAGTGTACCTACTTTAATTCACTGTTTTTTTTTAAATTCTTTCTTATGTAATTCTGATTTCTTCATAGAATTGGGATTAATAAAAAAAAAATTAAGTGATGTTCCTGTTTAGTGTCGTTTTTACATTTGTAAATACTTAAAACGTTCATTTTAATTTGCTCATCATCAAATTTAATAAAGAATATGAAATTATAATGAAAATTTCAATATTGTTGCTTTGTTTACTTTTTTACTTTTGTTTACTTTTTGTTGACGTTTAAAAACTGGAAAATATTTTGGTTTAAGGCGTTCGTGTATTCTCGGACAGTTTCGCTTCTCTTTGAGAGAATTTCACCCCCACTCCTCCAAATTTGACAGTTTGCCAGATTTAGTCCGAGAAGTACACGAACAAACTTCATGTGAAGCAGACGAAAAAATATTTCCGTAAGTATAATTGTTTAATTTATGTATCTATCTTACTAATATTGTTATTTATTTATTACTTTTATAGCTGCATGGAACTATTTTGAACGAGAAAATATAGTACTTCTACTACTACTCCACTCCCATTGGGCAGTGATGGAAGCCGCAGAGATCGCTTGGATGCAGGTCTACACTTTTGGTGAAAACATGTGGAGAGCTACCCACGTTTTAAAGCCAGGCATTTTTCTCGGTTCGAGAAGCGTTGCCAGCGATGGGGTTATAAAGGGTTTGTCTTTAATTATGTGTGTATATAATTCTATGAAAATAACTTCCTTTTTTATCATTTTCAGATTCGTTAATCGGTTGCTGACGTAGCGAAGGAAAGCATAATGGTCAAAGGCTATTTAGATGGCCACCCCAACAATGACCTCCAAACCAAGCCACACAAAAAGTTAGACTAAGGTAGGTTCACATAATTCAAAAAAAAACTTTAAATTTGACTTTTTTTTTCTTTTAAATAATTTTAGATGTATGAAGATACCTAAATCTAAACCGAGACGGAAGGTGTTCTTAAGCAAAAATAAACCACCCACAAATTTCACCCACTACACCGGTGAGCGTTAATTAATTTTGGAATAGTGTTATAGGTACAAAAAAAAAAAAAAAAAAAAAGAACAACAATATTTTAATAAATTAACACTTACTTAGTTTCTAGTTTTAAGATACAAAATATCACAGTAGGTTATCACAGTTCTTACTTAATAACTAATAAGAGTAAATATCACAGCTATAGTTTTTAATCATTGCGGATCGATTAGTTTTAATAAATAACACAGATGTTAGTAATTAAGTAACAATATTAATAAATAAGACCATAAATAACATAAAGTGACAATGGCATGCAAGTGAATAAATACTAAAATAAATTAACCACGGTTTGATTACATAAACATTTTTTTCAGGTACAGTGTGTGGCAATAGGTGTTTGTTTTGTTTTTATTTGGCAAATAATTTTAAAAGTTATCAGGTACTGAGTGAGTTGGACTAAAAAAAAAATTCTACGATATGATAACATGAAGATCATTGTAACAATACATACATAAAAAAAATCTTTTATGCTTGCCAAACAAAAACATCTGTGGGCTCCGGGATCTTAGCACCTCATATATGGGATATTCGCAAAAAAAGTATGCCATCTAAAAGGTCACTAATTGGTCACAAAAGGTCAGCTATTTTAAGAAATTGGTCAGGCTTGGAAAACTTGTAATCCAAGCTTGAACTTTTTCAAGGTCATTAGCGATTTTTGGCACCTCATTTATGGGATATTCGCAAAAAAAGTATACCATTTGAAAGGCCACCGGATCGTGATAAAAGGTCATCTAGTTTCAGTAATTGGTCAGGCTTAGGTTTTTTTTTATGAATTTTTAAAAAAAAATTCAAGGTCACAGTATAAGACTTTTAGCACCTCATTAGTGGAATTTATAAAAAACAAGTATGCAATTTAAAAGGTCAGTAAAAGGTCATAAAAGGTCAGGTAGTTTCAGTAATTGGTCAGGCATATATTTTTTTTAATAATTTTTTTAATTTTTTTCAAGGTCATAGCGATTTTTAGCACCTCATTTGTGGGATATTCGAAAAAAGTATATGCCATCTGAAAGGTTACTTAATCCTTATAAAAGGTCAGGCAGTTTCAGAAATTGGTCAGGTATAGATTTTTTTTTATAAGCTTTTTAATTTTTTTAGAGGTCATACAAGGTCACGTGTACCTTTAGCACCTCATTTATGGGATATTCGAATAAAAATTATGTTATCTGAAAGGTAACTCAATCGTCATAAAAGGTCAGCTAATTTCAGAAATTGGTCAGCCTTGGATTTTTTTTTATTCATTTTTAAAGTTTTGTCCCAAGGTCACGTGTACCTTTAGCACCTCATTTATGGGATATTCGCAAAAAAAGTATACCATTTGAAAGGCCACCGGATCGTGATAAAAGGTCAGCTAGTTTCAGTAATTGGTCAGGCTTAGGTTTTTTTTTATGAATTTTTAAAAAAAATTTCAAGGTCACTAGTATAAGACTTTTAGCACCTCATTTGTGGAATTTCGCAAAAAAATGCATACCATCTGAAAGGTTATTTTATACTTATAAAAGGTCAGCTATATTCGGAAATTGGTCAGGCATAGATTTTTTTTTATGATTTTTAAAAAAAAAATTTCAATGTCAGTAGTATAAGACTTTTAGCACCTCATTTGTGGAATTTCGCAAAAAAATGCATACCACCTGAAAGGTTATGTTGTACTTATAAAAGGTCAGCTATATTCGGAAATTGGTCAGGCATAGATTTTTTTTAATGAATTTCAAAAAAAAATTTCAAGGTCACTAGTATAAGACTTTTAGCACCTCATTTGTCGAATTTCGCAAAAAAATGTATACCATCTGAAAGGTGATGTTGTACTTATAAAAGGTCAGCTATATTCGGAAATTGGTCAGGCATGGATTTTTTTTAATGATTTTTTAAAAAAAATTTCAAGGTCAGTAGTATAAGACTTTTAGCACCTCATTTGTGGAATTTCGCAAAAAAATACATACCATATGAAAGGTTATTTTATACTTATAAAAGGTCAGCTATATTCAGAAATTGGTCAGGCATAGATTTTTTCTTATGATTTAAAAAAAAAAAATTCAAGGTCACTAGTATAAGACTTTTAGCACCTCATTTGTCAAATTTCGCAAAAAAATGTATACCATCTGAAAGGTAATTTTATAATTATAAAAGGTCAGCTATATTCAGAAATTGGTTTATTAATTTTTTAAATTAATTTTTTTAAGGTCCTCATTTGTTTGCAACATCAATTTATGCAGTGGTGAATTCATATTTTTGCACTAATGTGCGTTAAAACATGGATTATGAATTCACCACCATCCGCCATTTTGTTTAGCTTGCAGGCAAAGAATGACAGCCGAGGATTCCAATCTTTATAATTCATAATCTTTGAACACAATAGACGCGCATTTGAACGCGCGTAATCATTAAAGCTATACGCATCTAATCGATTGATGTGTACTACTTTTCCTTTGATTTATATGTGCGGCATCCACATTTTTATCGTGATCGCCACCGCCAGTGCCTCGTTTTGCGGGTAGCTTGGGGAAGGCGGTGATGATCACGAAAAGTTTTATCACACGATTAGGATGCGATCAAAAACCTGGTCATATCAAAGCGATATTTCTATTGTGTGGCGGGTAGTTCAGAAAAATAAAATCTGTAAGGAATCCCAAATTTTTAGATTAATTTTTTTGCTTCGGAAAAATGCGTTTTCGGGGCTATTGGGTGACATTTGAATCGAAATATTCAATATACGCCCAAATATAGTTTGCTGTCCATCTGTCAAGCTATGCCCAATTCCATTGCAAGATGACACCTGAAAATTCTTTTGAGCGCCGCAGCATTTAGCTGTCTAACTGCACGCCTTCCCTATTTGAATGCATTTGTGTAATTCACACTATTTTGAAAAAAGCCTCACTTTTTTCCTCGATATTCCCGTTCCTCTTCTTCTTCTAAGGTTATTTTACAGAAAGAAGCGTCCAGTGAGACAGGTAGATTTTATGTGCGTAGAAACTAGAAGGATTTTGGGATGGAATCTACCCTTTTCGTTTCTACGCACACCTGCACCTGTTTCATTGGATTCTCTTTTCCAGTAAAACGACTATGTAAATAGCCACTTAGACGCAGATTATTTGCGGATTTTTCGGATTTTTTTCGGTCGTTTCGATTTTCGTTTTTTTGACAGCTAAGGTGAGGGTTAGAAAAATGTTTAGATTGCTTTTTAGCCATGCAATTTCACCTTGCGATTTTAAGGCCTGTACGCAAGGGACGTATGTGGTGGCCTGGGGTAAACAAAATTGCTGAGGTTGAAAAAATTGCAGTGTTATCGCCCTTTCTTCTTTGTACCTTTTCGTGGTTTTTGAGACATAAGCCGTGTTTTTTTGCAAGCCCGGGGGGAATTGGATGAAAAAAACGACAGCGGGGATTAGCGACGCCATGACAGTAAAAAACATGGAGTTTTCATACAAACTATCGATAACATGTATGCAATTCATGTATGCCGGTAACACAGTTTTTCGGTGCGCTTAAGTTAAACCCCGAGAATTCTCCGGGATTAGTTGTTGTTGCATTTAACATGTTTATTGTTTAGCACCGACTATTTACATAGTCGTTTTACTGGAAAAGAGAATCCAATGAAACAGGTGCAGGTGTGCGTAGAAACGAAAAGGGTAGATTCCATCCCAAAATCCTTCTAGTTTCTACGCACATAAAATCTACCTGTCTCACTGGACGCTTCTTTCTGTAAAATAACCTTAGAAGAAGAAGAGGAACGGGAATATCGAGGAAAAAAGTGAGGCTTTTTTCAAAATAGTGTGAATTACACAAATGCATTCAAATAGGGAAGGCGTGCAGTTAGACAGCTAAATGCTGCGGCGCTCAAAAGAATTTTCAGGTGTCATCTTGCAATGGAATTGGGCATAGCTTGACAGATGGACAGCAAACTATATTTGGGCGTATATTGAATATTTCGATTCAAATGTCACCCAATAGCCCCGAAAACGCATTTTTCCGAAGCAAAAAAATTAATCTAAAAATTTGGGATTCCTTACAGATTTTATTTTTCTGAACTACCCGCCACACAATAGAAATATCGCTTTGATATGACCAGGTTTTTGATCGCATCCTAATCGTGTGATAAAACTTTTCGTGATCATCACCGCCTTCCGCAAGCTACCCGCAAAACGAGGCACTGGCGATGGCGATCACGATAAAAATGTGGATGCCGCACATATAAATCAAAGGAAAAGTAGTACACATCAATCGATTAGATGCGTATAGCTTTAATGATTACGCGCGTTCAAATGCGCGTCTATTGTGTTCAAAGATTATGAATTATAAAGATTGGAATCCTCGGCTGTCATTCTTTGCCTGCAAGCTAAACAAAATGGCGGATGGTGGTGAATTCATAATCCATGTTTTAACGCACACTAGTGCAAAAATATGAATTCACCACTGCATAAATTGTTGTTGCAAACAAATGAGGACCTTAAAAAAATTAATTTAAAAAATTAATAAACCAATTTCTGAATATAGCTGACCTTTTATAATTATAAAATAACCTTTCAGATGGTATACATTTTTTTGCGAAATTTGACAAATGAGGTGCTAAAAGTCTTATACTAGTGACCTTGAATTTTTTTTTTTTAAATCATAAGAAAAAATCTATGCCTGACCAATTTCTGAATATAGCTGACCTTTTATAAGTATAAAATAACCTTTCATATGGTATGTATTTTTTTGCGAAATTCCACAAATGAGGTGCTAAAAGTCTTATACTACTGACCTTGAAATTTTTTTAAAAAATCATTAAAAAAAATCCATGCCTGACCAATTTCCGAATATAGCTGACCTTTTATAAGTACAACATCACCTTTCAGATGGTATACATTTTTTTGCGAAATTCGCCAAATGAGGTGCTAAAAGTCTTATACTAGTGACCTTGAAATTTTTTTTTGAAATTCATTAAAAAAAATCTATGCCTGACCAATTTCCGAATATAGCTGACCTTTTATAAGTACAACATAACCTTTCAGGTGGTATGCATTTTTTTGCGAAATTCCACAAATGAGGTGCTAAAAGTCTTATACTACTGACATTGAAATTTTTTTTTAAAAAATCATAAAAAAAAATCTATGCCTGACCAATTTCCGAATGTAGCTGACCTTTTAGAAGTATAAAATAACCTTTCAGATGGTATGCATTTTTTTGCGAAATTCCACAAATGAGGTGCTAAAAGTCTTATACTAGTGACCTTGAAATTTTTTTTAAAAATTCATAAAAAAAAACCTAAGCCTGACCAATTACTGAAACTAGCTGACCTTTTATCACGATCCGGTGGCCTTTCAAATGGTATACTTTTTTTGCGAATATCCCATAAATGAGGTGCTAAAGGTACACGTGACCTTGGGACAAAACTTTAAAAATGAATAAAAAAAAATCCAAGGCTGACCAATTTCTGAAATTAGCTGACCTTTTATGACGATTGAGTTACCTTTCAGATAACATAATTTTTATTCGAATATCCCATAAATGAGGTGCTAAAGGTACACGTGACCTTGTATGACCTCTAAAAAAATTAAAAAGCTTATAAAAAAAAATCTATACCTGACCAATTTCTGAAACTGCCTGACCTTTTATAAGGATTAAGTAACCTTTCAGATGGCATATACTTTTTTCGAATATCCCACAAATGAGGTGCTAAAAATCGCTATGACCTTGAAAAAAATTAAAAAAATTATTAAAAAAAATATATGCCTGACCAATTACTGAAACTACCTGACCTTTTATGACCTTTTACTGACCTTTTAAATTGCATACTTGTTTTTTATAAATTCCACTAATGAGGTGCTAAAAGTCTTATACTGTGACCTTGAATTTTTTTTTAAAAATTCATAAAAAAAACCTAAGCCTGACCAATTACTGAAACTAGATGACCTTTTATCACGATCCGGTGGCCTTTCAAATGGTATACTTTTTTTGCGAATATCCCATAAATGAGGTGCCAAAAATCGCTAATGACCTTGAAAAAGTTAAAGCTTGGATTACAAGTTTTCCAAGCCTGACCAATTTCTTAAAATAGCTGACCTTTTGTGACCAATTAGTGACCTTTTAGATGGCATAATTTTTTTGCGAATATCCCATATATGAGGTGCTAAGATCCCGGAGCCCATCTGTGAGATTCTACAAGCATTCAGTTACAATGTGATAGTCATAAATTTGCTATTATTCTGAGATATGTTTCTTGAACTGTGAAATAAGAAAAATGACTTTTGTGGAGAAAAGGTGAATACATAAGAAGTGATATGTTAATTTCTATTGGGTATTAAATCGCAATTATGATTTTTTAGGATTGTTGAAATACTATAATATCTGCTTTTTCGAGTGCGATTGTTTTGTTTATCTGAAATTGGCCTTCTAATATAACTTCTCATTAAAGTGTTTTTTTTTTTTTTTTTTTTTTAGTTTATTGTTTTAAATCCTTGGCATGAAATATACCAATTTTTTTCCAGTCAAGTTTTCTAATTCATACTAATTTGGCCGATAAATATTTTGAGGAATCGCTCAAAGTGAAATTTTTTCGGTAGACTTCCTGTCCGGGCAGATATTCAATTTTTTTAGTACGTGTGTTATAGATTTTTGCGGATTTTTCATTGGCCTTCAAAATATTTTCGCGGATTTGATTCCTAATACACTGCAATCGACCTTGTCGGGGAATGGTCAACAACTCGTTATCGTCTACCGCGTTTAGTTTTCGTGCCAGTTCATAGCTGACGCTCCAGTAGAGCCATGAACTGAACTCCTTAAAGCACATGCTATATCGCTGAGGTGGACATCCCAGTCGCGTTGGTCTTCTTTTAGATAGGAACGTATTGCTGCCAACAACGAGCGGTTGACCCTCTCCGACGCATTCGATTGCGGTGCATAGTTGGCGGTTCTAGAATGTCTAATACCGTATTTTGACAGCAAGTTTTGAAACTCTTTGGCCAAGAATTGTTTCCCATTATAAGAATGGATGATGTTTGGTACTCCAAACACATTAAAAATATCCTGTCGCAAAAACTTTATAACACTAGAAGTATTCGCTTTTCTCAAAGCTTTCAAGAACACAAATTTAGACAAATGATCTAACACGACGAATACATGTGAATTTCCGGACTTTGACCTGGGATAGGGTCCTAGAAAATCAATATATAGTTTTTCAAAGGGACGATTCGAACAATAGGAAGTAATAATTGGGGGACGGGAGACTTGGTTCGACGCTTTACTCTGTTTGCACACAGAACAGTTGGACACGTATTCACGGATATGCCATGTCATATTGGGCCAATAAAAATGTTGCCGAATTCTTTGCAACGTTTTTGCAATGCCACCGTGGGCAACTTGCGGTGGATTATGAGCCTTGCTTATTACTTCTTCGGTTAGGGTAGACGGTATCCACAGAAGCCAGGTATGCTCAAGCATAGCTTCTTCACCTTCAGTTCTTAACGCGCATTTATACACGAAGCTGTCTTCGCGTTAAAGATCTGGAAGTTCTTGCGGGTTAGTTTTTATAGTGTCTATTACAGACGTGTATTCTTCTGAATAAAATTCTTCAGAGTTCAAGTCGATTAGTGACGCAACTTCGTCTATAGCCAGAGATTCTACATGCACCCGAGAAAGAGTGTCTGGCACGACATTCAGGCTACCCTTCCGATGCTGTATGTCGAAGACATACGACTGCAACAGTAAACTCCATCTAGCTAATTTACCACTCAGATATTTCATACTCATTAGCCAGCGGAGACTAGAGTGATCTGTTATTACTGTGAAGTCCATGCCCTCGACATACGGCCTGAACTGAATAGTTTCTCTGGCTTTTATTAAATTTTTGTGAGAAGTACGCTATAGGAACTTCCTCGCCCTCCGAATTTTTCTGAAAAAGTACGGCTCCGATTCCCGCATCCGAAGCATCGCATTGGATGTAAAATCTTTTTGCGAAGTCAGGGTGAGTAAGAACCGTTGATGGTGAGATTCGCCCTGCGTAAGCAGTCGGCTACTTCGTTCAACAGAGTGATATGCGTTTCGAAATACGGCGCCATGATAAGCAGATCGTCCAGATATAGGAAGACGCGATCCCTGAGTCGTGCAGGAATCACCTTGTCCATCAACTGACACAACCTTTGGGCTGCATTGCACAACCCAAAGGGCATGACATTGAATTGGTACAAGGGTCTTCCTGGCACCGCGAAGGCAGTCTTTTCCCTACTCTGCCTCTCCAGAGGAATCTGCCAGAAGGCTTCCTTTAAGTCGATAATGCTAATGAAGTACGTATCGGGTAGTCGGCTGATGAGCCCCTCGATATGCGGGAGAGGATTTGCGTTCTTTTTGGTCAGTGCCTTCACCTTGCGAGAATCCAGGCAAAGTCGATTTTTGCCTGGTTTCCGCAAGAGCACTACTGGTGAGCACCAGGGACTTTCGCTCTCCTCGATAACGCCGAGGCTCAACATCCGATCTAACTCCTCGTACAATACAGCTTGTACCGCTGGAGAGACAGGGTAGTGACGCTGCTTCACAGGGAGCGCATCTCCCGTATCAATGACGTGCTCCATAAGCGCCGTCTTTCCAAGACCATCCCGGTCGAAACAAAGAAATCTCTCCCTGACTGCATCCAATCTGGCCTGCTGATCAACGCTCAACTGGTGGGCGTTCAAGAGATCTGCTTCTTCGGATAACGAAACAGAACCTACAACGTGCGGTGCTAATTGGAATACCTTCCAAAAGTCTACCCCTAGGTAGATCTCCTGGTTCAAATTTGGAGCTAGGTAGAAAGTTAGCACCTCTTCTCTGTCCTTGTAAAGTACGTTTGTCTGAATTTTCCCCACAATCGATTGGCTCTTACCATCGGCGGTTTTGACACCGGACCTAAATGTCGTTACCGGAATTTCCAGTTCCTTGACCAATTGTAAGCAATTTTTACCAAGGATGCTTACACTGGCCCCACTATCAAGCAAACCTAATACTTCTTTATTACCTAATTTTATTTTCGCGTACGGTCTGGGATCTGCCGATAAGTCTACAACTGTTGAGGAAATTCGGTTTCTGATATCTTTTCTTGCCTTGAATCTAGATCTAGCCTTTATTATTTTTTTAGAAGGCAAATTAATCGCGCTATTAAATATTCTTTTACGTGCCTGGTTATATTCAGCAATTCTTATATGTAAAGGTTTTATATAAAATTGTTTTGGGTTTTCCTTTATTTCTTTAATATTTATATTTGGCTTTTCTTCTCTTTTTAAAATCTTAATCTTAATCTCTTCACCCTCTTCTTTAAGAGGGCTTTTCGCTACTTCTGTTTCAGAACCAACTTCACATTTTAAACTTACTTGGGGTTCTGATTTTGGGTTGTACGCGATTCCCCCTGAGCCTTCGCGTCCCACGATCGGTTTCCCGAGTTACAACGTGAGCAGTGTGGTGTTTTCACACCCTCCAGTCCACACTTGAAGCAAAATAGATTGCGGACATCAGACTCGCACTTGAAATATGAATGACCCTGTGTTTTGCAGTTCCAGCAAATCAAACTCGAAGTATCTGCATACTTTCTTTAAGGAAGTTTCGGACGAGCTCCACCAAATTGGTAGGCGGCGAGATGTTCATTAGATTGTTGGTATGAGTCATCATACTCTATTTCATTGGCCGTATTTTTGAAATGCGGCTTTGAAGGTTTTGAAAAATCTCTTTCTTTTCTTGGGAAAGCGGATTCTACATCTTTACATGCGTTCCTCAGCTGATCCAAGGAGTAAATTGGATATACTAAGTTGACAAATCGTTCATTCAAGCTCTTCTTCAAAATTCTAACTAACTCGACTTCCGGTATTTGAATTCTCAACTGGGACTTGATTTTGTTAATGGCCGCCAAGAAATCATGGATACTGTCCGAGAAACCCTGTTTGCGGTCCATTATCTCGCGCATAATGTCGTAGTCAGACCGATTGTTTTTGAACTGGCGCATCAGAGCTTCTCGCAGGGTCGGCCATTCAGGTCTATAATTATTCCTCTGAAACTGCCAGAACCAGTCGTGGGCGTTTCCGGATAACAAAAGATGGAAATCCCGCAATATTTCTGCCCATGGACAATCGTACTGACTCTGCAAAGTCTCGAGACGGAACACAAAATCTTCTACTGTTAAAGTAGTTGGTTGACCTTCGAATTTAAGACCCCACTTGTTGATCTTGATTGGAGCCTTAAATCCAGGAGGCAACAAGTGATGTGTATACGCCGGTTGGTATGTATATGGATTTGAAAAGTTAACTGGAGTTGGATGATTTCTGGCCGTACCGAAGTGATTGTCATGAGAACCGTCAGTTTGTTTACCCTGTCTTGGTTTCGTCGGAACGGTTCCCGTGGTCTCCTGTGCTGTTGTCCCGGAGGCACGAAAGCACTCCTACTTGGACCTGACTGAGGAGGCTGCTGTGACGGAGGATGCACTGGTGGCGGAAAATTGTAGGATGGTACCGATAAATTAGTTACTGGATTAGTTGTCGGAGGCGTAGGTCGATTAATATTTAATTCTCTAAGGAATCCTCCCAACTGTTGCTGGATTTCTTCCTTTAAGGTATTAGTTAAATCTGTTTGAATGGATCGTTTATAAGACGAAAAAGCGTCTACCATGGCCAAATTGATGTAAGCTTTTAAGTCCTCTGGCAGTATATTTTTTTCTTTTCTTTTCGTTACAGGTCTTTGTGACAGGCTGTCTAAAATATCCCTATACCCACCCAAATTCGGAGATATTACACTAGTTTGCCTAGGAGCATGTACCGTTTTAGGCATGACGGTCTCGTTTAACGAACCGTAACTTTCACGTGCAGCTTCCGCTCCCATACCACTGAGGCTGCTAAAGGAAGGCGGGGAAACGGTATCGATGTTGTCGGATGTTTCGTGATCAAGGAGAGGCCTACCAGAACTAGCGGGTAGGTTGGATGTCGATCGTATCTGTCTATCTGATATAAGAGGAGAACGCAAAACCCTTCGTCGATCGGTAACATTCAAATTCTGACTTTGTGATCGTGTCAATCTAACGTTCTCATCTATTTCAGTTTCCCGAAAGAGTTTATTAATACGATCATCCTCTTCTTTTCCGGTGTTATGCATTTTAAATATCTTCTTTTATCAGAAGGGGAGAATCAACAAGGAAAGGATAAATTGACAAAAAAAACGTAAAGAAAAAAAGGTGAGTTTCAAAAAACATGTTTTTTTTTTTTTTCTTGGTGAAAAAAAGGGCTCCGGGATCTTAGCACCTCATATATGGGATATTCGCAAAAAAAGTATGCCATCTAAAAGGTCACTAATTGGTCACAAAAGGTCAGCTATTTTAAGAAATTGGTCAGGCTTGGAAAACTTGTAATCCAAGCTTGAACTTTTTCAAGGTCATTAGCGATTTTTGGCACCTCATTTATGGGATATTCGCAAAAAAAGTATACCATTTGAAAGGCCACCGGATCGTGATAAAAGGTCATCTAGTTTCAGTAATTGGTCAGGCTTAGGTTTTTTTTATGAATTTTTAAAAAAAAAATTCAAGGTCACAGTATAAGACTTTTAGCACCTCATTAGTGGAATTTATAAAAAACAAGTATGCAATTTAAAAGGTCAGTAAAAGGTCATAAAAGGTCAGGTAGTTTCAGTAATTGGTCAGGCATATATTTTTTTTAATAATTTTTTTAATTTTTTTCAAGGTCATAGCGATTTTTAGCACCTCATTTGTGGGATATTCGAAAAAAGTATATGCCATCTGAAAGGTTACTTAATCCTTATAAAAGGTCAGGCAGTTTCAGAAATTGGTCAGGTATAGATTTTTTTTTATAAGCTTTTTAATTTTTTTAGAGGTCATACAAGGTCACGTGTACCTTTAGCACCTCATTTATGGGATATTCGAATAAAAATTATGTTATCTGAAAGGTAACTCAATCGTCATAAAAGGTCAGCTAATTTCAGAAATTGGTCAGCCTTGGATTTTTTTTTATTCATTTTTAAAGTTTTGTCCCAAGGTCACGTGTACCTTTAGCACCTCATTTATGGGATATTCGCAAAAAAAGTATACCATTTGAAAGGCCACCGGATCGTGATAAAAGGTCAGCTAGTTTCAGTAATTGGTCAGGCTTAGGTTTTTTTTATGAATTTTTAAAAAAAAATTTCAAGGTCACTAGTATAAGACTTTTAGCACCTCATTTGTGGAATTTCGCAAAAAAATGCATACCATCTGAAAGGTTATTTTATACTTATAAAAGGTCAGCTATATTCGGAAATTGGTCAGGCATAGATTTTTTTTTATGATTTTTTTAAAAAAAATTTCAATGTCAGTAGTATAAGACTTTTAGCACCTCATTTGTGGAATTTCGCAAAAAAATGCATACCACCTGAAAGGTTATGTTGTACTTATAAAAGGTCAGCTATATTCGGAAATTGGTCAGGCATAGATTTTTTTTAATGAATTTCAAAAAAAAATTTCAAGGTCACTAGTATAAGACTTTTAGCACCTCATTTGTCGAATTTCGCAAAAAAATGTATACCATCTGAAAGGTGATGTTGTACTTATAAAACGTCAGCTATATTCGGAAATTGGTCAGGCATGGATTTTTTTTAATGATTTTTTAAAAAAATTTCAAGGTCAGTAGTATAAGACTTTTAGCACCTCATTTGTGGAATTTCGCAAAAAAATGTATACCATCTGAAAGGTTATTTTATAATTATAAAAGGTCAGCTATATTCAGAAATTGGTCAGGCATAGATTTTGGTTTATTAATTTTTTAAATTAATTTTTTTAAGGTCCTCATTTGTTTGCAACAACAATTTATGCAGTGGTGAATTCATATTTTTGCACTAGTGTGCGTTAAAACATGGATTATGAATTCACCACCATCCGCCATTTTGTTTAGCTTGCAGGCAAAGAATGACAGCCGAGGATTCCAATCTTTATAATTCATAATCTTTGAACACAATAGACGCGCATTTGAACGCGGGTAATCATTAAAGCTATACGCATCTAATCGATTGATGTGTACTACTTTTCCTTTGATTTATATGTGCGGCATCCACATTTTTATCGTGATCGCCACCGCCAGTGCCTCGTTTTGCGGGTAGCTTGCGGAAGGCGGTGATGATCACGAAAAGTTTTATCACACGATTAGGATGCGATCAAAAACCTGGTCATATCAAAGCGATATTTCTATTGTGTGGCGGGTAGTTCAGAAAAATAAAATCTGTAAGGAATCCCAAATTTTTAGATTAATTTTTTTGCTTCGGAAAAATGCGTTTTCGGGGCTATTGGGTGACATTTGAATCGAAATATTCAATATACGCCCAAATATAGTTTGCTGTCCATCTGTCAAGCTATGCCCAATTCCATTGCAAGATGACACCTGAAAATTCTTTTGAGCGCCGCAGCATTTAGCTGTCTAACTGCACGCCTTCCCTATTTGAATGCATTTGTGTAATTCACACTATTTTGAAAAAAGCCTCACTTTTTTCCTCGATATTCCCGTTCCTCTTCTTCTTCTAAGGTTATTTTACAGAAAGAAGCGTCCAGTGAGACAGGTAGATTTTATGTGCGTAGAAACTAGAAGGATTTTGGGATGGAATCTACCCTTTTCGTTTCTACGCACACCTGCACCTGTTTCATTGGATTCTCTTTTCCAGTAAAACGACTATGTAAATAGTCGGTGCTAAACAATAAACATGTTAAATGCAACAACAACTAATCCCGGAGAATTCTCGGGGTTTAACTTAAGCGCACCGAAAAACTGTGTTACCGGCATACATGAATTGCATACATGTTATCGATAGTTTGTATGAAAACTCCATGTTTTTTACTGTCATGGCGTCGCTAATCCCCGCTGTCGTTTTTTTCATCCAATTCCCCCCGGGCTTGCAAAAAAACACGGCTTATGTCTCAAAAACCACGAAAAGGTACAAAGAAGAAAGGGCGATAACACTGCAATTTTTTCAACCTCAGCAATTTTGTTTACCCCAGGCCACCACATACGTCCCTTGCGTACAGGCCTTAAAATCGCAAGGTGAAATTGCATGGCTAAAAAGCAATCTAAACATTTTTCTAACCCTCACCTTAGCTGTCAAAAAAACGAAAATCGAAACGACCGAAAAAAATCCGAAAAATCCGCAAATAATCTGCGTCTAAGTGGCTATTTACATAGTCGTTTTACTGGAAAAGAGAATCCAATGAAACAGGTGCAGGTGTGCGTAGAAACGAAAAGGGTAGATTCCATCCCAAAATCCTTCTAGTTTCTACGCACATAAAATCTACCTGTCTCACTGGACGCTTCTTTCTGTAAAATAACCTTAGAAGAAGAAGAGGAACGGGAATATCGAGGAAAAAAGTGAGGCTTTTTTCAAAATAGTGTGAATTACACAAATGCATTCAAATAGGGAAGGCGTGCAGTTAGACAGCTAAATGCTGCGGCGCTCAAAAGAATTTTCAGGTGTCATCTTGCAATGGAATTGGGCATAGCTTGACAGATGGACAGCAAACTATATTTGGGCGTATATTGAATATTTCGATTCAAATGTCACCCAATAGCCCCGAAAACGCATTTTTCCGAAGCAAAAAAATTAATCTAAAAATTTGGGATTCCTTACAGATTTTATTTTTCTGAACTACCCGCCACACAATAGAAATATCGCTTTGATATGACCAGGTTTTTGATCGCATCCTAATCGTGTGATAAAACTTTTCGTGATCATCACCGCCTTCCGCAAGCTACCCGCAAAACGAGGCACTGGCGGTGGCGATCACGATAAAAATGTGGATGCCGCACATATAAATCAAAGGAAAAGTAGTACACATCAATCGATTAGATGCGTATAGCTTTAATGATTACCCGCGTTCAAATGCGCGTCTATTGTGTTCAAAGATTATGAATTATAAAGATTGGAATCCTCGGCTGTCATTCTTTGCCTGCAAGCTAAACAAAATGGCGGATGGTGGTGAATTCATAATCCATGTTTTAACGCACACTAGTGCAAAAATATGAATTCACCACTGCATAAATTGTTGTTGCAAACAAATGAGGACCTTAAAAAAATTAATTTAAAAAATTAATAAACCAAAATCTATGCCTGACCAATTTCTGAATATAGCTGACCTTTTATAATTATAAAATAACCTTTCAGATGGTATACATTTTTTTGCGAAATTCCACAAATGAGGTGCTAAAAGTCTTATACTACTGACCTTGAAATTTTTTAAAAAAATCATTAAAAAAAATCCATGCCTGACCAATTTCCGAATATAGCTGACCTTTTATAAGTACAACATCACCTTTCAGATGGTATACATTTTTTTGCGAAATTCGCCAAATGAGGTGCTAAAAGTCTTATACTAGTGACCTTGAAATTTTTTTTTGAAATTCATTAAAAAAAATCTATGCCTGACCAATTTCCGAATATAGCTGACCTTTTATAAGTACAACATAACCTTTCAGGTGGTATGCATTTTTTTTGCGAAATTCCACAAATGAGGTGCTAAAAGTCTTATACTACTGACATTGAAATTTTTTTTTAAAAAATCATAAAAAAAAATCTATGCCTGACCAATTTCCGAATGTAGCTGACCTTTTAGAAGTATAAAATAACCTTTCAGATGGTATGCATTTTTTTGCGAAATTCCACAAATGAGGTGCTAAAAGTCTTATACTAGTGACCTTGAAATTTTTTTTAAAAATTCATAAAAAAAAACCTAAGCCTGACCAATTACTGAAACTAGCTGACCTTTTATCACGATCCGGTGGCCTTTCAAATGGTATACTTTTTTTGCGAATATCCCATAAATGAGGTGCTAAAGGTACACGTGACCTTGGGACAAAACTTTAAAAATGAATAAAAAAAAATCCAAGGCTGACCAATTTCTGAAATTAGCTGACCTTTTATGACGATTGAGTTACCTTTCAGATAACATAATTTTTATTCGAATATCCCATAAATGAGGTGCTAAAGGTACACGTGACCTTGTATGACCTCTAAAAAAATTAAAAAGCTTATAAAAAAAAATCTATACCTGACCAATTTCTGAAACTGCCTGACCTTTTATAAGGATTAAGTAACCTTTCAGATGGCATATACTTTTTTCGAATATCCCACAAATGAGGTGCTAAAAATCGCTATGACCTTGAAAAAAATTAAAAAAATTATTAAAAAAAATATATGCCTGACCAATTACTGAAACTACCTGACCTTTTATGACCTTTTACTGACCTTTTAAATTGCATACTTGTTTTTTATAAATTCCACTAATGAGGTGCTAAAAGTCTTATACTGTGACCTTGAAATTTTTTTTAAAAATTCATAAAAAAAAACCTAAGCCTGACCAATTACTGAAACTAGCTGACCTTTTATCACGATCCGGTGGCCTTTCAAATGGTATACTTTTTTTGCGAATATCCCATAAATGAGGTGCCAAAAATCGCTAATGACCTTGAAAAAGTTCAAGCTTGGATTACAAGTTTTCCAAGCCTGACCAATTTCTTAAAATAGCTGACCTTTTGTGACCAATTAGTGACCTTTTAGATGGCATACTTTTTTTGCGAATATCCCATATATGAGGTGCTAAGATCCCGGAGCCGAAAAAAAGATATATTAAACGTAGTGAAAAAGTAGATTTAAGTTTGCTTTCTTAGAAAAATTAAGCAATTTTTTCTTATGGAAACAAGTAATTTTAAGTAGGGTTTAATGAACAAATAAAAAAAATAATTGAATATTATAATAGTAAATTAAGTATAGTATAAGAATAATAAATTATAAAAATATGTAACTAATAAACTAAAAGTTCTATTAGGTAACAACAACAAGTAAATTTTCGTTTTTATTGAAATTAGTTTTCTAAACAACAAGTACAGAAGAGTTAGAAAATTTCTTTCTAAGTTTTCGTAATTTGAAAAATCGTAGTTTGTTTGGTTTTTGTTTTATATACATACGGGGTGCTTCAGCTAGCGTCTTCGGTGGTTTTTTTTGACGACATGGTACGACCTTACTATTGGCATCTTTAAAAATCAAGACTGCAGACGGACGAAGAAAATCCCTTGAAGTGGTGAGGTAAACAGGAAATAGAAAAACTGACAAAAACACGAGTTATTGTTTTCCTCACCGTTCCCGCAATTCTAGACTGTCTCTAGGACTTTGCAAGAAGACTTGAAACGGTGAGAAAACGCAATACAAAAAAAAAATGAGTAGTAAAGCTCAAAATAAAAGTTTGGACGGTGCTTCGATGTTCGACATCCTGTCAAACATGGTCACTGCGCCCAAATCGAAACATAACTTGACTAGACAAAAGAGGAAAGAAATTGAAAATTAAGATAGCAAAGTGAAAAAAAAAATAAGGATAGGATTAGGGAAAAACAAAACAGAGACATTATCCCTTGCTACTGCAAGTTCCCAGAAATTCGTTGCGATACACCTGGTATGTCAAAGACTTTCCTGGTGCAGACTTACGAACCTTGAAAACCCTGCAGCAACCAAAGAAAAACGCCTTACAAACACTAACCGCAGTCGCTATGAACCTTCAGAACACCGTCGCGATTAACCTAAGTGCGTCTGAGACCTTCTTGGTGAAGACATACGTTTCCTGAAGACTCATAGCAAGTTTGGTTTTGGACTTTCACATAAACGCAGACTACAAAAATCTTCGCTAAAAAGTTCAGACGTTGGGCGCCATTTGTTGCGAGGCAAGAGGATAGGAAGGATTCGGTAATGAATTATGATAGGAAAAAGGAAAAGGCAGGAAAATATGGAAGGAAGAGTTTGGCAAAAGGAATGGAATGTCCAGTTCCGGGGGACACGGCCTGCTTGCTATGCGCGGCATTAGCTCGTTGGAATGGGGGGGGGGGGATCTTGCCCCCGAAACTCAACCTCACCTGCAAACAAAACATAAATCAGGCCTGAGAAAAATAAACTAAAAGTGACGTCAGACGGACGATCACCACTTCAAGGGCGCTGCGGATGTTATTGCAGCGTTGCCAAAACCCACCCAACCTGGAAGTTCGTTGGCCTAATTTGAACTTCCCCAATGTTGTCGATGATCAAGTTCCGGTCATACCATCTTCAGCGAAAGAATTGTGCTACCATCGGCACCCCTGGAAATTACTTCAAAATGTCATGATTTCTTTATCAGAAATCAAGAAAACACGAATATTTCGAAAAAAAAAGCGTTCATTGAAGTTTTATTTAACAATAAACAATGAATGATAATTAGAATAATTATGATTAATTCAAAACAAAATGTAAACAAAAAAATTAAAAATTTTTTTTAGTCCTTATGATTTTTTTAGGTATAACAGATTTTTTTTTTTTTTTTTTTTTAATTTTTTTATCTTATTTATTATGCAAATAGATACTATAACAAAAAAACAAAGGAACACTGAAAAAAAAAATCAAAGGTGACTTGGATACGTTTCCTACTAGGACTATCTAAAACAAGAACAGTTAAAAGCACCCTTTTTGGTACCCACAATATTTAAAATTTCGGACCTAAAATTCCCTACCTCAAAAGAGCTCGATGGAGGTGGATAATTGGATTCCTAAGTGGAGTTAAACAAACAAAAAAAGAACACGGCGATAGACCGAGGAAACAATCTTTTTCACTTACAAAATAATTTATAATATAATTAAGAGAAAATTAATCAGAAAAATGATTATTAACAATAAAAAAAAATAAGAACTTCTGTTAAACTTCAACGCCACTTAAATAACTAACAATACAAAAATAAACAGCAACTAATGACTGGTAATAATTATTACTAATAGAGTATCTTCTTTTTTGGAGATATATATATAGGTATATGTATGTATTTTAAACTTTTCTATAGTACTTTACCATCCAGTTTAGATATATAAAAAAAAACCGGCGAAAGTATATGATTGTATATAGTATATTCGTTGTGAAATATTATATAAGAAATATATATATGGATTCTATATCATCGACTTGTACCTGGATTTCCCTTCTTTTTTTTATATATGTGTTTGATTCATTTACAGGACTCACTGTGACGTATTTAACTTTTAAACACGATTTGCTTTCAGCTTCGAGGCTTCGCTGATCTTTGGTAGTACTCCCGCTTTCATATGAAAGATGTTGGAAATTCGGGTAAAATCGCTTAGTAGGACCTCCAAATAAGATAGAGAGGTGAATGGGATTTCTGTACGCCGATGACACTTGGATTTTGATTTAATTCTGTTTCTTCCAGCTGAGTAAGTGAATCCAACGGAAATTCACACATCCAGAAGAATACGGATGTTCTGGCCTGAGAAGAGGTTCAACTCCAATACAGCAAAAATAAATAGTGGCGGCCCAGCGCTCTGCTGGCAACCTGGGACCGCCAAAAGATGAAATTGTCGAGTTGAAACAACCTATGTAAAATTTTGTCTTTTAGCACCACTTTTTTAAAATAACACTTTCTTTTACAACTCACCCTATTCTTAATATATCTCAGTTTAAATAACTTAATGAGTTTATCTGGTTTTGTTTTTTGTTGAGTTTCTAACTACGTAAAAAAAATGTGTTGGCTGTTATTTTTCATACGCCACTAATAGAAAAAAGGTATCTCTCGATCTTAAAATCAAAGAAAAAAAGTTTTATTAAACACAAAAAAATGTTAATAAACTAAGCAAAAGTTATATCACGCACCATCAGGTAAGCTTATTTAAAAAAAAAGGAAACGTCGTTAAATAATTCTGAAATTCTTTAAAGTCTTTATTTTAGTTCTTTAAATTTACTTTAAAGCCTAGTACGCTGCTGATGCGAAACGAAATTTTTCTGTGATCTCCAAACAGACAACGAAACGCTTGCGAAAAAACAACGGATAATATCCTTGGAGAGTTTCACTAATTCCAAAAACAAAATCAAACATAAACGCAAAAAATCAGAGAAACCCATGATGTAAGAAAATGATAAACAAACAAAAACACAAATAAAACACAAATGTCATTTTTCCGCACACAATAAATAGTCTGTATAACTGATTCAGTGCGAAAAAGGAGCGGAGACTTCTCCAAATAATCTGCTACAATTATAAATTTCGCTCTTCGAACAGCGTACTGCAAAACGAAAAGCAGAACGAAATTTTCCGTTTCTGATTTCGTTGTGTCATTTTTGTATGGGATTTTTCGTTTCGCATCAGCAGCGTACTAGGCTTAACCGGCGGCAAGCTTAATACGAGAGTAGTGAATTCAAAAGTAACGACTCTTTTTCTCCCGTCTCGTTGGTAAGTATATATCATCTGACTTATTTGAAAATACGGTGCTTAAGTCATACCACCTCTTTTCTAACGCTTCTTCCTCCCACAATATCCGTATCACCCGATCCAACCTACCCACTAGTCACTTTTTTTCACATTTCGTGGTATAGGTTAAATTTCGAAATGTCAATGTGTATGTTTACAATTCTCCTTTCCACATCCTCTATTTGACTTACAAGGCAACTTTCCAGCTGTCATCTATTATTCCCTCCACATGACAGATGGCACTTGATTTAAGGACACCTTCACACCATGATTCAAAAAACAATCATCAGCAATGCCCTCATGTAAATTTGTTTTGCATCATTATCATTTTTTTTCTTACAAGGGATGCGTTCGACTAGTACTGAACGAGCCTACATGACAATATAGAATGGCATTCGGGCGTCCACAACACTGTTATTGAGGAGGAGATGATAGCCAGCGTTGTGCTAAAGTGCCCAATTGGGCCATTTGGCCCCAAGTTTTGTATTTTGGCCCCATGCCCCGGGCCAACGTGAAATGGCCCCAGTTTCAAAAAATTCATAAATAAAACAATAGAAAAAATACTTGATTTCACAAATTAAAAAAAATATCAAGTTTTCAACAAGCTCGCGTTTATTTCAAATTTTGTCGAATAATTTAAAAAAAAGAAATATTATTCTAATGGCCAGTTGTACAATAGTGGTTCAGCCTCGGTTCAAGATTTTAACTCACCGATTTCGGCGGTTTAACTAAGGTTCAACGCTGGTTCAAGTATGTAATTGGTTATTATCACAGACTTGAACGGTAAACCACTGTTAAAACTCAATTGATCCCCCGAAATCAGTGGATACAAATTGCTGAACCACGGTTTAAATATTTGTACAACTGGCCCTAAGAGAATTAGTAGAAAATGATGATGTATTGTTTTGACAAGCTTTAATAATGTAAGCTTTCATAAATCTGTGAGAAACGCAAATATTTTTGAGCTTATTAATATTATCTATACTCAATTCAAAGGAATTAAGAATGAAGCCGTGCTCTGCTCTCCAATTATTTGATTAAAATTATTTGTGATTTTATAAGAATGGTTTCAAAGCTACCATCAAATCTATTAAAGGAGATGTTTCTAAAAATTTATTTGAATTTAATAGAAGAAATAGATTCATTTTTTAATTCTGGACCAACTCTGGAAAAATTAGCGAACAATATTTTAAATGACTATCTGTACAATGCAGTGCATTATGAAGAATGATTTCTTCTACCATAAAATTATTAAAACCGTAACAAACTAAACAAAGGAGTTATTTACTCATTTATGAGAGTTGAATGATTTTTTTTTTAAATGAAAACCTGTCAATTTTTATTTAGCCTCTACAGAATTGATTAAAACAAATTAGGAGATATTGTAAATTTTACTTTCGTTTAAATTTAATTTATTCTTTTTTCTTAGAAATTATTCTTTGTTTACTGAAAAAATAAATAAAATAATAAAAAATATCAAAGAAATCATTTCGAAATGTGTCATTTTACTCCCTAATTGGCCCCAAGAAATTTGAAATGGCCCCAAGAATGGCCCCAGGATTTTTTGTTCCAAGAACAACGCTGATGATAGCTCACATAAAACTGCTTGAATCACGACTATTTAGACTGACATGCTTGGAAGTACGGCAGCTCGCTTATCAAATTGCAGTTAAAAATAATATCGTGCATCGATTTGACGATACAAACAAGTGTGCTGGAAGAGATTGGTTGCGAGGATTCAGGAAACGTAACCCAGATATTTCTCTCAGGCTGCCAGAAGCCACTTCAGCAGCCAGGGCCCGAGGATTCAACAAAGTGCAAGTCGCAAAATTTTTTGAAACCCTACAAGATGTTATGGAAAAAAATAATATTTCCCGATTGAACATCTGGAATGTTGATGAATCCGGCTTGTCAACTGTTCAAAAACCCGAAGAAGAAGGGTCGTAAGCAGGTGGGCTCCATTACAAGTGCAGAAAGAATACAGAATACGACTGCTGTCTGCTGCATGAGTTCATCTGGATCATTTATACCTCCAGCCCTTATCTTCAAAAGAATTAATTTTAAGGCAGAATTGCTTGATGGAGCACCTCCAGGGACCTTAGGACTTGCACAAGAATCAGGATGGATGACTAGTAGGCTTTTTTTACTCTGGATGCAACATTTCAAAAAGTGGGCTGCCCCAACACCTGAGAACAATTTTTTGCTGCTGCTAGATGGCCATGTAAGTCACAAGCATATTGACGTCATCTCCTACGCCAAGGAAAATAATATAACCATGATGTCTTTTCCACCACACTGCACACACCGTATGCAACCGCTCGATGTTTCATTTTTCGGGCCCTTGAAAACTTTTTATAATGCCGAAATAACGATGTGGCTTAAAAACAACCCTGGACGTGTTATTGGACAGTATCAAGTAGCAAGACTATTCGGAACTGCTTTTGGTAAATCAGCAAGACATGAAGTTGCTGTTAACGGGTTCCTTAAAACAGGGATTTTCCCTTTGAACCCCGATATTTTTCCGGAAGAAATGTTTTCACCAGCAGAGGTTACAAATATTTCTCTCGTCGAAAACCAGGATCTTGAAAATGTTGAAGAAGCTCTAGAGTTTATTGATGTCATAGATTCTCAGCCTTCAACATCGGCTAGCTCTCTTTCGGTCCTCCTTGAACCAACTGTAGATCCCCTTCAACATGAACAACCAATTTCTACTGCGAGTTCGAGATTGTTATTTTCACCAGCTGACATTTCACCGCTACCTGTATCAACACACTTGGAAAAACGAGCAAGGAACTCCGTTCATGGCAGCATCTAAGGAAAAAGAAGTTGAAAAACGATCAACGGAACAAAGAAAGGCTGCTAAAAGAGCCAAACGCAACCTTAAAATGTTTAAAACTGATGAACCTGAGGATCCCTTTGAAACGGAAGAAAATGAGGACGATGTTCCATGCCTATATTGCAATGAGCTTCGGTCTCTTTCTAAGCAACAGGATACATGGATATAGTGCCAAAAGAGTGCAAAATGGGCACATTGTGATTGTGCCGGCCTCGAGATAAACTCGATTGTATATATTTGTGAAATTTGTGATTAATTTAAACTATTTTTTTTTTTGGTTAAAGCTTTAGAAAAGCATATTATTTATTTTGTGATTAATTTAAACTTTTTTTTTTTTGGTTAAAGCTTTAGAAAAGCATATTATTTATTTTGTATACTATTTATTCATGTTATTTATTTGTATTTTTGTTAAAGCTTTAGAAAAGCATTAATAGGTTCCTTTGTTTACATTCGTCTATCTAATAAATATAAAATAATATAATATAACAATATATAACCCTAATTGTGTTGATTTTTTAAATATAAGGTAACGTATGCCGTCTTGCCCAACTCTGGTATGCCATCTTACACACCCCGTTGGGCAAGATGGTCTTTCTTGGACTTCTATTCAAAAATATATATTGCTGAAACAGCTGATTCAAGGACCTTTACTTTTAGCATCTGGTAAATGAAATGACAACGTAACTTTTGTTATCCACACCCAAGCGATAAACCTAATCTGATAAGTTCTATAGCTGAAAACCAAAAAGTGGGCCATCTTAGGCCACTTTCCCCTACAAATAGGAAGCATTTTTCCTTTTTTAGCTCACATTTCATTTCAATTAAAAAAAACAACACCCAATGAGCGAGAGACACAATAGATTGCAGAATATTTCTATGCAAAACCAATATACCTACAACTATACATAGGCCATGCTTCCTTGCATTAAATCGACCAATGGCCAACCAATCCAACACAACAAAAAAAATTATCAAAAAAAAAATTCTTCCCCCAATCGAATTCACGAACCATCTAAACGAATATATTAAATGCACGAACCATTGCATTCAACGAAAATATAATAAGTGTCGTGAACAAATACTCGGTCTCGCTCTCGCTCGCACTTATTATGTATTATGCAAATTTCTTTTATTGTTTTTGTTTTTGTGGTGCAATTATTTAATAAATGTTTGCATTGTTCACTTCTGTGCAAAAAAACCTTTCCAACGATACATAATTTTTATTTTTGTCGTTTTATTATACGATGATGATGATAATATTTGTTTTTCTTCAAATTTATAGGTGGGTAGGTAGGTACCTACTTGCTTTTCAAACTTAAATTCTATTGCTCAGTTAAAAAAAAAGAAGCGTATATGTGTGAACTGTGGTTTGATTGTATTAGTTGAATTCATCGAAAACATCGGTTGCTTTATCTAATTGGTCAATTGATATGAAATGACATCTCCAAAAAGTAAATGGGCGAAAAAGCAAAACCGGTGGGTGGTAAAAGTTGAAAGAGTAGATATACAGGGTGTCCCGTAACTGAAAGTCAAGCGGGTAACGGGTGATAGAGTAGGTTGTACCTGTTCTGGAAAAAATAAGAAAAAAAATCCATCTCGCTTGGTTAAGTAATTATAGCAATATTTAGAAAAATAGTGAAAGTCGATACCCTAGACCACATTTTTAGGTACTGTGGTCACAAATTTCTGAATTTTGACGTGTTTATTTTTTTTACGTAATCCTTAATAACCATGCTATTGATTTCAATCACAAATTTAAAAATAAATATTGTAAGTTTCGTAAGAAAAATAAAGTTTGACTGAGTCATGTTTCAAAAACAATTTTTTGAGCTAACTTTGTCACTTCATATTTAAAAAAAAATGTACTACACTACCTTGGCAAGTTTTTTAAAAAATTGGCGCGTTTCATCAAGATTTCAAAATGGTACAACACTTGCTACTTATTCATTCGTAAAAAATATTTTTCATTTTTTATTTGCAAAAAGGACCTCCAGTTCACTTCAATCACTTTTACGAGAATAATGCTTTTTTGTACTCAAAAATCCATTTTACCAAGGTGTTCGTGACATACACAGAGGCACTAGAATCAGACACTGTTTTCCGTCAGTAAGAGTGAGACAGATCTACATTACACAATATGGTACGCTACAATCTACGTTCGGTACGTTACGTTCCTTGTTTTACTCGCAACTTCTCACAATCGTGCGCTTTTGTTACCCTGGACTTGAATAGTGTTGTGGAAATTATGTTAGTTATTATCTAGTAATAGGTACAAAAAACTTCACAAATTTTTGCCAACAATGTTCAGCAAATATCAACACTGGGGGCGTATAGTCACGAGGGAGCAAACGTTGCATATGGTATGGGTCACGGGTGGTAGTTGTTTTGATTTAAAATTCGATGAGCAATGCTTCTCGGTATTCCAGTGGATCTTTCAATCGCACTGATCAAGCGCTGGATCACATTGAATTCAATTAAATTTAAAAGTACTTCGTCGTTATGTCCTTGGGATCTACCTTCTGCAGCGCCGCCATACGAGTACTATAGGCAATCGTCCTTGCGAGTTTGATAGGTGTGCATAGATGAACACCCGGTGGTCATGGGTGACGCCCCACATTTGTGTACCTTTCGATCCACTGGAATACCGAAAAGCATTGCTCATCGAATTTTAAAACAGAACTACTTCCACCCGTACCATGTGCAACGTGTACAATGTTTGCTACTTCGTGACTATACGCTCCCAGAGTCGATATCTGCAGAACAATGTTGTCGAAAAATATGGAAGTTCTTAGTTTCTATTATGTACTAGATAATAACTGACACAATTTTTACAATAATAATCGAGTCCAGGGTATCACAAAAGCGCACGATTGTGAGAAGTTGCGAGTAAAACAAGGAACGTAACGTACCGAACGTAGATTGTAGCGTACCATATTGTGTAATTTAGATCTGTCTCACTCTTACTGACGGAAAACAGTGTCTGATTCTAGTGCCTCTGTGTATGTCACGAACACCTTGGTAAAATGGATTTTTGAGTACAAAAAAGCATTATTCTCGTAAAAGTGATTGAAGTGAACTGGAGGTCCTTTTTGCAAATAAAAAATGAAAAATATTTTTTACGAATGAATAAGTAGCAAGTGTTGTACCATTTTGAAATCTTGATGAAACGCGCCAATTTTTTAAAAAACTTGCCAAGGTAGTGTAGTACATTTTTTTTTAAATATGAAGTGACAAAGTTAGCTCAAAAAATTGTTTTTGAAACATGACTCAGTCAAACTTTATTTTTCTTACGAAACTTACAATATTTATTTTTAAATTTGTGATTGAAATCAATAGCATGGTTATTAAGGATTACGTAAAAAAAATAAACACGTCAAAATTCAGAAATTTGTGACCACAGTACCTAAAAATGTGGTCTAGGGTATCGATTTTCACTATTTTTCTAAATATTGCTATTATTACTTAACCAAGCGAGATGGATTTTTTTTCTTATTTTTTCCAGAACAGGTACAACCTACTCTTTCACCCGTTACCCGCTTGACTTTGAGTTACGGGACACCCTGTATACATAGCTCTATATTTCTACGTAGGTATTTATGTATGTGCGTTTCTATATCACTTTTTATGAAAGACAATAATTCAAAAGGGTTTTTGTATGTCATAACACACTCGTTGTTATGCTGCTAAGCTTTCGTACCATCATTGTATATAAAATCTATAGTAATATCATGAAGAGGAGTGACGGTAGCGACATCTTAAGGACATATGTTCGACTTCTTTGTGATGTGATGGTTGGAATCCCGAATATTCACAAAACAAGAAACGTAATAATAAAATAAGAACGGGAACGCTGTATGCTAATTTTATGAGAGTGCGAGGAAGTGAAAAAACGCAATAAAAAAACCATAACCTTGACAAATTGGCTTCGCATCGGAAAAAAAATTTGGTATATGTAGGTATGCACGTTTGCAGTAGGTTTTTTTATTCATAATAATTGTAAAGGTCCCCTCGTAGTTGGTTTGGGGGGCTGATAAATTTTGTTGTAATAATCGGATAGTTAAGGTTGAGGCCTTAAAATTTAGGTAGAATGTCGGGTTACATTTTTTTATGAAATCATTGCGAAGGAACATAAAAGTATGTGTAAACAAATGTAATTAATTTAAAATTTAATTGAAACACAAATTTAAATAAACAAAATTTTTTCATGCACGTTTACTTGACCCTTTTAAGGAATCTTATTATGTTTATTTATAGGTATTTAAATAATAGATTCTTCTCGCTCTATTTACTTATTCCCTACATTTAGCTAAGTCTCAATAGTTTAATTTGTGGCGATCTCAGCGACGCGTATAGGACACATGTTCGACTAAAAAATTTGTGTTCATGATAGTACTATAGATTTTATATACAATGAAACCAGTGGGAATAGAAAGGTGAAACTGTTTTTTTTCTAGTTAAGCCACTGTGCGTCTAATGAAATTTTTTTTTTTTTTTTTAGCTATCAAGTATAGAAAGTCTCCACGATTTCGTATCTTTGGTACCAAATTTCAAGTTCAAATCGTGGACTAAATAATTTGGAATTTTGGTTAATTGAGAGCACTTAAATAGCACTTAAATCCTACCATATTGGTTTTTTGAAATTTGAGTGTGGTTCATGATAGTACTATAGATTTTATATACAATGAAACCAGTGGGAATAGAAAGGTGAAACTGTTTTTTTTCTAGTTAAGCCACTGTGCGTCTAATGAAATTTTTTTTTTTTTTTTTAGCTATCAAGTATAGAAAGTCTCCACGATTTCGTATCTTTGGTACCAAATTTCAAGTTCAAATCGTGGACTAAATAATTTGGAATTTTGGTTAATTGAGAGCACTTAAATAGCACTTAAATCCTACCATATTGGTTTTTTGAAATTTGAGTGTGGTGTGTGTGGCTTGACGTCAAGCTGGGAACACCACAAAAGGGGTGGTTAGTGCAGGTGCATTTAAAACCGAACCATTGAGAGTAGAAAGGTGAAATTGAATATTTGTTCTAATTAACTCATTATTCGTCTAAACTGTATTTTTAATTTTTTTTTTTTAGCGTTTAGTGTAGAAAGTCTCCACGAATTTTTTTTGTCGGTACTAAATTTCAAGTTCAAATCATGGAATATATAATTTGGAATTCCGCGAAATTACGAGCACTTAAATAGCACTTAATTCCCTAGTCATTATTTTTTTTGAAATATTGTGTGTAGAGGTGTGGTGTTCCTAGCTTGACGTCAAGCTGGGAACGCCCATGTTTGAGGGGTATGGGGATGACTTTTTAATGGTGAGTTCCGCCAACTAAGGAGCACTTAAATAGCACCTAATTCCCCCATCATTAGTTTTTTGAAATTTTGTGTTTGGAGGTGTGGTGTTCCTAGCTTGACGTCAAGCTAGGAACGCCACAAGTTTGAGAGGGAAGGGATTTTAGTTCCAAGCCAGGATTGCGGTACTAAATTAGCACTTAAATAGCACCTAATTCCTGCATCATTAGAATTTTGAATTTCGATTGTCGATTGACGGACCTCAGATAGGAAGCAGCAGCTGTTTCAAATGTTACTGTTTTCAACCGATACAGCTTCAACGGACTCTGCTTGTTGTTTCTCCAGTAAATCAGCTGATAAAAAGTGTCTGCCTCTCTCATTTGGATCTGCCGATACATTTTTTCGATGTCAGTTGTCAAGGTAATCTTAAAATTTCTCCATTTAAATATGATTTCCATTATATTTGCCTGTGTTTTAGTTCCAACTAGAAGATGTTCGTTTAAGGAAGTCCCATCAGTATTTTTAAAGGCAGCATCGAACACTACTCGCAGCTTCGTTGTACTTGACTCCTTAAACACAGCCTGATGGGACACAACTTAATAGAATGGAGACATAAGAATTTCGCCTTGGCTTACATCAACTTCTTGCATCTGATTGAGTTGACGATATTCGGAAATACAGGCTGAATACTGCTCGTGTAAAGTTTTGAAAACGAACGGCCTAGCAACATTTTCAAAAGAGGTATGTATCGATTTAAGTTTTATGTTAACAAAAGCTTTGACAAGAACCATTTTTATTATTTCCAAATCCAGAAACTTCGATCAGTGTATGACATTTTCTAAAATTAAGTTGTTGTGCAGATGCTTCCGTGGTGAATGTCGCTTCTGAACCTGGATCTATAAGCGCTATTAAATTGATGAAGTCTCCGTTGGAAGATTGAATATGAACGACTGCTGTTGCAAGCAAAACGAATGAATTTGTTTGATCTGAGACATGATAATTGCGAGTGGTGTTGGTTGCTAGGCTTGATCACTAACTGGATTAAATGCTGGTGCGTTAGGATTTATTTGTGTTTTTAACTTGAAAGGTACTTTGATTTGAATTTTGTACAAAAGACTGATGTTGTATTATTACTGTGCGTTTGTGAATTAGCTGAATCAGAATTAGAAATATGAGAATTATTGGGTTGCGAATTTTGAGCGAATGAGAGTTGATCGTTGTGCGAATGTTGAGTAGAGTTTTTCACTAGGACATTGAAACATTGTACGCCAAACAATTTTCACAAACTCAAAGTTGTTTTATTGTTTTCACCCTTGCAGGTATATCTAGCTTATGAAATGAGTAACAAGATCGAAGTGAATGCTGACCCTTATGACAGACTGCGCAGCTATACTTCCCTTTCCTCGCTGTCCAAATGCAAAACCTTTGGTTTGAAATTGGGTTGTTCCTTACTCGTTGAATCTTGTGACTTCGAACCTTGCTGACAAACAACCTCTAACTAACGGAATCGAGTTTTCACAAAAACTTAAAATTGAAAAAAAAAACTAACTAAAAAAGTTGCAATAGTGAATACTTATTAAATTTATTTGAAAAAGCATAAAACAACATGCGGTGTTGCGTAAAATTGTGTAAAACCACCTATAACATGGAATTTACATTTTTTTTATTTTCAAGGGTAGTAAGTAATGTGAAGTGATGTTTTTTGAGTATATATATTGTCCTAAAATACTTTTCAATTGATATTTCATACCATTTTACTATTAAAAAAGAAAAATGGTTGAAAATAAAAAATATTCTTCAATCACGTAAATTAGCAGACTCATTTTTTCAAAATTAGAAATTCTCGTCCGGCGTCGCTTTACATTTTGTTGGTGATGGCAAGGCGCTAAAATCCGTTGAACGCCCGTAGTGCAGAGTTATTTTCCAACGTTTTAATTTTCCTTCAAATTACTGAGTGTGTCTCATCACTCATGAGACCCAATCAACCCCCGAACTTACCGCACTTATTTCGTCTTATAGTTCATGGCGTATTTGAGCAACACGGACACAATTTAGTTCAAAAAGCCTTGAATCCTAATGCCAATCACTTCCCTGGTGTGGAGCAAGGTATTGATACTATATATCAGAACAACTTATCTGATATGGATAAAATACCCGATGTGGTCAAGAGTCTTAGAAATTTTTCGGGAGATCCAGGAGAATTTAGCTCCTGGAAAAAAAGTGTTGATCGAGTTTTACAATTACATATACGAATCATTTAGGGGCACCCCTAAATATTATGGCATTTTAAGTACCATAAGAAATAAAATTACAGGGAACGCAGATACTGCTCTCGAAGCATATAATATTCCCTTGAATTGGGAGAGTATGTCTCGCTGTTTGCCCATGCACTATGCTGACAAACGCGATCTAAGCTCTCTAGAATACCAGATGATATCCTTAGCACAAGGAAATTCATCGATCCAACAATTCTACCAAAGGGTATATGCACATCTCTCCTTGATACTTAATAAACTATCATGTTTGGAAGCAAGTCTAGAATCTCTTAGGCTGTTGACCCAAACATATCGTGACAAGGCTTTGGATACATTTATTTGAGGTCTTAAGGGTAACCTCCCTCGGTTGCTCGGAATACGAGAACCAATCGATTTGCCTCACGCATTAAATCTTTGCTTAAAATTAGAAAACCAAAATTATAGGACAAATCACATAATTCATAATCAAGGAACAGCAAAGAAGTATCCACAAAATCCACCAAGACGTATACACCAGGCACCCAGTATGGATACCAAACTTCTCCAAGGCCTACCAATCCGCATAACATTCAACAAACTCGCTATTCATATCAAGGCAATAACTATCCTAGATGGAATAGTGGCCCTTCTGTCCAAAAAAATCAATATCGTGCACCCAATCAAAATCAAATTTCTAATCAACCTAATACAAAGACAAATCTCGGGACAAGGGCGCAAACATCAGGACCAGATCTTAAGTATGAGCCTCAGAATCCTCAAGCTAGGACACAGCCTTCAAGTTCTAATCAAAAGTCCCTTGCACCAATACCCCAAATTTCCATATTAGTACGGAAGATTACGAGCTTACAGAATATAATAGGAACTTAGAATATGAAAACAGCAAGTTCGAACAATCTCTAGAAGATTTCATACCAGACGAGACAACAGATTATAATAATATAAACGACAATAATATGGAAGATTTTTCTGACATTCATTTTTTAGATTAAAAAACTCTTCGTTACCATACGTCGAGGTTAAAACGAAGTGTGGACAAATTTTACAAATTCTCATAGACACTGGTTCAAACCGTAACTAGGTATATTCAACCTTCTTTAGTATCTAAACCTATTTCTAATAGGGATTGTTTCTATGCTAACTCAAATCGTGGCAGTACTAAAATAACTCATCATGTCGAAGCAAATCTATTTGGCCTCAAATACAATAAAATGAAATTCTTCCTGTTACCATCTCTCAAATCTTTTGACGCCATACTCGGCAACGATAGCCTCAAAGAACTTTCAGCCGTAATTTACACTCAACAGAACTACATAGAATTTAAAAATGGCCTTAAACTTAGAACGAAATAAAAAATTTCCCAAACAGTTAATAATTTAGATATAAAAATGGACCATATGTCCGACTCCCAGAAAAATGCTATCAATTCGCTTGAAGAGGAATACGCCTCATTATTCTCCAACCCTAACGAAAAATTAACTTACACAACATCAGTTGTGGGCGAAATTCGCACCACCACGGATTCTCCCGTCTTCACCAAGTTCTACCCGTATCCTATGCCCCTAAAAGGGGAAGTTGAAAGTCAAATCCGCCAACTACTCGATGACGGTATTATAACCCAAGTAACATTTTTAGTTCTTTAAAGGCTTTAGCAGCGCTTCTAGAGCAAATCTTAAAGCTCCTTTTTTTAATAATGAGCTCTAGAAACACATTTAGAACTTAAATCGAGCTCATTTGCAGCTAATTCTTTGAGTTTGAGAGCACTTTTTTGCTCTTAAGAAGCACGTTATTAGTGGTAAGTGTCTCTGAAGGTCTATGTCATACACCTTTAAAGAGCATCTTTTGAAAGATGTTTGTTTGTATTGTTTGAGTAATAAATATAATACCAAACATAAACGCAGGCACGCTTTAATACTTATATAGAATAAGTGAATCGTTTGATAGTATAAATAATATATAATTTTGTAAGATATGCCAATTATAATTTCCTACCAAAATAAATAATAAAGGAATTTAATATTTTTCAGTGAAATGTTAGCTTAATTTAAGTGCGAATTAAATTTTTTCACAAACGTTATGCGGATACTTTGTTAAATTACAACACGCCTTCGAAATTTTGTATTTTAAGCTGTCAAATAAAAATAAATGATAACTAAAAAAATTTAAAATTCTAAAAAAAAAAAAAAATTTCAAATTCGAAATAAATATATTTTGGTTAAAAATACAATTTAGTTTGATTTTGAGTGAGAGCGCGGGGATAGATATTTATTTTTTTTAATGAATAAATGAAAATATTGCATTATTTTTTTTCCTGCCGCCATGTTTTCATAAGGGAAGAAGGTTTCTTCAATACAGCTGTTAAATCACTTTGAGCTATATTTTTGATTGTTATAGAGCTGCAATATTAATTACTGTTGATATCGAGCTCTTATATCACTTAAAGATTTGCTTTCTGTACATTAAGAGCTAGTTTTAACAAGATGGCATTTTTCTGATTTTTATATTTTTTTTAATGAAATAAAAAGGGTGTTTCAGAAATTGAAAGTTTCGGCAAGTGGATAATAAATAAAAAAGAATTATTTCTATTAACGAAGATTTTTATTAGAAGAATATTTTATACCAAAAATGTATTTTAGGTCCTCGGTATATTTTTGTATGTACGTAATAAAATTTTCAAAGCTTATTTTTAGAAACGAAATTGTCATCAAATAAAGTTTTTATAATGACACCCGCCATTTGGAAAAAAACATTCCTATTAATAACTAATATGACGAGAACGACACATAATGCAGAATGAAATTAATTAATTTTTTTTAAACTGGTTTAATTTTTTCTTTTGAAATAATTATTTTCTTCGTATTCTAGTATGGAACACCCTATAACATGAGTGCTATAGAATTTTTTTTAGAGAGGTTTCATATACAGCTGTTATAGAATTTTTTTAAAACTTGCAAATGCGCATGCGCTTCACGAAGTTTTTGTGTGCAAATATTAGTAATTCGGCTCTACAGCCGCTTTTTGTACAGCTCTGTAAATGCTAAATTTTTACATTTCAGAAGATAATGCGTTAGTATTTTGGGGATGTGTTGCTAGTAGCTGTATAACATCTCTAAATTGTCTGATATTGATAGGTTGCACGATAGTAGACGTGTAAAGTTTGTTATGGAGCATATTTTTAAATCTTGATTCGTTATAAAGTTAATAGAGCTAAAAGTGTTCTCAAACTTCAATTATAGAACATAATTTTTAAATAAAATGAAAGGAGCTGTTAAATAATCTTTTACAGAGCAATAGCTTTCAATTTTGGTAGCTAAGAGCTGTAAAAGAACAGTTTTGCATCTAATAGCTCCAACGATGTTACTTGGGAAGGCCGTCCAGATCTCCGTACAACTCACCGGTCTGGGTTGTTCCAAAAAAAGCTGATTCCAAAGGCAATTAGCAATATAGGGTAGTGATCGACTACCGTAAGTTAAACACGGTCACAATCGCGGACCGCTATCCCATCCCAGATGTAAGCGAGGTTCTCTCTCTACTGAGTAGAAACAATCTAAAAAGTGGTTTTCATCAGATCCCTCTGAAGGAATCGGACGTGGAAAAAACAGCCTATTCGATTAATAATGGGAAGTATGAGTTCGTAAGGCTTCCATTTGGGCTGAAAAATGCTACGTCCATTTTTCAGCGGGCCCTTGACGATATCTGCGCAAATTTATTGGACAAATATGCTACGTCTACATAGACGACATAATAATCTTCAGCCAAACTGAAGATCAGCATATTCAACACATTCGTGAAATTTTTCACACGCTGAACAAAGCAAGAATGAAGGTCCAATTAGATAAATGCGTTTTTTTGAAAAGCAAGTCGAGTTTTTGGGTTTCATGGTATCATCCGATGGAATTCGTACAAATCCAACTAAAGTTGAGGCAATAACAAATTTTCCTGCACCAAGAACTGTGAAGGAACTGCGTTCTTTCTTGGGCCTTTCCGGATACTATCGCCATTTTGTGAAAAATTATGCCAAACTGGCAAAACCGCTTACCGCTCTCTTAAGAGGGGAGGATGGACGCATGTCCAAAGCTCAATCGAGCAAAAAGATTATTGACCTCAACGAAGAACAAGTAGGTAGAAGCATTTCAAATGTTAAAAAATTCATTAATTTCAACAGATGTCGTATTAACGTACCCCGATGTCAAGAAACCTTTCCAACTTACAACAGATGCTTTCCAATTTGCAATAGGAGCCGTTTTGTCGCAAGACGACAGGCCTATCACTTTTATCTCTAGGACACTCAATAAGGGAGAAGAAAAGTATGCCACGAATGAAAAAGAGATGGTGGCCATATTCTGGGCATTGAGTGCTCTTAGAAGCTATCTATATGGTTCAGCAAAAGTGAAAATCATAACCGAACATCAGCCCTTAACATTTGCGTTAAGCAACAAAAATCAGAACAACAAATTAAAGAGATGGAAGGCCTTCCTAGAGGAATTTGATTATGAGCTACAATACAAACCAGTCAAGACCAATGTGGTGGCCGATGCCCTTTCTCGAATAGTAAATCCGTCAGATATAAATGCACTCACTTTAACACAACAAAGTGGTGAAGGTCAGCCGAAAAATTAATTCCCAACTTTGAAACTCCCATTAGTGCCTTTAAAAACCAACTTTTTATTGAAATCGGTCCTAGCTCTTCATCAAGCTTTAAAATAATCTTTCCTACTTATCATCGTCATCAAATTATAGCACCAAATTTCACACAGGATAGCCTCACACAAATCTTAAGAAACCATCTAAATCCTTCAGTCATCAACGGTGTTAAAGCCGAACTATCCATAAGAAGTATGATCCAACAAATCTTTCCCTTATATTTTAGTAGGTATAAAATAAGGTTTACCCAGATACAAGTAGAAGATGTGACTTCCGAGACAGAACAAGAAGAAATTGTGATAAATGCTCACCAACGTGCCCACCGAAACGATAGGGAAAATAAAGCTCAGATTTTAAAATCGCATTATTTCCCAGGTATGAGTGAGAAGATTAAAAGAATCACTGAAAAATGTAGTGTCTGTACAGAGAATAAATACGATCGTCATCTCGATAAACCTGAATTCCAGCCAACCCCTATCCCTAAATTCCCCGGACAGATTGTGCATATCGATATTTATTTTACTGATGGGAAAATAATTCTGATCGCTGTGGACAAGTTTTCAAAATATGCCTTGACGAAAATTCTAAAATCTAGAGCTATTGAAGACATAAAGCAACCAGTACGAGAAATTGTTTTGTCTTTTGGCGTTCCAGAAACAATTGTATTGGATAACGAAAAATCTTTAAGCTCCAATTCTGTCTCACACATGTTAGAAAATATGTTCAAAATTAAAGTTTATAAAACCCTTCCTTACACAAGTTTAGCCAACGGCCAGGTGGAAAGATTTCATTCCACACTTTCTGAGCCTATGCGCTTAAAACAAAGAAAATACACAATAACTTTTCCGAATTACTAGATATGTCTGTTTATGAATACAACAGGTTCATTCACTCCACAACGAAATGTAAACCAATAGACGTTTTCTTTGGTAAAAATAGACTAAATCATCCAGAACAGCTGGAGCTACAAAAAAAAGAAATTATTAAAAAATTGAAACTAAACAATCTGCAGACTTAAATTATCATAACAAAAATAGATCACCCCCGAAAAATTATTCCATAGGAGACATATTTATGTGAAAATAAATAAGAGAATAGGGAACAAACTTTCCCCTAGATACAGGAAAGAAATTGTTAGGGAAAACAGAAACACTACTGTTATAACAAAATCAGGAAAAACAATTCACAAAGGTCACATAAAACACTAATATTCTCAACAGATTGTCCTTGCCTATGTTATACGCGGATATTCAAATTCTGGACTACACTAATTCAAAGGTGGCGACTTTGAGCCTTGGATATTCGAAAGTACAGACGGGTACTTTTAACATCATACACGACATAAATTTGGAATTATATACCAAATTTATTGAGGATATCAAGCAGTGTTGCCGCTGAGAAATTTGAAAAGGTCGCACAAAAGGGGTCACGAGAGAAAAAAAGTCGCATTTTGAAATTTTTTTAAAAGACAGCAAAACCAAACGAAATCGGTATAAATAAATCAAGTTTTCGAGTAATTTAAGTTTTTTATTAAACCAAAGCAAAAGAAATAAATTTTCAGTATTAAAAATAAAACACATTTCTATTCAAATAATAAATAATGTCCTTCCTGGCGGACACCCTGTCGATGTTACAGGGTGTCCGCCGGGAAGGTATACTACTTTGTTTGTTTATAATTTTTGATTAAATGAAAGAGAATGGATCTTATATTGATAAATGTTTTATTTAATGTCGGCAATTACGTATAGAATACAATATCAGGTAAATGTCCGCCTCTGTTAGTCTCACAAATGCGAGCCCTTTTGAGCACATTTTTCATTACATTCTCACACATTTCACGCGGTATTTCATTAATTTCATGACGAATATTTTTTTTGAGTTGCTCAAGCGTTTCTGGTTTGTTTGCATAAACCTTGCTTTTCAGATATCCCAAAAAAAAAAAAGTCCGGAGCAGTCAAATCAGTCGACCGTGGAGGCCAATCAACATCACCATTTCTTGAAATAACTTGTTGTGGAAAGAGGTCTCGCAGTAATTCCATTGTAATCCTGGCTGTATGCGATGTGGCACCGTCTTGTTGATACCACATTTAAATCAAGCCCAAAGTATGCAGCTGTGGCGTTTAAAAGTTTCTAATCATATCACGATATCGCTCCCCATTCACAGTTACCGTTACGCCGTAAGGTAAGGTCCAATGATTCCTCCTGACCAAATTCCAAACCAGACTGTAACTTTTAATGGATGCAAAGGTGACTGATGAATAATTTGAGGGTTTTCCATTGCCCAGAACCGACTATTCTGTTTATTCACGTGCGTTCTGTTGGCACGTTGTTTCTCCCAAAAATTTCACGTAACTTTCTCATCGTCACAGTAATCGATGATTGATTTTGATAAAATGTTTTAACAATTAAAAGACGTTGGTTTATCGAATATTTTTCCATAGTAAATTTGCCACGTGTCTACTTCACGACTGCCAAATATGAACTACCAAGACTAATGTTTACAAAAATGGCGGCAAAACAAAGTAGTATACCTTCCCGGCGGACACCCTGTATTTGTCTATACTTATTATGATTTGTTGAATTTTAGTATCACAATTTTTTGTTTTAAGAAAAAGTTCAATTAAGTGGTGAATGACAAGTTAACTATAGAGCTAAAACAAGGAGAACAGTGTTTATCAGTTTATTAAAAATGGTCTACATCAGTTTTCAGTTTATAATATCTTGTTATTTGAGATAATATAATAAATAAATTACATTTATTTGTATATTCTTATTATGATTTGTTGAATTTCAGTATCACAAGTTTTTTTTTAATAAATTAAGCGGTAAATAATAACTAAACTATAGGAACAAAGAAATCAGTGCTCATTGTTTATTTATAAAAAAAATTAAATCGTTCTTTAAAATTAACACAAAGAATTAATAAATTCACTATCCTAAAAATAATATTTATGTATACATATACATATATATGTCTGTATCTTTAAAAAAGATACAATATTCAGCCGTATAGTGAGTTTCACTTTAAAACATTCCACCCGGAAAATTTGTCATTTCACTTTTCAATTATTGTATGTTTTGCACAAAATTTCATTTTTGAAAAATACCTGTTATTGTGAACATTAATTTTGGCCTCAATGTTCAGGCGAACAATAAATGTTTAGGTGAAATATTTTTCGGGTGAAATTCACAATAAGGCCGATTAAGTTACTTTTTAAGAATGATTGCACATTATGTATAATGGTTTTTATAATATTTAAATTTGTACTGAATGCTTTTGGATGTTTTTAAAGTAAAAAGGATTTTTAAGGTAGTATAGCAAGGTTGCTACGTAATTGAGCCAACGCGAATGCGATCGTGTCGAACCAAACACATTTCAACTTGATTTCGTTTTACAGATTGAAACTTAAGTTGTAGGTTCCATTGATTGCTGTTAGTTAAACGAAAATAATAATTTCAATGGAATTTTGGAAAGACTTTTTCAACAATGGGGTCAAAAAAGTCGCATAATTTTGAAAAAGGGTCAAAATAACCACTTTTTTAAAAATTCGTATCATGGTCGCATGAGCAAAAAAAGGGGTAAAAATGCGACTAAAGTCGCATAGCGGCAACGCTAATATCATGTCAAAAATCCATAGTCACGTTTCCAACCAAACGAAAACGCCCGAGGAAAATTGGTTGAAAAAAACGACAGCGGGGATTAGCGATGCCATGACAGTAAAAAACATGGAGTTTTCATACAAACTATCGATAACATGTATGTAATTCATGCCGGCAACATAGTTTTCTGTGCGCTTAAGTTAAGCCCAGAGAATTCTCTGGGATTAGTTGTTGTTGCATTTAACATGTTAATTGTTTATCACCGACGTCGTTTCTTTCATCCAATTCCCCCCGGGCTACCAAAAAAAAACACGGCTAATAATCCAGTTTGAAAAATATCTCAAAATTTTTGATCCTTCTGAATTAAAAAATGTAAATACATATTGATTTATTATTTAAAGAATTTGTGCAACTTAAATTTTTTTATAAAAATTAACATAGAAATATTAGGAACGAAAAATCTGTCGATATTTGGGTGAACTTTTTTTTAAAGAATTAAGCCCCTAACTTTGAAAAATTATGTGGTTTTGTTTTTTCTTTGCTAATTTCGAATGCCAGCTCTGAAAGAACTTTCAGTTTTATGAAAAACTCATAGCGTGAAGAAAGAAATAAAGTTTCTTTGTCGGTATTAGGAGCGAAATTTGTTGATTAAACAAAATTTTAATATGACTTGTAGAGAATTCAAAGAATTGTGGTAAACTGATTTTGGTTTAAAAGAAATTGTTTCAAAAATCTCAGCAGAAAAATACATATTAAAAACCTATCTACTATTAACCTTGCAAAAATTAATGAAATTTTACTTTTATTAAAAGACTGAAAATGTTGTTTTTATTATTAATTGTTGTTTTTAGGTAATTCTTTATTTATTTATTTACGTCTTAGTTCGTTATGTTGAATGTTCACTCATAAACTATCTATGTTAAATAAAAAACTGGTTTAGAATTCAAGACTTTTTTTCGAATAACAAATAAATCATACATTCATACCTACTCTTAAAGTTTTCGGAAAGGTTGTTGTGTTCTCAAAATAAATTTGTCACGCAAAGAAATTTTTCTTTTTCAAATGTGGCATCCCTAATCTCAAGACTTACTTGTTCTGCTGTGATTGGAGGGTCAGTCATTACTTCCAACAGTAGAATGTCTCCAGGAGGAATCTTTTCCTCAATTAACTTACAGCCGAATTAATAAACGCATTATAGCGAGTGCATAAACTTAAACACTTCTTCTAATGCCTCTAAACACGAAAATCGTATTTATAAAACTTTGCAACGTTGAATAGTGGCATTATGAGCAAAACGCGTTTAAGGGTTGAATAGTGTCTGTATAGGGATATTTTAGTATCGAAATGTCACTTTGACTCTCACACAACAATATAATACATAAATATTAGGGTAGCGCTTATTTTGGAAATGTTTGAATTTTTTTTTGTCCTCACCTAAAAATGATTATTACGTACCTGTACAATGTACATACAAACAGGTTGTGCATTTTTTTTTTAAAGCGGCTAGCTTAGTAACACCGAAAAATAATTATACGGATTGAATCCCATCCCAGCCTTTTTGCACCTTAAAAGTAAAAAATAGAATTTTTTTTTATTGGATACTATGTACCTCTTCTAGGAATTAAATTTTTGCACTCTTAATAGAACTTCAAATGTGCCAAATTTACTTCAAATGTGTGCAAAATTTACTTTAAATGTTCCAAATTTAGAGGCTTTTGATCACTTTCAGGAAAGGACTTAATTTTAGACATTCCGAACAAAAGAGCCACCCTAATAGATATATTTTCTTTTAAAAAAAAAACACCACCGTGTAGAGTGAAGAAAACACAAATCTTCTAATAAATCAGTAAAAATGATTTTTTTATTCCAAAATATATTACTTTATTGACAAACAACACAAAAACCACAGAAATAACAATAATCTGAATAATAACAGCCGAATTTAAAAACGCATTATAGCGAGTGCATAAACCTATACACTTCTTATAATGCCTCTAAACACGAAAATTGTATTTATAAAACTTTGCAACGTTGAATAGTGGCATTATAAGCTGAACGCGTTTGAGGGTTGAATAGTGTCTGTATAGGGATATTTTAGTATCGAAATGTCACTTTGACTCACACACAACAATATAATACATAGATATTAGGGTAGCGCTTATTTTGGCAATGTTTGAATTTCTTTTTTATCCTCCCCTAAAAATGATTATTATGTACCTGTACAATGTACATACAAACAAGTAGTGCATTTTTTTTTTGGAGGGGCTAGCTTAGTAACACCGAAAAATAATTATACGGATTGAATTCCAGCCTTTTTTCACCTTAAAAGTAAAAAATAGAAATGTTTTTTTATTGGATACTACCTCTTCGTGGAATTAAATTCTTGCACACTTAATAGAACTTCAAATTGATGCCAAATTACTTAAAATGTGTCAAATTTGGAAATTTTGTATCACTTTTAGGAAAGGACTTAGAATAATTTTAGACATTGCGAACAAAAGAGCCACCCTAATAGATATATTTTCTTTTCAATAAAAACACCACCGTGTAGAGTGAAGAAAACACAAATCTTCTAATGAATCAATAAAAATGATTTTTTTATTCCAAAATATATAACTTTATTGACAAACAACACAAAAACCACACAAATAACAATAATCTGAATAATAATATTAGGAAAAAACAAAAGAATCCAATATGCTGCGCAACAGAATTGTTTTTTTTTATGAACAGCTGAGATTGGTTTGTCAGTTTTGGAAGTAAAACGTAATAGATTTCCTCTTTTTGGTACTTTATTTGACACAAGCGTATTATAACTATACAGGGTAGGAAAATCTTTTATAAATAATAATTTATGTTGCGTTGAATAGTGGCTACATAAATGCTTATGCATTACATAACTATTCAGCCGTTTAGAGGTGTTTAGCGAATTCTAATAAATAAGGCTGTAATAGTATAGGAGAAAATAAAAGAATCTAATCGGCTGCGCAACAGAATTATTTTTTTTTATAAACAGCTGAGATTAGTTTGTCAGTTTTGGAAGTAAAAATTAATAGATTTCCTCTTTTTGGTACTTTATTTGACACAAGCGTATTATAACTATACTGGGTAGGAAAATCTTTTATAAATAATAATTTATGTTGCGTTGAATCAGTGGCGGATCCACGGGGGGGGGGGGGTTTCGGGTCCGGAGCCCCCATGAGCATTGAAACCAAACATTTTTGTATTAATTTATTTATTTATTAAATATTTACTTCTCTCCGACCTAAATTTTGTGTTAATTACTGAAAGCCCATCTTTTTATAAAATTTCGACTTAAAATTTCTTCAAGTGTAATGAATACCTACCTCAAAAACTTCAAATGCATCGAAAAAGGAGTATACCTACTTACATTAGATTGCGTAGCAGTTTTATACGGGTTTCACACCGAACCAAAATCTTGGATTTCGGCACAAGATTTCCAAATCTCGTTGAATCGTTCACACCACACATAATCTAGATTTTGTTTGAAATTTCAATCAAATTACAGTGTTGATAGAAACTAAAAAAAAGAAGATTTCGCAGTACTCTACTAGATTACGAAATCTGAAAATGTATGGGAAATCTTGTTGATTTTGATGAGATTTGGTGATTTTTGATCGAAATCTCGATTTTGATTCGGTGTGTAAAGGCTATAAAGCCTATATGATGGAAACTTAGTTCAAGGGCTTACGGTATGTTAAATTTAGAAGACTTAGGCAATATATCATATATTAGCACTACCATTTTCGATTTTTAAAAAGAAATTGTCTTGCATTGTGCTCAACTTGTGCTGCGATGTGCCGTAAATATTTTTGAAAATTTTGAGGATGAAATTTTTCCAAAATAAAATTTTTCTAAAAACTTGTTGTGCTCAAAAAATGATATAGCCGAAGAGATACAAAAATCTCATATTTCCGACTTTCACGACCGAACGCAAATGATGCGAAGGAACTTAGCGTGAAATTAGCACCGTCGTTTTCGATTTCCAAAAAAAAAAGTTTTGCTGTATTGTGCTCAATTTGTGCTGCGATGTGCCGTAATGTATTTTTTAAATTCGCAAATTTGCAAATTTTAGGGATAAATTTTAAATTCGCAAATTTCAATTTTTTTTTCAAATCACGATTTAAAAAAAAATTATACTTGTGCTGTTTTAAGCTGCTGCTGTTATTGTTTTTTTGTATTTTTTTTTGAAAATCGAAAATGGCGGTGCTAACTACACGCACATAAATAATGTAGCACAAAGCCCACGCAAGTTTTATTTTTCTTTAAGTTTTCTACTTGTAATTGGACCCCCCCCATGATCAAATCCTGGATCCGCCACTGCGTTGAATAGTAGCTACATATATGCTTGTGTATTACATAACTATTCAGCCATTTAGAGGTGTTTAGCGAATTCTAATAAATAAGGCTGTTATTGATTGGAAGTCTGCTTAGACAATCGGCGTTTCCATTATTCTTTCCGGTTCGGTGTTCGAGGGTGTAGTCGTATGGCGTTAATAGTAGATACCCTCGGAGCATTCGCGGTGAAATTATGACTGGAATTTATTGGTTGTGATTGTATATTCCCAAAAGAGGCTTTAGGTCCGTGATGATCCGAAACTCACGGCCAGCCAGGTACTGATGGAAACGATGAACCCCAAACATTACAGCTAAAGCTTCCTTATCGATGTGCGCATATTTTCTTTCGCTTTTCCACAATGTTCTGGAAGCGAAAGCGATTGGACGTTCAGTTCCATCAATCTTTCGGTGTGCAAGGACTGCTACAACACCGTTAGGCGTCAGGTGAAGAGTCTCATAGTGTGACTATCTCTTTGAACTCGTTGAAGAATGTTAATAGTGACTGACTGAACCAACCCTAGGAATGACCACAGCATCTACTTGTTTTTTGGTTCCGGGGCGTTGTGTATAGCCTCCACTTTCTTTCCACTTGGTCTAACACCATCGGCATTTATGTTAACACCCAAGAATTCAATTTCTTTTACACCAAACATGCATTTGTCTCTTCGAACAGTGATGTGAGGTTTTCGTAAGCGTTTGAACACTTCCTCGACCTTCTCATAATGCTGAGCTTCATTTATTCCGGAGATTATGATGTCGTCGAGATAGGCTACTACTCCTGAAATCCCTTTAAGCAAATTTTCCATAAATCTTTGGAATATAATACCGGGTGCCGCTGATAAGCCAAAAGGTAAACTGTGTGTTTTAAAAAGTCCTTTATGGGTATTAATTGTTAATATCTCTGCAGACTGTTTATCCACGACTAACTGCTGATATGCTTGCTGTAAGTCCAGTTTCGTGAAGATTGTTGCAGGTGATACTGCGACTTAGACTTCAGATGTAGTTGGTAGTGGATACGTATTGGATTTGATTACTGAATTTACTGTGCTACGATAGTAATACACTATCAGATCTTTGTCGAAGAGAGCTTAAGGCAAGCTCAACTAGCGACCAAAGATTTGCCAACAATAACTTGTGAATCCTAGCTCATCACTTAGCGCAATGTTAGTAGTTAGTAAGCAAATAACTACAACAAACGCACTCTAAATAAATAAATAAACTAAATCAATTACTAAAAACACGTATTTAAATTATTAAGTACAAACATTTAAAAGCGTGGTACACTAGTCTTCAATACAGTTTTAAGTTTAATTGTATTAATGTTAAAATCAAAGAGATTATCATTAAAATTTAATAGTTTTCACATACGAGTTAGAGGTTCTTGCAATCTATAGTTAGTTCTGTGGCGGGGTAGGTTCATCAGATCAAAACCATGAAGGTTGTGAGTTCCTCCACTATAATTGAAATTTATACAATTTAATAATTCAGGTGCATCAATAGCACCAGTTAATAGCTGGTGAATAAATACAATGTCAATATTAAGCCTCTTCTGAGACAAAGTTTGAATCTGGAGAAGTTTTATAACGATCAGACCACTGCAGCTCCTTAAACGCGAAACAATAAAATTATGCTGTACTGCTTCTATCCTATTTTTATAATACTTCCTTAATCCGCACTACTTCTTGAAAAGAACCAAAACTAAAACTACTCTAAATAACAACACAACAATACTTTACTGTTGGGAAAAATTAGTGTAAAAAAAACCCAACATTTATTTAGCTATCCGAATAGGATGAGCTCGCGTAGTAGACTGAATTACATTTCATTTAAAATTTATATTCTTTATTCTGCTCGCGTATCAAAAAAAGCTTTCTCCCTTGCTCCTTCATATGAGGTGTAGCTGAATTGATTTGAGATCTCTCATCACTAGTATAGTATGCCTTGCATTCGATCCCTTGAGTAAATAGGATTAATTGCTCGCTTATTGTCTATAGAAAGAAAAAAAGAAAAGTATAAAGTTTATTTATTATTTCAAGCTCGCTCGGATTAGCTTGACTTCGATTAGTCCCTTTAGCTATGCTCTTCTCATTCAGCTTACTCTGTGTTGATTGGCTCAACAAGTAGTATACATATTTTCTGTTCCGGTCTGACCAGCTGGCCTGTCTCTGTCTGGAGAACTACGGTACGAACGATCCCGTCTTTGCTCTTGATTCGCTCGCACACACGTACCATAGCCCATTGGGCTAATGGGAAAATTTCACCTTTTCATATGCCCAAGATTTTCATACTCTTGCATAAAATCAACATATTTTTCTTTCAAAGCTGGCTCTCATTCAAACTTCAGATACATACATCTCTTCAAAGCTATTCCCCTTGAATTACCTATATCCTGAATGCCATGTTTTATAGGTATCGTGACAAAAAAATGACCTTGTTCATCACGGCTCGCACTCCTAGTGAAATTATCTTCCACAGCTTGCTCTTCTACTGTTCTAGCTCGCTGATGCCCTAACTGATTCATCTCCCGTAGATGTCGAATAATGCTGTCTGTGTCATTTGCTCGCAAACATCTTGCACCAGGTAAACTGGCAGCTTGCTCTCTATTTACATTCAGGGAATGAACCCCAAATACCACAATCCCAAAGGCTGTGTATAGTATTTCCAATCATACCATAAGCTCGCTCCCTTGCTCTGACTAGCAGTTTGCAAACTCTTATCTTAGCTATCGTCTTTATTACCTTGCTCCATTATTTTGTTTCGGATAGCGTCCTCAGTATCTTTATTGCTCGCTGCTCATGCTCGCTTTACTTGCGCTAACATGACTACCTACATAGTTGTGTGCTCGCTCTCCAGTAAATATCTGGTACAAGAAAATCATAAACGCACCTATCAATATAAAAAGACGCAAAAAGAACGCACTCCCATAACCTTATATATCGCACTAGAGTTGTAAATTCAACGCCCGCACCCCCATGACCTTGTATATCTCACTAGAGTTGTAAATTCTAGGCTTGCACCCCCAGCTATTGCAAATTGTATTTCACACAAAAGACGCAATCCCATCTAGCCTCTCCGATCTTACGAAATTTAACCTCACTCTTATGGTTAAGTTCATGAACCGCTCGCATCTGTATAGCTGATAATCTCGACCGCATATCTCGCACCTACGGGGAGCTTGCATGTTGTTGTTGTCGGTTACAATAGCTTGCTTAGCTGGCACCTTTCGTGATACTTTCTGCTGTTGACTATTGTTTATTGATTGCTGATCAGCTCGCTCACCAGCCAAAAATATGAAAAGAAAAGAAAACATTAGGAGAAGTTTTATACTCAACTCTCTGCTTGAACCTCGCATAAGAATTTTAAATTCTGAGCCTGCACCTTGCACTGAAAATGTAATTTCTTAGCCTGTATTTCTTCATCTTACCAAAGTAGAAGAAACCTCCGAAGCATCAAGACAACGAAAAATCCTCTCAACTAATCCAGTTATGCCCAGTTTCTTAAAAAACGTCGACGGCACATGGACCACTGATCTCTATATACACTGGATAGTGTATTCATACAAAATTTTTGAGGCAAAAATATAGTCTTGGCCGGTACCCTCATATAACAGTATAACAGCGGCGCCAGCGGAATGGACGCTACTGGACCTGCATTTTCTTATATTTTTTTCAATATTTACAGCCGCAATGCTTGTTTACATCAACTGATATCAAATAAATGCTCAATTTCGACAAATATCTTCAATCACTTTCTTCGTTTGTATAGCGCGAGATATGAGGTCGTGGCCGGTACCCTTTAAAAAACTTGCCTTACAAAAACTGTTATACACTATAGGCTATTCACTATCCAGTGTATTAACCTGCTACTAGACACTCATTTTCCAGGTAGCTCCCAAACTGTTAATAACAGCGACCACATTAGGTCCAAAAATATATTAACTTATCCACACGGTCTTTTTTTTCCCGTGGGTAGGTGTTAAAACCTTCAAAAGGCTCTATGAGGACCGAAAAACGCGTGCTCAGAGGAGTGTGAGATTCCTACTTCACTAAATCCACCTCCACCTCCCGATTGCAACTAAGTTGAAACTTATCTAGCAATTTATTTTTAACGAAGTTAAAATGCGTATTCCGCGATTTTAAAAGCGGTTTTCCGTTTACCGCACCAAGTCAGAAGGTTTAGTGCTTCGCAAGCGGCGTACTAAATTTCTCTCGTCAAGAATTTCGATAATAGTTCTATTAGCGTATTCTAAAAGTCGTTTTCTATGCTTTCGCGCAAAATTTTTAATTTCATTTCTTACCGTGGGGATCCCAAGATCCCTGTGTAGGTCGTCGTTTCTAATATACCACGGCGCATTTACAAATGATCTTAGCAATTTATTTTCAAAAAATTGTAAAATATGTTACGGATGTCATGCGTAATTTAATGCCTGATTCCACACGCACATATTCGATCACCCTGTGATGATTTTCGAAAATCTATTTTTTTTTTAAAGAAAACTTTCTCGACCGGAAATGATGGATCAAAATGTCTGTCATTTAGCTAAGCTGGACTTGAACTCTTAATCGACCAATCTTTTCTCTTGTGGCCACCATCCAGTTTGGACATAGCTCTCCAGGTAAAGTAAAAGCCGACAAGATCGATTGATAGCCTTGAAAATAAAACGATCCCTTTCAGTACAGTGATATATGTAGTTTCCAATCAATTAAGTGGCGCGAGAAAATCCCATTCCTGAAGCGGATTAAGCCTAAAAGTTCGCAGAATAACCGTGATTCCTTTTTTGGTATTCACATCAAGTCTTCCCAGACCCATTTGCCAAGGTAAACTAAATTTTTTTTTTAATCCATGTCAGTGTCAGAATAGGTCTTACATCAAAGATTTGTTTTCCCATAGTCAATCGCACTGGCCCGCCAAAACTAGAATTCCATTATAGTGGCAATTTTCTACGTCACGATCTTCATTGGATCTTCATTGGAAAACGAAAAGACGGGGAGTTATACCGTTCCTTCACAAGCTGAAATTCATTTACACAGACAAATAGAAGTCAAGAGAATCACCGTTCCTCAAAAGATAGGGAAACTTCAAACTCACCACGACCGCTACATTTCAACTAACTTTTTCGCTGTACTTACGTACAAATCAGACGAGGAACAGGTCAGTTCGTCTTATAAGCTGGAATCGACGACTCGCAAACTTCCCAGCCCGTGGGGCGAGGAGATTCCAAGTGTTAAACTGCAGCCCCGAAATATATATATATTATGAATATGAATGTGTTTAAAATAACGAGTCCCTTCAGGACCACTCAAGAAGTAAAGAGCAACCTTTTTCTTACTACAAAAAAACAAACAAACAAAAAAGAAAGAAAAAAAAGGAAAATAGGCTATGTGAAATGGATTAACAAAGTGATAAATTTTTAATTAATAAGAACGGCATATGTGTGAAGCGTAATCAGGTGCAGGTGTATGTCATAAGAGTTTGGCAAGTGGTCGCGTTACTACATATATAAACATTACACCATCATCAAGAGTACTACATCGAAGGAATTGTGCACAATATCCGGACGTGAGTGGTGAGTTTTTTTTTTGCTCTGTTTTATATTTGTTCTCTTTAATCTATATATCTTGTCTCAGCACAAGTTGCATACTTATATACCTTGCCAATCTTACCCGACGTAACAGAATACGAATTTACAAAACACATAACTGCCAGAGGAGCATTACTTAGACCATTGATATTGCTATACAAATTTTCCTTCTTTTTTTTTCTACATAATTCTAAACTAAATTTGAACTAAGCATGCAACATTATATTTAACATTACTATTTTTTTTTCTTTATTTTTGCTATATATACGAATCAATAATTAATAATTACCTACTTATGTACTAAGAAACGACTATCATGCAAATACCCAAGATTGAATTGATAAATATATAAGTGAATCATCTACAATATGAACTGAATCTGGTGTTTACTTAGTGGGGCTATGTGTGGTATAGTTGTGGGGATCACGGAGATCAATGGAATAAAATAAACCTATATATCGACATAATGCAGGGACAGCTCTCTTGTTCAGAATCAAAGTACAAGCTGTCAAGGTGCACACGAAGTGTCAGAGGGTGGGTAACGTAACAATGTACTTTAGGCAACTAACATCTGATGCCAAGTGAACAAAAATCTGTGGAGGAATGAAAGAGTCCGTCCGTCTTCTCTATATTTAAAATCTTGGCATGAACAATAATCTTTGTTTGCGTCTGGCTACTCGCGAGTCAAGAACCACGCCCTCCGACGTACCTAGCTGTGCCTTCTGCTAGCATGCCAAGTGCGACCCTGACGAGTAGTATCCAGTGATTTAGGAAGCCGCAACAAATATTTAAATTAGAATCGCGAGTACAACCCCAGAGCTGTATACCATAAGTCCAGACGGGCTTAAGTACCTGCCTGTATAAAATCAGCTTGTTTTCTATATTAAGCTTAGAGTGTTTCCCGGGTAACCAGTAAATTTCTCTGAATTTAATGTTTAATTCTTCGCATTTCTTTTTTCCATGTAGCTTCCATTTTAATTTCGCGTCTAAAGTCATACCGAGTTGTATTTACAAATACAGGTCCACGTGGACTGATTTAAATTCGTCGAGCGCTATTCGCTATGTTTTTGTCAATTCATTGATATTATTAAGCGCGTTTTGTATTTTTTGTTGTAGCTTCGTTGATCGTTTTGCCCACTGCTAGTATTGCAGTGTCGTCAGCAAACGTGGCTACAATAGTGTCTTCTGTTTGAAGTGACTATTTCTTTGAAATCAGAATACTCATTTCCATGTCTCACACGCAAGATTATTTTCTCCAGATATTCTTTAAAAATCGTGTAAAGTCCATCAGGCAAAACTTGTCTTAATTTGAGTTTGAGGTCTTCGTGCCAGACCTTGTCAAAGCCTTGCGACACGTCTAAGAAGACTGCAAAGCTTTCTCGATGACGTCAGTGATTCTATGCACTTGGTCAACTGTAGAGTGCTTACTTCTAAAACTGAACTGATGTTCAGGTATTAAGTGATTTTCTTCTATTATTGGTTGCAGGCGCATTAGTAATATTCCCTCAAACACTTTTGACACTACAGGATGAAGCGAAATGGGTCTATAAGATTTCTTTTCATGCGATAGTTTACCTGGTTTCAGAACCAGGTTTCTCCATGGAATGGTTTAAATGTTTCCTCCAGGTAATCCGCAAACAAATTCACTTTCTCTTTGTCGCTTTTTGCCCATTCGTTTTGGTCATTCTTAATCGGAGGCGCTGAGAGCTTTGGTTTTTTCGTTACTTTAATAGCTTTCCACAGCGAGTAGTTGGATTCTTTTCCTGCTGTCAAGTTTTCATGGAAATTTCCAACTTCATTGTTTTTGAAATCTGATACCGTCTTTCTTAGTTAATTACACAAGCGAATTAAGGTTGCTTTGTGCTGAGGAGCACGAGTTTGCTGCCATTTCTAACGTGCTTTTCATTTCTCTTTAACTAAATCCCTTATTTCTTGGGGATATTTTATGCCTTTAAATGGAGTAATTACTCTTTGGTTGGGGGTGATATCTACGAAGTTATCTACTGCGTCTTCAAGCTCAAGAGGTGTTTGTAGTGATACCCTTAACTCAACGTTGTTCTCGATATCTCTCTTAAATCCTTCCCAGTTTGTTTTACCATTGGTTAGTCTGGGTGGTATGCTATGCTTCCAAAATGCATTTAAGTAAAAAAATAAATAAATAAAATAAGTGTTTTTAAGTTATTTAAAATAATATCTTTTATTTATTTCATGAAAAAACACGTTAAAAATCTCTAATATAAAATCAAAAAAATTTTTACAAAATTCTAACCAAAGTGTATATTAAGATTTTAATTAATTGCAAAAAAAAAATGTTGATTTTAATTTACATGAATTAATTATTGTTTTATCAAACAGGTTGTTATATTTATTATTGTAAAAATTAAATAGTTTAAACATATTATTTAAATTAGAACATTTTTCGTAATTGGTACTATAGTTTTGAATAAGTATACTATCCGGTATGTTTCTCAAGTTTCTTTGTGGAATATTAAAGTTAATACGAGACAGAAGGTGCAAAGAGTCTATGTTACCGTTGATTAATTTTATAATAAAAACAAAACATAAATAGGAACGCCTGTCCTCGAGACTGGGTAAATAAATAAGTCTTAGTCTGTTGTTATAAGGTGGGAGATCATAAGGATCTACCCATCCCAGTCCTCTGAGAGCAAATCTAAGAAATCTTTTTTGCACCTGTTCCAGTCTATTTTTATGGCATTCGTAGTGAGGTGACCAAATCTGACAAGCGTATTCTAAAATGGGTCGTACAAAGATATAAAAAGCTGCTTTGTCTCGAAAGGGTCAGAAAATTGTTTCGACTCTCTTTTTATCCAACCAAGAATTGAATTGGCTTTATTAGAAATGCAGTTAATATGTTCAATAAATTCGAGTTTGCGATCGAATGTGACACCAAGAATAGATACATTGATTTCACGAGATATTGATATATCATTAAACAAATAGTTGAACGAAGTAAAAGAAAATTTTCTGGTAAAACACATAGTTTTGCATTTATCGATATGGAGAAACAAACAGTTACAAGTACCTACACTAGTCGAAAAACGAATTAAGGTCACATTGTAATTCTTCGCAATCCCGAGTATTTGAAATTGCTTTGAAAATTGTCACATCATCGGCGTAAATGAGACACTTAGAGTATTTTAACACAGATGGTAAGTCTTTTATAAAAAAAAATAAAAAGAATAGGGCCTAAATGACTACCCTGTGGGATTCCAGAGTTGATTTTAAACTTATTCGATTCGCAACTGTTAAATAGCACCGAGTACGATCTATCGAATAGATAAGATTGAATCCATCTTACAAAGTATTCGTTAAATCCCAATTTTCTTAATTTAAAAAGCAAAACTCGATGTGACAGCTTGTCAAAGGCTTTACTAAAATCAGTAAATACACAATCTACTTGGTTTTTGTTTTTAAATGAATCAATACAGTTTTCAACCAATTCTATTAAAAAAGTAACAGTAGAGCGACCTTTTGTAAAACCATGTTGATTGGGAACAATAAATGATTTAACATAAAAACACAAAGATTCACAAATAATAACCTCAAGAAGTTTATGAATCACAGATAATTTGGCAATAGGCCTGTAGTTTTTAATTTCGTCTTTCTTTCCTTTTTTATGTAGAGGAATTATGAAAGATTTTCTTTTGCTATTAATAAAATTCCAAAAAACTTTTGGATTCATTTTCAGATCTCTTTGCACCTAATTAAGATACTTTAATTAAGATACTTTAAACTAGATATTCTATTAAAAATATCCCTTGATTCACAAAATTTTTTTAAATTGGTTTCTGTTGGATAAAGTTTAAAAGTAGACCATAACTTGTTTCTTCGGTTTTTTAGCTTTTTGATTTCACTATCGTACCAATCTGGCACAAAAGATCTCGATTTTACAATCGCTATAGGAACTGATTTAAGAAAGCAATCAAACAAAATATTATTAAATTTAAATACCATTAAGTTAACATTTAAACAATTATTCAAACAAGACCAATCAACTTGTGACAACAAAGAATTAAGTTTTGAAAAATCAGTCTTTTTAAAATTAAAAGAGTAAAAGTTATCACACATTTCATTATCAAAATTGTTAAAGTTTTTAAAAAGTGAACAGATCAGTGACGGTTGATGGTCTTATTCTTGACAAGAAGTTAAGCTGGAAACTTAATATAAATGAAAGAGTTAAAAAAGCCACTGTGGCACTCCTTCTCATGTAAAAAGCCCATCGGCAATAAATGGGGTCTCCAACCCCGCATTGCTCACTTGCTATATACCTCGGTAGTAAGACCGATCCTAACATACGGTGTGTCAGTACGGTGGACCGCTCTAGATAAAACAACAAATGTTGGCAAACTAAGCAAGGTCCAACTTTCAGCTTGCCGGTGCGTGGAGTACTCCGTACGACCCCTGCCGCTGCATTGGATATTCTGTTCTATCTCATACCTCTCGATATATATTGCAAACAAACGGCGGCAAGCACAGCTATACGTCTTAAAGCCTCCTCACAATCCAACAATAATATTGAACACTCGATCATTCTGAACTCTTTCAGATCACTTCCAAGTATCAAAGATTACACCACCCCACATCTACAGTTCCATAAAAACTTTCAGGTTACCATTCCTTCCAGATCTCTCTGGGAGGACCTGACTTTCCTGGAAGATGAATCGATCCACTTCTATACTGACGGTTCTAAAACTGAGGACGGGGTTGGTGGAGGTGTATACTCAGATAGGCTGAAAGTAAGTCCCTCCTTCCGTCTTCCCAATCCCTGTAGCGTTTTCCAGGCGGAACTTTTGGCGATAAAAGAAGTCCTGTCTTGACTCAAAGAAAACGCGATATCAACCAGAGATATCCGTATTTTCTCGGGAAGCCATTAAATCTCTGGATTCTGTCACTACAAATTCAAAACCTGTCCTTAATTGCCGATCATCTCTCTTAGAGATGGCACAGCAGTTCAACAGTCACCTTTGCTGGGTGCCGGGTGTCAAATCGGACAAATATTGGTGTACACATCGCTACTTGTAAATTTATGATAAAGCAAGATGCAATAGGGAAAACAAATCGTAGGTGAAGTAACATTGCCACAAAACAGATCTGGCCTTTGCTGGATCTGAAGCGCTCTAGGAACTTATTATCTCTAAGCAGACTGCACATTAGCTCCGTCATAGGTGTCATTACTGGACACGGTCTAATAGGGAAGCATGCAACAAGGCTTGGTGTATTTTCTAACGACTTCTGCAGGAGTTGTATGGACGAAGAAGAGGAAGAATCGATTCCTCACCTTCTCTGTACGTGTCCGGCTCTATCTCAAAGACGTAGGCTCCACATAGGAGAATTCTACTACAATGATCCTAGTGATCTGGCAAGTCATGACATTAATAGTCTCGCTCGCTTCGTAAAAAACTCTAAATGGTTCAACGAGCAGGAAGAAAGTTTTCTAGATTCCTGTGGTATCACAATGGGCCAACCAATGGTAGAAGTGTGTCCAGCGTTCTGCTGACAACCACATAAACCTAACTTACAGCCCTATTCTGGCAAACCTCACTGATACCTCACAAGTCACAACAACCTCACAAGGAAAGGTGAAATCGATTTTGTGAGGTTTTCGTACCCTCACAACTGTGAGCCTCACAAAAACTATCGAAATTGTGATCTCCTTTTGAGAACCACTCAACAACCTCACAAGAAATCAACCTCAAAAAGGCTTGTGACTTGTGAGTTGTGAGCCCTCACAACGCCAGAATAGCCCTGTTAGCTTGCATTTTTTTGCCTTGCATCTCTCGATATGATTTTGTTTTTGTTTTATAAGCTTGCCTTCCTTGCAATAATTCTTATTTGTTTAGCTTGATAATTCTTCTTAGCTTCTGTAACCATATTGAATATTATATCAATAATAATTCTAGTTTCCTAAATCAGCTTGCATATTATAATATAATATTTAATCCTCGCATCTGAGCTTGCATACAAAATTGTTTTGCTTGAGCTTGCCTCTTAGCTTTCATATATTAACTTTTGTCGCATCTATATATTTTACATATTATATTTTATGAATTAGCTTGCATAAAAAGAAATGTATCGGATTTCGCCTTTTCATATCAGCTTGCACATGGTTACAGCCTTGTACCTAAAACACCGCGTAAACCTTCCTATTCTACGTACAATTGCACCTTCACCGATAAGTCACTGCACCAAAGAAACGCCAAACCTACCTACGATCAAAAACAAAATACCCGAAGTGCAGCAACAACACGGGCGGCGGGAGGCACACTATTCACATATATAACAAATACCACATCAAAAAGAAAAATTTCACTCGCCACTGCTCAACTTGTAAATTATTTTTCTTGGCTTGCTTGAGTTCGCTTTATAATTGTAACTAGCTCGCCAATGCACTTAATAATTTTCAATTTATAACCAAATCTATGATATCTTTAAATCTTTAAAAAAAATAATGAAATTAGGCCAGTTAAATTTGCACAGAATAATTTAAAAACACGACTTGACACTTGTTTTCACAAAAACTAATGACGAACATCGCCAAAATGCCTCGCTATATACAATCATGTATTTAATCCCCTCGCACATTACGTTTACCATTTTTTCTTGTTGCCTTCGCCTTTGGCTTCTGTTTAGCTCGCACACATCTAACAAATTTAGCTTGCACGCATTAACTGCACACCTTCCCTGTGTGAATGCATCTGTGTTTGTGTTACTCACACTATTTTGAAAAATGCTTCACTTTTTCCTCGATATGCCCGTTCCTCTATTTCTTCTTCTATCTTAGAGACAATAACTCGTGATGTAGTTATCTCCCTTATTCCCCCTATTGTTGCCAGAATCAAAATAATACAACCCTCTCCTTCTATTTTTTGCTTCTGCTTTTAGTTTTTCCTTCCACTTTAACTCTCCAATGTCAAAGTATTGCTATTCTAGCGCCACGTAACGAGCACACATAAAGATAAAATTTTCGGCCTCATGATAGTACTAGCCGTTGTTTATTATGACCCATGATCCATATGGATCATCCTACGAAAATAAAACAACCTCACATTGGCGAGAATCATCAGCCTGTTTCGGATCATGAAACGTGAACCCGATAAAGAGCAGGTTCATGTGTCGTTGTTGTTATGTATGTTATTTGATGATCCAATAGATCAATTCTGATAATAAAAAAACGGCTACTATAGGTTTTATATACAAAGGTAATATTTTGTAATTTTTAAATCTTTTGAATTGGTGGTTCAGCGCATGAGCGCACGTAAGGTACACAAAACAGTGGCTGATACATTGGAAGATTTCCATTTACATTTGTTGGTTTCTTTTTGTCATACGCTAGTGGCTTCAACAGAGCATGCAGGGAAGAAAGAATTAAGAAATCGCAGGAGTCTGAAAAAATAACAAAAACTTATAAATATTTTGTATAGAAAATATTTTTAGAAAAAAAAATCATTTGAAAAATTCCGAAACATGTGTTGAAAGAATAAGGGATCCCCCACACCAACGCGAATTTTCGGTGGCGACAACGAAAACAACAATAACAACACGTGGTTGTCAATGAAAACAACACGTTGTTATTGTTGTTTTCGTCGTCGCCACCGAAAATTCGCGTTGAATAACAACACGTGGTTGTCAATGAAAACAACACGTTGTTATTGTTGTTTTCGTCGTCGCCACCGAAAATTCGCGTTGATGTGGGGGAACACTAAAGCGGCTAGGTGAAAGTAAATACAAACAACTTGGAATTCCATTGGTGTAAATTGTGAATTCCATTTAAAATTTTACTTCCCCGGTAGACCACTGCAGAAAGTTTTTCTGTAATTGCCTTGTATGTATTTTGCATTCAATTTTTTGGGAGGGGTCTATTAAGATGGGAGGGGGAATTCTATGAAAAACAATTTGAAATGTAAAAACAATCATTAAAAAACAACGGCGAAACTAACAATGTCATGCTTTAGATATTTTAAAGATAACTTAAATAATTAAAAACTGAAATCAAGTAAAAACTAAAACAGCAAGTTTTTAATTGGAAGTTTTGGTTATTTTTGATTTCCTCAAGAATTAGAAGACATTTAAGCATCTGGTTTTTAGAATTTTAATAAAAATTAATAAAAGCGTTATTCAACAAAAATAACAAAAATACTTTATAACGTAAAATTAATTGAAAAAAAATTTGTTTGAATAATTTTTTTTTTTTGATTTTAATTAAAAACTAAAAATTAATTTTTCATACACTCCACTAAAACTGAATCAAAGTTTTAAAAGAAAGGTTTAGCATGACATTTCCGTTGGTTTTTAATGATTATTTTCTATTCAATTTCTTCCCGCCTAAACACAATCCCCTCATACTACCTAGCCCTTTATGATATCTTAGGCAAAACACTCTGGCGCAAAATTTTAGGCGATTTAGTACGATTGTATAGTACGGAAATAAAAACTGATCTCGTTAACCGACAAATACTTTTCTTTTTATAAATAATAAATCAAACACAGCACAGTTTTTATTGTGGGGAAAATATCATTTAAAAACCCCACGTTTATTGCTAGCTTCCTTGCGGGCTGGCTCTACAATTTAGACTGAATAATATCATATTACAATTCTTATCGGTATATCGAAAGATTACTGATCTAACTATATTGTCCTTGCTCTTAATTAACTGGCTTATTCGACCCATGCACTATTGGGCTGGTGGGAAATTCTCACTTTTATTTATTACTAGCTGGCCGACCTTCAAATATTCCTTTTCTCGCCTCCATTGGAGTGTTACGAGATATTTTTCTTCCCACCTTTTCCAAAAGTGGTTGAATATCGTCTGCCTCTCTCTCCACAATTTAACTCGCTTGGTACCTCCTTCTGTTGCTATTGCAAAGGGGGCTATTGCAAAGGGGGGTAGAAGTATTATTGGCTCTCCAATTAAAAAATGACCTGGCGTTAAGGCTTGCAGATCTGATGGATCGTCATTCAAAGGATGAATAGGGCGGCAATTCAATATCCCCTCTATTCCAATTAACAACGTCAAGAATTGCTCACACTCTAGTACACGCTGGCCCACTATGCGTTTCAAATGGTATTTCATTGACTTAACTGCTGCTTCATAGATTCCACCTTGAAGTGGAGCTGCTGGCACCCTGAACTTCCACTCTGTCCCTCTTAGAGTGAGACGATTGAAAACTTCATTTTCTTTCCACTCTTGATAGGCTCGCTTGATCTCCTTGGCTGCTCCAACAAAGGATGTGCCATTGTCACCGTACATCCGCTGGCAACGACCTCTCCGGCTTACAAAACGATCGTAACAGGCGAGAAACGATACTGATGTTAAATCACTGACGATATCGATGTGGACTGCTCTCGTTTTCAGGCATACAAATATAGCAACCTAAGACTTCCTCAAACTAATCTGCCTTCAGTCTCTGTTCAGCACCTTCAGAAAAACGGCCCTGCATAATCTACACCTGTATGCAGGAAGGGCTTTCCAGCTTGCACTCTATCTGCTGGCAACTCTGACATTAGTTGCTGTTCCAATCGATAGTTATATCGGGCACAGACAACACACTTGTGTAAGAAATTCCTTAGTTCGTTTCGCAACTTCGGAATCCAATACTGCTGGCGTATGAATTGCATCATTAATTGTGCTCCTCCATGCTTTGTTGTTCGATGGGCATTATCAATCACCAACCAGGCTAGCCTTGAACCATTGGGAATTATTGCTGGATGACGCATATTATACTCTCCGCTGGCTTGGTGGAGGCGACCTCCGACGCGCAACATACCTTCGTCATCGAAGATTGGCTTAATCGATTCGATTTTGCTGTGCTCAGTTAGCTGGCTTTTATTAATAAGTGATGCAATATCCTTACCATAAGCTTGCTCTTGCGCTCTCTTAATGAAGTATCGCTCTGTGCTCAGCTGTTGGTAAACGTGACTCTATTTGATGTCGACGCGCTCTCTTGATCAATTTGCACTGCTTGCGTAGTTTTACTCTTGCTCTTAATTGACTTACATATCGAAATACATAAGCTAAAATACTGACTGCTTTCTCTAAAGTGCTGGCATAATCTGCTATCAAAACTGTAACTCGCTCAGAGGGCATCCATATGCCCAGACTCTCCTTCCTTATTACTGCTACGCATACTTGCATCTCACTCGAAATTATTGTTGATGTATCAACCTTTATCGGGTTGGCTGGCCATTTATTTTCTTTGGAACATAGCCATGTTGGCCCATGCAACCATAACTTACAATTTACTAGCTCAGCTGGCAACATCCCACGACTCAACAAGTCAGCTGGATTGTCCTTCGTCCCTACATGTCGCCATCTCTTGACTTCTGTATTTGTCTGAATAGAAGAGACACGATTCGCCACATAAGTCTTCAAATCCCGTGGAAACTTTTGTAACCAGTGCAACGTCACCATCGAGTCTGTCCACAAAACATATTCCAATTCTGTCCATTCCATTGTTCTGCGCAAGTCAACTATCAGTCTACCTAATAATTCCGCTGCTGCTAGCTCTAAGCGTGGAATCGTTATGGTTTTAAGAGGAGAAACTCGCGTCTTTGAAGCTACTAACTTGCTTGTTGTCTTTTCATCTGCTGTTTGGACTCGCACATATACTACCGCACCGTATGCCGTGGTTCAGGCGTCTGAGAACCCATGAATTTGAATTTTTGTTGTCTGGCATGTTCCAAGCCATCTGTCTATCCGAAACTGCTCCAAGCACTTGACTTCCAGCCATAGGATTAGCCATCTGCTCTTAATTTCTGCTGGCACTTCATGATCCCAATCAAGACTCGGGCGCCACATGTCTTGTATCAAGATCTTCCCTAAAATAATTACTGGTGCTATGTATCCGTTAGGATCATTCAATTGCGCCATGCAACTTCATACTTTGCGCTTTGTGATCTCACCAACTATCTCCGGAGTTTTAACTATGAATGTGAATTGGTCATCATTAATCGACCACTGTAGCCCTAGGACTGAAACTTTCTCTTTGCTTTCGAAGAGCATTACCTTCTCTGCTTCTGTTGTAAACTTGCTTCCTAACCATATGCTGTTCGATTTCCACTTGCGCAACTCGAAACCAGCTGATTTCAGCACCTCATCCAAACGCTTCGCGATGAAGAGTGCTTCTTGCTCACTATCGGCTCCTGAGACACAATCGTCCATGTAAAAATCATTTTGGATTACTTGCTCTATGGCTGGGTAAAACTGTAAACTAGCCTTAGGTGACTCGCGCCAAAATATTCTTTGCATATCCCATTGATAGGGTGCTATTCGAACTTGCCTGAACATCATTTTGATATCTGCGCTGAATGCTATGCGATGTCTACGAAATCGCATTACTATTTCGAATAAGTCACGTTGCAACTTTTCGCCTAACTGCTGTTCTTCATTCAGAGAATTTCCCTTATCTGTCCGGCAGCTACAGTCGAAGACCACCCTGAACTTCTTAGTAATACAGTGATGTGGTATATAATAAACTAGCTTTCCAGGATTGGGCTGGCTTCTAGCTTTAACCATGTGTCCAAGGTTCTCGTACCCGCGCATGAACTCAATATATTGTTCTCTAATAGCTGGCTCTCTTTCTAATTTCCTCTCTAGATACATAAATCTTCTCAATGCAACTGCTCTTGAACTTCCGATATCTTGCACTCCCGCTTTTATTGGTATTGTAACACAAATCGACCTTCATCGTCACGGCTGGCTGTCCTAGTGAAATTGTCTTCCACTGCTTGCTCTTCCTCTTTTCTAACCTTAACGGATCCTATTTCATCCATTGCCCAAAACTGCTTAATCATGCTATCCATTTTATCTAATTGCACACACCTGGCTGCTGGCAAACTATTTGTTATCTTTCGATCTTCGCTATCTAGCTCTAAGCACTTGGCTGCTGGCACACTTTCTATATTTAGCTAATGAACTCCAAAAACAACTGTACCATAGGCTGTCTCAATGGCGACTATGCCTCCTATGTTGCGTGGAATTGAACAAACTATCATGCTGGCAAAAATCCTAACCCCTTTTTAAATATTAATATTGTGTTCATCAAATCTACGCAATATAAATTATTGATGAGGTGTCTACTCTGTAAGGCAAAGGTTTCAATTTACTCTTTTGCTTATGACATTATGTTTATAAAAAGAATAAAATTAAAACCGATTTCAACTCAACTATAAAATATAACTTTGAGTAGAATTGTTGAATGAATCAAATATTTTAACATCGATGTTAAATCAAATTAATCTTATTTCATTTTCGATGTGCAATAAAGCTCAGTTTACACGTGTAATTTTTTGCATATAACTTAATAATATGTGCAGTTCATCGTAATAACATACCCAATATCGATGTTCCGCAATGCACAGAAAACAGAAATTCAATTTAAACGTGAAATCTTTTGCTTATGACACGTCGATATGCCAAAACGTCACAATATAATGAATTAAACGTATTAAGCCAACAAAAAACTTTATCGAACAATAATTAAAAAACATCGATGTTAAAAAACATCGATGTTTCTAGTTCGATGAATATTGACATCGATGTTGTGTCTTCGATGTTGACGTCGATGTTAACATCGATGTTTTTTCAATATCGCTCATCCCTAGGCTCGGACTGGCCCTAAAACTCTTCCTTGAGGTTTACCAATATCGTTGGCATAAGCGTACTTGCCATATCAGTTGCAAAATTAGCAACAGAATTTAAACACATTAAAATAGTTTGAGTTTGACATCAAGTTAGACTTGTCTTTATTATGTTTTATTTTAACAATGCTGGCTTCTAATTTCCGAATTTTCGCTGGCACCTCGCTTAGTCAGTCGGAGTTTTTTTTTGGCTGGCAATCCACTTGCAACCTTAATTGTATTTGCTGGCTGATGTACTCTGTCTGCGGTTGGGCACAGAATGCTGCTGTGCATAAGCCTGTAGGGACAACGTGGACATGGATCCTGGAAGCATGTGTCAACACCATGCCCCTTCCTGATACAGTTCTCACATAGATTATTTGAACGTACGAAGTGAAGTCTCTTACTCAAGTCGAGCTTCTTGAAATTGTGGAAATGGTATAATTGATGCTCCTTACCACAATATTCACAAGTGTGGCGACGTAATGGTTGACTGGCACTAACTTTATTCATTAACTTTGCTGGCGCAACTGGCATTTCGGCTGGCTTCCGAATAACGCTGGCAACTCGCTGACTGGCATTGAATTGTTTGCTGGCACGTTCACTGTCAAAACGATTGTACTGCAACTTGGTATCTGCCCTGGCACGGCTGGCACCACTGGTTGTAGCTGGTGAAATTGCAGCTGCTTGTCGGTCTATAAAATCCAACATTTTGTTGGCTGTGGGAGTCTCTGAGCGACGCTGCAGCTCCCACTGACGTGATGTTGCATCATCAAGGCGATCGTGCAACATGTGGACGACAAACATGTCCCATTGGTCCACTGGCAGTCTCTGAGCTCGTAGCTGGCCCAAAGTCTCGTGAGTGACGTTAGAGAGTTGTTGAATCTCGCCTGCCCACGGATTTGGAGGTAGTACTGGCATGTTAATAAACTGGCTTAACAGCGCACGGCATGTTTGGTATTTCCGATTGTATAATTGCTGAAGTCGCTCCCACGCCTCCAAATAATTGTCATTGGTGAGTTGCCACTCACCCATCGTCGCAGCAGCCTTGTCCCTCAAAGATTTGTTCAAATATTGAAATTTGAACGCTGGCTCAATCGATGTATTGTTATGGCACAGCATGGAATATTCCATTCACATAAGATATCATGTAAGTTTTCTTTAATATAAACGGCCGTATGGCTTTCGCTTAGCTCTCTTGTAGCGATATTACAATTTATAGGGCAAATCCCCTCGATGAAATGTAAAGTTACGCCCAAAAAACTCTTTTCGTTCATCGTCTCTGTCCAAATGCCGTCAATTCATATTTATCACAAAGTTTTTTTTTTGAAATATGTGCTGGAAGGAACTTTATATAAGGAAGCAGCTTCCTTCATAAGTTTTAAAAATCCTTCTCCTTCGACAACGTGGAATGGACGAATGTCCTTACATATAAAAAATAAGATGCTTAAAGTTATTTTTTCATGTTTTGACCCTCCATCTAAATGTTTTGGTTGTAAAAAAGAAGTTAGGTAGTATAACCCACTGGCCGTTCGCTCGAAGGTACACAATAAACTATTACCCTTATGACAGGCTATTCTATTAAATGCTTATTTAAGTGTATTATATTGATCATCACAATATTGTTTATTTCTTTCTTGATGCACTGAAGATCTAGCTGACGATGATGTTGACGTCGAGGGCAAGCTATCAATGTCAATGCATTGATTGTTTTCAATGACAGATACGTCGGGATCCGCAGATTCTTTTTGTTGTCTCCTTAACATTGAAAAAGAAAAACGCAGTTTATAAAAATTAAGGCCAGTCAAAGTCAGTGTTTTAAAGTAAATTTACTTCGATATTCCCTGTGGTTTACTTAAAGTAATGCTATGGCTTATCAAATGCTTGTGCAAATTTGAAGTATTTCCGCAATATTTTATGTCCCTAAGGCACCTTTTACAGTTCGCTGTTATGTTATTTTTTTTTGGTAAAATATGCCCATATTTCTGAAAGGGGTGGACTCATTTTTCACAATTTATAATAAAAATAAACTTCTTGATGACATGTAACACCGACAGACATAAATTTAAAATAGAAAGAATAAGATGAAATGAAAAATCCACATAATATAAATTGAGTTGGAAGGGATGACAAACTACATTGAAATACAAAACTTTATTTGTAACGTTGGAAGTTGGAAAAGAATTTATATAAAATGAAAGTGTATGTGTGAGAAAATCAGATAAGGTGAAAAAGAAAGCTTGTTGTGTTGTGTGGTAAGTAAATAAAGAATTCTGTACAAGGTGAGTATGTTTTTGGAAAAATAATACTAGGTGCGAGAGTATCAGTCAGTATCAGATATCAGTATGTGATATGTGTAGTGAAGTAATCAAAAAATTCATGTGAAGCGAGTATGTGTGCGTACAAATCAGGTAAAGAAAGAGATAGTGTCTGATTTCTGTCTTCGATAATGACCATGGCGGTAGTGGAAAGGTCGGTATTTACATAAGCCGATTTTTCCAACCATATTTATGTTTGAGTGGAGAGAATAGAAAAGAGAAAACTTAAATTGAGGGAAACAAAAAGATTGATATTGGAAAATCGTTCAATGTTAATGCTAGCAAATAAAAAAAAGATGTGCTTTAGTCAATGCGATACTTCCATACGATTCAAGTACTTTGCTTCGATACCTACTTGGTATCGCTACGAAAGGTATCGATTCCAAAAGTACTTGGTATCGAAACAAAAGTATCGAGTATATACTTGTATTTACTTGTATCGATTCATCCCTAGGCTCACTTGCATGCTGGTTGCTATAGTCACTCCGAGCTTATTCATTTTCCCTCATGAATATTTAACTAGCTTTAAATCAATTTGCATGCTTAGATAATATCATAATTGAAGCGTCTAGAGTGAGAAGGGGTCAAGTGAAATTTTTCGATTTTTTTGTTTTTTTTTTTTTTTACCAATAATGGTGTTAAGCAACAACTTCAATTTTGGTCAATTATTGTGTCTCTATTGTTATTACTTACAAAGTTAGCTTCAGATAAAGGGGTTAACTACCACTACTACTACTTATAAAATTAAAACTTTAAATTTAAAGGCTTATAACTCAAAACTTCAAAAATGGCACTTGACCCCTTCTCATTCTCAACGCTTCAATTGTGGAATTTCATTTTTAATGACAATTCTCACTTTCGACTTTCCAGTGACTATAGCATCCTAAGTCCTATCATGCTACCCTACCTACTATCGTTCTCGCTGCAAACGAAAAAAAAAAAGAACAAACCTATTCGCAAAATCAACTTCTCAAGAAAACATTCATGTGCCACTGTTTGAACTCCTGCCTCACTGTACCCAAAAATAATTCTACCAAAACCCACTCTCATTCCTTTGCCCTACATACACACACACATATATTTATTACGGAGGAGAAATCGTATCATTGATTCGGTTAACGGAACGGCGCACAAACCTTACCATTGCACAGAGGACTAATGAACAAAAACAAAAACACCCCTATATATAACGATCGTTTGCGCTAGCACCATAATAATATAAACAAAAAGAAATCAAAATAAAAAAAGAAACTGTGGAAGCGAAAGTAAACCTTATAAAATTAAAACGTAGTCGTTTAAAATTAAATAAAAAGAAACTTTAATTCAATTTTGGGTAACAAATTTGATAGGTAATTAATTTTGATTTGTAGGATGTACCACGAAGGTAAAAGTGCAACTGACTATATTTTATTTTATTTTGTTACTATCATCAACTATGCATTTGTGTGAGCAGGATTGCCAGATGTCTACTACAAAACTATCACCAATGTTCTTCTTGCTCATGGCTTGCTCTCACTTTTGAATTTTAATTTGCTCGCAATTATTTACTTGCAGGGGAAAATAATATTATTTAATTTGCACAATCGCATCGGGGAAATATAAAATTAAACTTTCGCAGAAAATTAGGGAATAATTTTTATTGGCAAAATATCAATAATAAATAATTTAAATTGCACTCTTTCTTAAATAATAATAAATTTTATTATTTCGCTCGCACATCTTACTTCCTCAATACTAATATTTCCTTGAACTTTTTAAAAAACAATCTTAACACTTCAAACTATACACATTGAAATTGAATTTAACGATTCTCTGTTTTTATTGTGGCTGGCAATCGGCTTGCTAAAATTATGTATCTGTTTTTTTTTTGTTTCTTTTTATATACATATATTTCATATGAAAAGCAAAGCTGGCTGTGGTTTTTAAACAACCACTACCCAGTAGGAAATTTCATCCTCACTGAAAAATTTAGCTGAATTCAACATTGAATTCAAATGCCACTTCTTACAAGAAACAGCAAGCACTGATTTTGTTACTGTAAAGTAATGCAAAGTTTCACCAGTTCATGGTTTTATGCACATTGTCTGCTTTTTAAATGGACAAAATGTCGAAACACTCCCTTCTTTTACCTGGCACACAAAAATCAAGTGAGTTTAATGCGGAATTAAAAGATTCTATTTTAATAGGTAAAATTATGCGATGATTCAATCGTTGACAAGTAATGCATAAGTTCAGCAGTTCGTTGTCTAGGTCCATTCGTCTGCTTTGTAAAGTATACTTTGAGAGAGAAAAAAAAATAATTCTCCCAAGACGCTCTCTTTTTTTGCTTGTTTTTTCCCTGAGCAAGAAAAGAATGAAAACTAATCTTTCCTATCAATATGAGGATTTCTGTGAAGATAAGTAATGTATCCTTTCATCAGACATTTATAATGAACTGAGCATTAAAAGTGTATGAATTTAAAGAATTCACTTAGAAAAATAAAGTTCACAGTTTGTTCATGCTTTGGTTTTTATAAAGGTTCGTCAAAAATTGACGATAATTTGCGTCTTAGAGACGAATTTTGGAGTTTAGGTCACTTGACCTTTTAATTGAATTATATTCAATCGTTCCAACTTGGGAGAAGTATTTTTCTAATTTATGAATGAAACATTTAGCGATTAAGCAACTCCCAATTCCCTATTGATTTCACTACTAAATTTTCATCATAATTTTCATCGAAAATAATAAATATTAAGCTGATCAATAACTAAGTAACACGCAATTATACTCTGTTCAATTTATATTTGCAGTACAAGGAAGATAGGATATTTGCCATTTAGTCTGACTATTGTGGAATTCAATAAGCTATCTTCATTTTAAAGCTCTTAAAGGGTTACAGTAGTAAGCATTTAAAATTGCCGCAAATCTCACAAAAATATCGATAGAGTTACCAACTATTTATTAATATACGCACATTTTATAATCAAAAACAATGATCACCTAAATAAATTGAATATATCTTTTTTCACACCTCTCTGAAAGACAATAGCCAACAATTTGTATAACTGCATTTTATTTTTTAACTATTTTTCTATACATAAAAGGAAAAACCTAAAACATGAAAACAGAAAAATACCAAGCGTCAACATTTTTTTCTCTAAAGTAGAAATATTTGGTATCAAAAGCTCTAAAAAAGCTAAAATCCTGAAATATGCTATATGAATTTCCATCAACTGGGTAATGGTAACTCTTATTCAAAGTATTTTTTTTAAATATCTATAAGGGTTGTTTGCAAATTTGCGATCAGTCTCCTTTCACCCGGGGAGCAGTTAGATCATGGTGGGATGTACGTGAGTTTAAAGAAGATTACACAAACAATTTAAATGTAACTCAGTGATTCTGATTCTTATTTCAGTGGCAATTTCTTCAGCTAAGGTGCCGTGCAAGTAGCAACAGGCACTAGCGTTTCAGAAAAAGCTCTCCCATAAGGCCTGTACTGCAAATATAAATTGAACAGAGTATAGTGACTTTTTTGTTGAATATTCATCATATTTTTCATTGGAAAATATTGAGGTAGTGAAAAAACAAGTCCAAATTATTTAGCGATTTCATAAAAGAATTTTCATCATATTTTTCATCAAAAATGAATGATCTGATGAATAAGCAAGTTACTTTTGTTTAAGTATTTCTTCGCTGAATATTCATCATATTTTTCACCGGAATCCTTAGTTCAACTAGTGAATAAGCCACTTCCAAGGAAGTAGTGATTTAGTTGTGGAATTTTCATCGAGATGGTTGCATGCGCACCCGGCGAATGACATGCCCATTTTAAAATCCTCGATGTATTTCGCACTAAGGAAGCGGGTGCTGCTCCCTTTCCTCAAAGAAGAAGCAAGATATTCACCATTGAATTTTTAGAAATTTCCTACTGGGCCCAGTAGGAAATTTCATCCTCACCGAAAAATTTTTCTGAATTCAACATTGAATTCAAATGCCACTTCTTACAAGAAACAGCAAGCACTGATTTAGTTACTGTAAAGTAATGCATAGTTTCACCAGTTCATGGTTTTATGCACATTGTCTGCTTTGTAAATGGGCAAAATATCGACACACTCCCTTCTTTTACCTGGCACACAAAAATCAAGTGAGTTCAATGTGGAATTAAAAGATTCTATTTTAGTTAAAATTATGCGACGATTCAATCGTTGAAAAGTAATGCATAAGTTCAGCAGTTCGTTGTCTAGGTCCATTCGTCTGCTTTGTACAGTATACTTTGAGAGAGAAGAAAAAATAATTCTCCCACGACGCTCTCTTTTTTTGCTTGTTTTTTCCCTGAGCAAGAAAAGAATGAAAACTAATCTTTCCTTTACCTGACGCTATCAATATGAGGATTTCCGTGAAGATAAGTAATGTATCCTTTCATCAGACATTTATAATGAACTGAGCATTAAAAGTGTATGAATTTAAAAAATTCACTTAGAAAAATAAAGCTCACAGTTTGTTCATGCTTTGGTTTTTATAAAGGTTCGGTAAAAATTGACGATAATTTGCGTCTTAGAGACGCATTTTGGAGTTTAGGTCACTTGACCTTTTAATTGAATTATATTCAATCGTTCCAACTAAGGAGAAGTATTTTTCTAATTTATGAATGAAACATTTAGCGATTAAGCAATTCCCAATTCCCTATTGATTTCACTACTAAATTTTCATCATAATTTTCATCGAAAATAATAAATATTAAGCTGATCAATAACTAAGTAACACTCAATTAGTGACTTTTTTGTTGAATATTCATCATATTTTTCATTGGCAAATATTGAGGTAGTGAAAAAACAAGTCGAAATTATTTAGCGATTTCATAAAAGAATTTTCATCATATTTTTCATCAAAAATGAATGATCTGATGAGTAATCAAGTTACTTTTGTGTAAGTATTTCTTCGCTGAATATTCATCATATTTTTCACCGGAGTCCTTAGTCCAACTGGTGAATTAGCAACTAGTGATTTAGTTGTGGAATTTTCATCGAGATGGTTGCATGTGCACCCCGCCAATGACATGCCCATGTTAAAATCCTCGATGTATTCCGCACGAAGGAAGCGGGTACTGCTCCCTTTCCTCAAGGAAGAAGCAAGACATTCACCATTGAATTTTTAGAAATTTCCCACTGGGCTAGCTCACAATTGCTCATGTTGATCATCGAGACTTGCAACCCAGTGGGAAATTTCTAAAAATTCAATGGTGAATATCTTGCTTCTTCCTTGAGGAAAAGGAGCAGCACCCGCTTCCTTTGTGCGGAATACATCGAGGATTTTAACATGGGCATGGCATTGGCGGGGTGTACAAAGTACATGCAACCATCTCGATGAAAATTCCACAACTAAATGACTACTTCCTTCGAAGTTGCTTATTCACCAGTTGGACTGAAATCCTCATATTGTTCGCGTGAGGTAAAGGAAAAGGTTGTTTTTATTCTTTTCTTACTCAGGGAAAAAACAAGCAAAAAAAGAAAGCGTCGTGGCCCGTGGGAGAATTATTTTTTCTTCTCTCTCTAAGTATACTAAGCAGATGAGTGGATCTAGACAACGAACTGATGAACTTATGCATTACTTTTCAACGATTGAATCATCGCATAATTTTACCTACTAAAATAGAATCTTTTAATTCCACATTGAACTCACTTGATTTTTGTTTGCCCATTTACAAAGCAGACAATGTGCATAATACTGGGCCCAGTGGGAAATTTCTAAAAAATCAATGGTGAATAACTTGCTTCTTCCTTAAGGAAAGGGAGCAGCACCCACTTCCTTTGTGCGTAATACATCGAGGATTTTAACATGGGCATGTCATTGGCGGTGTGCACATGCCACCATCTCGATGAAAATTCCACAACTAAATCACTATTTCCTTGGAAGTTGCTTATTTACCAGTTCGACTGAGGACTCCGATGAAAATTTAGATGAATATTCAACGAAGAAATCGCCAAAAGTAACTTGCTTATTCATCAGATCATTTATAATTTTTGAAGAAAAATATGATGAAAATTCTTTTATGAAATCGCTAAATAATTTGGACTTGTTTTTTCACTACCTCAATATTTGCCAATGAAAAATAAGATGAATATATAACAAAGAAATCACTAATTGAGTGTACCTTAATGATGATGATGATGAAAATTTAGTAGTGAAATCACTAGGGAATTGGGGGTTGCTTAATCACTAAATATTTCATTTATTAATTAGAAAATACTTCTGCTTAGTTGGAACGATTGAATATAATTCAATTTAAGTTCAAGTAACCTAAACTCCAAAATGCTTCTCTAAGACGCAAATTATAGTCAATTTTTACCGACCCTTAGAAAAACCAAACTATGAACATACTGTGAATTTTATTTTTCTAAGTGAATTTTTTAAATTCGTACACTTTTAATGCTCAGCTTATGATAAAAGTCTGATGAAAGGATACATAACTTTTCTTCACAGAAACCCTCATATTAATCGCGTCACGTAAAGGAAAGGACAGTTTTTATCGCTTTTCTTGCTCGGGAAAACGTGTGACACAAATTGATTAATTTTCATTAAAGAAATCATAACATTTTGTAACCTATGAACACCTACGTTGATTGTTATTCAGCACCTTTTTCCATAACATTTTGTTAGACAAAGCAAAAAAAGAGAGCGTCGTGAGAAAATTAGTTTTTCTTCGTTATTTATGATTTGTTACTTTTATTTATTTATGTTAATCTAATTAAATTAAGTTTGTTAGGTAATTTGTGAATTTGTTTGTATTATTAATATAATTTAAAAATAATAATATTTCATCTGTGTAATATAAAGAATATATTGAAATAAATGTGATGAATTCATATATTTCGGACTTAAATTATTTTGGTCATTTTTTGCCATAGTTGGTTCTTTTTATTTTCAATTTTCGGAAACGAACTTTAATTTCAAGTGGCAACCGTGCAACTAACTGCTGAACTTATGCATTACTTTTCAACGATTGAATCATCGCATAATTTTACCTACTAAAATAGAATCTTTTAATTCCGCATTGAACTCAGTTGAATTTTGTGTACCAGGTAAAAGAAGGGAGTGTTTCGACAATTTGCCCATTTACAAAGCAGACAATGTGCATAAAACCATGAACTGGTGAAACTATGCATTACTTTACAGTAACTAAATCAGTGCTTGCTGTCTCTTCGAAGAAGTGGCCTTTGAATTCAATGTAGAATTCAGCTAAATTTTTCAGTGAGGATGAAATTACCTACTGGGTGGGGCCTATTTGAAGGCACATACATCACAAACATCACATACATTAAATACATCACTAACAACATACGACAATTTTTCCATCATACACCACATAAAATTTTCTGTTTCACAGATTCCATTGGAAATGTTGTATGACGTCTATAAATGTTGTATGTGAGGTATGATTTGATATTTCATTGAAATTTTATTTAGTTTTTTGAAAACTCTGATTGGCTAACTGTCATTAATTTGCGAAATTCTGAACAAAAAGTCTTAATTTGCGTACCCATTCTTTGACATTACTTCACAGCAAAAATTATTGAGGGCAAACAAATTTCAAGTGTAGTTTAATTTAATCAAAAGTGGAAAGAAATATTTTGTATCTACAATGGATATAATTATTAATAGACCGAGAGCTCGCAGCAGATTTTTGGCGTGAAGAGAAACCAAACGATATCTATTTATACCGTATGTAGTCCTGGGGAAGGTAATATGATAACGAATACGTTCGTCTGCCAGTACGTAGTGGGAGCTGCCGCGTTTTCACCTTCCCCAGGACTACATATTGTATAATCATCATTTGGTTTCCTTTCACGCCAAAAGTCTGCTGCCAGCTCTTAGACTATAATTGATGAGGATGAATTCTTAGAACTTCGAATTAACATTGTAAGAAGCCTAAGAATAACTTACGTACGAGTAAATGGGTGGGTTCAATTTAAATCGCCTTACATCTGAATTTTCAGATTTCTGAATTTATGTCGTTGAACGCAATTTCAGACGAAAGTCATTGTGTCAGATTCCTGCATTTACCTTAAGGATTTACATTGAAGCGAAATAAAATATAACTTTAATTACATTCGTAAATTAAACATTGAGCGTGAGTAGTCGTGAGGATGAAAATATATGTAACTAAATCATCAACAGGTTGTATTAATTTCATTAAAAGTCTTTTTATTGATATGTATGACTTAAAAAACAGAAAAACTTTCCAAACATCAATATAAAAAATTGTTGATTTAAAAATTCACTAAACAATAAACAAAAAGTTCGTTCATTCAAAAAGGTATTGAATTTTCATGACAAAAACTAAAAACATCAACCACCAACAAGACGAAAATTATAAAGTTGAACTTTTATGTGCAGTCCTTCAGCTGATTTGGCACTTCCCCCAACACAAACAACAGCTGTCATCTGAATTTTCAGATGAGAATTTCTTGTCTGAAAATTCAGATGAAACGTAACTAAACTTAACTAAAAGTCACTTAAAGTCATCTAGCTTTTTATGACAGCTAGCTAATCAGAAGCTCCAAAAATTCAGAATTCTGAAAATTCAGATGTAAAACGTAATGCATTGAACGTACCCAATTTCAACATGGACGATCCATATTTCTTTGAGAAATTTCTTTTCAATTTCTTATTTTACTTATTGCACATCCAACTAATTGCAGTCAATCTCTATCTCCACTACAACAAATATTTATTACTCTTTGGTTCTGAGTCTTAGACTAGGTTCCCTTCGTGTTTGTAAGACCCTTTTTCACTTTGTACATCAAATTTTGTTGTTGTTTGAAATGTATGTAAATTTATGATACATTGATTACAGGCAATATATGATAACATTCTGTGAAACAGAACTTTCACTGAAATATTGCGGTCGATTCACACCACATAATATGTATATTATTGTATGACAGCGTTCATACAACAATTTTGTGAAATAGAATTGATGTAAGATAATTTTCAAATTCATACATTGCTGTTTAAAATGTATTTTAATGCGATTTTTCGTTTTAATTGCCTTTATTCGGGGTTATATACACTGTTAATTTGGTAATTTGTTATGTCGATAGTTTTCTTTACCTTTCTTAAATCGGATTTTGAAAGCACAAATTCACCTATGTATACAGGGTGTCCCGAAATCACCGCCTCAGAAGAAAACCATGAGTTCCTGAGGTCATTTCAAGTCGAAAAACTTATGAGGTAATTTTCTCGTTTTCGCACCGTTTTCGACTTATAACGGTTTTAATGATTTGTTTTCTTTTTTCCTTTAGCTGGCTCTAACTTTGCCAAACTATAACCGATTTTTGAAATTTTTTTTATTTAAACAAAAACAGTTAGAAATTTTTATCTGCCATACAACTTTTTTCTGTGTGGATAACGGTTTTCCCGCAATTTATTTTCAAACACTTTTTTTAAGAATTTTAAGGTTGTCTTTTTGACTTCGATATGATTTTTTTCTAAAAAAACACGTTATTAAGTATAATTTTTTTTTATTATGAAAGTCCAATATGTGTTCTTAAAAATACTCAACATTTTTGACCTAAAAATACATTTTAAATTATTAAAAAAATAAGAAAGAAAAAATAAAGGAAAATCAAGAAAATATGAATATTTGAATAAAAACGAATTAAAATGAATAAAAAAATTTTAACGTATCCTTTCTTACATTCAAAACTCAACACTCACTGTAGTTTTTTATTCGTTTTAATTCGTTTTCATAAAATATTCATAGGTATTTTCTTGATTTTCCTTTATTTTTCGTCTTCTATTTTTTAATAATTTTAAATGTGTTTTTAAGTACAAAAATGTTAAGAATTTTTAAGAGCACATATTAGACTTTCATAATAAAAAGAAAAAAGTTATACTTAATAACGTGTTTTTAGAAAAAAATCATATCGAAGTCAAAAAGACAACCTTAAAATTCTTAAAAAAAGTGTTTGATAATAAATTTCGGGAAAACCGTTATCCGCACAGAAAAAAGTTGTATGGCAGCTAAAAATTTCTAACTGTTTTTGTTTAAATAAAAATTTTTTTCAAAAATCGGTTGTAGTTTGGCAAAGTTAGAGCCAGTTATTACAACTTTTTCTGAACTAATTGTTTTTTTTTTCTAATTTTCATGCATTGAGGCATTGTCGGCGATAGGTTTTTGTTGAAAGGAGGTTTAAAAAAAATAATATTTAAAACAAGGAAATACTGGGAGAAATTCCATCGATGAACTCGGATATAGTAAAACAACAAAAGAAAAGTCGTATAAGTTGCAGATTTCTATTAAAAACCAGAAAACATATGGTAGACTTATATGATTACGAGCCATAGGATTAGCATAGCTTCATCTACGTCACTGGTTACTTTAAGACAATACATTAATTTGATAAAGAAGCATATTTAAAGGAATCTATCCATTGCGAGTGTAAAAACAGAGTTTAGAAAAAAAAAAGAAAAACGAATTAAAGCTTATGGGAGTTTTTTTCCTCGTACTTTATGGAACATACCTATTGCCATTTCTCAAAAAGGGCACAATTGGAGCAAATTTGGTTTGTTGTGCCTTGTTACTAATGTACTTGGGAATAAAATGCACTATGAAATAAAACAGTGCAAGACAGCGCAACCATTTAATCAAAGATAAAAACAAAAAAAAACATGTTAATAAAAATGATTAAATTTATAAAAACAATTATTTTATTTTTTTTATTTCCATTGATTTCTTTCCAACGATATATAACAGTTGTGTAATCACATAATAAAACACTTAAAGAAAACTCTATTAAAAACGTTCTTCATTTTGCCATTCATTTAGGATTGTGTATGGCGACCACTTTTAGTAGTATCATTAAATAATGCAACTTAATTCAATAAATTTTGATTGCAATATAATATTTGACCTTTTCTATGATTAATTTACATAAAAATATGAGCTCCCACAATAATTTGGAAAAAAGCATTTTTGAGACGCAAAATGCAATTTTGACCCACTGTCTCGCGCCCCACTGTGACGCGACGTAGCACAATAAGCTTCAACACTTTATCACTGAATATTAACACAATACCCAGGTAGGTAGGTAGGTACATATGCATATTAAATTGAAAAAGGGAAAGAATTCCATGTGACTATGAAAGAAGTTGGCCAAAAATGTATGGACAAAAAATGCAGAAGCAACATGAACGAAATGTGTGGCGTCCAGTTGAAACTGGGGGATATATAGAAAAGAATGCTGCTGTCTCGAATCGACACCTCTACGTTAGACAGATGAAGTGCAAAAATCAAAATAATCTATTAAGTATTATTGCACTGCTCATGCTATAAGCGTTATTATGAATATCTACCTAAACATCTGAAAACTGTAACAAATTATTTTAACGCCCACACTTAAATGCAAACCTGAATACCTGGGATCGTCCAAATTCATACCTACATATGCGTAGAACTATGTACTTTTGTTAATAAATGAGGACGCACCAATACTAATGTAAATGCATGTATAAGTTTATATATACATATGTATGTACATACATACATACATACATTGAATATGTATATTTATATAAATTAATCTAGAGAACTGTCCGTAATATAACCCACTCAAAAACCAATAGTTAAAGTTTGAATAGATAAGAAGGCATCATTGTATATTTTCTATGAGAGCTCCCAATCAAAATTGAGTGAGATTAAGTTATACTAAAATAAGGGCGGAGCATCTATGAATTTGTATAGTGTGCGTTTGCATTGAGAAGCAGATAGGTATATGTTCGGAAAATACGGCCGGTGTGGCTAATATGCCCCACCGTTATATTTTCCAACTGGAAAAGGTTAGGTTATGCATTGTACATTCATTTTGGACAAAATCTTTCTGACTTTGACTACCTACATAATATTTCAAAGTGGATATTCTTGCGCAAAAAAATGTGCGCGGTACAGCATAGGAATGATAGGTATTTATTTTACAGTGTCTATGTAATAATATTCCTGTAATTTTTTTTAATGCATTTTTACCAGGGGCGAACTCTGGAAAAAATGTCGGTGGAAGGGGGAGGGAGGGTTGACAAAAAATTAACTTTTCATAAATATGTATCTTATTTTATCACTATGTTGTAGGTATCGACAATCGGGGCATATATTATAATAATTTGTAGGAATACATACATAAATTTACAAGCTCACCGCTCACGATTGGATTTCATGAACTAGGTCTTATGTACGATCAAATTTTGGTTTTTGAGGCTGAATATAAGGTGTCTATACCTTTGGGCCCCATTATATACATACATATTCATCTGATTTTAAAAGAAATAAATTAGTTTAGTTTAAACCCTAGTACAAACCTCCCATGAAATGAAAAATAAAAACGGTTCAAAATACACGCTAACACTCTAACGTTCAATATGAACCCATAATTACCTATTAAGTATTATTGCACTGCTCTTGCTTTAAGCCCTATTATGAATATCCTAAATATCTGAAAACTGTAACAAATTATTTTAACGCCCACAGGCCACACTTTGTCGTTAGATTAAAATGCAAACCTGAATACCTGGGCTCGTCCCAGTGGCGTAGCGAGAGTTTTTGCAGCCCGGCGAGAGTTATTTTTTGCCGCCCCTAGCAACTTTTTTTATGATGCCTTTATTTTGTTTGTTGTTTTCCTTGTTATTTTTTTGTACATGTAGATATTAGATTAAAGTGTTTAATAGGGTGATGATTGCTGAAAAACAACACTTGTTTAAAAAATAAATAAACCCGCACTGCCCTTAATTAATAATATCTTTATTTATTTTTATTATTGTTACACATACACATTAACCCATAGTTGTTAGATAATGACTAAGATTATCTGCATACTATTTTTCTTGAAGTAAATGAAGAAACAGAAATGTTGGCCAAAGTTTATTTTTAACTTAAACATATTTTACAATAGCCCATAAAAATTCAAGTATTCAACACTGGATTTATCTTTTAAAAACGGGTCGCATATTTTTTACAGTTCAATAAAAGGTGTTAGATTTACCACAGCAAATTTTACATGAAATCAAAAACGTTAAAATTGTGAACACCTAATTGTAAATTAAATCTCCAAGCTGCTTCACTAAATTACTAAATTTATTGAAAATTTAATTTTTTCGGTGATAAAAGTGAGCTTATATATGTAAGCCACCTCACATCGAATCAGTCGAAGCAAACCAAGTGTTTTTATTTTTCCGAACTCTCACGATTCACAAGCAGACTTGGAACCACAGTACTAAAATTTCGGAGCAGACTTGTAAAAGAAGTGAACTAATCGAAAATTTCACGAGTAGGTTTTAAAATTAAGAAAAAACTCAAGTTTTCAAAACCGTATTTTTAACAAAAGATGTATTTTAAAAAGCACATCACATAAATTCTATTCTTTTCAGAACTGAATAGAACTCAGATTCAGGCGTTCATAGTTAGTTGCACACTATAATAACACAGTGCATTTACTTTTATATTTTGGTTTGGCTAATGAAATTTTGAATTTTTCAGTGTGGAAAATATATAAGTAGATCTCAAAAGTGAAGGCGAAGATTTATTTTTCTTCTTAAAATTAGAGGAAAATTATACTTATTGACTGTAGCTTTGTTACCGCTAGAAAACTTTTAAACAATTTCATTGGACTATTAAAAAAAATTGAAGAAAAATGAATCCAAATGAAAATAAAATACAAAAACAGAACATACAAAAATCTTTTAACACTAATGCCTGTTTTGATAAATACATACATATTTGGAAAAATTGGCGCCCGTAGAAAACTGCCCCCGGGGTATTTTGGAAATTTGCCACCCCTAAAATGGATCCAAATGACAAAAAGAATATAAAATCAGAACATAAAAAAATCTTTTAACTCTAACGGCTGTTTTGATAAATATTTCGAAAAATTGCCGCCCCCCACAGAAAACTGCTTTCCGAATTTTTGAAAATTTGCCGCCCCTAAAATGGTTCTAAATGAAAAGAAAATATTGAAAGAGAGCATATAAAAAAATCTTATACACTAACGAGTAACGTCTGTTTTCATTAATATTTAAAAAAAATTGGCGCCTCAGAAAATTTTTACCCGGATATATATTTAAAATTTGCTGCCCCCATATTTTGAAAAATTACCACCCCCAAGTAAAGTCCCACCCGGGGCATGTACCCTCCTTGCCCCTGCCACGCTACGACACTGGCTCGTCCAAATTCATACATACATATGCGTAGTATTATGTACCTTTGTTAATAAATGACGCCGGACAAATACTAATGTAAATTCATAGATAAGTTTATATATATGTATGTATATACACATTGCATATGTATGTTTAATTGACAAAGCAATTTTTTTATTTCATCGTATAGTTATATCTAATATATTTATAGAACTGGCCGTATATAATCCACTCAAAAACCATTTGCTAATGTTTAACTATTCAAACAAACAAAGAGAGAAACATAATTGTATATTTTCTATAACCTCTTCCAATCAAAATTGAGTGAGAGTAAGATATACTAAGATAAGGGCGGAGATAAATTTGTATAGCATGCGATTACATTGAGAAGTAAATTCGGAAAATAAAGCCGATGTGGCTAATATGCCCCACCGTTATATTTTCCAACTGGAAAAGATTGGGTTATGCATTCTGCTTTGATCACGTACATAATATTTTAAAGTGCGCGGTACAGCATAGGAGTGATAGGTTTTTATTTAACAGTGTCTATAGGTATACCTACTTTTTTTCCTGTAAATTTTTTGTATGCATTTTTACCAGGGCCGAAATCTGGAAAAAAAATTCTGTGAGAAGGGGGTTGACAAAAAATTAACTTTTCATATAAATATCTTATTTTATTATTATGTTGTATCTCCTCGTGTAGGTATAGGGGCATATATTATAATCTGTATGTCTACAAGCTTACGACTGGATTGCATAAAATAGGTCTTAAGCTAAGTAGGTACAGACGATTGTCAGATCGTACAATAACCTTGTTTGTTTACTTCCCAAACCTACCCACTTCTACCATTTTTAGCCAGAATAACTATCAAAGTTCGTATAAAAAAATAAAACTGGTAGAATATGGCAGTTTCGGGCAATTACGCGAACAGACCTAATATTGTCAGTGCTATGACAATAACTGCCAATGAGCTGACATTAGCCAAATACCTTTCAATAAAAAATTGTTAACACGCTTTGCCAGATTTTGTCCCAAAGTCTTTCAATTTCATTGTCAGATTATTAGCTGACAATTTTCTGAAAATTTGTTCGGGTGAAAATTGTCATTTCACGGTTATACAAAAACTTAAAACAACTTCGATTTCGCGTTCGCGCAGATAGATTTATTATATGACAATAAAGAAATAGTCAGTAATTTTCAGATGTCATAGTAGTAGTATAGTACCTAGTACCTAGTATTTTATTGAGATTTTTCAATTACACAAATTTTTGTATAATGTACACATTATAAAAACTTAGGATTAAAATCGATATTGCCGACTTAGAATTGGCCTGTCTAGACATACATTAATACTTTTTGTTTATTTTTATTTTGTAACAAAGGAAATGAAAATTATAAAAATAGAATCCACGATTTATATACATAAGTGTTCACTGTTCAGTTCACTCAACAAGGCCATATCATTATGAAAGAAACTTAACCTAGGAATACAAAATAGAGATACAATTTTTTAGTGTTACCGCAGCCAAAATTATTTATAAATCACTCTCAATGAAAAAGAGTCCTTTTGAAAATAAATGAGTCCTTTTAAAAAATAAGTGCAAAACTTTTAAAAATGCCCGATTTTAGTTATTATCAAATATTTGTTTTATAAAATATAAATTAAATACAAAAATTGTAATAGCATAGAAAAACTTGGCTTTATTTGAGTTAAAATGATTATGAAAAAATGTGTCCTTTTAAAAAAAATGTATAACTGAATCCCACCGATAAAAAAGAATCCCCCGGGATACAATTGTATCCCAGTGGTAACTTTGATAATTTCGTCTCTTTCTGAACATGAAAGTGTGCAAAGAAAAAGAGTGTATAGTGTACACCCAAGTTTTAATTATGAGAATACAGATTACCTATATTCGTGGTTATCACATACAAGCAAATTAGAGTTTTTTTTAATACAATTTGTATGTGGTGCACTTAAAGCGCTTACTTAAAGTTATTGAGTTTTTTTTTTTATTTTTATTCAATTCAGACATTTAAATTCAGTACAATATCTTAGATATACTTAATTTAATTACAGCCAGTGAGTTTTGGACAAGTTAATTTTACTAGGTACGATAAGATCACAAGTCAATGGATTTTTAGATAGTTTATTAACATTTTTTTACTTTTGTGTATACATTTTATTTTTCTGTTATTTGAAACAGAACAATAATTAGCAAGGAGAGTAAAATCATTAATCTTGGATTTGATAGTCCGAGACTGAACCCTCGTTAAAACGACAATGATTTTGGTAGGAAGAATATCTTTTAACAACAGATAAATTTCAATCTCTTTGTCTTTGGAAAGGGAATTATCATTCACGATGATCAGGTTCTAATTCTAGTAACGGGGATGAGAGAGAAGCGATAAAACCAAGGTATGCACCTGGTTTCTGATTTTCATCCAATTTAATGTAACTAGGCCAAAATTGTCTGAATTTAGCTATTAAAAGGGTTGTTAATTGGTAATCCAAAAAATTTTGTAAATCCATCAATAAAATCAGATATCTTTAAAGTTATTGGGATAACTGACGGGGGACGAGGGGTCTTCCTGAGTCAAAATGAAACCTCTTACTTTGTTTTGTAAATTCATTTATAACTGATTTTTTTAAAACATTTTTTGGTTGTTGGCCGGTGCCAGCAAAACTTCTTTTTTTTTAGGAGGTGTACCCTGACAGGGCATCCCCAAAAATTGGCCGGATGATTTGATGAAAAGCAGTTGACACATGATGCAGTAGAGGTTTCGGTTCTTGCACCAATTTCGCACTTACCAACCTCGTGATCTTTAAGGCACTTTACACATCTAAATGCATACGTGCAATAGGCGGCAACGTGGCCAAAACTTTGGCATCTGAAACATTGTTTTGTGCCTGAATTTCTCTCAGAGTCCCATTTTATTTTATGTCGCAGCAGAGATTTTTTTTGTTTAATTCTTGTAAGACTGTCCCTGTCTTCCAGGACACAGTTTTAAAGAGGCTCAAGTCTCAAAAATCCTTGTTGTAACTCATATGGAGAAAAATTATTAGAAATCCCTTTCAACACTACATTTTTTTAGTTGTTTCGGAGTAAATGAAAAAGAATTAATTTGACTTTCTTTAAACTGATTAATGAAAAGGCTATGTAAATCTACATCTCTAACAAAATTTTTTTAATTTTCCCAAACCATTTGAAATGAATTTTATATTATCTAAGTTATGATCATTCTTAAGCATAAAATCCATAATTGTTTTTGATGAGACACACATGGTGAAAATAGGTGGGCACCAGGTACTTGAATTTACCGGTGGGATGACATAATGTCCACGGACACAACGTCCATGGACATTAATTCCGCAAAAACGGACATAAAGTCCATGTGGAGAAATAAGGTCCAATTTCAAACAGTCATTAGGTCCATTGTGACCAGATCAAAATGAAAATAGACATTATGTCCGTTTGAAGAAGACATACCGTCCGTTTGGACATCATGTCCGTTGAAATAAGACATAATGTTCATTTGGACATATTATGTTCTATTGAAGAATGACAAAATGGCCATTTAGAAATTATTTACTTTGACAGCATATTTATAGTTAATTTGAAAAGGACAAAATGTCCAAATGGACAATATGTCTGATTCAAAGAAAACCAAACATGCATAATGTCCAAACTGCAAAAATGAATTACATATTGTAACGATTAAATTACTCAACTGCTTTTGAATTATAATGTAACGTCTTTTGTGAAGCGCCATCTCTTGGAAATTTAGGTAAATCACAAATCGGTACTGAATGCTACCACTAATATCTTTGAGTGAGCTTTTTCGAACATTGAAAGAATGTAAAAAACTAAATTTTTGCTATATAAGACAACTGCGTTGCCGACCTGGGGACAGTTTGATTTTAATAGTGCAAGAGTATAGTTGGTTGTAATAACAGATAAGTAAATTGTTTTCGGAAATTAGTTTCGGTATATGTGAGTGTTGAATAATACAATGTTTGGTTGTAAGAAAGTAAAGTGTTTTATTTACGAAATAAATAATTGGAAGTTTTAAACAAAGTAAATAGGTTTTATCTATTACGAACCCTTGGTAAAACATTACATTGGTGTTAGAAGTGAAGGTAAAACTTATTATCTGTGAATTCGGAAAATTTATGGTAATAAATTAAGAAACTTAAAAATAAAAAAAAGAGCGCGTGTGTTTTTAATAAAACAAAGAAAAAAATTGAAAGTGGTAAAAGAAAAAAAAAAGAAAAACGGGTAAGACATTGAAGGAATTAAATTGTGTTGAACTTAAAGCAGAATTGAGTAAACGAGGTCTTCCTACTCCAAAAGAGTGAACAAAGGAATCTTCTCGAACAAATCGAACAACAGCGTGTTGAACAAAAGAGTGAACAAAGGAATCTTCTCGAACAAATAGAACAACAACGTGTTGAACAAAAGAGTGAACAGAAAAATCTTCTAAAACAAATCGAAGAACACCGTAAGATTGAACAAAAGAATCTTCTCGAGCAAATCGAAGAACAACGTAAAGAGCAAAGGGACCTTCTAGAAGAACAGAAGAACCTAATCGAAGGTAAGCTCGATACATTTGGGAACAAGTTCATTACTCTTGGTGGACGTATTGATGATGTAGACGCAAAGCTCGAGAGCGTTCAAGAAAAATTCGAAGGCAAAATTCAAAGCATTGCCGATGAATTAGACAAAGTTCGAAAAATTAAGATCAGAGAAAGTGTTGGCGATTACCCAAAGAAGAAGGAAATGCATCCACCGACTTTTGATGGGCAAACTTCTTGGTCGATCTACAAGAAGCAGTTTGAGGCAGCCGCAGCAACGAACGGCTGGGATGACGAAGACAAATTTATAGCTCTGATACTTGCTCTTAGAGGCTTCAGTGCTCTTGTTCAGGCCATTGACAAGCGCTTTAGAGATGGCCATATGCAAGAAGTCTTCCGCGTCCAGCTCAACACCAGAGTCCAGAAAAGAGGAGAAACTTTGCAACAGCTCCAAGCAGACGTCAAACGGTTGGCGCATCTGGCATATCCAGCTGCAAGGGATGAAATCATCAGCCAATTCGCAACAGAAGCCTTCATCCGTGCTGTATCTGATATCAACTTACATCGAGCAATTCGAACTCCTGGCAAACGCACGCTTTCTGAAGCTTTAGTGTTCGCTCTGACTATGAAAGCAGCAGAACAAGCTTCCCAAGGAGTTCATCGAGTCAGAGAAGTAGAAGTAGAGGAATGCTCATGTCAGAAAATCGCATTCCAAAGAAGCCAGCGTGAAGGACCTGCTCGATGCTGGAATTGTAACAAAACCGGACATCTCCAGCGGCAGTGCAGATTACCACCGAGAAGAGCTGCATGTCAAAATTGTGGAAGCAGAACCAACGCTCGAGAAAAACAAAGAAACAACACCAACACTCCAGCTCAACTTGTTTCCCAAGCGAGAAACGAGTAAGAACCAACTTCGAGGGGCAGAAGCTGGTTTCTGGTATCGATGGCCCCAGAAACACTATCCAAGTCTCCAGACTAAACGAGACAACAAAAGTCTGACAGTAGAGGCAATAAAAAACAACAATAAACACGTGGCTACAATCGACACCGGTGCCACCGCCTCCATTGTACGAAGAGACTTGGTAAAGATGAATTGGCTACATAACACTAATAGCTACCGTCTGAAGACCGCCACAGGAGAGGCAGCAAAAGTGTATGGTGAGGTTAGTCTTACGATCCGTTTGGCAGAACTGGAGTTTTCGCATCTATTTCTGGTAGCGGATATATGTGACGAGTGTATCGTTGGAATCGACTTCATGAAGGAGCATGGAGTAATTTTGGATATTGGTAAGCAAGTTCTAAAGTACCAAAATGTGGAGATTCCGATGGTCTATGGCAACGAAAACTCAACAACTATTAGGACCGTCATGAAAGAAGACATTTGCTTGCCTGCTTCTTCGGAAGTATTCGTGTGGACGAAACTAAAAGGTGACTTTGGAAGCCATCGATACCTCATGGTGGAACCAGATACGGAACAATATTCCCAAAACATCATGGTTGGGAAGACTCTTGTGGCTTCAAAGAACAACATGATACACGTACGGATACTGAACATTAAACCTTATGAAATTAAGAAATTGTTGGGCAATGTGAATCTGTATCCGCGATAGCTAAAATCACCGAAGCGGAAACAAAGAAGCCTAGTGACTCCGAAAATTTACAAGCCCACATTTTGAAGTCATCTAATCTGAGTCAATATCAGCTTAATGTTACTGGAGACCTTCTTCATGAGTATGCTGATATATTCTCTTTACCCAGCCGGCAGTATGGCCGAACACAACTAGTGCAGCATCGAATATCGACCATGAAGGAAGATGGGGTAATCGAAAATTCCAAAAGCCCTTGGGCATCACCAGTCGTTCTTGTCAAAAAGAAAGATGGGAGCACTCGATATTGTGTAGACTATCGAAGACTGAACAATGTGACAAAGAAAGATAGCTACCCTCTACCCAGAATCAGCGATACATTAGACGCGATGGAAGGAGCCCAATGGTTTTCAACTTTGGATTTGAAGAGCGGTTATTGGCAAGTAGAAATCCACCCAGAAGATCGGGAAAAGACGGCCTTCTCTACAGGAAATGGTCTGTGGCAGTTTAATGTGATGCCATTCGGGTTATGCAACGCTCCACCAACTTTTGAGCGTTTGATGGAGTGCGTTCTACATGGTCTAACTTGGAAATCTTGTCTGGTCTACTTGGACGATGTCATCGTGTACGGAAAAACCTTTGACGAACATTGTGAAAACCTTAAAGCTGTATTCCAGAGGCTTCGAGAAGCACATCTTAAGTTAAATCCAAAGAAATGTGCGCTTTTCAAAACCGAAGTAAAATATTTGGGACATATCATCTCATCCCAAGGAGTAAAGACTGATCCTGAGAAAGTTGACACTGTGAAGAATTGGCCAACGCCTCAGGACAAACATCAACTCCGCAGATTTCTTGGTCTGGCCACATATTATCGCCGTTTTGTGAAGGATTTTGCTAGGATCGCCAAAAGCTTGCATCAGCTTACTGAAAAGGTGAAGCCGTTCAAATGGTCAGGTGAGTGCGAGAAAAGCTTTCAAGAACTGAAGCTGCGTTTATGCAATGCACCTGTGCTGGCCTACCCAACTCCGGGAAAACCTTTTATCATCGACGCTGATGCAAGTAACGTTGGAATTGGAGCAGTACTATCGCAAGTCCACGACGGAGAGGAAAAAGTTGTCGCCTACTACAGCAAAGTACTTTCGAAGCCAGAAAGGAATTATTGCGTGACAAGGAGGGAACTTCTTGCTCTGATATTGGCAACAAAGCACTTCCATAAGTACATCTATGGACAGAAGTTCCTTCTTCGAACAGACCATGGTGCGCTCAATTGGCTTTTAAACTTCAAGAATCCAGAAGGTCAAGTAGCAAGATGGATCGAAAGGCTGCAGACGTATAACTATGAGATTCAACATGGAAGAGGAAAGCTGCATTCAAACGCAGACGCACTATCTCGGCGAAAGTGCAAACCAGACTATAAGAATTGCACACGCCAAGAAGAAAAGGAAATGGTCATCGTCCAACGAACAAGAGCTGATCCCATTTACGGCTGGAATAACGAAGAACTCAGAACGGCCCAACAAGAAGATTGGGATATAGAACCCATTCTTGCATGGAAAGAACACCAAGAGAAACCAGAATGGTGTGATATCTCCGACCGAAGTCCGGCTCTCAAAGCATATTGGGCACAATGGGACTCGCTTCATGTGCAAGAAAGGGTACTGAGGCGTAAGTGGGAATCCGCAGATGGTAAATCTTATGTGGTGCAGCTAGTCGTACCTCGGTCAAAAGTTAATGACGTTCTTCAAGAAATTCATGACGGAACTTCTGGAGGTCATTTGGGAGTAAATAAGACGTTGGAAAAGATACGACAACGGTTCTACTGGCTGCACGCAAGAGATGACGTCGAAAAGTGGTGCCGCAAATGTGATACTTGTGCTGCTACCAGAGGACCAGGTAGAAAAATTCAGAGTAAAATGCAGCAGTATAATGTGGGCACACCTTTCGAGAGAATTGTATAAACGTCGCAGGAAACCGATACATCCTTGTAGTCATGGATTATTTCAGCAAGTGGCCTGAGGCATTTGCCATCCCAAACCAAGAAACCAAAACAGTTGTGGATCAGATTGTCTTTAATTGGGTGAGCAGGTTCGGCGTTCCCATGGAACTGCATTCTGACCAAGGAAGGAATTTCAAATCTAAAGTCTTTCAGGAGGTTTGCACGCTTCTTGGCATTAAGAAGACGAGAACAACACCGCTCCATCCACAATCTGATGGGATGGTTGAACGATTCAACAGGACGCTTAAAGAACATCTATCTAAGGTTGTCGGCGACTACCAACGAGACTGGGACCGACATATCCCATTGTTCCTTATGGCATATCGAAGTGCAACCCATAGCTCGACGGGAAAAACACAATCGGAAATCTTATTCGGATCAACAATACGCCTGCCAAGTGAAGTGAAATTTGGGTATCGTCCAAATGAGACACAGGGAACAGAGGACTATGTGGATGACCTGAAAGACAGGCTTCTTGACATTCATCAACGAACAAGGACAAATATAAAATTATCCAGTGATCGAATGAAAACAAGATATGACGTAAAAGCAACGGCAATAGGATTTCAAGAAGGTGACCTTGTGTGGATTTCAAGAAGGTGACCTTGTGTGGTTTTACAATCCTCATCGACAAAAGGGACCAAAACTCCAAAAAAACTGTGAAGGCCCGTATACTGTTGTGAAAAGAATCAATGATGTGGTCTACCGTATACAGAGAGGGGTAAGAGGCAAATTAAAAGTAGTTCATTGTGACCGTTTACATCGATACAACGGTGAAAGAAGTGATGAAATTGTTCGGGACGAAAAATCCTAAGAAGGGGGCAATGTAACGATTAAATTACTCAACTGCTTTTGAATTATAATGTAACACGTCTTTTATGAAGCGCCATCTCTTGGAAATTTAGGTAAGTCACAAATCGGTACTGAACGCTACCACTGATATCTTTGAGTGAGCTTTTTCGAACATTGAAAGAATGTTCGAAATTCGAAGGGGAATTATTACCCCCTCTACCGTCATAGAAGCATCGAGAAGCAATTAAGAGAACCTTCCCGAAGTACGTAATAGAAACTAAATTTTTGCTATATAAGACAACTGCGTTGCCGACCTGGGGACAGTTTGATTTTAATAGTGCAAGAGTATAGTTGGTTGTAATAACAGATAAGTAAATTGTTTTCGGAAATTAGTTTCGGTATATGTGAGTGTTGAATAATAAATTGTTTGGTTGTAAGAAAGTAAAGTGTTTTATTTACGAAATAAATAAGTGGAAGTTTTAAACAAAGTAAATAGGTTTTATCTATTACGAACCCTTGGTAAAACATTACAATATTTTAGAATGGACATTATATCCCTTTGTATTTGTTTCAAACTGACATTATGTCCATCCTTTGTAACATGTTAAATTAGAAAAAATAAATTGAAAAGAAGTTCTCCTACACCACAAATGACAGAAGGGAATTATGTGCTCGATGGTACGTTCTTCGTTGTGCCTGCTTGTGGATACAAGCAGCTTTTGATTATACAGGGTGTCCCGAAACTCAAAATTAAGCGGGTAACGGGTGATAGGGTACGTTGTACCTGTTTTGGAAAAAATTAGAAAAAAAATCCATCTCGCTTGGATAATAATAGAAATATTTAGAAAAATAGTGAAAATCGATACCCCAGACCACATTTTTAGTTACTGTGGTCACAAATTTACAAATTTTGACGTGTTTATTTTTTTACGTAATCCTAAATAACCATGCTATTGCAATCACAAATTTAAAAATAAATATTGTGCGTTTCGTAAGAAAAATAAAGTTTTACTGAGTCATGTTTCAAAAAAAATTTAAAAAAAAATGCACTACACTAGCTTGGCAAGTTTTTTTAAAAATTGGCTCGTTTCATCAAGATTTCATAATTAAAATTTTTACCTAAAAATAGATATAAAATTATTAAAAAAATAAAAAACAAAAAATAAAGGAAAATCAAGAAAATATGAATATTTGAATAAAAACGAATAAAAAACTTCTAACGGTCTTACTCTTACTTTACTCTTTCTAACATTCAACACCTAATGCTTAGCGTAGTTTTCTATCCGTTTTGTTTTTTATTTGTTTGTTAAGTATTTTTAAGAACACATATTGGGCTTTCATAATAATAAAAAAAAAATTATACTTAATAACGTGTTTTTGTGAAAAAAATCATATCGAAGTCAAAAAAACAACATACAAATGTGCTTGAAAATAATTTGCGGGAAAACCGTTATCCACACAGAAAAAAGTTGTATGGTAGATACAAATTTCTAACTGTTTTTGTTTAAATAAAAAAAAAATCAAAAATCGGTTGTAGTTTGGCAAAGTTACAGCCAGTCAAAAGAAAAAAGAATAAAAACCGTTATAAGCGAAAACGAGAAAATTACCTCCTCTTAAGTTTTTCCAGCAGAAAAACATAAATACTGTTAAAATAATGTGGGGTTATATTTAAGTTAAATTTTGTTCGATTGCGGGTGATGAAATACTTATTAATTTATAGGTACTTACGATCGAAATTATTATGCTTTTTGATATTATTGTTTTACTGAAAATATTTGTCATAAATATTCTATTCTATAAGTTATCAATCTAATAAGTTGTTGTTCGTTTTACTCTTCTAAAATGAACTATATCCATATCAAGATTAAAATTTCTAATCATTAAAGCTGGAAGTTTTTTTTAGTAATGCGACCCAAACGACAACTTATAATTTTGACAGATGATTCCCTGCTATCTAGTTCACGTGATTGAAGTATATTTTTATTTTCAACCAATTTGCTTTTTTTATACCAATATGCTATGAAATATAAATTAGGATAACCTTTTTACCTAAAAATAGGTAACTTAACATTACTATAGCTGTGTTTTATTCATTGCTGCATAGCCAGCGCAGCAAAATTTCCCTTGGCAAACAAAAACAATTTGACTGCTGGCGAAAAAGAAGTCAGTAAAAATAAAGATGGCTGTGCTGGCGATAGAGCTTTCAATATTGAAATGAACGTATAGAGTGAGCTTTCGTTTTATTCAGACTTGTGCTGCGCTGGCTATGCAGCAATGAATAAAACACAGCTTATATGTGTAATATGAGACACAAACGCATTGAATAATTACAAATAGAAGGGACACCGGATAAATCCTGCGCTAGGTGGAGACACATATACTTTATGGGGCGCTAGTATCACCGCGGCGAATTATTTAATAATTGTATCATTCTATCAAATACAAGAATCATTTTACGTATTTGGTCCTTTATGGGAAATTCACTCACAACTTGTTATGGCCGAGTAAAAAAAAGGCAATACTTTTTTTCTTTTTATTTGGAATGAACAATACAGTAACGAACCGTTTGGTTTGAAGTGTTTACAAAAAAGGGCATTCAAGGCCCTTTTCTCATTCAGGAAATGAAAATAAAAATAACGTCATGATGATTGATTTGTGAGTTTGGTTGTGTTTTTCTTCAATTTTGTTTTGATTTTTTTTAAATTTCAGATTTGCAAATCTAAGACTCATTTAGGTAACTTCATCTTTTGTCAACGTTTTAGTGCCCAAGCAGTGGTTGCAGGGGGGCAGCAGGCCCCCCCATACATACCTCACTGTTTATATGCCGTAATGCTGGGTGCTAGCACTGATGTATTTTTATTTAAGCAAGCAAAAAAATAAAAATCTCATAAAAAAGTAGTTTTAGTAATTTTCAATTTTCTCAAAAACTAGAAGACATAAAACCATTCGGCTTTAAAAAATAATTGAAAATATGAGTTTTCTAAAATAGGTACGTAGGTAGGTATAGGCATTGAACTATTTAATGTATAGGTAGGTATAAGTAGGTATAGGTAGGTACAATTTTAATAAAAAAAAAACTTAAGAATCCTATAAAACCAACTAAATCTATCCACACAGTAAGATACAATAGGTGTGTTTTATTCATTGCTGCATAGCCAGCGCAGCACAAGTCTGAATAAAACGAAAGCTCACTCTATACGTTTATTTCAATTATTGAAAGCTCTATCGCCAGCACAGCCATCTTTATTTTTACTGACTTCTTTTTCGCCAACAATCAAATTGTTTTTGTTTGCCAAGGGAAATTTTGCTGCGCTGGCTATGCAGCAATGAATAAAACACACCTAATATAAACTCCAAATTAAATTCATTATCTGATTTATGTAATAAGGTTTTTATTTTGTATTTTTTTCTCAACAACATTATTGGACGAATTTAACATTAATGGGAACCAACAAAGTTTAAATTGCAAATACCTAGATAGGATATAGGTATATTATTTTTTAGGTTAATATTAGGTATGTAATTACCTATATTCATATGCACAAATGAATATAAGTATGTATGTAGGTAGCTATGTACAACAAAAATAAAAGAATAATAAATCTAGGTGAATACATATTATATAAATACATAGGTATGTGGCTATTTAGTGGAGATCATTTTATTTATTTTTTAAATATTAACAAAAAAAATAACTAGGTAGGTACAATTTTTTTAATTTAAAAAACAAAAAGATAGGTGCGCATATACATAGGTGTTCCATTCATTTACAAGAACAATATTTTTTTTTATAAAACAGCTCTTTTGAAAATTTAATAGGTAGGTATAAATTTATTGTGAATACTTTTGTGGATTTTAAGAAATATAATGTAGGCACATCATGCTAATATGTACGTACATATATGCAATGGATAATGTTTCAAAGAAGAAGAAGCGTATATTCAAATTAAAATCGTCGAAGTGTACCTACAGCGAACATTTAGTTAGTTGCCCCAGTCAATAAAGCCATAAAAACAGCCCAATTAGGAAATAATCGCCGAAAAGCGGGCTAATAATTTAAGTTGGGGTTGCCCTCAAAATGGATTTTCAGGAATAACTCCCAAATAGTAAGTTAATTATACAGAAAAAAATGGCAAGAACCAATTTCTAGCTTAGAAAATTTCCTACAAAAATACTAACATACTTTTTTTCATAGGAAGGTATAATAATTAACCGTTTTCGAAATAAACCAATTGGGGAAGAGTTAAGGCTTAGTACAAAAATTGTGCATTTTGTGATAAAAGCATTAGTTTTATTTTATTGTTGGTACATTTTTATTAATGTGATTTAAAGACATTGGCCCACCATATTTTTCCACCCCTTTAGGTTTGAGGGCTAAATTAAAAAAAATGTATAAAATAGAAGATGAATATAAAAACACAACGTCAATACCTACTCTTCATTGAAATTAAAATATAAAAACTACATGCGGTGCTCCGTTAAATCCTGTAAAAACACCTATAATAAGCAGAGCAATTTTTGTTCATTTCGCAGGTAAACTGTGTCTCATATTTCACATAAAGTATAAGTAAAACTATTCTGCACTACGGGCGCTCAATACAAATAAAAGCTAATTCGACCCTGTGTGAGAATTTCAATTTTGACAGAAAGCACCTGACATATCACGTTTCAAAGTATATTTGCATTTTCAACAAATTAGGATTTTTTATAGCAAAATGCTATGAAATTTCAATTTTAAAGTAGGTTCTCTACGATAATGTATTTACATAAAACACATCACTTCACATTAATTTATGTGGAATTTGAGACACAATCAGCCCGTGAAATGAAAAGATTGTTAACTCCATATTATAGGTGTTTTTACACAATTTAACACAGCACCGCATGTTGTTTTATATTTTTTAATAAAGTATTGCAAGTTTTCACTATTCTCACTTTTATTTCATTTTTTTATTTAGTTTAATTATATTTTTTCACTATTTTATCGATTGAAAATCGAGTGCGTGAAGTTAGCCCCCCTTTTTTGGAATTTGCTATTTTTGAAAGTTGTTCCAGGTTGTTCCCGATTTGTTCCGCATTGTTCCAAGTTTTTTTTTGAAAAATATTCAAAAATGGGGGTTTTAGAGCCAAAAAAACCGTTTTTGACCTAGCCCCCCTTTTTTCGAAAATCAAATTTTTGAAAGTTGTTCCAGATTGTTCTAGTTGTTCTGAACATTGTTCCAAGTTTTTGGACCCCTATTGTCAAAATTTCAAAAGTTATGGGCAAAATTCGAAAAAATTCTAGCCCCCCTTTTTTCGAAATTGTTGATTTTGAAATTTTTTTCGTGTTTTAAAAAGTGTTCCAAACATTGTTCCAAAAACTCAAATTTGTAGGACGTGTATTTTTAAAGATAAAACCTTCCGAACATTTTTTCAAAAATCCATAAAAACGGCTCTCTAATATTTTATTTTTTTTTTAATGCATTGACTTTTGAAATCTAATGGTAAATGCATGTGTTGAAAAAAAGTTCTGACCTTACATTCTTACTATCAGCTTAAAAACTAACTTTAAAAAAACATATCCGATTTTTTTAACTTTTCAAAAACACCCCTGCCCACCCTTTTCCAAAAATCAAAAATCTAAAATTTGTTCCAAGTGCAGAATCCCTCAAATCCAATTGTTCCAAAGAATCATCAAAAAATTTTGAAAACTGAAGATTTTAAGCCCAAAAAACACTTTAAATGAAAATATCTTATTATCCTTGCTCCTTGCTTTTAGAAATCCAAAATTCAAAAATTTGTTCCAGGTTGTTCTAGGGCTCTTCTAAATTGTTCCAGACTTTCGTTTCTTAAAATTCATTTTTAGAATGGAAAATTTCATTAAAAAGCATTTTCGTTTAAAATGCATTTTAATGAAATTTTTCATACTAAAAATGAATTTTAAACGAAAATGCTTTTTAATGAAATTTTCCATTCTAAAAATGAATTTTAAGAAACGAAAGTCTGGAACAATTTAGAAGAGCCCTAGAACAACCTGGAACAAATTTTTGAGTTTTGGATTTCTAAAAAGGGGGGCCAGAGCAAGGATAATAAGATATTTTCATTTAAAGTGTTTTTTGGGCTTAAAATCTTCAGTTTTCAATATTTTTTGATGATTCTTTGGAACAATTGGATTTGAGGGATTCTGCACTTGGAACAAATTTTAGATTTTGGATTTTTGGAAAAGGGGGGGCAGGGGAGCATTTTTTTGAAATTTTTCATACTAAAAATCAATTTTAAGAAACGAAAGTCTGGAACAATTTAGAAGAGCCCTAGAACAACCTGGAACAAATTTTTGAATTTTGGATTTCTAAAAAGGGGGACCAGAGCAAGGATAATAAGATATTTTCATTTAAAGTGTTTTTTGGGCTTAAAATCTTCAGTTTTCAATATTTTTTGATGATTCTTTGGAACAATTGGATTTGAGGGATTCTGCACTTGGAACAAATTTTAGATTTTGGATTTTTGGAAAAGGGGGGGCAGGGGAGCATTTTTTTGAAATTTTTCATACTAAAAATCAATTTTAAGAAACGAAAGTCTGGAACAATTTAGAAGAGCCCTAGAACAACCTGGAACAAATTTTTGAATTTTGGATTTCTAAAAAGGGGGGCCAGAGCAAGGATAATAAGATATTTTCATTTAAAGTGTTTTTTGGGCTTAAAATCTTCAGTTTTCAATATTTTTTAATGATTCTTTGGAACAATTGGATTTGAGGGATTCTGCACTTGGAACAAATTTTAGATTTTGGATTTTTGGAAAAGGGGGGGCAGGGGAGCATTTTTTTGAAATTTTTCATACTAAAAATCAATTTTAAGAAACGAAAGTCTGGAACAATTTAGAAGAGCCCTAGAACAACCTGGAACAAATTTTTGAATTTTGGATTTCTAAAAAGGGGGGCCAGAGCAAGGATAATAAGATATTTTCATTTAAAGTGTTTTTTGGGCTTAAAATCTTCAGTTTTCAATATTTTTTGATGATTCTTTGGAACAATTGGATTTGAGGGATTCTGCACTTGGAACAAATTTTAGATTTTGGATTTTTGGAAAAGGGGGGGCAGGGGAGCATTTTTTTTGAAATTTTTCATACTAAAAATATATTTTAAGAAACGAAAGTCTGGAACAATTTAGAAGAGCCCTAGAACAACCTGGAACAAATTTTTGAATTTTGGATTTCTAAAAAGGGGGGCCAGAGCAAGGATAATAAGATATTTTCATTTAAAGTGTTTTTTGGGCTTAAAATCTTCAGTTTTCAATATTTTTTGATGAAACGAAAGTCTGGAACAATTTAGAAGAACCCTAGAACAACCTGGAACAAATTTTTGAATTTTGGATTTCTAAAAAGGGGGGCCAGAGCAAGGATAATAAGATATTTTCATTTAAAGTGTTTTTTGGGCTTAAAATCTTCAGTTTTCAATATTTTTTGATGATTCTTTGGAACAATTGGATTTGAGGGATTCTGCACTTGGAACAAATTTTAGATTTTGGATTTTTGGAAAAGGGGGGGCAGGGGAGCATTTTTTTGAAATTTTTCATACTAAAAATCAATTTTAAGAAACGAAAGTCTGGAACAATTTAGAAGAGCCCTAGAACAACATGGAACAAATTTTTGAATTTTGGATTTCTAAAAAGGGGGGCCAGAGCAAGGATAATAAGATATTTTCATTTAAAGTGTTTTTTGGGCTTAAAATCTTCAGTTTTCAAAATTTTTTGATGATTCTTTGGAACAATTGGATTTAAGGGATTCTGCACTTGGAACAAATTTTAGATTTTGGATTTTTGGAAAAGGGGGGGCAGGGGTGTTTTTGAAAAGTTAAAAAAATCGGATATGTTTTTTTAAAGTTAGTTTTTAAGCTGATAGTAAGAATGTAAGGTCAGAACTTTTTTTCAACACATGCATTTACCATTAGATTTCAAAAGTCAATGCATTAAAAAAAAAATAAAATATTAGAGAGCCGTTTTTATGGATTTTTGAAAAAATGTTCGGAAGGTTTTATCTTTAAAAATACACGTCCTACAAATTTGAGTTTTTGGAACAATGTTTGGAACACTTTTTAAAACACGAAAAAATTTCAAAATCAACAATTTCGAAAAAAGGGGGGCTAGAATTTTTTCGAATTTTGCCCATAACTTTTGAAATTTTGACAATAGGGGTCCAAAAACTTGGAACAATGTTCAGAACAACTAGAAAAATCTGGAACAACTTTCAAAAATTTGATTTTCGAAAAAAGGGGGGCTAGGTCAAAAACGGTTTTTTGGCTCTAAAACCCCCATTTTTGAATATTTTTCAAAAAAAACTTGGAACAATGCGGAACAAATCGGGAACAACCTGGAACAACTTTCAAAAATAGCAAATTCCAAAAAAGGGGGGCTTACTTCACGCACTCTTGAAAATCTCGAAACACTTTTCTTTAGACCGGCAAAATGACAGATAGGCACCTTTTTTTTTTGTTTTTTATTTGGTGATTCATTCACATACACTGTACCTACATGTGATATATACCTCTTCCTTATCTTCTTAGCCTAAGGGTAAAAAACAATAATTTTTTACTATAGCCGAAGGGGGGTCTGTCGCACCCCGTTTAGAAGGTGGAGGCAGTTTTAGAGAAAAAAAATTACTAAGGAATGAAAAAAAAATATTAAAAAACAACGGCAACTCTCACAATAAAGTTCTATACTGGTTTTGAAAGTAAGAAATCTGTTTTTCAATCCCAAATTAAAATTAAATTATTTTTGTCAACAGTTTTTGACAAATTCACATGCAAACTCAAAATTTTTATAAAAAAATGAAAAAAAAGTTTAAACCACTTTTTTCAAAATTGTGAAACGAAGTGCTGAATTGGCTTTTTTTGGTCAATTTTTATATCAATTCTGAATCGAACAGAAAAAACGGAATGGTTTTACGTCTTCTAGTTATTGAGAAAATTGAAAATTACTAAAACTACTTTTTATGAGATTTTTGTTTTTTGGTATTTACGGTGATTTCATTTTGAGGATTAATGTTGATGATAGGTTCATCTTTGTAAGTAAAGTACAGCAATTAATTTAGCGTTACAGTTGCATTATATAGGTAATAGGTATGTAAGACACACGAAACATATATTAATAAATTATATAGATTTGCTGCGGTCGTACGGTTAGTACCTAGGTAATGTGAATTTTTTATAATGCATTACGTTTTCATATTATATGATAATGTTAAATATAGAACTTTTGAGCAACGTATACGTATATGTATATTTAGAAAACAGGATATATAGTATAAATTAAAATTTTCTCTAAATCCAGATTCTATAACCTATCCCAAATCCTATTTTGCCCAAGCAGGGGTTGCAGGGGGCAGCAGCCCCCCCCATGCATACATAACTGTTTATATGCCGTAATGCTGGGTGCTAGCACTGATGTATTTTTATTTAAGCAAGCAAAAAAACAAAAATCTCATGAAAAAGTAGTTTTAGTAATGATCAATTTTCTCAAAAACTAGAAGACATAAAACCATTCGGTTTTATTTGTTCGATTTAGAATTGATAATAACATTGACCACAAGAAGCCAATTTAGGACTTCATTTCACAATTTTGAATAAATTTGTCTAAACTTTTTTTTTATTTTTTTTTTCAAAATGTTGAGTTTGCATGTAAATTTTTCAAAAACTGTTGCCATAAATAATTTAGTTTAGATATAGGATTATAGAACAGATTTCTGGTATTCAAAAACGGCAATTTATTGTAAGTGTTGCCGTTGTTTTTTAATATTTTTTTTTCAATTTAAGTAATTTTTTTCTAAAATTGCCCCTACCTCCTAATTGGGGCGATATAGACCCCCTCCCATAATAAAATATGCTTGTTTTTGACCTCTCTACAAAAACCGTTATCAATTCTTGGCGCCATAGTTATCGTACTCGTGCCTTTAGAAGCTTATGTGAGTTTCGCCCGACGAAATTTCGTTCACTTACTAAAAATATGTGAAAATTTAGTATGTCAGACCAGTGCATTATATCACTCCCGAAATTAATGTTCACAATAAGGTGAAACTCACTATAGACGAAAATCGATGTGTAAAATTTCTCGGGTGGAATGTTGTTTGGGTGAAACTCACAATAAGGCTGATTTTGTATGGTTTCATTGACCCCACCTACACATACAACACTACCCAAAATGCAACGTTTGGCCAAATGTTTTTAACATTTCAATGGACTATACTGAATTGATTCATTCGATAGCTTATTGGTTAGCTTTTTGAACAGTAATAGTATCCATATTAAATAAGTGTTACTGTGGGAGAATGTGCAATACCTATAACATTGCTCGTTGTTATGAACAAAAATTAGTACTTTAATGAAAGGTTGCAATTATTATTTTACAAAAAAAGAAAACACAAATTTTTGAATTTTGGATTTCTAAAAAGGGGGACCAGAGCAAGGATAATAAGATATTTTCATTTAAAGTGTTTTTTGGGCTTAAAATCTTCAGTTTTCAATATTTTTTGATGATTCTTTGGAACAATTGGATTTGAGGGATTCTGCACTTGGAACAAATTTTAGATTTTGGATTTTTGGAAAAGGGGGGGCAGGGGAGCATTTTTTTGAAATTTTTCATACTAAAAATCAATTTTAAGAAACGAAAGTCTGGAACAATTTAGAAGAGCCCTAGAACAACCTGGAACAAATTTTTGAATTTTGGATTTCTAAAAAGGGGGGCCAGAGCAAGGATAATAAGATATTTTCATTTAAAGTGTTTTTTGGGCTTAAAATCTTCAGTTTTCAATATTTTTTGATGATTCTTTGGAACAATTGGATTTGAAAGATTCTGCACTTGGAACAAATTTTAGATTTTGGATTTTTGGAAAAGGGGGGGCAGGGGAGCATTTTTTTGAAATTTTTCATACTAAAAATCAATTTTAAGAAACGAAAGTCTGGAACAATTTAGAAGAGCCCTAGAACAACCTGGAACAAATTTTTGAATTTTGGATTTCTAAAAAGGGGGGCCAGAGCAAGGATAATAAGATATTTTCATTTAAAGTGTTTTTTGGGCTTAAAATCTTCAGTTTTCAATATTTTTTGATGATTCTTTGGAACAATTGGATTTGAGGGATTCTGCACTTGGAACAAATTTTAGATTTTGGATTTTTGGAAAAGGGGGGGCAGGGGAGCATTTTTTTTGAAATTTTTCATACTAAAAATATATTTTAAGAAACGAAAGTCTGGAACAATTTAGAAGAGCCCTAGAACAACCTGGAACAAATTTTTGAATTTTGGATTTCTAAAAAGGGGGGCCAGAGCAAGGATAATAAGATATTTTCATTTAAAGTGTTTTTTGGGCTTAAAATCTTCAGTTTTCAAAATTTTTTGATGATTCTTTGGAACAATTGGATTTAAGGGATTCTGCACTTGGAACAAATTTTAGATTTTGGATTTTTGGAAAAGGGGGGGCAGGGGTGTTTTTGAAAAGTTAAAAAAATCGGATATGTTTTTTTAAAGTTAGTTTTTAAGCTGATAGTAAGAATGTAAGGTCAGAACTTTTTTTCAACACATGCATTTACCATTAGATTTCAAAAGTCAATGCATTAAAAAAAAAATAAAATATTAGAGAGCCGTTTTTATGGATTTTTGAAAAAATGTTCGGAAGGTTTTATCTTTAAAAATACACGTCCTACAAATTTGAGTTTTTGGAACAATGTTTGGAACACTTTTTAAAACACGAAAAAATTTCAAAATCAACAATTTCGAAAAAAGGGGGGCTAGAATTTTTTCGAATTTTGCCCATAACTTTTGAAATTTTGACAATAGGGGTCCAAAAACTTGGAACAATGTTCAGAACAACTAGAAAAATCTGGAACAACTTTCAAAAATTTGATTTTCGAAAAAAGGGGGGCTAGGTCAAAAACGGTTTTTTGGCTCTAAAACCCCCATTTTTGAATATTTTTCAAAAAAAACTTGGAACAATGCGGAACAAATCGGGAACAACCTGGAACAACTTTCAAAAATAGCAAATTCCAAAAAAGGGGGGCTTACTTCACGCACTCTTGAAAATCTCGAAACACTTTTCTTTAGACCGGCAAAATGACAGATAGGCACCTTTTTTTTTTGTTTTTTATTTGGTGATTCATTCACATACACTGTACCTACATGTGATATATACCTCTTCCTTATCTTCTTAGCCTAAGGGTAAAAAACAATAATTTTTTACTATAGCCGAAGGGGGGTCTGTCGCACCCCGTTTAGAAGGTGGAGGCAGTTTTAGAGAAAAAAAATTACTAAGGAATGAAAAAAAAATATTAAAAAACAACGGCAACTCTCACAATAAAGTTCTATACTGGTTTTGAAAGTAAGAAATCTGTTTTTCAATCCCAAATTAAAATTAAATTATTTTTGTCAACAGTTTTTGACAAATTCACATGCAAACTCAAAATTTTTATAAAAAAATGAAAAAAAAGTTTAAACCACTTTTTTCAAAATTGTGAAACGAAGTGCTGAATTGGCTTTTTTTGGTCAATTTTTATATCAATTCTGAATCGAACAGAAAAAACGGAATGGTTTTACGTCTTCTAGTTATTGAGAAAATTGAAAATTACTAAAACTACTTTTTATGAGATTTTTGTTTTTTGGTATTTACGGTGATTTCATTTTGAGGATTAATGTTGATGATAGGTTCATCTTTGTAAGTAAAGTACAGCAATTAATTTAGCGTTACAGTTGCATTATATAGGTAATAGGTATGTAAGACACACGAAACATATATTAATAAATTATATAGATTTGCTGCGGTCGTACGGTTAGTACCTAGGTAATGTGAATTTTTTATAATGCATTACGTTTTCATATTATATGATAATGTTAAATATAGAACTTTTGAGCAACGTATACGTATATGTATATTTAGAAAACAGGATATATAGTATAAATTAAAATTTTCTCTAAATCCAGATTCTATAACCTATCCCAAATCCTATTTTGCCCAAGCAGGGGTTGCAGGGGGCAGCAGCCCCCCCCATGCATACATAACTGTTTATATGCCGTAATGCTGGGTGCTAGCACTGATGTATTTTTATTTAAGCAAGCAAAAAAACAAAAATCTCATGAAAAAGTAGTTTTAGTAATGATCAATTTTCTCAAAAACTAGAAGACATAAAACCATTCGGTTTTATTTGTTCGATTTAGAATTGATAATAACATTGACCACAAGAAGCCAATTTAGGACTTCATTTCACAATTTTGAATAAATTTGTCTAAACTTTTTTTTTATTTTTTTTTTCAAAATGTTGAGTTTGCATGTAAATTTTTCAAAAACTGTTGCCATAAATAATTTAGTTTAGATATAGGATTATAGAACAGATTTCTGGTATTCAAAAACGGCAATTTATTGTAAGTGTTGCCGTTGTTTTTTAATATTTTTTTTTCAATTTAAGTAATTTTTTTCTAAAATTGCCCCTACCTCCTAATTGGGGCGATATAGACCCCCTCCCATAATAAAATATGCTTGTTTTTGACCTCTCTACAAAAACCGTTATCAATTCTTGGCGCCATAGTTATCGTACTCGTGCCTTTAGAAGCTTATGTGAGTTTCGCCCGACGAAATTTCGTTCACTTACTAAAAATATGTGAAAATTTAGTATGTCAGACCAGTGCATTATATCACTCCCGAAATTAATGTTCACAATAAGGTGAAACTCACTATAGACGAAAATCGATGTGTAAAATTTCTCGGGTGGAATGTTGTTTGGGTGAAACTCACAATAAGGCTGATTTTGTATGGTTTCATTGACCCCACCTACACATACAACACTACCCAAAATGCAACGTTTGGCCAAATGTTTTTAACATTTCAATGGACTATACTGAATTGATTCATTCGATAGCTTATTGGTTAGCTTTTTGAACAGTAATAGTATCCATATTAAATAAGTGTTACTGTGGGAGAATGTGCAATACCTATAACATTGCTCGTTGTTATGAACAAAAATTAGTATTTTAATGAAAGGTTGCAATTATTATTTTACAAAAAAAGAAAACACTTCTTACTATAGATCCTTGGATTATCTAGAGATGGGGTCAGGAAAGTAGCAAGATTTCTAAAACATGGTCAAAAAATCCTATTTCTTAATAAGTCTCATGCTCAAACGAGACAAAAAAGGGGTCAAAATGCGACTAAAGTCGCTTCTTCAGAAGAGAAATATGGACGTTATTATCTTAAGTAGGCTTACCATCCTTCAGGATTTCGCCTGAGGCTTTGGCCAGGTTTCGTCCTTTGTCAGGCTTTTTTATAATTATCGCACAAAATATAATCGTTAGAAGAAAAACGTTAACTGAATGCTTTCAAATCGAAATGCTTATAAATCGCGGTGAATACATTCATTTTTTTCATTTAGTTTTGACTTTTTAGAAAGAGACAAAGAGTTGTGCAATAGGGTTTTTTAAAAATTATGAAAAATTTCATGCTTTTAGCACCAAAACTCGAAAAGTTATGCACCTTTTAACATTTGAGAAAAATTCCGATTTTCAATCTAAATTCTAAATGCTGTTCGATTTTGAATTTTTTGTTTTCAATCTAAGCTTCATAATTTCGCCCGTCCCGGTTGAATTTCGAGAAAGGTGTTATTTTGAATCACTCTATGGTGCAAGATATGACACTTCAATTTTATGACGTATTTTTTGGTGTGTTTTTATTAGAGGTCCGCAATGAACGTCTTGAAACCAGTTTCAAGACATTCGTTTTATTTCAAGTACACTGCATTACTGTCCTTACAGCTTAAAAAGTAGAATGAATGGATCACCTGATTTGTGATTAGTGATTATACTATATGAATTTTGCACCCATGCTAAACCAAGCACTTAGTGCAGTGTACCTATAGAGAACGGGTATTCACAAATAGGTATTCATAAAAAAAGTATACACTACACTGAGTACACCAAATATTCGTTTACTAACTTTTGTTTCAAGTGAAAGTAAAGTTTCTTAAATGATAGATTTGTGAGAAATGGTTGTTAAGAAAGGCAACGGATTAAGACAGAATGTATAATATAGCAATTTATGAATGAAACAAAAAAAATAAACTTCATTTTTTATTCAATTTCTTGAAAATGATCTTTGAGGTCATTACACATTTCAATTTTATTTATGTTACAATGTAAAAACATTATTTGGTTAACTAAAATTGGTTCGGATCCAATTTGACTACGTTTTTCTGAAATTAGCATTCTAGCTGAAGAAAATATTCGTTCAAAGGTAGCACTAGTTGCCGGTGTAGCTAATATTTTGCAGCTGACTTTAAACAAAAGTGGAAATTCAATTTTGTGTAAGTGCCACCACTGCAAAACATCAAATTCTTCGTGAAAAATTACGTTAACATTTTCATATGCCAGTAGTTCATTGTTAATTTTATCATTAGAATTGACAGTTTCCACTGGTTGGATAAAGTCTGTAAACAAATCATTACCATATCTGATAGACAATCCAACTCTTCATTTAACAATCGTTCAAAGATTTGAGGATCCGTTTCAGAAATTTCATTTGCATAATCTTGCATACAATTTTTGCATTCATCCTTTATAATCTTTTTTTCGGCTTCATCAAATTGGATTAACTTGTTAGTGGGAGGGAAAAGAAAAAGAGCAATTTTATGATTTTTTGTCAAATTTTGTAAAACAAAAAAGGTTCTAAATTTTGATTTGAAATTTTGTATAACATCTAAATCTTCAGAAATAACGGCACACTTTTGACGTTTCCTCAAAGGACCTTAAAATTTTAACTAAGCCACCTATGTGACTTAAATTAATATTACTAATTTTTTGTAATTCATTTTTTTTCCCGCAAAATATTTGTGATTCCGATCCAATTTTTTTCTATGGAAAGCAATAAATAATAAATTGTATTAAATCTAGTACAAAGATAACTTTTTAAGGATGTTTGAAGAGAACAATTAACACCCTATTTTTAAAAATATTTTACAAGTTTAGTACAAATATTACATATCTCAGCTATTTCAGGGATTTCTTTTATACTTTTTTCTATAATATTGTGTAGTAAATGATTAATGCAAAAATTATGATCAAATGAGCGGAATGCAGTAATCATATTTGACCCCCTGTCAGTCACCAGTATGGCCTTGTGGTTTAAATCACATTCAAATTCACTTAAAAGTCTTGTGATTTTCGAATAAATGTTTTGACCTGAAATTTCAATGGAATGTTCGGTTGCACTTTAGACAATATTAGAAATAATCACCGGTACATGATACGCCCTTCATAGATTTTAAACCCAACAGTCTGGAAATCAGTTTCCCTTCATTGACGTAATGAATTGTCAATGATAAGTATGCAGTTCTTAAGTAATTATCTGTCCAAACGTCTGACGTAAGTCCATATCCAATATTTTTAACATTCATTATATCAGACCTTACAACTTTTAAGTATTTATTGTATACATTTTGAACATTACGTGAAATTGTTGTAGGGTGTGGTAATAATTTGTCGATGTCAACATTTTGTCTATATTTTGCACCAATGGAAATTAAAAACTCAGCGAAATTTCTTAGACCACTATCCGTTACAATATTAAATGGTCGGTAGTTTTCTATTGTCCATTCCGTTATCAACAATACACTTTTCTTCTTATCTTTAAAGTCTACTTATGTTTTTTCTGTTTTGTTATCAGTTTTTATTTTTTTCAAAATGTAGCATTTGTGTTTTACTTAGTTGGATGTACTTTTAGAATTAAATTTGTGTACCGAAAAACAATTTTTACACTCCACTAAGCTTTCAATGTCAACGCCGTTTTCGTTTTTTATTGTTCCGAATACATCCCATACCTTACTGCTGACTCTTTTATTATTAATATTAAATTCGCCATTAATAATTTTTGACTTGATAGCGGAATTGTCAACAAACCACTAACACTGGCCATTGAGACATCGGAGTCGTTTGTTAAATCCTAGTTAAATATCAAACTTTAATACAAACAAAACCTTTCTATAAAAGACAAACATTAACTTACGTCAGTAATTTCCATTTTATTATTTTTCTGTAAATTTACCTACATAACCAAACTAAAGCTAGAAACCAACTAAACTTTGTAATCGTATTATTTGGTCCACTTAGTATACTCAGTGTACTCAGGGTATTTTCAACAGTTAGCATTGCACACGATTTGCTCACATCAAGCCATTTCAAGCACCCAAGCGTGGAAGAGAAAGAAAACAGTGCACTCATTTTGCCATCAGGTGATCGAGCATTGCACAGTAACTGTCTGTGATGTGGTATTCAATTTCACTGTGCACTTTATTGATAATTGCAATGAATATGAATACACTGAAGCACTGCACAAGTTTAGAGAGAGCAAATGAATGCATTCATGCAGGCCTTTATTTTTTATTTGTGTCTGCTGCAGAAGCAGTTGCAATCTATTTATCGTCTAGATGCACTTCGTGCATCCAATTTAAGGTAAGTTATCTTTGAATGTTTTTTTAAATTTTTTTTATAAAAATGAAGTTTCAAAAAGGAAAAAAAATATTTTTTTTATTTATCACTTGTCAGGCTATTTCCTCAAAAATCAGGCTTTTCTTTCTTTACTGTCAGGCTTTGCTGATTTAAGAGCAAAGGACTTCTAGACGAGAATATTTCAATACTTTCGAAACCAGAATCAATTTGCTTTGAAATGTTTTAAAATCAAATCAGGTTACTTCAATTCTATATAAGCCAATCGAAAGCGTGAGAAAACTGCACATTTAAGGTGGAGCGCAACTGCAAAAATTGGGTAATAGGACTTTGTGAAGGTTCGAGTAATTTACTCGACAGTTAACAAATTCTTCTGGAGAACATAATAAAATGCTTAGCACTTGTGTACGTTTCGATAAGAAAACAAACCCACCTTGATGGATGGAATATCGATAGATAAAAAATACCGTCAAAAGATAAGATGCATACAATGATTTATTGACGATAATTCTTAAGTCATGATCGGAATACAGAGAAGAAATCGACTTATTAGTATCTAACTATTATTTTTTTGGCACGTCCTTTTCGCGTTGCTTCGATTTGCTATCCAGTCAAAAATTTGAACGTTTAAATCCTAACTTCATGTTGTCGCATTGTTATAAAATGATTCGTAGGTTTTATGTACTAGTTTTCCTTTGAGGAATTGAGTAAAGATTTTATTTACAAAGATAAAACAAAATTCAGAAATCAGTTGCATTCTTTGGAACCTTATACAATTCCGAAAATTTTGTTTCGTTAAAGGACTTTTAACCCTAACTTCAATATAACTTCTTATAGATTTTTTTGGAATCTTCAAACTACGGTAGAGGCCTAAAAGTTATTTCCAAATTAAAAAAAAAATAGGTACACGCGAGACTACTACTTAATACGAAAACTTTTGATAGGTACGCCTTTGGACTACAAATTCGACAAAAATTTCTTCTCAATAAAACGACCGACGGGACATCCCACTGTTAATAGGTATATGATATACAGTGCTTTTAATTTGTTTTATTAACGCAAATATGAAAAATAATATATATAATCAATAAAGCTATAATAACAGCCCAATTATAATATGCAAATTCGCGATGAGGCATGTGACCAGATTCCCTTATTTCGAATCTTTAATCCTGATCCGGAGGCAGTTAGCATACATATTTCGATTGAAATTATATTTTATACACGTAATATCAGCACCAATTGACTACCAACAAATTTTCGTTATTATAACCCATAATTTAAAAAAAGGAAATTTGTCCCACCCTTAACAATGCAGTTTAACTAATTAATTAATTGATTAATACCTACAAATAATGAGAATTGTTAATCTTAAATCAACTTTTACCAAGTAGAATATAAAAAAAAGATCAATGTTTAAGTTAATTTTAGAATAAGAAGATAATTAAGCTTTTCTTAGGTCCTGTTTCACAATGTCTGAGTAAAGTTCTGATTAGTTACTCGACACATAAATACTCCCACAGGGTCATAAGCCCTCAATCAAAAAAAAATATTTTACAATTTATAGCTTATTCAGGTTGGTAAAAAGACAACTGTAATTTGTTCTATATTTATGTGTCGAGTAACTAATCAGAACTTTACTTAGACATTGTGAAACAGGACCTTAGTGTTTTTAAAAATCATGGTACCAAATATTGCATTTCAATACATACATATGTATGTACATATATGCATATTATAAACATATTTGTTATTTCGTTGCCGTTTTCAACCTTTGCTTATTAATTTTTGTACGTGCGTTACAAGAATCACAAACAAAACTCAAGTACAAAACTGCGTAACAGTGTTTTTATTATACCTATATAGTACATAGGTACATCCGATGCAGATATTTCTGATGTAGGTAGGTATACATAAAAAAAACATTTTTTTATTAAAAAGTGGAGTTTTCCACAACTTGCCGTAGATGCTTCAATTATAAATACCTATGCATATATGTAGGTACCAACCTTCAATCCAAAAATACATTATTCCAACACCCACACTTACACAATGCAGTTTAGGGATGCTATATAAAGGCAAACCCTTACCTATACACATGTATAGCACTATATAACTATTGTATGTATGTTAATGTTAATAGCTGGAACATTAACGCAGTATAATAGGTATAAACGTAGGTATGGATCTAGTATTTACACAACTCAACTCATATGTATAGTGCATACCTACACAAATTTCTTTTATCTTACAAAATATTAAGATCTATAGAACTGCTTATATAGGTCGTATACCTACATATACAATCCAATAAGAACCGTAGGTAGGTAGTAGGAACCTTATTAAGAGAAGCAGCATTTTGCATGACTGCTTCCAATTGAAAAAAAATTTAAGGTTAGGAAATGCTTAAATAGGGGCAGAGTATCTGTGAATTAGGATGTGTATCGTGCTCTACACTGAGAGCTACTTTTCTATGAAAACCAATGTTTCTACCTGATACCTACCTACTTATCCTATTGCTTTTTTATAAAATATATTTGTTTAAAAAAAATTTTGCATGAAATTGAAAATAAAAAACAAGAGTGGATTAATGTACACAAGCGCAAGGAGTGAAGCTTATATGGGATTATATCTTGCCTATTCGGCAAGACCTTTTTTTCTGTTATGAATTTAAATTAAAAAATTTGTGCTGTCAAAAAATCTTTTATGAATTATAATTTTGCTATTCGGCATGACAAAACTATTACGAAATCTGCTATCAAATCTTTTATGAACTGTCATCACTTCGAACTATCAAAAAATCTTTTATGAATCGTATTTTTTTTATTCAACTTGCCAAAATCTGTTATGAATCATAAAAGAATAAAATACAATTTTTTGTGACTTTTATCATAAAAGATTTTAATAAGTACCTATGTTAAGTAATGAATATTTATATTTTATTTCGACTGCAAAATGCTCTTTAAAGGAAACAAATGTAAGAAAATAACATTTAAATACCTACATACATAGAAAAATATTTAATTTAAAATAAAATGTATTTTTCGATGAAACCACAGAATTTAATTGAATTTTTATTGAGACTTTAAGAAAATTTTACAAAGCATACAATTCGGAAAATACATTTACTTACCAAAGCTATGTTAAATGCGGCTATAATGTATTGCCTGCTCTATCTCTATATCAATTTTTGAGAAGCCTCATGGCTGTCACTTATAATATATGAAAAATATATAGTCATTCTGCTCTTGCTCAGGAGAAATATTTCGGTTACGTGTTGGCTGTTGCAACGGATAAAAAATATATATATATACAATACCTACAAATACAAATACATTACAAACTAGTATGCCATAGAATACATTTATATACATAAAATTTCATGTTATAGAGCGAGAACGCTCTATGTGGAATTTTCAAATTTAATGAAATCACTTTTGCATGAATAGGTATATTGAATTATTTAAAGACAAATTCGATTTTTATATAAATTCACTTCTTGCGAGTTGTTTTAATTTATTTTAAAGTACATGAAGGCGGCAATGGGAAATGAATATAGAATATATGTAAAAGAAATAACTTAGTAGAAACACTAAAAACAATAATGTTGAGTAGGTATAAAAGATAATTCACTTTAACTTTTAACACATTATGAGCAGTTATAAGGATATATATATTTCACTTTAATAAATTTTCTTATCATATGATGGCTACTCATTGATTTAGTATGCTGCAGAGTGGTTATCCTTTATCCATTATTTTGATGAAGGTTTGTCATCTGTTTTTAGCACAAGGTTATGGGGTGGTGGTAGTCTGGGGACTAGATAAGTAGTTGCTGGAGTGTATGATTATCTCCGGTTTTGATCTAGTTGGAATCCTTCCACCAAAGAAGCCCCATGCTAGGATTTCATGTGGGCAACACGTCAGTCACGGTCACATGCCTCAGTTGTTAGCGGGTAATCTGATACCACGCCAGAGTCCCGTTTAAAGGGGATAGGTTTCAAGTCTTGTTCAAGCGGCATAACTTGGAGACTAGCTTTTCAGTTGCTAGAGTGTGTGTACAACTCCTGTTACAATCCAGATGGACTTCCCTCTCCACAGAGTACCAACTTTCGATGAGAATAATAATTATTTAAATATAATTTACTCTGTCGTTTTATTAAAAAAAAAACTACTTACAAGCAGGCCCGGCAGAACAGCTTCAGCCCGAGTGGGTAGTTGGTGTTAGACTAAGCTTAGATGCAAAACGTTCATTTTGTCTTCCCGATGTGCGATTTTTGCTTTATTTAAAGGTTTGTTATTGCACTGGATCTCGAGCCCATATAAACAAACTATGGTCACGTTCGGGGATCAATCCAAAGCTATCCGGATAGGTTTGTGTTATTGTAATCCCTTGTGACAAAACAGCTGATGCAACAACAACCCAACGTATCTGAAAAGTTTTTGATAGGTGGATAGCCTATCTGATAGTTTGAGCTAGCTCTAAACGACGAACATGCTCGCCGAACTTGTTCGTTTGCGTTATCCCCTACACGACGAACACATTTGGCGAACATTATTTCGTGCTGATTCTTCAAAGAGTAACAACATGTGCGATAAAGAAGCGCAAATGGTTGCGCTTATGGTAAAATAACGCCGTCTATACAAAAAAAGAAATCAAATATGAATGGCTGTAATGAATAAAAAAAAAACTACTTACAAGCAGGCCCGGCAGAACAGCTTCAGCCCGAGTGGGTAGTTGGTGTTAGACTAAGCTTAGATGCAAAACGTTCATTTTGTCTTCCCGATGTGCGATTTTTGCTTTATTTAAAGGTTTGTTATTGCACTGGATCTCGAGCCCATATAAACAAACTATGGTCACGTTCGGGGATCAATCCAAAGCTATCCGGATAGGTTTGTGTTATTGTAATCCCTTGTGACAAAACAGCTGATGCAACAACAACCCAACGTATCTGAAAAGTTTTTGATAGGTGGATAGCCTATCTGATAGTTTGAGCTAGCTCTAAACGACGAACATGCTCGCCGAACTTGTTCGTTTGCGTTATCCCCTACACGACGAACACATTTGGCGAACATTATTTCGTGCTGATTCTTCAAAGAGCAACAACATGTGCGATAAAGAAGCGCAAATGGTTGCGCTTATGGTAAAATAACGCCGTCTATACAAAAAAAGAAATCAAATATGAGAGATGCAATCACGCCTAATGAAAGATTGTCTGCAACTTTGCGATTCCTTGCTTCTGGACAAAGCTAGATCTAAAATTAAAAAAAAATATTTTTGCCCAAAGCTTGCGAATTATAATAATAGAGACGTGTGAAGCAATAACTTCAGCATTAAAAACATTTATTAAAGTAAGTATATAAAGTATTTCACGATTAGCACAAAATTAATCATAATCTTGATATTGTGGATCGTTCAAAAGTTTTTGAATTGGCGACTGAAGTGTTTCGTTAGAAATTATTTGTATATTTGCTTCTCTGGCCGGAAAAGCTGTTGGTGATAATGGGAACATGATTCTGAATATTATCCAGTCATAGGTGAGCCAAGCGAGTATGAAGAAACAGAGTTTGAATGGCTGTAATGAATACCGGGATGTATATAAAATGTGCAAGTGATTGCCTTCCCAGACTAATGGAACTCCTCGTGTTTAAATTTCCCAGTTGTCGTTGAAGAATCGCATCATCAATTAATCGTTTGGCGAACAATTTTTGACGCACGTCCATTTTTCGGAAGCCAACAGCCCATGATTCACTGTAAATGGTAGCTTCATCCTTTTTCCGGGTGTTTTTTGGTTGTTCCAGAAAGGAAACTACTTTCTCCAAGAAATAGCTCTCACACAATTTAAGTTTTTTTTTTCTCTCGGTTCCTAAAACAATTAAAAAATATAATTAAATTATAAATAATATAAAAACTAAAATAACAAAATATAATTTATTAATTTCAGATGCCAAATAATGCACAGAAGTGAAAAGTAGTTGCGGCTGAATTTGAAAACAAATGGAATTTCAACCATTGCATTGGTGCTATTGATGGGAAGCACGTGAATATAGTTAAACCAGCTAAATCCGGCTCTTACTACTTTAACTATAAAAACAGTTTAGCATAGTGATAATGGCGCTAGGGAACGCAAATTATGAATTCCTAGGAAAAGAGGTAGGCATCAATGGGCGAGCTTCTGATTCTGGTATATTTGGCCAGTCACAATTGAAATACAACTATGATGAAGGTCTTCTAAAACCTGCCAGAACCAGAAAAACTACCATTATCTGATCATGTACTTCCTTATTTTATAGTTGGAGACGACGCGTTTCCTATTTTGGAAAACCTAATGAAACCATACAGCCGCCATAATTTAACAAAATAGGAGCAAACTTTCAACTATAGATTATCTAGAGCCCGTCGAATAGTAGAAAACGCATTTGGAATTTTGGCTAACCGTTTCAGGGTTTTAAATAAAACTATAAATTTACCTCCTGAGAAAGCATCTATAATTACAGTTACGTGCTGTTATTATTTACATAATTACTTGATAAAAAGGAATATGTCTTCATACTTGAGAAATAGAGAAAGTGTTGAAACTGATTTTTCGGCAGATGTACAACATGCTAATTTAACTGATTTGCAGCCAATAAATAGTGGCAATACATCAGTAAATGCATTGTAAATATTTTAAAAAAATATATACAAAATGTAATTTACCTTTTCTGTCCCATTTTCGTAGGTGTTAATACCGTCAATTTGAGTTTCTTGGTCTCTGAGAAAATCCATATTGCTGAAGTACCAAAGACTTGGAACGTATACATCATCAGCACTTGCACCCGATTTTTCACTTTTTTTATGTTGGCCAATTCTCGTCTGTATGAAGCTCTTAGGGAGGTTTGCTGATACTACACATAACGATTTAAGTTGAACTTAATTTCTTAAGTATCACTTTATGACATGGAAAAAGTACCCCTTAAGAATTTAAGTTCTACTTAAATCGTTATGTGTAGTATCAGCAAACGGACCTTAAGGAGTTATATTTTTTTTTTACACTTTCAGTAGTGGCACTTTCATCTATTTCTTTATATTTTTGTAACAAATTTTTCCACGATTTATTTTTTTGAATTTCATTTCTATAATCTTCGCTCTTAGCATCCCATATAGCATTTTCATACCGCAAAAGTTCGATAAATTCTTCTATAAAATAGTGGCTGACTGTGGCCATTGTGAATCCGCGATATGCACTCGGCGACGTTCACAGCAAAAATGAGGTTTGCTCGCGAACATGGCCCTACATGGCGAACATCGAAGCCAACGAACACGACAAAATCGAAATTTTTCTCCAACAGCGAACCGTTCGCGAACCAGCCCCTACACGACGAAAATATAGCAAGCACGAACAAGTTCGGCGAGCATGTTCGTCGTTTAGGGCTAGCTTTACCGAACGCAAGGAATAATTGCAAATACAGTTCAAAAAATTAATTTCAATTCGCGAACAACCACTTCAATTTATGTATAAAAAAAACTGCGGCATTTTTCATAATAGTGTTTGCTCTCACCAACACAAATGCATTCTAACAGGGACGGAGTGATTTTTAATGGCAACTTACTAGGGCGCCATAAAAATCATTTGTTATTTTCTGAATTTATTTTTCTTCTCAGCGGTAAGTTTAAAAAAAATACTTACTTTTTTATGATAAGTCTCTAGGGCGCCGATAAATTTTTTTAATATGTATCTATTTTCTTCAAAATTAGTTCTTTCAGTGGAACATTATAAATTTACTTAATTTAATTTACGCATTGTCATGAATAAAGGCTTTCCAAAACCAACGCGAAATCATAGCAAATATATGCACAAATGTTAACATAAATAAACGAACTCCAAACGTACAAAATCGATTTAATAACAAAAAAAAATTCCTGATATAAAGGGCGGTTAACAAATAATTGCGCCTTACAATCACCAACAAAAACAAATACGTCCCCGTTTCAAAGAATCGAATCGCAGTTGTGATTGTGTGTGTGGAACTTGACAGCTGCAATTTTGATGTAAAATGTCCAGAAAATATTCAATTTGGAAATTATTATTATTATTAATTGAAAAACAACGCACAAATATTTACTATAAAATTCACCGAAAATTCGTTGCAACCAAAAACACCGCAGCATTCAATTTGACATTTTAGAAATTTTAAATCTTGCAAGTGTACACCATTCCGCTGATGAGATATGCCTTGTCGCTCTTGAGAAATACTATCACCAGACTTTCATCCTCGGACAATGAACTATCAAGGACGCCGTCTCTGTACAGCCGGGCCCCCTTGGGGACGCGGAGAGGTACCTCTTGTCTGTTGACAATTCTTTGATGGACCTTAACTCAACTCCCGATGATTTACTTATTTCCTTTTACACCAAGGCCACCGCTGGCCAAAATCGCGGCTAATATATTGTAATTAGCACTTATACGTTGTATTACCCCTACAGGTGTTCCTAGATTCATGATTTTTGAGTTTCTTACAACACCTTAATTACCTAACTTGCATTATTGGATGGTCGGTACTTATCCTACATATTATTTATCCTACTAATATGTATTGTTACTAACTTTCCCTCTACCCTGTAGTTAATTTTTTTCCCTCACATGATTTCCCACCAAAACTAAAAGATACCCCTTATCTTCCCTTAATCATACTAAACTTAAACAAAAAAAAAATAAAAAAATTAACTCTGCTATTTATTCCTCCTATCCTCAGGGGGTAAAAAGGAGAAAAAAATAAGAAAAAAAAAAAAAAGAAAGATACATACACTAATCCAAAATTGTAATTAATTCAAAATCCATTATTTGGCGTTCTTCTTTTTTGGCTCTGAGCAGAGGTTGAGCGATCAGAGCTAAGCTCTGAGGAGATTACGATCAGAGCCCTCAGATTTAATTATGAAACACACTTGAGCACTGAACATGTCTTATGCATAGTAACCTGTCAAATTACATAAAAATTGTATGAAGTTGGCTTCGCTCAGCGTTTTGCTCGATTTGCTCGGTCATTTTATTCTGAGCATACAGATCATGCTCCGAGCTAGCTCAGATGGAAAAAAGAAACACGACTTATGTGCTCTGATTTGTCTGAGGTAAAAAAGAAACGTAGAATAAATTTTTGACAGCTCGGTGATCTGCTCTGAGGTAAAAAAGAAAAACGCCAATTATCTAAAACCATTTATCCAATTATCATTCAACAAAAGAATCGAATTTCTTTCTAAAAAGAAACGAATTTTTTCTGTCGTTGAAAGGAATACGAAAAGACGAAAAGAATCGATTTTTTTTTGTGATTGTGTGTGTGGCACTTGACAGAAACAATTTTGAAGTAAAATATCCAGAAAATATTCAATTTGGAAAATATTATTATTGTTAATTGAAAAGCAACGCACTATAAAATTCACCGAAAATTCGTTGCAACCAAAAACACAATTTATTTTCTTAAAACACCGCGACATTCAATTTGACATTTTAAAAATCTTGCTAGTGTGTGCGCAAATCGGTGTAAAATCTTTCCTGAATCTTGCAAAATTAACAAGATTTGTTTTTGACAGAAAAAATTCGAATTGTTCAGAAAAAAATCGATTCTTTTAGAAAAAAATTCGATTCTTTTGTTGAAAGGAATTCGTCATAAAGCCTAGTACGCTGCTGAAGCGAAACGAAAAATCCCATACAAAAATGACACAACGAAATCATAAACGGAAAATTTCGTTCTGCTTTTCGTTTTGCAGTACGCTGTTCGAAGAGCGAAATTTATAATTGTAGCAGATTATTTGGAGAAGTCTCCGCTCCTTTTTCGCACTGATTTAATTATACAGACTATTTATTGTGTGCGGAAATATGACATTTGAGTTTTATTTGTGTTTTTTTTTTGTTTCTCATTTTCTTACATCATGGGTTTCTCTGATTTTGTGCGTTTATGTTTGATTTTGTTTTAAGAATTAGTGAAACTCTCCAAGGATATTTTCCGTTGTGTTTTCGCAAGCGTTTCGTTGTCTGTTTGGAGATCACAGAAAAATTTCGTTTCGCATCAGCAGCGTACTAGGCTTAAGACAACAGATTTTAGTTCTGTTTGCTTGCATATTTCGTTTTCGAAGTTTCATCTTTGTATATAGAACAGTGATGGAAATCGACTTTTTTCGATTGTACTGAACGCTGAAACAAAATAGTACTCAAAAAGAACAAATAGTACTGTGCTCTTTTAAATGGATAAAAACTAGCAAACACACAAATTCAAAAATTAAATTTATTTATTAACAAGAACAACAAAAATTCATTTGTTTTTAATATTAAGGTAACATAGTAAAGGAACTTCATTATTATAGCTAAATAAATAATGGACGGATCCCGTATAACAGTATCCCGTATCCCGTATCACAGTATCTTTTAATGGTCATTTTCTATGATTATTAGGTATAACTGGATAAGTAAATAATAGTAAGTTATGTAATTAACATTTTTTTTACTCTAAAAGTTCTTCTTTTTGAAGAGGATTGTTTGTCACGTTTTTATTCACAAGATCTTTATTAATTATAAAACTGTGACAACATTTTGACAGACAAAATTCGAATTGTTCAGAAAAAAAATCGATTCTTTTAGAAAAAAATTCGATTCTTTTGTTGAAAGGAGTCGACATTAAAGTGAAAGGAAAAACTAAAAGCAGAAGCAAAAAATAGAAGGAGAGGGTTGTATTATTTTGATTCTGACAACAATAGGAGGAATAAGGGAGATAACTAAATCAGAAGTTATCGCCATGACAACGACCAGAATAGGGAGAAAAAAACTCATGTCTATGCTGTGAAAACGGTATATAATGCCTGTTTGGTTACTTTTTTTTCAACAAATTTCCCAACATTTTTTTTCTATGGGGTTTGACAGCAAATTGTGAAATTTTGCGAAAAATTGTGCAAATTCGCAAGAAATCTCACGTTACCAAACAGACCAATACATATAAAAGTATAGCTATATGACCATTTTATATGGGTAGGTATTCGAATTTGTTTTGGTTGGTAGGTATAATATTCATTTTTGTTTTTTTTTTTCCTTTTTTCACTATCTATATTCTATAGTGTATATTATGACGTATGGGAATCGCAAGGTTGCGATATTTAAATTTTGTGTTGATGAATCTCTTTTGGCTTAAAAAATTAATATAGAATGTTATTCTGATATTGAAGGTAGGTATAAGGTAGATATATTACCAAAATAATTTAGTTTTTCAAAAAAAGTCACATTTTATTGTAACTTTTGAGCAAAAATATTATAAAAAATAAAAAATATTTATTTTTTAATAGGTAGGTACCAATTTAAAATTAAATTCTTTAATTTTTTATTTGCGATACATAGGTAGGTACCTACTACCTAAATATGTAGGTATGTATATGGCAAGTTAGGGATTCGTAAAAAATCGAACTCGAGATTTTTATCAAACTTGACATTAAGATGATATTGAAATTCAAAAAGTGGGTCTCGCAATGCTGTCCGTCTGTCTGTCTGTTCTTTCGGCTGCAGCCAAAATGGGTAAGTCAATTTTCTTCAAAGTTGGTACCTAGCGTTTTTTGGGCATTCCCCCCAAAAGATATTTTTCATTTTTCAATAACGGTATGTACTTGCCGTACAAATTTTTTTAGCAAAAAATGAAAATCTTATTTTTCTCCAAAACGTGCACACGACTTTAAAATAAAATTCAGTATTTTTTTTTTGCAAAAAGGCAACCATTTAAAAAAAAAATTCCGAAAAATAGTTAAAAATGGTAGATACCTCCCATAGAACCATTTTTTTTTTATTTTCTCATAAACAGTTCAACTCGTCGCCCGAGAATTGTTTTGTCGTTAACGCCAAAATGCACTTTTTTAAAGCAGGTATGCAGTTCTATGTTTTCAAAAGTCTTTTTTCCATTTCTGAAATCAGATTTGACCTATCATTTACCGTTACTGAGAAAATCAGTATGCATTTGTCGTATATCTGCAAAAAATAACTCATCCCTTAGTTTTGTTTTGTCGTAAATGCCAAATTTTGGCATATAGGACAAAATATCCATGTATTTCCGCGATATTTTTTTTTAATATTGTTTTGTCGTACGTATAAAGGATTAACTGCATTTTTTTTTGTTACAAACAAAATTATTAAAAATCAACCGCATCACCTACAATGTCATGTTATGCCTTTTTTAAACCCAAAAATCCATCCATTAACTCCTTTTTAAAATTTTTTGTATGCAATAGTTTTGGAAAAATTAATTTTCAAACTCAAATAAAAAAAAAAAAAAAGTTTTTTTCAAACTCATTTTGTTCAAAATTTTACATTATTTTCTAGTAATTCAACTCTCGTGTCAATTTGTATTCAAACATTAAAAACCAGATGTTAAAACGTCTTCTAGTTTTTAAAAAAATTGGAAATCTCGCTCGGTTCGGTATTGCATTCAACTAACGCATTTGTGTTCACTTTGTCGTATGTGTATGGGGATCGAACAAAGTACTGATTTTCGTGGCGTATACAACAAAATGATCTTGGATTAAAAACTAAAACCGGCTCAACAATCTGGAATACCTTAATCAAAAGAAGATATTCCACACAACATTTTATTAAAATTGCTCAAATGGTTTATACAACAAAACAATTCTCGGGCGACGAACTGATATTGATCAATTATTTTATGGAGAATGTTTGAAAAAGTTTTAAAACTTTTTTTGTGTATAAAAATTTAAAAAAAAATTTTTTCGAGTTCCAAAACTTTTGTTTAGAACTTAATAATTCGAAAACGACTCGTTCAATTTTTATTAAACTTGGCACCCAGCAGTTTTTTAATATTATCTAGCAGATTTTAAATGAAAATTATTCTTATACAAATGTTTAAAAACCGGTACTGAAAATCTCATTTTTCTCAAAAACGGCTCCGATTTTGATTAAAATTTCCGTGTGAACTAATATCTGCGCGATCTACCATATTATTGAAAAAAAATATCTATCGTTTAAAAATGGTATCTCTCATAGAACCATTTTTTTTATTTTCGACCATCTCATTATCAGTTGAACTGGTTTTAATGAATTTTTTGCACAAAAGTAAAGTTCTAATTTCAAATTATTTTTTTGAAAATTTCATATTTCGAAAATGGGTAGTGATATTTTTTTAAATTAATTTTTTAACTCCTCACTAATAAAGGCTAAAAAATTGCATGACTTTTCTTTAATTTTTTCAAAATTTTATATATAAAAAAATATTTTTTTAAGAAACCGCTCCAAAAATTTTGATACTTCGAAAACGGATAGATGATTTTTTTTCAAAATAAATTTTTTAACTCGGCATTAATAAATTCTAAAAATTAGGCACCATTTGTTTTCTTAAAAATTAAAAAAAAAATTTATATGTAGGTAGGTATAATATAGGATTTTTTTTATAACTAAATTGATAATATATGCAAACACTAACGCCCCTATTATTTACCCGATATATCCAGATTAAAACTTAAATGCGGATGTAAATTATACAAACTCACATCCGGGTTTAAAATTTAATATCGAATGAATAATACAGGCATTCGAAACTAAAAAAAAATTACTTTTTTCACATATATTTTAATGTGATCTCAGTGATTTTTTAACTCAATAAGGTAGCCTGACATTTTACCTTAATTTTAAGACCTCAATCTTAACAATCCGATTATTAGTACAGAAGTTATCAACCAACCAAACCAACCAAGAGGGAACTTTACAATTCTAATATGAGAAAAATACCTACTACATTTATGTATACCTAACTAACAACAATGTTTTTCCCGCTGCGAAGCCAATTTGTCAAGGTCATGGTTTATTATTGCACACACTCCACCGTCTTTAGAATAGCTATCGCCCTCCCACCAGTATATTCTTAATAGCAATTATTTTTTTTATTTTTTCCTTGTATTCCTCTTCCTCGTTACGTTTGCCTCGATGAAATTTCTATGGAGTTTGGTCATAACAACATAAGTCCAAAATCTTCGTTTTGAGATAAATGCATTTAAAAGTTAGAAAAATTCCTCCAAATCCAGTTTTATTTAGTACATACCTATAGGTATATTGGGATGCAATTTTTTTTTAAATGATAATATTTACACGAATATAATAAAAAATTTAATTTTTAAGCTTGTTTATATGTTTTTAGTGAGATATGTTGTTTTGACCAAACTGTTTTTCGTTCAAGAAAAATATTATTTCGAGTTGTGTCCTTAGTACCAATATTGGAATAAGTTTTAAACTAAGACCTTTTTTTTAGAAAATATATCTAATTTTACTAGCATTCTCGCTTTTTTTAAAAATTCGCAGTTCACAACAAACTTTACTTTAATAATTTAATTTTTGGCAACCACTTCACAACAAGACGTTACACATTAATCTAACAAAAGAAATAACATGTGCTTTATACTAAGATTCCAAAGAAAAGTACCTGTCTACTAATAGTACCTAGTTGAAAATAAACCCTCTGGTAAGAAATTAAATCAATTAAGTTTTTACATTTTTGAATTAAAATTAAAGTCACTCTAATGAATTTAATCTTTTATGAAAATTAACTTTACAACATAAAAACATGTATAATTTACCCTAGCTAGCTTCACTAGTTAGTTCCGAGAGTGTAACACATCGTGTAGCGGGCTCTCTCTCTAAACTATGTTGGCAAATACGGGACTTATTTACCTAATTGTCTTGACATTTACCAATTCGTTAAATTATCTTCTTTCCTTTCTGATTGCAACCACCACGAGAACAACATCGTTTAATCAGCCCTCTGCTAACAAAAAAAAAAAATTGTCTTGGTCAAAATTAAATTGTAAAATAATAAACACATTTTGAAATTCGAAATTATTTTTTCATTTAATCGGAATCAAAGTTGGTCCTTCAAGTTCGGATAATTAAAATTCTAAATAATTAAATCGTTGTTCGAGTTCGAAGAGATTGAAGATAAATTCATTACGTCAAAATCGCTACTTCTAAAAGCTCTCAAGCTTAAAATTCCAGCTCGTGAATTGGTTGGTAGAAAATCCTTCTCTCGAGTTCCAACCAATGAAATCGTTCCCGATAATGATTCTTCCGCTGAAAACAATTCGTTTTCCGAAACTCTGAATGAGAATACTCGTGCTCCAAACGAGTCAAAACTCTCGTCAGACATTGAGCTACCCGCTTTCAAAATAACTCCGTTTGGTGGTGATTATCGCGAGTGGCCGTGTTTCCGCGACATGTTCCTAGGCAGCATAGACTGTAAAAAAGGTTTATCAGGTTCGCAAAAATTTCGCTATTTAAAATCCTTTTTGCGCGATGACGCGGCTAGCTTGTTGAACGGTATATATATATCTGACGCAAATTATATCCAGGCTTGGGACAAACTTAAGCGCCGTTATGATAGGCCCTTGTATATGATTAATCAATTCATTGAATCTTATTTGAATATGCCAACGGTGAATAGTTCAGAGCATAATCAGTTACGAAAATTGATTGACAACGCAGATGAGGTTATTCGGGGATTAGCTACTATGCACGCGGAAAGTAGGGATCCTTGGTTGATCTACCTATTGATAAACAAAACAGACAGTGATACTCGTAAGGCTTGGGCTTTAAAGAATAAAAATTCGGAGGAATCCGTCATACAAAATTTGATTGACTTTTTAGAAGATAGGTGTAGTGCTTTAGAGACAAGTGAATCGAAAACTAAAGTCAATAAACCTAGTTCACGTTCGTCAAATTTATCGGCAAAGATTAAAAGCGTAGCCGTTGTAAAAATAATATGCCCAAAGTGTCAAGGTAATCATCCTCTATACCAGTGTTCCGAATTTATCGCTATGTCTGTTGAAGATCGTCGTCGTTTCGTCAGAGATCAAAAGCTTTGTTATAATTGCCTAGGAACACAACATTCGTCGTCCCGTTGTCGTGTAAAGAGTCGATGCCCTCATTGTCGTGCGCGGCATCATTCGTTGGTGCATTTGGATGCAGCTGGGTCCACAAGCCCTAATAATACTAAAGATAAACAGGATGTAGCACCACTTGTTCCTGCTCCCACGCAATCGATTGTAAGCCATCACATTAAGTCAGTTAATCCAACATCTGTGCTTTTACCGACTGCTGTCGTGAAAGTGTTGGATGCTGCAGGAAAATTTCAACTTCTTCGTGCACTGCTAGACACAGGTTCCCAGGTTTCATTCATAACCGATCGTATGGTTGGGTTTCTAGGGCTTTCTCGTTGCCATTCTCGTTTATCTATATCTGGGATTTCTACTGTAGACGCTGGTGTGACGCAAGGGGTTGTCACTCTTCAATTGAATTCTCGTTTCCATACTTCCCCAATGAATGTGGAAGCCTATGTATTGAAAACTATTACTTCGATAACACCCACAATCTCCTTTGATTTTGAGAATCCTTCAAGTTTGAAAAATCTGCCGTTAGCAGATCCTGGATTCAACAAACCTGCTCCCATCGATATTTTACTTGGGGCGGACACTCTATGGAGTAGTTTGCGGGATGGTCATCGTTCGGACAATAAAGGAAATATCATTGCCCACAACACAGTTTTTGGCTGGGTCATTGCTGGGCACATTCCTAAAAATCAAGCTTTGTCTTTGCATGTAGGCTTTGATGTAGACGTTCTTTTAAAATCATTTTGGGAGATAGAAGAGGTGGCCTCTCCATTCTCTGACATCGGAACTGAAGTTTAGTTTGGAACGAAGTTTTGCACGGGATGAAAACCTTCGGGTCGAGTATTGCAAGTTTATGAGGGTTTACCAAGAGCTGGGTCATATGCAGCGTATTCCAGATAGGGAAGTTGAGCCTACATCAGGAAAAACATTCTACTTGCCCCACCATGCGGTTGTTACAAATAAGATGAGGGTAGTTTTCGATGGTTCACACAAGGATTCGACAGGACTTAGTTTGAATGAAGCTCTGCACATCGGACCTCCTCTTCAGAGAAATCTATTCAATGTTTACATGCAATTTCGCTTATATCGGTATGTCTTTTGTGCGGATATTGTAAAAATGTTCAGACAAATTTGGGTCAGCGCTAAAGATCGTGATTTCCAACGAATTGTTTGGAGAGAATCTCCAACCGAACCCATTGTCCATTTTCGTCTCAACACGGTCACCTACGGGACTGCCCCTGCACCTTTTTTGGCAATAAGAGTCCTAAGGCAATTGGCTCACGAGTATAAGCACCTGTTTCCCAAGGCTTCATATGCGATTTTGCATAATTCTTACGTAGATGATTTTGCGGCAGGTTCGGATTCTTTGTCTGAAGTTTTGGAGATAAAACAACAGCTGGTAGGAATTCTTTCTTGCGGTGGATTACAACTGAGCAAATGGGTGTCTAACTGTTGGGAGATTCTTAGTACTACCGATGAAGGTGAAACGGTTTCACTTGATAGTGATACGGAATGGAAAAAGGTGCTTGGAATAGTATGGAATCCTTACCAGGACATGTTCACCTTTAAAATAGCGTTGGCAGATTCGTTAGCACCAACAAAAAGGAATTTGCTTTCTGAAGTTTCTAAAATTTTTAATCCTATGGGGTTTTTGGCACCTTCCACTATTCTCTTTAAGATTTTGTTTCAAGAGCTTTGGTTGGATAAGAATAGGATCGACTGGGATAGCGTTTTACCCATAGAAATAGCAGATAAATGGATTTCATACCGCCAAGGGTTAACGCATTTTGGGAAACTTAGGATTCCTCGAAGATATACGCTGAATGCTAAGGAGTTCGATCTAATAGGATTCTCAGATGCTTCTGAAAGGGCTTATTCTGCTGTTGTCTATGCACGAAGTGTTTCCGAAGTTGGTGTTGTGGAGGTTCATCTCATAGCCGCAAAAACGCGTGTTGCACCTGTGAAACAAGTTTCGATTCCTCGCCTAGAGCTATGTGGGGCTCTTCTTCTTAGTCGCGTTATAAAACTTGTTTGCTCGTCGTTGGATGCTATACCCGGACAAATTTTTGCTTTCACAGATTCCACTATTGTTTTAGCATGGCTTTCTTCTCTTCCTCGCAGATGGAACACATTCGTGGCTAATCGTACGGCTGAAATTCTAAATACCTTGCCTCGCTCAGTTTGGAATCATGTTCGTTCCGAGGAGAATCCAGCTGATAGCGCCTCTAGAGGAGTAGAACCAAGCAAATTAATGGATTTGGCGTTATGGTGGAATGGTCCTGCATGGATTGCATCAGAATTTAATAAATGGCCAACTATATTCGAGAACGTAATAGAAAATGCTCCAGAGGAAAGAAAACGCCCGGCTGTCGTACTGGCGTCGCTTCCGGACGAACATTTTTTTGAAAAGCTAATAATTAAGCTATCTTCGTGGCAAAGGCTGGTTAGAGTTGTTGCTTATATTTTAAGATTTGTGAATAATTGCCGGCTTCCTCGGGATGAGAAACCTCTTTCCGATTTTCTAATCTTTTCTGAACTTCGTACTTCCAAAGAAACTTGTCTTCGTTCTTGTCAAAGAGAGTTTAGGGAAGACATTTTGATGTTGAAAAGGCAGAAACATGTTTCAACTAAATCAACATTAGCTTCGTTATCGCCCTTCATTGATGAAGTAGGTTTGTTGCGAGTTGGGGGGCGAATTTCGAATGCACCACATATCTCGTTTAGCATAAAACACCCAATAATATTACCAAAAAATCACCGTATTTCGCAGCTTATACTTACAGATGCTCATAAGAAGTTTCTTCATGCTGGTGTGTCGGAGATGTTTTCCATGGTACTACAAGAGTTCTGGATAATTGGAGCGAGAAACATGATTCGCAAGGTGGTACACGAGTGCCTCGATTGTTTTCGCTTGTGTTCAATGACTACCTCGCAGCTGATGGGAAATCTACCTTCGCCTCGTCTCACGCCCTCATTTGCCTTTGCTCAAACCGGTGTTGACTATGCGGGCCCTATTTCACTTCGAGCGTCAAAACTACGAAAAGCAAAGTTAACGAAGGGGTACTTTGCTCTATTTGTCTGCATGGCAACCAAGGCCATCCATCTTGAGGTTGTGAGTGATCTCTCAACCGAAGCCTTCATTGCTGCCCTGCGTAGATTCATTGCTCGGAGAGGAAAATGTATTGTTATCCATTCTGACAATGGCACTAATTTCCGTGGAGCTGCTCGAAAACTATCGGAAGTGTACGAGTTAGTTCGCTCTTCCAAACACAATGAGTTAGTCTCTACCGCCTTGGCCGCAGAAAACATTCGATGGGAATTCATACCACCCCATGCCCCTCATTTTGGAGGGCTTTGGGAAGCAGGTGTTAAATGTGTAAAGCAGCATCTTCGTCGAGCTACTGGAAACAACGTTCTCACATTTGAAGAAATGGGAACTTTGCTAGCCCAAATGGAAGCTTTGTTGAACTCTCGTCCTTTATGTGCTATCTCCGATACCGATTTAAACCCATTAACACCTTCTCATTTCGTTATAGGTCGCCCATACAACGCCATACTGGACCCTTCCTATTTGGGGAATCCAGAAAATCGATTGGGACGCTGGGAGCTAGTTCAAAATATGCTACAAGGGTTTTGGCAAAGATGGCAGTCCGATTACATAACCTCTCTTCAACAACGGCCTAAATGGAAACAGGCAAAACGAAACTATCAAGTGGGTGACCTAGTAGTTGTGAAAGAACCTAATTAGCTCCTTCCCAATGGGCTTTGGGTCGTGTCGAAGAGCTACACCCTGGTGTGGTAACACTTCGCACCAAAGGCGGGATATTCCGGAGACCCATATCTAAACTGGCTCCACTACCAACTTCCTGAAGTGCCCTTCAGGGGTGGCGGCATGTCAAGAAATTAAATTAATTAAGTTTTTACATTTTTGAATTAAAATTAAAGTCACTCTAATGAATTTAATCTTTTATGAAAATTAACTTTACAACATAAAAACATGTATAATTTACCCTAGCTAGCTTCACTAGTTAGTTCCGAGAGTGTAACACATCGTGTAGCGGGCTCTCTCTCTAAACTATGTTGGCAAATACGGGACTTATTTACCCAATTGTCTTGACATTTACCAATTCGTTAAATTATCTTCTTTCCTTTCTGATTGCAACCACCACGAGAACAACATCGTTTAATCAGCCCTCTGCTAACAAAAAAAAAAATTGTCTTGGTCAAAATTAAATTGTAAAATAATAAACACATTTTGAAATTCGAAATTATTTTTTCATTTAATCGGAATCACCCTCGTTACACAAAAAACCTAAGAAACTGAGTTGTGCTGTTTTGACCAAATACTTATTTAAAAATTTAAACATTTTTTATTGGTCAAAACAGGACAAGTTGAGTTATGCCATTATGATCAAACATTATTTTAGAAAAAGGAGTTAAGTGTGGTTAGGACCATTGAATATCTTTGGAACTAGTGTAGAGTTATGCTGTACGAAAATAGATTGGTTTTAAATAGTTCTGCATACTAGGTATTTACATACAACTCATTTTCGAAAAAAATTGACTTATGCTGTTAACCTGTTATGATCAAACTCCATAGATTTATTCTCATAAATCTTTTTCTATGTTTTTAGTATGAAATTTTTGAAAATTTTATTCATTCATAAATACTTTGTCTATCCCCACAACGTATTTATAAACAAAAAAATAATACAGATCATATATACATAGGTACATATCAAAGTACAAGATTTCTTGTCCCCCTAGAACTATTAAGAAATTTGTATACAATGTTTTCTAGTATTATTCTCATTTCCCTCATGTTATTATATTTTATCTTTGTATGTAGATTATAGAAGGCTATAGTACTCTCATAAATTTTGTATACAGTGCTCCCATTCTTTTATTATAGTAAGGGTATTCATGCAACGTCGGAAAAGCATTGTAAACGTCTTAAAGTTTACGACGTCGTAAACGAACTCTCAAAATTTTTATGTGAAATCTTTTCAAACAAATCTTAAACTTTAAGACACAAATTTGTGTGTTAAACGAAGATGGTAAACATCGTAAACATGGTAAACTCTTGTAACCTTAGAAGAAGAAATAGAGGAACGGGCACATCGAGGAAAAATGAGGTTTTTTTTTCAAAATAGTGTGAGTTACACATTCACACATGCACTTATGTTTTGATCACAACAATAAACATACTTACCACCATTTTCGCCAAATAACTCAAGAACTAATAGATCATTGAAAGCAATTTGTTCATACAATTGTATAAATATACTTTTTGACTTACTTTGGGCATTTTTAAAATGTGGATGACAAATTTTACGAATGTTAAAATTAAATTAAATATTTTATACTTGAGTTTATATACATAGAGGAACCACGAAACTAGCGTTAACTGCACAATAGGTGTCGCTGCATACACCAAATCGAGATTTTAAAATTTTGTGGAACTTAATAAAATAAGATCCACAGAAGTTCGCACAAAAAAAGCAAGCAACAGAAAGAGGAATGCACAAGAGTAGTATGACAAAGAGGAGAAGGTGCGAAGGGTGTCTGCTTTATTTTGTAGCTTGTGCACGTAAGGGCTAAGCATAATAAGTACTATACTTACACATACACAATATCCCTTTTCAGTTTTTATACACTGAGCAGCTTATGCATGTCCGTATAGAAATATAGATGTGTCTATCTATAGGTAGGTATGTTATAATTCCATTTCAAAGCACATTTTGTGTAAAATTTGTGCGTTCGTTGAACGATCGGTGAAGGTCGAGTAAAGGATTGTATGAATGGAAAAAATATGAAATTATGACGTAGGTAGTTAATAGAAAAATTTCAAATCTTGGTTATATATTTTGTAGGTATAGGTACCTAGGTAGTTGGTTTTTGTTTTATTTCTATTAATTTTGAATAGGGAACTTTTCATTAAATGAAATACATTTTTTATTAGGTTGACAACATTAGATATAATTATTGTACCTATACCCACAAATAGATTGAAAACCTCGTTTCTATAAAGCGAAAAGGGACAATATGCAAAAGTTTACCTACTTTCCTAAATAGATATAGAAAGTTGTTTTTTTTTTAATTTGTCACGCATGATGCAAAAAATCGGAAAAAAAAATTCAAACGATGCCTAGGTAGGTAGGTATGAACTTAAAAAAATTAGGTAGGTAGATAGATGTTTCATAAATATTTCCCCATAATTCTAGTGATTTTTGAGTTCAATTATTTTCAAATTGTAGAAAAGAAGTAGGGATGTACCTACCTAGGTTTTTTGTTTAATTACATATGTATATGTATGTACCTACCTACCTATAGCCATAGATATTTTTTCTTAAATAAGTAGCGAAGAAGGTACCTACATAGCTAGGTTTTAAATTTTTAACTGCAGTGATGTTCATTTGTGTTTTGTTAAATTCAAAAGACGAATAGATGGGTAGTTTAACAAATATTTTGGTACATACATTACATATCGTCAGCTAAATACGTAAAGCTCCTTATGCTGGACGAAATTGAGATTTTGATCCCAATTTCTTAAGAAACACATTTTGCTTTAATAACTTTTGTCGAATGTAACGTAGGTAGGTAGTTGTTCTAGAATCTTCAAGAGAAAATGAGGGCAAGAGTACGATAATTTAGGCGCCAAGAAATAATAACAGTTTTTTGAAAAGCAGTTCAATACGGTGGGAGGCGGTCTATCTTCACCCGTTTGGGTGGGAGGGGCACTTTCATAAAAAAAGTACTAAAAATAGATAAACAAATATTAAAAAATAACCGTAATACCTACTTAGAATTAAGTATTATACCTTTTTTAAAGCCAATACTCTGTTCTACTAGCTAATTTTTAAATGAAGTAAAATCTATGCATATAGGTAGGTAGTTTTGGAAAAAACGGGTTTTAAACTAAAAGTTTGGGAAACAAAACATTAAAAAAAGTTTAAAGTTTAATTTTTCAAAACTGTAAAAATGTGTATTATGTATTTTTTTCTGAAATTCGTTGTTATAATTAATTCTTAAACAAAAACCGAAAACTAGATGATTTTATATCTTCTAGTTTTTGAAAAAATTAAAAATTACTAAAACTACTTTTTAATGGGATTTTTGTTCTTAAATTGCTTGCTTACATAAATAACGTGCTAGCACCCAGCATTACGGCGTATAAACAGTGAGGTATTGATTGGGGGCATGCTGCCCCCTGCAAGCCTGCTGCTTGGGAGCACTATTGGATTTAGGTTAGGTGCGTTGTTGGGTGATGCAAAGTGTCTTTTGCATTTCAAGAATCTGAATTCAAACAAAATTTGAATTTATCTTATATATCCAATGTCAACAGCTGTTTTAAAAATATACATAAACAGATACGTTTCTCAAAGTCCCACAATTAAAATTTTCAGATATGAAAATGTAATGCAATATAAAAAATTCACATTACCTAGGTAGATATCCTACTGTACGACTGCAGCAAAGGGAATTGCCCATTTTTGGCCAAGAGTGTACAGAAATTAGTTTGGTATCAAATGAAAGGTGACGTTGAGCCCGTTAAATGGGTGAAATATTTTTAAGATCGTTAATGGAAAAGTCGAGATATTTGAGCTTGAAGTTGCCCATTGTTCATAACGTGCGTAATAAATGACGTAAAAAAATAATATTGATATCAAATGAATGGTATGAAATATGTCTTTAAAAAAGTACAAAAAATATTTGTCCATGTTAAATATATTTTGATATATTAATTTTTAACTTCTTGAAAACACAACTTTTTTGTGAGGTTTTGATACACCAGGTATATCATGCAGTGATGACATATACTTTTTTTTAGCACTAGTGAAAAGCTTATTTTATCACCTTTAATTGCATATAAAATTAATTGCTTTTAATCAAAGTTCAATATAAACATAATTACACATGATTCTTATTTTTGGATCCAAAGAGACTAAAACCAAAACGATATCATTTATTCAAAAACTAAGCACTAAAATAATGTAATTGAAAAGCGTAGTTGAAGAAAAAATTACTGGATTTAAAAAAGTTATAACATGATATTGTAGGTGTTGACTTTGTGTTTTTATATATTCATTTTCTGTTTTGAATATTTTTTTTAATTTGCCCCGCCTACCTAAAGGGGTGGACAAAGGTGAAAAATGTTTTAAAGATTTATTTATAAATTTTGTAGGTACGTACCTAAATATGTAGGTACTTTATTGTTGTTTCTCCCGTACCTAGGTAGGTACCAACCTATTTAATGTTTATATCAACTTATAGTCGAATTCCAAAAACCAAATGGATTTATGTGCGTACGTAGGCAATTGAGTTTTTGAAAAAATTGAAAACAAACTTTTTTTATCTAAAAATTGTCCTTCCCGTCTATATGAGGTAAAAAAGACTCCCTCCCATACGGTTCTAGGTATACGCTACTATTGCCAATATACCTAAATGCCCCAGCTTTTTGTCACAACGAATGTGAATTACCTAGTCCCTATATAATCTAAAATAGCATTTTGAATTGATAAAAAAAAACTCAAAAAAACAAATAGGTTTTAAATGGAGAAAAAAAATCTCCATTTAATGCCTCCTATTTAATGCCATCTAAATCGTCGCTACAATGCAGAACTAGTCTAAGTCACATTTTCTTTCCTTATGACACTAAAAAAACTCATTTTTGGTCTTATAGACTAGTTCTGCATTGTAGCGACGAAATATGAAAACCCAAAAAAAAAAATTATACGACCATCCAAATACATAGATGTATGTACATATCTACATACTTACATACAATCCTACCTACAGCCATAAATTTGTACACTACATATGTATACATACAAGAATTGCACGTTTAAAGTAAAAACAAATTCAACAAAATATGTAAGAACTTTAATTTTGTACGGCCCAAAAGTAAACAAAGCGATCCTTTTTTTGTGTACAAATATCTCTTAGGGCCAGTTTGTTCACAGTGGGTTAAATCTGACCGATGACTTTAACAGCTTCTAACTAAATGGCGCTAATCAACCAAAATCGGCTGATTAGCGATTTCCATGATTAACAACTTCAATTATGGATTTCTTGAAAAAAAAATTGATTAGCATGCTCATTCCATGACTTACCAGTTGAAATAATCCTTGATTAACGATGATCAGCTGTGAACAAACTGGCCCTTAGTAATAATAATTACAACAACAAACTTTAAAAACCGAAGTGACGTAATCTTGTTACCCTTCATTCATTCATTCATGCTTTTTAACTACATACTTCGGGTGACACAACACACACAAAAAACACATTCCCTTATCCCAAAAAAAAAAAATGTATGTCTAGTCCACCTGAATGTTCACTGCGCTGCTCAGTGTGCAATGTCCACACATACTCATGTGTTTTGTATGTTTGTAGGTAGGTATGTGGAATAAAATCCACACAGTCCACAAGATTCCACAATTTAATGCAAATAATGGTTGTAGTTTTAGGTAAGCTAAGCCGCCATCCAGCGAACAGTTAACGCAAGATTTGCGTTCGGTCGAGGTGATTCCTCTATGTGTATAAACTCAATGATAGTACTATCCATGGACGTATATATATGGACTGCTAGTCTAATGTCAGTTTCATACAACAATTGTCAAAAAAATTTCGCCAAAATAAGAGAGCGATGCTACCTCTTCCCACGCCACTTCAGGAAAAAAAATTAACTTCTGACATAGAAGCTCGCGACATCTGTTTTTAAAATTTCAAAAACTCGTATTTAGCGATAAACCAAACTTTACATTTTTAAATTTCCTGCATAGAAAGGTGCGACATCTACGGTATTTTGCCTCTTATTTTTTTAGTGTTGGTTTGGAGGTTGGATATTCAAAATGAAACAATTCACATTCACCAAAAATAATAAAATTGGCCGCGTTCGAATGATAGGCCGATAGGGTATCTAATGTGAAATTCCTTTCAACAAAAGAATCGATTTTTTTTCTGAACAATTCGAATTTTTTTTGTCAAAACAAATCTTGCTAATTTAGCAAGATTCAAGAAAGATTTTATCGTTATAGATATTTGAAACTTAATAGTGGGCTCTAGGTCTATACTCAAGTTTGTCCAAAACATCTTCTAGTAAATTTTCCATTACTAAATCCGCTAGAATTGGAGATGCTGGGCTGCCCATTGGGACACCTTGTTTTTGTTGGTAAATAGTGCCGTCTAGTTCCAGATAATTATTATTATTAATTATAAAGGATGATCTGTTTGTTGTGATCAAATCACAAGAAGTTCAAAACACACTAAATGCACTAAACTCTTTCAACAATAAAATTAAATTTACGGTTGAAGTAGAAACTAATGGTGAGCTCCCATACCTCGACGTGAAAGTTAAGTGAGAAAATGACAGATTAATTTTTGATTGGTACAAAAAACCTACAGCTTCCGGTCGTCTCATCAATTTTCATTCCAAACAACCCAAACATGTTATAATGAATACGGCACAAAACTTCATCAACCGTGTACTAAACACAAGCGATATTTCTTTTCACGAGAAAAATATAAAAATTATCTGTGACACCCTGTACTCCAATTCCTTCCCTCCTATAATTGTCAACAAGCTCATCAGAAACTACCAACAAACGGCAAAAGTAAATAAACTTGATGATGCCCAACAAGTTACTGTATACAAGAGTGCACTTTTCATCCCCCGCCTCTCAGACCGTATCACTACTGCACCTATCAGAGATAAGACCAAGACGAAAATAGCTTTTAAATCTGCAAATTCCCTGCGAACTAAGCTTTTCACCAACATCAAAGGTAAAGTAGAGAATATGGAGAAAGCAGATGTCGTCTACAAGATCAACTGTCTGGGGGGTAATGAATCGGCATGTACATCTGTATACATAGGTACGTCGAAACAAAAACTTAAAAATCGTCTCTCTGGTCATAGATCAGATTTGAACAGCGCTTCTGCACAAAAAACTGCACTCGCTCTCCATTGTTTACAAGAGAAACACAAACCAGATTTGGAAAATGTAGAGATTCTGGAAACAGAGCAACATTAATCGAAAAGAATGTTGCTGGAGATGCTACATATTATCAACAACAACAACGCTGTCAACCGAAGGTCCGATTGTGATAAGCTTAGCAGTGCATATAGCCAACTGATAAAAAGACCAACAACAAACAGTAGGGCAAAGTATAGGTGAATTTGTTTTGGAATTGACGTTTTTTTCGCTGTCGTTGCCAGTAAATTTAAATTTAAATATTTATAACTTTTTCTATATTATTTAATTTGTTTATAGGTAGTGAAATAATTTACTAAAATCATTAATAACAACATGAGAAAAATATAATCTTTGAATATTGTTTGTAAGTAAATTTGACTTCATATAGTATATATATATAAAAGTGTTTGTACTGATGTTTGTATGTATTAATTTATTTTTGTTCAAATAAAGGCCTGATGAAGAGCATAAACATGCTCGAAACGTTGCAATAAATAACATCATCTTTTAACTGACCTAGAGCCCACTATTAAGTTTCAAATATCTATAACGATAAAATCTTTCTTGAATCTTGCTAAATTAGCAAGATTTGTTTCGACAAAAAAAATTCGAATTGTTCAGAAAAAAAATCGATTCTTTTGTTGAAAGGAATTTCACATTAGATACCCTATCGGCCTATCATTCGAACGCGGCCAATTTTATTATTTTTGGTGAATGTGAATTGTTTCATTTTGAATATCCAACCTCCAAACCAACACTAAAAAAATAAGAGGCAAAATACCGTAGATGTCGCACATTTCTATGCAGGAAATTTGAAAATGTAAAGTTTGGTTTATCGCTAAATACGAGTTTTTGAAATTTTAAAAACAGATGTCGCGAGCTTCTATGTCAGAAGTTAATTTTTTTTCCTGAAGTGGCGTGGGAAGAGGTAGCATCGCTCTCTTATTTTGGCGAAATTTTTTTGACAATTGTTGTATGAAACTGACATTAGACTAGCAGTCCATATATATACGTCCATGGATAGTACTATCATTGAGTTTATACACATAGAGGAATCACCTCGACCGAACGCAAATCTTGCGTTAACTGTTCGCTGGATGGCGGCTTAGCTTACATAAAACTACAACCATTATTTGCATTAAATTGTGGAATCTTGTGGACTGTGTGGATTTTATTCCACATACCTACCTACAAACATACAAAACACATGAGTATGTGTGGACATTGCACACTGAGCAGCGCAGTGAACATTCAGGTGGACTAGACATACATTTTTTTTTTTTGGGATAAGGGAATGTGTTTTTTTTGTTGTGTCACCCGAAGTATGTAGTTAAAAAGCATGAATGAATGAATGAGGGGTAACAAGATTACGACACTTCGGTTTTTTAAGTTTTTTGTTGTGAAGATATTGTAGACAAAAAAGGATAGCTTTTTTTACTTTTGGGGTGTACAAAATTAAAGTTCTTACAATTATTAGATGTGTTTTATTCATTGCTGCATAGCCAGCGCAGCACAAGTCTGAATAAAACGAAAGCTCACTCTATACGTTCTTTTCAATAATTGAAAGCTCTATCGCCAGCACAGCCATCTTTATTTTTACTGACTTCTTTTTCGCCAGCAATCAAATTGTTTTTGTTTGCCAAGGGAAATTTTGCTGCGCTGGCTATGCAGCAATGAATAAAACACACCTATTGTTGAATTTGATTTTACTTTAAACGTGCAATTCTTGTATATTATGTATACATAAGTAATGTATATATTTATGGATGTACATAGGTAGGATTGTATGTAAGTATTGTATATCTATTTGGATGGTCGTATAGGTAGTTCTTTTTGGATTTTCATATTTGGATGACATTAAATAGGTTTTAAATGGAGAAAAAAATGTCTATATTTTTTTGAATTTCATTTTAAGGTCCCCCACACCAACGCGAATTTTCGGTGGCGACGACGAAAACAACAATAACAACACGTGGTTGTCAATGAAAACAACACGTTTTTATTATTGTTTTCGTCGTCTCCACCGAAAATTCGCGTTGGTGTGGGGGAACCTTTATCAGTAAAAAGCCGTTTTTCTGAAAAAAAGTTGGTTTTCAATTTCAAATTTTTTCAAAAACTAAACTACCTAGGTACGTGGGCACATATGTACCTAAATCCATTTGGTTTTTGAATAAAACATAAATTCATATAAATATTAAACAGGTTGGTAGGTACAGGAAAAAACAACATTAGGTTTAGGTACCTACCTACCTATCTATATGTAAAAATTTTATAAATAAATTATTACAAGATCTTTTCACCTTTTTACAAAATTTTGAGTTTGAAAATGATATTTAAATTTTCACTCAAACATCTTGATTGAAAAATTTAATTTAAAAAATTTAATTATGGCTTTAGAAAATCATGTAGTGTATCTTATTACTTTAAACGAGCTATTCTTGTATATATAATTATTTACATAGGTATATATTTATATATATGTACATACATATATATACAGTCGACTCTCCCCAAGTCGAATTTTCACAGAATACAGATACTAAGATTTGTTCGAGTTAAAGAGAGTTTTGGAAAAATTCGAGTTATAGAGAGAAATACATATTTTGTTTGTTTTAAAAGGTTTATTAAATAAATTAAAGTTAATAGTAGATGTATATAAAGCAACCAACAACACAAAGAAAAGGATAACAATGACGGAAAAAGGAAAAGGATAACATGACGGATACGGTAGGAAATATCTTTATTTCTCGGAAACGGCTCAAACGATTTGAATAAAATTTTGAAAGTTTACTGTTATGGGTACGAACAAAATTTAAAATTAAATTTAAAATTACAGCTACGCCCACTTTTATTAGTTTTTGTGTTTTCGGAAACGGCTCCAACGATTTGGTTGAAATTTTCAGAGTTTATTCTTATGAACGAAAAAAAAATAAAAAATTAAATTTAGTAAAATTCACCCACTGCCACGCCCACTTTTATTATTTCTTAGTTTCTCGAAAACAATTCAAACCATTTGAATGAGGTTATAAGAGTTTATTCTTATAACAAAAAATTAAAAAATTATAAATCCACCCACAGCTACGTCCACTTTTATTATTGCTTGTGTCGTAAACGGCTGTAGCTATTTTCGTGAAATTTTCAGAGTTTTTTCTTATGAACGAGAACAAAATTTGAAAACTAGATTCAGTCAAATCCGCTGACTGCCACGCACACTTTTCATACTCCATTGTTTAGTAATGTCTCTATTTCTCGGAAACAACTCAAACAATTTGAATGAAAGTTTTAGAGTTCATTCTTATGAGTAAGAAAAATAGAAAAAAAAATAGTAATATTCGGCCCCAGTTCCACCCACTTTTTTGGTTTATCCGAAACGGCTCCAACGAATTTCATGAAATTTGTCAACAATTATGAAAAATTTGAAAATTTGATTCTGTAAAATGGAAAATGAATATAAAAACACAACGACAACACCTACATACAATATCATATTAAAATTTTTTAAAGCCAGTAATTTATTCTTTAATTATATTTTATAAATTACGTTATTTTAGGCCTTAGTTTTTGAATAAATGATTTTTAAACTCAATTTTTAGAATTAAATTAAAGGTGAATTAAATATATTAAGGTTAACATTACACTTGGCTGCAAGTGTAAGATATTTTAGGTCTTTAAAAAAATAGGAGTACGAATGTGGAAGGAGGAGTACGGAGGTGTTGGAAGTAGTAAAATACGATAACTTAGGTTTTTTTTGTAGAGGGGTCAAAAGAAAGCAATTTTTACTATTGGAGAGGAGTCTATCTCGCTCCGTTTAGGAGGTAGGGGCAATTTAAAAAAAAAATGAATTAAAATGGAAAAAAATTATTTTAAAACAAATCCAACGCCTACAACGCCTCTGTTCTATAATCCTAAATTTAAATGAAATTATTTATGTCAATAGTTTTTGAAAAATTTGCATGCAAACTCAAAATGTTGATAAAAAAAATGAAAAAAAAAGTTTAGACCAATTTTTTCCAAAATTGTGAAATGAAGTAGTATATTTACCTAGGTAATGTGAATTTTTTATAATGCATTACATTTTCATATCTGAAAATTTTAATTGTGGGACTTTGAGAAACGTATCTGGGTAACGCTGGGTGCTAGCACGGTATTTATGTAAGCAAGCAATTAAAGAACAAAAATATCGCAAACAAGTAGTTTTAGTAATTTTAAATTTTCTCAAAAACTATAAGACATAAAATCATCTAATTTTCGGTTTTTGATTTAGAATTAATTAGAACAACGAAGATCAGAAAAAAAATGATAGGTAGCTATCTACGAAATTTTACAGTTTTGAAAAATTACACTTTAAACTTTTTTATGTTTTTTTTCTTCCAAGCTTTGGGTTTTAAACCGGTTTTTTAAAAATCTATTTCACTTCATTTAAAAATTAGCTAATTGAATAGAGTATTCGCTTTAAAAAAAAGGGAAAGTAGGTATAATGCTTAGTTCTAAGTATTACCGTCATTTTTTAATATTTGTTTATCCATTTTTAGTACTTTTTTTTATGAAAGTGCCCCTCCCACCTAAACGGGAGAAGATAGACCACCCTTAAGAATTCGATAAAAATTTTGTCCAGCTTTAGGAGCTTTACGTATTTAGCTGACGATATGTAATGTATGTACCAAAATATTTGTTAAACTACCTATCTACTCGTCTTTTGAATTCAACAAAACACAAATGAACATCAATGCAGTTAAAAATTTAAAACCTACCTATGTAGGTACCTACTTCTCCACTTATTTAAGAAATAATATATGTGGCTATAGGCCTCCATTCCTACTTCTTTTCTACAATTTAAAATTAATTTCACTCAATAATCACTAGAATTATGGCGAAATTATTGACGAAACATCTACCTACCTACATAATTTTTTTAAGTGCATACCTACCGCTACCAACCTAGGCATCTTTTGATTTTTTTTTTTCCGATTTTTTGCATAAATGCGGGACAAATTAAAAAAAAAAACAATTTTCTAGGTACATAAGTATATCTATTTAGAAAAGCAGGTAAACTTTTGCATATTGCACTTAAAGGTAAACTTTTGCTCTTTTCGCTTTAGAAACGAGGTTTTCAATCTATTTCTGGTTAGGTACCTACAATAATTATATCTAATATTGTCAACCTAGTAAAAATGTATTTCTTTTATTGAAAAGTTCCCGATTCAAAATTAATAGAAATAAAACAAAAACCAACTACCTAGGTACCTATACCTACAAAATATATAACCAAGATTTGAAATTTTTCTATTAACTACCTACGTCATAATTTCATATTTTTTCCATTCATACAATCCTTTACTCGACCTTCACCGATCGTTCAACGAACGCACAAATTTTACACAAAATGTGCTTTGAAATGGAATTATAATATACCTACCTATAGATAGACACATCTATATTTCTATACGGACATGCATAAGCTGCTCAGTGTATAAAAACTGAAAAGGGATATTGTGTATGTTCTAGTATAATACTTATTATGCTTAGCCCTTATCGTGCACAAGCTACAAAATAAATCAGACACCCTTCGCACCTTCTCCTCTTTGTCATACTACTCTTGTGCATTCCTCTTTCTGTTGCTTGCTTTTTTTGTGCGAACTTCTGTGGATCTTATTTTATTAAGTTCCACAAAATTTTAAAATCTCGATTTGGTGTATGCAGCGACACCTTCGACATGTTTCGTGGTTCCTCTATCTGTATAAACTCAATGGTACTATCATCCCAGCAAACATTTAGGTGAATGTTCACTTAACATTCAGCAAAAATGAAGAATATCATCCGATAAATGTTCATTTTCAGTGAATGAAATATGAAAATGTTTCAAGAGCCTATCATTTTTACGTTATGAAGGAAAGAGGGGGTTTGTGCGGAATTTCTTGCAGGATAAAAATGATTGAGATTCGATTCTCCTTCATTGTAGGTGAATAAAAGTGAACGTACACAAGTAATTCCTCAAACAAGTAATTTGGGTGGATTCACTTCTATTCGTATTTATTCATCATTTATGAATCATTTAAAAGATTCATATGTGTGTTTCGTTACCCAGGAGTTTGGACCCAAATCGATTTAGAAATGAATTCAGATTCGAAGGTTTTGTTCACTTATTTCAATCATTTATGATACAGTTCTGAATGAAAATGTTTGCTGGGATGAGGCAGAAAATTGTATCTTCATGTGTGGTCGTTACGTGGAGCTAGGATAGCAATACTTTGACTTTGGAGAGTTAAATTGGAAGAATTAAAAGCAGAAGCAAAAAATAGAAGGAGATGGTTGTATTATTTTGATTCTGACAACAATAGACGGAATAAGGGAGATAACTAAATCAGAAATTATCGCCATAACAACGACCAGAATAAGGAGAAAAAAAAACTCATGTCTATGCCCGTGTATATATATTCCTATAGTTACGGTGACCATATTTTAGAATTTCAAATAATGAACATGTGAAAAAGGCAAAAAAATTCAATTAAATTTTAAATTATTCCATTTAAAAATTAAGGTACAGAAATCAGGAATTCAGCCTTTGTTTGCATAAAACTTAAATTTTAAAACAAAAACGACTTACAAAAAAAAAAATAAATAAATCTATATTAACATACATATTTCATTTTTACGGATTTTGATATTTTTCTGAACCCGCGAAGCGGGCCATTCAAGGTATCTATAAAACTATTGACAAAGTCAAAAAAATTTTCGTTTTAAAATCATTAATGGAAAAATATTTTAAAGCAAAGTATGAATAGATACTCTAAGTGTGGGTCTTAATGCCAATTCAGAAAGGCAAAACCCATAACGGGTTTTAATGCTTTTTTGTGGTGGGTCTTACTGCCACTTCAGTAAGGAAAAATAGCCTGCATGTGTTATCTACATTTTTTTGGAAATGTGACCCATGGGCTTTATTTCCGCGGGTCTTATTGAACTGTACCTAGAAAAAACTCTTTCTGCAGGAGTATTTAACAAAATAAAATTGTGCTAGATGTCTTGTTCGTTCTTTCAAGCGGTTATAGGATACGTTAGCATCCTTATTTTATATTTTAATTGCCATTGAATTTTGCTTTAATATTTATATTGTTATTGTTTTTAGGAATTTGTACTAAATACAGAAAAAATAATGAACAACTTCTGAAATACTGAACATTTATGTGTTTTTGTTCAACAAATAATTCATAATGAACATTGTCTTCAAATACTGAACTGTTCATTATTATAATGAACGGATGGTCACGGTACCTATAGTAGTCCCATGAAGAGGAACGAACGGTACGCAACCTGGTGATCCGAAACAGAACTAATCATCTTAGAGTAGTGGAGAGTTGGGTACAGGTGAGAAAACCAGAGAAAGAGGAATATAATTTAATGGTTAAAGGAATAATAGAAGATAGAGAACAACATACACAGGATTTTTGAAAATAAGATTGATGACAGATTTTGGTGACCAATAGAAGCAGGGCCAATTTTTGGTTACATGGTTAATTTGGTGTTATAATAGAGGTTAGTGAAAGTCAGCTGTGGCACCATGAGTGGGTTTGGGTGCAGTACCCCCAAACATGTTAAAAAAACAAGATGATTTTAACTCAGCTGAAATTTGGTGGTATTATAGTTAAAACATTATATTATACAAACAAAATTTTCAGCTGGCAGTAAGCATTGTATATAAACTCTATAGTACTCTCATGGAACAGAAAAAATTGTTCTGCATCGGCTCTCGAACGGCGCTGCAATCGTCACAATCTGACATTGGCGAAATAAATAGGCGGGAGGAAGATAAATCACAAAGAAATGAAGAAAAGTAGTAAGAACGAGAGGATTATATTAATATTATTCTGACAACAATAATGAGACTAAGGGAGATGGTTAAATCATATTTTTGACGTGGCATAAAGCAAAATAAGGGAAAGAAAATGAAATTTTTTTGTCGTATGGACGAAGCTTACTGTGTTTTGTCATGACAGGCGTATATATATAGGTTTAGGTATAGATATATGTAGGTATTATTTGAAGCGAAATATTTTTAATTTTCAAATTTGATGCAAATTGAATATATCAAAGCAACGTTGTTAAATTTCACAATATGTGAGGTAAATACAAAGTTGCTATATTTTGCATTTATTACGCTTTTTCCCTAGGTAGGTATGAATTGTTGTTAGGTTTTTTTTATCGTTTTAGGTAGGTATTGGTAGGATATGTGGCAACCATATTATGTTAAAAAATAGTGGAATTAGGTTTTTAAATTTAAAAACCAATTGAAATATCTACTCGTAAAACCAATTTCTGAAAGAATATAAATTTTTTTCTTCCAAAAAGTGATTGTTTTTGTAATAGGAATTTGATTTGCAAATTTTCTAAATCGATTGAAATACACATGAAAACTATTTTTCTAAAAAAAATAATTAATTTTTTAATGGAAAAAACATTTTTTTTAAGTTATCAAATTCAAATTTTTTTCTTCCAAAAAGTGATTGTTTTTGTAATAGGAATTTGATTTGCAAATTTTCTAAATCGATTGAAATACACATGAAAACTATTTTTCTAAAAAAAATAATTAATTTTTTAATGGAAAAAACATTTTTTTAAGTTATCAAATTTTATAAAATTTTTTAAAAAGTGGGAATTTGTTTTGAAAATTTTTTATCCATTGAAATACACGTGAAATAGATTTTTCCAAGAAAATTAAACTATTTTTTTCGGAAAAAAACTTTTTTTTGGTTAGAAAATTTTATAAAAAATTATATAAATGAAAATTTGGTTTGAAAATTTATAAAACCGATTGAAATAGTTAGATAGGTACTCGTAAAACTATTTTTCGGAAAAATTTAATTATTTTTTTCGGAACCATAATTTTTTGATTAGACATTTTGTAAAAATTTAAAAATGTGCCTATTTCGTATGCAAATTTCCAAATACGATAGAAATAAACGAAACAATTTTTCAAAAAAAAACAACTTTTTTCGAAAAAAAAAGTTTTTACTTACCTACATAGGTACCTATATCTACATCTATGCAAAATAAAAAAATAAATTCGCACTTAAGTACATATGTAATTCTATATTCAATTGAAGCTTTTTGTCGAAAAAAAATTACTTTGTATTGGGAAAAATAATTTTAGAAAAATAAAAAAAAAAGAAAATTGGTATCAAAATTTTTAAAATCAATTGAAATGCATACATCGCAACATTATTTTTCAAAAAAGAAAAAAAATCATTTCATTTTTCGAGTACGAAAAAAATGTACCTTCCTACCTAGGTACTTATAAACCAATTTTGATTTCAATTTTGTTGCCCATGCTAGTGAAACCGATTTTTTTTATTCAGTTTGAATATTTTATAAATTATATTTTATAATTATTCACTTTTTCACATACAATCTTATATTATCTCAATGAATTTTAACTCAATAAGTTAGCCTGACATTTTACCTTCATTTTAAGACCTTAATCTTACAGATACGATTAATAAAACAGAAGTTATAACCAACCAAATAAATCCTTTCTTAGGTACTATTTTATTAAATAAAAAATTACATACAAAATTTACTCTAGCAACAACATGTTTCCTTAAAAGGGTCAAGTACACGTGCATGAAAATATTTTTTTTATTAAATTTGTGTTTCCATTAAATTTTAAAATAATAACCTTTTTCACTTACATATAATATATTCTTTTGTTACTCCGCAATGATTTTGTAAAAAAAAATGTATCCTGACATTCCACTTAAATTTTAAGGCCTCAACGTTAACGATCCAATTATTAGAACAAAAGTTATCAGCCAGCCAAACCAACTGTGAGGGAACCTTTACAATTATTATGACCTACCACAAACGTGGTAGGTATAGCAATTTTTGTTTTCGATTTTTTTATTTTCGATTCATTTATTTTATTTTTATTTTATTTCATGTATTCCTCTTCCACATTACGTTTGCCTCGATGAAATGTATTCTCAAAAACCAATTTCAATGTTTTTAGTATGAAATTTTGAATGGTTTTGAAAATTTATTTGTAGCTGGTACACGCCTGTCATTCTGGCTTTTATTTGAACTTTGAATTTTGAAAATCCGACCATTGGATTCAAAGATATAAGCATTTAAATGACCGCAAAAAGGGTGTTTTTGAAATTTTGCAAAAATTGGACAATTCTCCACTGAAACACGTCAGTTGGCAATGAACAACAACACCATTTTTTTTAGTTTTTCCGATATTCAAACTGTTTCTTATTTAACTATTGTGAAGGTCGTTTGGGGTGTACAGTTATATATGATGTATCAAATTAATTGCCTATTTTCCTAGATGCGAATAAAAAAAAACTAATCGTATAGATGCAATAACTAAAGAGTTATGACTTATGAGGTGAAAAATAAAACAACAGAAATATGTCAATATCTCGGTTGAAAATATTTATAAAAATCTAAAACAAATGTTAATCAATAATATCTATCACTTACACGATTTTCAGATTTTTTAAACAACCCGGTAAAAAGATAAAAATCCAAAAGTGGTAAAAATTCACCCCGAAAAATCCGTTTTTGAAACATCAAAAATGGTATAAAAAAATTAAAATCCAAATTTCCTTAAACACGTATAATTTATTTTTCAAATACCTTTCTAATGGTATAAAATTAAAAATATATTTCAATCAGACTAAACCCTGATTTATAGGAATTTTTTAATTTTTTAACTTTGAACTTTCAAAAATTTATATCTCGCTTTGTAGATTTTAAAGAATTATTTTTAAATTAGTAGAGTTCTGGAATTTTGTATATCTATTAAATAAAAAATAAATGAATGTTCTACGACCTTACGTTTAGAAGTTAGTTTTTAAAGCCTCGACCAGTTGTATCCTTTTTTACCCGACTTAAGATTAGAATTTCAAAAAATCCTATCTTAGTGCTTAGTTAAAATAGAAAATTTAAAAAAATTTACTATATATTTTTAACAAAATACGATTGAATCAGTAAGTAAGTTATTATAAAATCAAAATTAAATTAAATTAAATTTTTCCTCTACTAAATAAACGTCCTTGAACATTATTCTTTTATCATTCTTTTCTTTCTATATCCTACCCCTTTTTATAGAAATGTATGCAAAAAAAAAGTCCCAAAATTGATTTTTTCTTTTCTCACTTCAATTTCCATAAATTTCCTATACATTGTTCTCATTCTTCCTTTCTTTCTTTAATCTTAATTTTAATTCTCTTGTATTTGATTATCTGTTCCTTCTCAACTGAAATGCTTTGAAATGGAACAAGCTTCAGTATCGGCTCACCTCACGGCGCGGGTGCGTCCGACGTTCCTCTTCATGAGAGTACTATAGAGTTTATATACAATGCTGTAAGCGGGTGGAAAGTTTGTCAGCTGACGCATTGAAATATGCACTTACAGAAACACGGTTAAAACACTTGCGCACACTTCATTATGTGAGCTGACGGCTTTTCCATGACATATAGCCAGGGCCCAGGGGACTATTTTTATTATATAAAGTATTGTTTAAGCTATTATTATACCAAATTTCATCTTTGTTGGTATCACACCCAAAAAAAATTTCGTAAATTCACTACAAAACTCTTTCGTAGATTGATTTTACGTTTATTATACGAAATTTTGTAAAATATACAAATTTTTCGTAAAGCACATTTGTATCTCTTTTTCACACGAATGTTTCGTGATCTGTACAAAAAATTTGTAAACTCAATACATCTTTTTTTAGAGGAAATACGCTTGTTCAGTTTCCGAATATTTTTAAGAATGATTTTGAAAAACTACAAACATTTGTAAGTTTACTAATACAATCGTTAAAAATTTAAAGCATTTCATAAATCATACAAAATGTATTTTGTGTGGATACGAAATACAGTTGTATTTCTCACAAAATGTTTTGTAACAAAACTAGGTTTTTACCATTCGTAAAATATACGAAAGTCTTTAATAGTACTTCACAACATTTCTTATTACCCACAGCTGCATCTTACCGTTGCTTTTCCGTTCTGGCCAACGAATTAGTTTTACGAAAATATTTTGTAAATTCACGAAAACAGTCGTTATGCTATCAATGTGTTTTCGTATATTTTATGTATACGAATGTTTTGTGTTTTCACACATGCATTTGTATTATCTACGAATTTTTTTGTAGTGTTAGTCATACTATTTAGCATTCGTAAAATGCACAAACAATTTCAATTTTATTTCATGCATACGTCGAAAAATTTTGAAGAATCTTTAACTGCGTCTAGTCATTTATAGCCAAACCACAACGACGCGTCAGGTCGCTCTGACTTTGACATATTGAATAGAAACAAAACAAAGCAATCTGAAATGTTACCTCACGCTTCGCGTTCGCTTTATATCGTAAATATCGTAAGCCGGAGCACAACGCCCGAATAGATAGATCTATTTTCTATTCTGGTCGCACTTTGACAGCTCAACAAACAACAATCATTTTTTTTTATTTGCTATTCCATTTCTTTCGGATGTGAAAGTTTTTATTAAAATAAAAATACAAAAATATGTTATTTCGGTAAAACCATTGGAATATTTGTGTGTGAGTGACTAAAATAAGTGTTAAATGCAACAATTGCTGTATTAAAAATTAAATTATTCCTATGTACGTGTGGTTTATTAAATTGTGGTTCAAGATCCAGATTCAATTGAATATTATGGATTCTTGGAAATAAATTTGAATGATTTTATTATTCTAAAAGATACACACATCCATGTAAATAAGGTTTAATTAATTGGATAGAATAAAAACATAACAAATAAATCATATTTAAAGTGAAATCTGTTTGTTTTCGGGTCAGCCGCCCCCCCCCCCCCCATGACCATTGACGCCAAATATTTTTGTATTAATTTATTTATTTATTAAATATTTACTTCTCTTCGACCTAAATTTGGGATATTACAGAAAGCCCATCTTTTTATAAAATTTCGACTTCAAATTTCTTCAAGTTTAATAAAACTTCAAATGCATCTTAGTGGAAAAAGGAGTATACCTATACTTACATTAGATTGCTTAACAGTTTTATACGGTTTTCACACCGAACCAAAATCTCGAATTTCGGCACAAGATTTCCAAATCTCGTTGAATCGTTCACACCACACATAATCTAGATTTTGTTTGAAATTTCAATCAAATTTCAGTGTTGATAGAAACTAAAAAAAATCCCAAAACAAATACACACATTTCCTTTTTTTCTCTCGCTTTCTGTTGAAAAAATGAGCAAAACGGAAGGAAATCCTACTATCTCAGTACACTACACTACACTCAATGAATATAATAAACACTCTTTTTTATCATTATCACTGAACTGTTATACTGAAGAGAAAATTGAGTAAATAAGTTTGTTTGTTTCACATTCAGACCGTTCCAAGAAGATTTCGCAGTAATCTACTAGATTACGAAATCTGAAAATGTATGGGAAATCTTGTTGATTTTGATGAGATTTGGTGATTTTTGATCGATATCTAGATTTTGATTCGGTGTGTAAAGGCTATAAATAATAAAGCCTATATGATGGAAACTTAGTTCAAGGGCTTACGGTATGTTAAATTTTGAAGACTTTGGCAATTTATCATATCTACCTCTCCAAAGCAACATATTAAAATACTATTCAATATTATAAGAGCAAAAAGAAATTAGCACCGTCATTTTCAATTTTAAAAAAGAAACGGTGCTGCATTGTGCTTAACTTGTGCTGCGATGTGTCGTAAATATTTTTGACAATTTTGAGGATGAAATTTTTCCAAAATAAAATTTTTCTAAAAACTTAAAGATGTGCTCAAAAAATGATACAGCCGAAGAGATACAAAAATCGCATATTTCCGACTTTTACGACCGAACGCAAATGATGCGAAGGAACTTAGCGTGAATTTAGCACCGTCATTTTCGATTTTCAAAAAAAAAGCTGTGCTGTATTGTGCTCAATTTGTGCAGCGATGTGCCGTAATGTATTTTTTTAATTCGCAAATTTGCAAATTTTAGGGATGAATTTTAAAATCGCAAATTTGCATTTTTTTTCAAAATCGCGATTTTTAAAAAATTATACTTGTGCTGTTTAAAGCATTGTATGTATTTTTTTTTTGAAAATCGAAAATGGCGGTGCTAACTACACGCACATAAATAATGTAGCACAAAGCCCACGCAAGTTTTATTTTTCTTTTAGTTTTCTATTTGTATATGACCAAATCCTGGATCCGCCACTGTTTGAAACTAAACACAAAAAACAAAACAAAAGAAATTTTATAAATGCATTTGGGTAAGTGTATTCACTGCTTAAATTTTATAAGTACATACCTATAAAATAATTGACGAATTTGAATTTATTAGTCGTTTTTATAAGCTGGATAGTATTGCGCTGCTTAATAAAAAAAAAAACGTAAGTAAACTTTTCTTATGGCCAGTTGCACCAAAATCCACTAAAACCAATTTTTGCTAAAATTCTTATAAAATTTATGGGCTTGATAATTTTTTTGGGTTGCACGAATGTATTTCTCCGATTTTTTAGCTAAAATGCTGTTTGCGAACTATCCATTTTGTCAGCTAATTTTTGAACTGAACGAAAAAGTGGGTCCTGGACCCATGTTCTGTAACTCGGCGATAACTTTTCGTGGCGAGAAACGGCGAAAAATGGAACAAGAATGATACAAAACTCATAGGAATCCTATGGGTTTTGTTCCATTTTTCGCCGTTTATCGCCTCGAAAAGTTATCGCCGAGTTACAGAACATGGGTCCTGGTTTAAAGTGGAAGTGAGTGACTAGTGACTACACTTTTGAAGCTTGTATTGTATTTTTTGTTTCACAACACACATTTTTCTTGAGGAAAAACAAAATTTGTCACCCCCAATTTTTTTTTTTTTTTTGGAAAGAATTGATGTAGGTATATGTATGTACTAGGCTTGAATAGGAAATAATTGAAAAGAAAAATAATGGATTTTACCTTTGCATTTTTGTTTTTATTTATTTTTAACCTCCAACGATCTATTTAATGTTGAATATTTTTTTTTAAGTGTAACTTTCAAATGTCGTATCAAAAGTGAAATATTTTTTTTGAAGATATTTTCGTTAAAACTTGCTTTTAAAATTTAACTGGAGGAAAATGGCATTTTAGTTTATTGGCTTGTGTATCGGCTTTTTAAAACAAAAATTGGTTGGTGCAACCGATAAATGCCATTTTAAAATTTAACGAAGCAATAAATATTTAAAAGCGTTTGGTGCAACTGGCCATTATTTCTTTTAAACATTATCTATGCAAAATGACCATTTTTTTATAGTTGCAAAAGAAGAAACAAAGGTCTCCTTTTTAAGGTTTAAAATTTGTTTTTAATTAATTTTAAAATAAACAAACGTGTTAAAATTAACCAAAGTTTTTTTATTTTAATTTTGTGATTACAACAAAGATTTGCTATATTCAACCAATAAAGTGAAAAATTCACCATATTAAATGATATTAATTTTAATGCAGCACGAATACAGTTCTATACCTACTTCACAAAACTTTTGTAGAGTTTTTCTTATGCTTCTGTGACTATATGTGTGTAATGTACGAAACTTTCGTAGTTTAAAATTCTAAAAACTCGTAGAATGAAAAATCTATAAATGTAAAATATTAACAAAAGCATTTCATAGTATATAGAAACGCAATCGTGTATTCTACAAAAATAAAGGATCTTAAATCATAGAATGTATCGTAAATCGTACAAACGTATTTCTTAAGTTACTATATCTAGATCGTTCATTCTAAAATATTATTTCGTATATTGTACAAAATTTTTGATGTGTAAACATCTATACTGGCGGTAGGGTGAAAAGAAAACGTAACGTAACGTTGTAATCGTGATCGTGGTCATGATCGTGATTCTGAGCTTCACGAAAATTGAGTGCGTTCAACAATATGTACGTTCAGTAACTAAACTCTGAGTATTTATATACGAAATCCATAGGTCGAGTTTAGTTCGGGTTGAAATTTGGTTGGCTGCTTAGAGCATATATTAAGCCCCTATTACACGATGATTCTTTGCGTCTGACTCTATTCACTGTCAGCCGAATTTATAAACGCATTATAGCGAGTGCATAAACCTATACATTTCTTATAATGCCTCTAAACACGAAAATCGTATTTATAAAACTTTGCAACGTTGAATAGTGGCATTATAAGCTAAACGCGTTTGAGGGTTGAATAGTGTCTGTATAAGGATATTTTAGTATCGAAATGTCACTTTGACTCACACACAACAATAGGGGTATTCCCGATCCGATGCAACTGGTCTTGTATCATTGCAAAAGTGCAAAAGTGTAAAATTGCTATACCCTAACCCCATTGTAAAAAAAAAACTTTGCACTTTTGCAATGATGCAAGACCAGTTTGCATCGGATCGGGAATACCCCTAATATAATACATAGATATTAGGGTGGCGCTTATTTTGGCAATGTTTGAATTTCTTTTTTGTCCTCCCCTAAAAGTTTTTATTATGTACCTGTACAATGTACATACAAACACGTTGTGCATTTTTTTTTTACGCGGATTGAATCCCACCTTAAAAGTAAAAAAAAGAAATGTTTTTTTATTGGATACTACCTAGAACCGTAGAACCGCACTAGGCGGAACTGCACTTCAGCGACACCCTGCGCAATTTCGCACGAAACTGAACGAAACTTCATGTCGCGACACAGTTGGTCAGATTATCAACTTTGTCGCATAGTGTCGCGCCGTGAAGTGCAGTTGTCGCATAGTGCGATATAGCTCATACAATTTCATACAAATAAGTCGTGAAGTTCAGTTCCGCTGAAGTGCAGTTCCGCCGAGTGCGGTCTTACCTTTAATAGAACTTCAAATGTGTGCCAAATTTACTTAAAATGTGCCAAATTTGGAGATTTTTGATCACTTTCAGGAAAGGACTTAGAATAATTTTAGACATTGCGAACAAAAGAGCCACCCTAATAGATATATTTTCTTTTCAATAAAAACACCACCATGTAGAGTGAAGAAAACACAAATCTTCTAATGAATCAATAAAAATGATTTTTTTATTCCAAGATATATTACTTTATTGACCAACAACACAAAAACCACACAAATAACAATAATCTGAATAATAATATTTGGAGAAAATAAAAGAATCCAACAGAATTGTTTTTTTTTACGAACAGCTGAGATTGGTGTCTCCTGTCCTCTTTTTGGTACTTTATTTGACACAAGCGTATTATAACTATACAGGGTAGGAAAATCTTTTATAAATAATAATTTATGTTGCGTTGAATAGTGGCTACATAAATGCTTATACATTACATAACTTTTCAGCCGTTTAGAGGTGTTCAGCGAATTCTAATAAATATGGCTGTGTATCTCTATTCACGCACTGTTATTGATAGCCTTATAGGCTTTCCAGAAATGAGAAATTCATCTTTAAAAACAACAAATAAAATAAATTATTGCTTTTCTTGACTGATATTCATTTAAAGGCACACAAACCTTTCTTTCTTCAATATATCAAATAATGAAAACAAAAATAAAAACAAAAAGTTTTTTTATTGCTTGAGCACAGCCCAACACAACATGAAAAATAAGGAGAACTGTCAAATTAGATTCATGACTTTGGTTTCAACGTGTAATAGCGCTTGAAGCTATAACAAAGAAGAATTCGAAGAAGGCGCATGCAACTAGATTCATCGTGTAATAGCAGACTTATGAATTATCCATAATCTCTGTTCTGAGCTTCACGAAAATTGAGTGCGTTCAACGCTATGTACGCTCAGTAACTAAACGCTGAGTGTTTATATACGAAATCAAAAAGTCGAGTTTAGTTTGGGTTGAAATATGGTTGGTTGTATAGACCATATAGTACATGGACTGCGCTTTCATCATGGCTGCAGGGTTTCAACATAGAAGGCCGCCTTTTTTGGCAAATTAGACGAAATAAGGTCATTTACTGGAAAATATTTTTAAATATAATTTTAATGGTTGGCTAAGAGCCCACTGCTGTTTGTGGGTGTGAGTGATCGCAAAAATTCACAAGTTAAGATCTATATAAAAATACCAGTAAATTTTTGCTATCATCCAAACCCTAAATTTGATTGAGGCTCTCGGTCTATGAGGCATTCGGACGAATGTTGATGTTTACACATCTTAACCGTGAGTCCCGGCACTCACACTTTTTTTTAGATTTAAAGCTTTATTTTTTCTAGTTAATATTATAATCAAATTATTCAAAATCAAAAAAATATATAATTCATTGAAATTTTAAAATTTGCTGAGGCAAGGAAAAATAATTATGCTGAAAACCAAATATCTCAAGACTGGGTGAATTGATTTTTTTTATTTTACTACTTAAATAAAGGTAAGAATTTCTTCTAAAAAATAAACTATAAAAAAACTCTATCCGGCAAGTATTTTTGGAGAAATTAATAATTGTTGATCTTTACCATCACCAAAACAGTGTTTTTTGAACTCTTTGAACGTTAGAGCAACAGAAATGAAATTAATGAAATTAATAGGTTGTTTTGAATTTCTGAACAACAAATAGGTTGTTTTGTTTTCATCATTTTTTACTATATGGACAATGACCGCATATATACCCGAAATTATGTGCTTATACATAGACTTAAACCTGAATTATATATGGATATCTTACTACATACAAAGCTGAAACTTTTGTCACAGAAAGAGATGTGATCAGCGTATATAAAAACCATTTTCTTAGTTCAGTCGATTAGGTCTATTTTTATTAGAATCTTTTAAAATATGGAAATATTCAATCGAACCGGAGTGTAGGGCAAAATAAGCCACAAATAATCATAGACGAATAGTTTTTACTTCCTAAGCGATTTTATGTTTTTCAATATTATATAGATAAATAATAATAAGCAGTTTTTTGTGTTTTATTGCATCTTTCTAAAAAATGATCATCAAGCTCAACAGTAGGTGCGTTTTATTGGTAATTTATAGCTAGTGCAGCAATCAGGTACCAATTAAACGCTCCGGCTGTGTTCAAAAACGCTTTACCCACTTTTGGTTGTGTTCACAAAGTATTTCTGCTTCCGTGTCTCCACTAAACTACAAATATCATAGAACAGAAAAACAACATTAAGGTTCAAGTCATGAATAATTTTCAACGCGCCATCTTCATCTTCAAAGTTTCGACTTTCTTTATCCACTTCCATATCCACTATTTTACTGGCAAATTTATCGGCAGTAATTGATTGTTGTTATTTGTTCACCGAGGGAAATTTTACTGTGCTAGCTATAAATTTACCAATAAAACGCACCTAGTGTTAATAATGTTACCTATATATAAAAACATTTCATCCTTACATTAGTTGGATTTAATTTTATATATACTTACTCCTCATAGACTCAAGATCTAGCATCTGATTTACTTATGAATGCGTATATAAATAACTTTTTTGCTTTAAGGATGAAAATTTGCTTACAGAAAGATTTATGGTTTTCAGAAATAAAAACTAAAACACTTCGGTTAGATCGAATAGTTCCTTATTTTAAAAGTTTCGAATAAATACGCTGATCACATCTCTTTCTGTGCCCAAAGTTTCAGCTTTGTAGGTAGTAAGATATCCATGCAGACGACATAGTAATCTTGATATCAGGTAAATATCTTACCACCATCATTCCCCCGTGAGGGGGAATGTGCACTAGGGTGGAGCGTTGATGTATGGAGAAAAATAAAAGTGGTTGTATCAATTTCGAATACCTCCATTTTTTTGCGTTTCGATGAGTAGAATAATTTGACATTAAAAAAAAAAAGAAGTTTGGATTAAGTCTTTAGCCCTCTACCTTAGCTCAAAGTTTCGACTTTTTGGAACAAAAAAATTTTTTTTTCGGAAACGTTAAAATTATTTCACAATTTCGAAATAAATTATTTTATAATTCATGAAAAAAGAAAACACAAATTATAATATATTAACTTTATTTAGAAAAATAAATTAACACAAGCTTGAAAATGAAAAGTTAAAGAAAAGCTTCGGTCACCATCTTCACACAGCGCTCAAATGCTTGAGTGTGACAAAGGAAGTGCGAAAATGACATGCCAATAAGAGATTTTTTTTTAGAAATTCTTCCAAATTCTGATCGCTAGTTCTATCCAAAAAAAGGGGTTGATGTAACTTGTGACTTCCTCCACCTAAAAAAGATTTCCATAGCGCAAATATATGAAAAATTTGAATCTATGTAGCGCCTTTTAACATATATCTCGAGAACGGCTAATCATACAATATAAGTTGTTGTACATTTTTTATAGGAAATTTAATTATCTTTCTTTTTGCTACAAATATTATTTTGTGGGATTTATACTTTCGGAAATACAGAATAAGGCAAACAAATTTATGACTTTTTTTCCAATTTTGCAAAACTTTGACCTGTGGTAGGGGGCTAAGAAAAACAATTTTAATTTTTTTTTTTATTTTTTACGGGTAGCTTACGTAACTACGCAACTTTTTAGTGCTATTCGAATAGCTAAATCGGAAACAAAATTTGACGCTCCACCCTAATGTGCACTTAAGGAACTATCATTTTGGGCAGCACAAAACGGTCTCGGGTTTAACCCTGCAAAGACCGAGCTAGTTCTGTTCACGAAGAAAATGAAATTAGAGGACTTTATCCCTCCCAAGCTTAATGAAATTCCTCTGAAACTTCCCAAAGAAGCTAAATATCTTGGCGTAATCCTTGATTCCAAGCTAACCTGGAAACGGAATACAGAAGAAAGAATCAAGAAAGCAATTTGTGCTTTCTATACATGCAAATAAACATTCGGTACACGGTGGGGAATGCGACCGCAAGTCATCCATTGGATGTACACGGCGATCGTTCGTCCCATCCTCACCTACGGTTCGATTGTATGGTAGAAGGCCGTAGAAAAAGTTAGCTGTCTCAAAAACCTAAACAAGGTACAGAAACTAGCATGTATAATACCCGAAGCTCTTAATATTAGAGAATCATATAAACTACTAGATGAGTCATGAGTGTAGTGTCTTTCAGGCTGAGATTTATGCTATTGAAAAGGCAGCCGAAATTGTTCACAGGGAAAAACTGAACTCGTCAGAGATCACATTCTCCGTGGACAGTCAAGCTGCTATCAAAGCAATAGCCAGTGAGACAACAAGATCCAAGGCAGTAGTAAAATGTCGAGACATTTTATACAATATTTGCAACTCCAACCAAGTCAAACTCTGCTGGGTTCCAGGACATAGCAATATAGAAGGGAATGACATAGCAGATGCACTGGCAAGGAAAGGGTCTAGTCAAATAGATTCAGTAGTAGCGTGATCAAAAGGAAGATAGACCTAATAACAAAAGAAAAAAATCAACACTCCTGAATATCCAAAAACGATTGCGTCATCTCTAGAAGTTTATGGCCTAGAATTAACGAAAGAGAAACTCAGTATATTTTATCGCTGAGTAAAAAGGATATCAGAACTCTTATGGGTGTACTAACGGGACACTGTGCCATTGGCGTAATGGCCACTAGATTGGGTGTATACGCACCGGATTTCTGTAGGAGCTGTCAGGATGTTGAGGAAATAGCAACCATTAAGCACCTACTCTGTTTAGGTGTTATCTCTGTTTATAGGGGATCACAAACCAATAGGTCCAATTAATTTCTCCAAAAATACTTGCCGGATAGAGTTTGTTTATAGTTTATTTTTAAAGGTAATATCAATCTTTAATTGCGTAATAAAATAAAATAAATCAATTCACCCAGCCTTGAGATATTTGATTTTTAGCATAACCATTCTTTCTTGCCTCCGCAATTTTAAAATTTCAATGAATAAAATCATTAATTTGATTTTAATGAATTTAATTAAAATATTTTCTATAAAGCCCTTAATTACTGTGTATAGAATATAGGTTTAAATCTTAGAAATTCCACTCGATATATAAAGTTTGCCATACACAAAGTCTAGATAACGATATTAAATGGATGCATGTGATGCACGTTTCATAGAATAACTTTAGAAATATGATACTGACAAAGATGAAATTTGGTAGAATAATAGCTTAAATAGTAAAAATAGTCCCCTGGCTATATGTCATGGAAAAGCCGTCAGCTGACATAATGAAGTGTGCGCAAGTGTTTTAACCGTGTTTCTGTAGGTGCATATTTCATTGCGTCAGCTGACAAACTTCCCACTCGCTTACAACCAGCTGACAATTATTTTTGTATAATATAATGTATGAACTATAGTACCACCAAATTTCAGCTAAGCTAAAATCACCAACCATCTTTTTTTTTACATGTTTGGGGGGGTGCTCCATCCAAACCCACCCATGGCACCATGGCAGCTGACTTTCACTAACCTCTATATTATAACACCAAATTAACCACGTATCTAACCAAAAATCTGCCCTGCTTCGATGACTGACTAAAATATGTCATCAGCTCCCAGACTATAATAAATTCTGCAGCATATATGCACTGGAAATTATATAATTCTAGGGGTATTTGTTTTTATTTTGATATCAATGGAACCTGTGCCTACGTTCTGTAACTCTCGCATCGACAAAATCAGTCGAGAAACGATGAAAATTGAAACAAATCGTATGAGTTTTGTTCCATTTTTCAACGTTTCTCGACCAATTTTTACGATGTGAGAGTTACAGAACGTAACTTAATTTTTCGCTCAGATTTTGTGAGGTGTGGAAAATAGAATTGGGGAATGAAGAAACGAAAGCAGGAATGAAGATTTCAAGACTTTTTCCGATTGAACATTGATGTTTTTGATTTCACTAATCTCTAACGAGTAGAGATAAGCGATGGCCAGACGCCAGCAAAAAATTGGGAGAAATAAACATGGATTTGCATTCGCAAAAATATCCGTTATTATCTTCCAAACTCTACTCTTTCTATAAAGCACTATTTATTCTTTTAAACATGAAAGTGAGTTTTGTTGGATGTTTGGCTGAATGGATTCCAAGGAAATTTGGAAAAAAAATCGACTATTTAATGGAAAAGGAATGTGAATAGGTAGTGGAGAGGGGGGGCACCTTTAAACACTTTTTGGTTTTGAGCCTTCCAAAACCCAGTGTGATGGAATTATTGTCCTGTAAATTATCGGCACTTCGAGAGCTGTATTTAAATTTTATTTTAAACCCATTTTTTATTTAATTTAATAAAGATTGATATTTTATTTTTTATTAAAATATAAACTAGGTCCTTGTGTTCAAAGGTACCCCACCAGTTGGTTAGAGTGTAACATACGTGCGGCACTTTTGAACGGAAGTATTTATAATTATTTTTAACAATTAATAATGTAAGTATAAACGCATATCTATTAAAGAAAACAATAAACTGTATGAAATACTGAATCCGCAGTAATTCGGAATGCAGTGCTCTCTTATCTCTTTACCCATTCGTCGTAAAAAGAAAAGAGAACACTGTACTAAAAATCACTGCGGAATGCGGATCCAGTCTTGCGTGTTCCATTACCGACATGAATAATTTTTCAAAAGTGAAAAACCTTACCAAAAAAAAAAGTGTGAGTGCCGCGACTCACGGTTAAGATGTGCAAACATACGTAACGTAACGTGAATCACAATCACAGAGTCACAATCACGACCACAAGATACGTTACGTTTTTTTCACCCTACCACCAGTATAGATGTTTACACATCAAAAATTTTAAAATCTTACAAAAAATATATGTATTACAAAAATACAATTTACCCAAAAAAATGCATATTTAGTTACTGCCGGATGAACTTAAGAGATGCCCCGCAAAGTCGTTTATGTGTACAGATATCGGTAGTGCAATACTTAAAATTTATTTTAGGCTTTAAAATATTTTTTGTTAAGATTTTCTTAGCCCTGTTCAAAGTGCCCCTCTTTCCCATACTTTTCATAACCGCAAAGAGTACCTACACACTTAAAAAAAAAAGAATTCTCATGGTGTACAAGATTTTGAGTTTCGTATATGAAATTTAGGATTGATTTACATGGACTTTTCACACCACGCTAATTGACAATTGTTTAATAAAATAATATTCTTATTAGGTACCTACGTAGATTGACAAAATATTAAGGAACTCATAACTGTTAAAAATCATTTTTAAGTGACGTTGTTTGAATATTTTTTAGCAAGATCGCGCAAAACATTTTAGTGAATTTTGTTTCAGTTTGTTTTTCTGTTTTTGAAGAACGAGAATTCGTTTTTTTTAATATCAAATCTTCACATAATGTAAGTATGCTATAGAAAATACTAACTCCTCCCTCTGATAGTATATAACTGCCATGGCCACACCTTTTTGCCATAGCTGTGTATCCGAGATAAAAATAAATTAAAACACATACCTACACATAAAACTTCCCTTATTTGTATATTCAACGTTGAGTATCTTTAAGGTTTTCTTTTTATTAAGAGAGCAGTATTAAAATTTATATTGTTGGATAAATGCCTCGGAACGTGGGCGTTGCAATATCTTATTTCAGTTCAAGTTCTTGATTGACTATTTGATAGTTTCATGTCAGTTTGAAAATTTGTAATTATTAAACCTCTTGAATGCAGGATTATTACAAAGTTTAGTTTTTATTTTTAATTAACTAAAAACCATATGTTTTTATATCTTTGTGATGTTCTTGTGAGAGTAAAAAAATAACACCTGAAAAATACCTTGAAATCAGTCCGATAATTCTAAGAAAAACCGAATGTTATTGTAATGTGTGTTTTATAAAATGTTTGTTTTCATACCTATTCATAAGTTATAAAAGATTACGAAGGAACAACACAATTGAAATCAATACGTAATAATCTGATCGAATTATTTAGGTAACTATTAGTTCTTTTGACTTTGTAATTAACGTAGAATTAAAAAATTATCTAAATTTATGTTTACTAAGTACCAATTACCTATACCTACATGTACAAATACATGTGTGTATTTGTATACCTAGGTAAGTAAGTTTTATAACCGCTCCGGCCGGTATCGTATTTAGGTTTCTTGCCGACGCGACGTGGGCTTATTTTTATGTATTTTTTTCGATCTGTTTTTTAAAGTGGAGTAAGAAAGCACATCGGGAATACTGGTGTAGTTTTAAAAGGATTTGATGGCACCAATTTTGTAACCAACCCAAATCGAACATAATGACGAAACTAGATAGAAAGTGCGATATCTTGTGTGGGAGTAACGAAGGGTGCAGGGAATTTTCCAAATTGTTGTTTTTGGATACCTATGTTTTATTTGTTTTGTAATGAAATAAACGCCACTAGTTTCTTATTGGTCTGAAATTTAATGAAAATGTTATTAAGTTTTTATATAGGTGCAATCATTTTATATGAAGGCGCAACCAACCTAGCCAAAGCAGTTTTACCAGTAAATTCTAGAATTTCCACAGGAGTTTTATAGAAATATATGGAAGGCTTGCTGTACCGAACCAAGTCATTCAAATTCATGACCGTACTCTGTCATGAGCTAAGTCAGAAAGGGTTTTGTTCCTAGGTAAACAGTACAAAACCAAGTCAATAACTCGTATTTTACCCAGCGGCTCCATTGGCAATATTTGAGGAAATAAATTGCTTGGCTTATTGCCATTGCCTTTAATATTGCCAAATGGAGGCGCTTTGGGAATTGCAATATTTCTTGGCAGATAAAAGGAAATTATTGATTTCCATCCAGATTTTGCTTATTGCTATAAGATATTGATAATTATGTATAATAATATAAATAATCTAAAATAGTTTTAACCTTATATTTAAAAATAAGATCATTTGGTGTTTGGTTGGTTACCGTTGACGGCAGGGTCAGACTGGGCCTAAAGGGCCCGGGTGCAGGGGCGGACTGGGCCACCGGGCAACCGGGATTTTGCCCGGTGGGCCCCTGGGCGAGTAAAATATGCACAAAAGCTCCTGCAGTACTTCTGTACTTTTAAAAGAAATTTTGTTCATAAAATTGGATTTCATAGGGGCCTTACAGTAAATATACAGCTTTTGTGGCCCCAATGGAAGTTCAGGAGGCCCACACGGCCCTATTTAGGGCCTCCACAGTTACTATAAAGCTATTGGTTCCTCACAATTGTATTGATGACCCGTGGAATTTATATTGAGGCCCCACCGTACTCCTAGACATTTCAAACGAAACTTTAGTTAGGGTGGTTGCTACTAAATATTGAGGTATTGTGGCCCCATTTGTAACCTAAGGAGGCCCCAAATTGCTCTATATAAAGTTAACTATATTCTATAGGTTTTGGAAATACTTTAAGTTAATTTAAAGGAAAACTTTCTCACAAAATTGAATAAGAGAGCTTCGAAAAGACGAGTAAAGAATAAAAATGAATTGGATGTTGCAGCGAAAAACTACAAATCTTTCGTGGAAATGTTTAATATCAACGAAAGAACAAAAAATCTCAAACGGCAGTTGATGATACATATTTCAGTGCCGCAGAAAAAAAAAATAAAAAAGTACAAAACGATATTTCGATTGTTATGAGTATTTTCGGAGTTTTTGTAAAAGAAAGAAACATTAATTATAAAGTTTGCATTATTGCAGCAATGTTTTCAAAAATCAAGTTACATTTCTCTTTACTGCATACGAAGCTAAACATAACTTTTTATGTTTAAGTCCTTTTTTCCTAACACAGACACAGAAGTTGACAAAGTTTGTAGCCCAATTCCCAAAATGTAACCCAAATTTAGAATGATTTTTAGTAGGTAGTAGGCCGTGGTGTAATGGTTAGTGCGTATAGGACTGTTACGCCGAAGGTCTTGGGTTCGATTCCTTGCCTATTCCACTTTAAGAAACAGAATTTTTTTGTCACGGGCTACTGCATCTTGCGAAGAATCGACAGATCGTCTATGAAAAAGTGATTCTCGTTTTAGCCGTTCGGATTCGACAGAAAATTGTAGGTCCCCTTCAATCCTGGCAATAACACGCACACATGAATGGTTGAGTGTTGTAATGTAAGTCACTAGGCCCTGGTTCTACACGAGCTGTCACCACCCATTTTTTAATTTATTTATTTATTATAATAGAAAGAAATAAGAACCGGCCAGAACCAGTAGTTCCGATTTTTTACTAAATGGTTTGTGATGCTCATCTAAGTTTACAACCTCGAGCACCGAACGCAATATTTTCAAAAGTCGAAAAAACCCACCCATTTTTCGAAATTATTTTTTTTTTAATTTCAAATATTCATAATTTTATTTAATTTTATTTGATAGTAAGCCAAAATTCTTATCATTGGATTGCATTTAAGTAAGTGTAAGTACATATTAATATTATTGAATATAATAAACAAAAAAAGTCATTAAACTATTTTTCACATTATTAGACTAAAGGCGAAAGCAAGGCGAGCACAGGTCTGCTAGTTATACATACATACATATATTTTCTATGTTATTTCATTAATGTCGTTACCATATTAGAAATGTACATACACTCGATAGGAATGCCAGATTTGAAAAATTTCTTTGCGGGACAAATTTATTTTGAGAACATAACAAACTTTCCGAAAACTTTAAAGGTATGATTTATTTGTTATTCAAAAAAAGTCTTCAATTTTAAACCAGTATTTTATTTAACATTCATAATTTATGAGTGAACATACAACATAACGAATTAAGGTGTAAATAAATAAATAAAGAATTACCTAAAAACAAAATAAATTGAAAACTATAAAAGTTAACAACATTAAAAGTTAATTAATAATAAAAACAAAATTTTCAGTCTTTAAAAGTAAAATTTCATAGATTTTTACAAAGTAAATAGTAGGTAGGTTTTTTATAAGTATTTTTCTGCTGAATGTAGAATTCTCTACAAGTCATATTAAAACTTTGTTTAATCAACAAATTTCGCTACTTATACCGACATAGAAACTTTATTTCTTTCTTCACGCCATGAGTTTTTCATAAAACTGAAAATTCTTTCAGAGCTGGCATTCGAAATTAGCAAAGAAAAAACAAAACCACATAATTTTTCAAAGTTAGGGGCTGAATTCTTTTAAAAAAATTTTACCCAAATATCGACAGATTTTTCGTTCCTAATATTTCTAGGCTCATTTTTATAAAAAAAATTAAGTTGCACAAATTCTTTAAATAATAATACATATTTACATTTTTTAATTTAGAAATATCAACAATTTTGAGATATTTCTTAAACTAGGGATTATTTATAAAACTTAAAGCTGATGAGCATTTAAATTCATTATTAAAATCTTTTTCTAAATACAGTCAAACTTCTCTATAACGAACCTTCAAGGGAACAAAAAATTCCTTCGTTATAAAGAAGTTATATACAAAATTCGTAATATAGAAAATGTAATTTTTTTAACACTGCAAGAGGTATATTTAAAAAAAATGGTAAAAAAAAACTAATTTTAAAAATATGTGTGTCTTTTTATTTTTTAATTAAAAACATTTATTGTTTTATTATAAAAATCTTCCTATTCTCTCAAACTCGACGTAAAAGTTCTACTACATATGGACACTTTTTATACATCCGCACATACATAATAATTTCAATTTAAGGTTCCCCCACACCAACACGAATTTTCGGTGGCGGTGACGAAAACAACAATAAAAACACGTGGTTGTCAATGAAAACAACACGTTGTTAGTATTGATTTCGTCGTCGCCACCGAAAATTCGCGTTGGTGTGGGGGAACCTTTAAGAAAATTCTTCCCAAAACGGGGAGTTCCCTTTTAAAATTAGGAACAAAAATCGTAGTAGGCTTTGATTTAAAATTTTAAAATAATTGACATTTCGAAAATTCTTGCTTAAATGGGGAATTCCCTTTTAAAATAAGAAACAAAAATCGTAGTTGGCTTTTATTTCAAATTTGAAAATTGAGATTTCGTTATAAAGAAACAACTTTGCTTTCGGACCAAAAAAATAATTTCCTTATAAAGAGAATTTCGCTATAGAGAATTTCGTTATAAAGAACCTAATTCATATGAGATATTTTTTAAAGGGAAGGGGAACAAAATGAAATTCACTATAGAGAGAATTACGTTATAAAGAAGTTCGTTATAAAGAAGTTTGACTGTAATTACATAATAGCAATTTTATAACGAGTGTGAGAAGTAGATAGAATCATAAAAAAACATAATAAAGCAATCTTAACAGTCTTCCTAAACATACTTATGCAATCTTATATATCAGCTGATGATTCACCTGAATATTAATCTTGCAAGGAAGCCAAATTACAGAAAAGGTTTGATATCTTCATATAAAGTGTATTTCCAAAACATTTGTTAAAGCACGTGTTATGATAATGATAAAATAAATTTAATCTTGATAGCATTTAAATTTTTTTGCGGGTCAATAATTAGGTACTTGTACTACTACTTCTGTATAGATACAAAGTTTTTATCGTCGTTTTCGTAGATAATCTTTTTTCTTTACTTCTACTCATTTTATTATTTTGTGGCCCTTTTTCTTAAAATCCCGGGAGGCCCTTTGGCTCCCAGTCCGCCCCTGCCCGGGTGGGACAAAAATGTTTGGTGCCCGCCGGACTCTTGGACTTTTCACACAAATCAGTGTATGAAAATTTTTTTTAATGTTTGTTAATGAACAAAATATAATTAATTTATTTGGTTACAATGGATATGGTAATGAAACAATTAAATTAACAGAGGCTTTTTTCCGACGTTTATGCTAAGGTTGTTGCCTTCTTCAAGGAAGCTTTATTACACTTATAAAAAAAAAAATTAGGTAATGTATTAAATACTTCTAAAATATTTACATGAATTAATACAATGACAACAACCTGGGAGTACTACCATTACGCTAAATATTTCAAAGGCTAAAGCTATACGTATTTCACGAGTTGCCACGCTCGATCATCAGCCTACTTTTTACGGTGCAGAGTTTTCAAAAACTATTTATCGTACACTATTATTATTTGATCACAGTATTAAAACTCAAACTGAATTTATCTTGATTCTCATCGTATTTATTATAAGCCTCAAAAAAAAAAATCAATAAGAAATAAAGAATTAAAATTCAAAGAAATATGACTTATATCTTTATTCAGACATTTGATGGCCTCGTCTTGACTGCTGTAAGGGCCTCCATTTTGCCTGCAAGGGCCCCCGTCTAGCTTTCATGGACTCTAAATTTAACATGGACGGCCCCATCTAGCCTGTGCGGTCCCTCCACGTCTGGCCTTCACGGGCCTCATCAAGCCTGCACGCGGACCCCCTTCTTGGCTTCAGGGGCCCCTTGAGACATAATTTTTGTGCATCTATCAATATTTATTAATTTACTCAGACTGTGAAGGCCCCTCTCATCTGAACTGCATGGGCCCCATCTACCGCGGGCGCTATAACCTCCACGGGCCCCTCTTGAGATACAATTTTTGTGCATTTATCAATATTCCTTAATTTATTCATGCTGTAAGGGCCCCCGTCTAGCCTTCACGGACCCCATATCAACAGTGAACGGGCCCCATCTAGCCTTCACGGGTCCCATCTAACAGCCCGGGGCCCTTAGAAGACTGCCCCCGTTTAGCTTTTACGGGCCTCATCTAGCCAACGCAATTTTCAATGCATATGACCGAGAGTGCTCTTTCTTACATATAAAGGCCTCTGTCTAGTATATTTTGTCCGTGTATCAATTTTGATTTCTTTAAAACCTATGAACAGTTTTGTATTTACATTTTAATAAATTTATTATTGATTTTTATATTTCAATTCTCTCCATATATGATTTTTTTTCTGCTGCCCTGGGGCCCGGGTGGCAAATTCCACCCTGACTATATGGCCAGTCCGACCCTGGTTGACGGTCAGTAGCGTACGCAGGATTTTTTTTAAGAGGGGGCTCAGAATCAATTGTGGTGTAAATTTTTTTTAAGGTCACTAAAACTACCGCGAAAAAGAAAGAATTTATTATTTACCTACTACCTTATATGAAAAAGTGAATAAGAAGCAAGTTGTTAAGATCTTACTTACTTACTTAAGGTGGCGCTACAGTCCTGTGTGAACTTGGGCCTCACCCAACAAATTTCTCCATCTAGCTCGGTCCCTAGCTAGATGTCTCCAGTTGCGCACTCCAAGTTGGGTGAGGTCCACTTGTGTGCGCCACCTGATCCGCGGCCTTCCTCTACTGCGCTGTCCTGTGGGCGTGGATTCGAAGACTTTCCGGGCCGGAGCATTGGTTTCCATGCGCTCTACGTGACCCAGCCATCTCAGGCGTTGGACTTTTATCCTCCTGACTAGGTCTACGTCGCTGTACAGCCCGTACAGCTCGTCGTTCCATCTTCTCCACTCACCTTCTATGCATACGGGACCGAAGATCACGCGAAGAACTTTTCTCTCGAAACGACCCAAGGTGCTTCCATCCGCTTTTGCCATAGTCCATACTACTTTCTTTTGCCCTCATTAACCGCTAAACCCATTTTTGGCGCCTCTGTCTCAATACTTACAAAAACCCCATTGACATCGCGCTGAGTTCTTCCGATTATGTCAATGTAATCAGCGTATGCGAGTAATTGGACAGACTTTTGAAAGATAGTGCCTCTAGTGTTGACGTGGGAGCTCTTCACTATTCTTACAAGGACGATGTTAAAGAAATCACATGACATCGCATCGCCTTGTCTAAAGCCTTTTTTGACATCAAAAGGCCTTTTGAAATCGATGAAAAGGTGGTGGGTGTCGATTTGATGTTCTTGGGTTTTTTTCCAGGATCTGCCGTAATGTGAATATTTGATCGACTGTGGTCTTTCCTGGTCTAAAACCACACTGATAAGGACCTATCAGGTTGTTGACGATTGGCTTTAGACGTTCACATATTACGGAAGAGAAGATTTTGTATGGGATGTTTAGGAGACTGATTCCTCTATAGTTGGTGCAGTTTAGAGGGTCTCCTTTTTTCAGTATCGGGCAAACAATGTTAAGGTTCCATTCATCGGGCATGTTTTCTTCCGACCATATTTTACAGATAAGTTGGTGCATGCTCCTAACCAAATCATCTCCAGCTGCTTTGAAAAGCTCGGCATTTAAGCCATCTGCTCCAGCGGCTTTGTTTGACTTTAGCTTAGATATGGCAATCTTTATTTCGTCTAAGTCGGGAAGACGGGATTGTTGGCTTTTGTCGTCTATATTGAATGGATCAACCTGCCTGACAGCGGAATTCGATTCGTCGTTGCCGTTATACAGTCTGCAGAAGTGGTCCTTCCATATCCTCAGCATTGACTGCGGTTTCACTATGATGTTTCCAATTTCGTCCTTGCAGCCTTCGGTTCGAGGTTTATGCATTTATGAATTTCGTTTCACCTGCTCATAGAACTTTCGAACCTCATTTCTGCTTCGGAACCTCTCAACATCCTCGACCGCACGCTTCTCATGCTCTCTCTTTTTCCTTCTGAGAAGTTGGTGTTCCTCTCTCCTCTTCTGCTCTTAGAGCTCGTGAGCAGCTCTCGTTCTTCTATGCAGCGCCGCTTTGCGTGCCTGTTGTTTGGCTGCATTTGCCTGCCGACATTCCTCATCGAACCAGGGGATTCTTTTTGGTGGCTGCTTGAAGTTGTTAAGATCTAGATCTTCAGTAATTTCACCGATTTCTTTATGAATATTCGACAAAGCTAAAGCCTGGTTGACATCAGCAACGTTTTTAACCTTTTGAAGTTTAAAACGGAATTTTTGGCTCTGCATATGTCACTGGCAGCACACAAAGTACTTCAATTACCTTTCTCAAATTAGGATACAAATCCGAATTGGAAAACAGAAGTGAAGCAAAAACAGTTTCTTGTACATTAAGCTATTTCGGTCCCATCCTTCCACATTTGTTTCCATATCTTACGCCCATATTATTATGGAGTGAATAATATGGGCATCCAGATTAAAACTTAAATCCTAGATGTAATGTATACAAATTCAATGTACATAAATACATACATCCGGATTTAAATTTCAATCTGGATGTAATATTGATAATATTGATGTTAATATTGAAATAAAACAACTTTTTTTAAAACAATGCTTGATAAATAACCCCTTTCACCGAAGGTATCTTGCCACAACCGTTTTTTGATGAATGGAATTTTATTTTTCAAATACTTGACTTATATTGACTTTTATCGACTCGATTTCTAAAACGGTAGTAGGGTTTGTTATGGACGCCCAAAGTGTAAGCCGAGCCTTATGTCTTGTTTGCGATCCCAACGCCACCTAAGGGTCAAAGTAGGAAGCCCTATTTGAAAGGATAGAGGAGCACTTCCGAAATGTCAAATGAGGGATGGAGGAGAAATCTTTTGAACCACTACATTGAAATTCAAAAAAAAAAAAATATATCCACTAGCGGGTGAGTTGGATCTTATGACCCGAATAATGTGGGAGGAAGAACAGCTAAACCCAAGTGGGCTGATCTTCTTATCGCAAATTAATCTGACGACTTACTGTCATAGTAAAACTTGCCTCAACGGTCGAACAAGAGCTACTGATGTAGCACCTAAAAGCAGTAAGACAAAATAGAAAAAAAAAGAAAAAGGAATATTTGTCTATACGGTACGTGGTTAATTTTTTTTACTTAACTTTACTCACTTTTTTGTTCGGTTTATACTCAATTTACTTACCTTTTCTTTGAAATTAAAAAAATTACAAAAAAAAAGTGACACTAGGGCGAGTTTTGAAAATAAACGTTTTTTTATTGGAAAGTCCTAAAAAGTGATACATTTTATTAGGTATAACTACCACGATTTGAAGCCTAGCGGGTCCAAATTGCCAGAAAAGGACTGGGCCGCCACTACCAATTTTTTGTTTGTTGGAATCCACGTTCCTTTTCGTTGGAAACCCAATTTTTTGTTGGAACACTATTTTTATTGTTGGACCTGCTTTTCTACCTTCTCGAGGCTATCTTTTGGGACTCGATTTCCTGCCGGACAGATGAACTGCATGTTGCTTTGCTGCTCTTCAACATAACATCTCTCCCGAGTGTGCTATATGTGGTGCTCTGCAATTATCCACCATCACTCCTAAACGAGGAATACCGAGCCGGAGCTAGCCTAAACGAAACCCGATCGATTTCATCGACAAATTACGAAGTCCGTCGCAGTGAGTTCTATAAAAAAAAAGGAAGTCCAGGTACCATTATTATATAATAAGATAAAGTGCTAAAATGCAAAAGAAATGAAAAGAAGATTGCTCTTACCGATTTTTTTTTTGTGAAACCGAAAAATTGGACGGTATAACAACAACCAGGCAAAATTTACCTCTTTCTGGTACAAATACTGGCAGAATAATTTTCCAAGAGGTGATAGGAAGACATTATCTTCTATATCTACGTTTTTTTGTTATATAATTTATATTAATTTTGTTAATTCTGGCGTGAAGTTTTACTTATAGTTATTTATAATTTTCATTTGTTTTTTTTTTTTTTCAATTTAAATATTTAATTTTCATCAAAATACATTTTTTTGTAAGTGATAGATAGGCTTTGCTAAGCTTGTTTTCGCGTTCCATAAGGTTCATTTAATTTAACTGCTCCCCTCCATAGAACTCTATCGAGGTAGGGAGTTCTATTATCGAAAACCCTAAATTTAACCCAATTAGGTACCGAAAAGGGTACAGTTTCAGGTCTCTTGGGAAACGTCACGCAATCACTTTTTTATTTGTTCTTCTTCTTGTTTTTCTAGATTTTGTTTGTTACCTTTTTTCATAATTATAGACATTTCACAAGCGAGTTTGAGAGTAGGAGGCAATGAAGCAGGTTGTGTCGAGTGGCACAACCTTGCAAATTCAGTTTTTCTTAAAAAAAAAAAAAAACAGTAAATTATTTTTAAATAATTATTTCCACATCGAAAGTTGGTACTCTGTGGGGAGCGGTGTCCATCTGGATGGTAACAGGAGTTGTAGACACACTCCAGCAACTGAAAAGCTAGTTTGCAAGCTATGCAAGCTTGAACTAGACTTTTAGCCTATCCCGTTTAAACAGGACTCTGGCGTGGTATAACAGTACCCGCTAGCAACTGTATCATGTGACCGTGACTGTCATGTTGCCCACATGAAATCCTAGCATGGAACTTCTCTGGGGGGAAGGATTCCATGTGGATCAAAACCGGAGATGACCACACACTCCAGCAACTGCTAAACTAGTCCCCAGACTACCAGCACCCCTTGTCCTACTAACAGATGACTAACCTTCATCACAACAAAGTATGACTGCCCTGCATCATACCAAATCAATAAGATGACCATCATATCATAGAAAATTTGTTAAAGTGAATAATTATCTCTTTATAACTGCTCATAATGTGTTAAAAGTTTAAGTGAATTATCTTTTATATTCAATCATTATTGTTTTTAGTGTTCTACTAAGTTATACCCTTTTACATATTTTTTACATTTTCTATTGCCTTGCCGTCAACATGTGCTTTAAAATTAACTAAAACAACTCGTAAGAAGTGAATTTATGTAAAAATTGAAATGGTATTTAAATAATCGTCTTTAAATAACTCATGCAAAAGTGATTTCATTAATTTTGAAAATTCCACATAGTGCGTTCTCGCTCTATAACTTAAAATTTTATATATATGTATAAATGTATTCTATGGCATATTAAGCCTCAACTACATAAGCCAAAAAAGTGAAAAAGTGCAAAAGTGAAAATTTTTAAATTGATTTTGTGATAGTTTTTCTGACTAGAAAACTTATAAAAATGATGCAGAAAGCTTAAATTTTGGTTTAAAAACAAATTTGTGTATTCTTTTTCACAAAACAACGGCGCTAGCGGTAAAAAAATATTTTTACTTTTGTACTTCAGTACTTTTTGGCTTATGTAGTTAAGCCTTTAGTTTGTAAGGTATTTGTATTTGTAGGTATTGTATATATGTATATTTTTTATCCGTTGCAACAGCCAACACGTAACTGAAATATTGCTCCTGAGTAAGAGCAGAATGACTATATATTTTTATATATTATAAGTGACAACCACGAGGCTTTACAAAAATGTAACTAGATAGAGCAGGCAATACATTATAGCCGCATGTTAAACATAGCTTTGTTAAGTAATATATTATGAATTGTACTCTGTAAAATTTTCTTAAGTCTCAATAAAATTCAATTCAAAAATTTCATAATAGTATCTATAAGGATATACAAAATAATTGATACAAATTTAACGTTTACTTTTTCAGTTAAGGATTGTTAAATATAAAATACAGAGTTTAAATTAATGTTTTCTATATACACTTACCTGTTACTTTTAGTTAATTTATATTAAACTTCATTAAACGCCTTTTTGGATGAAATTTTTGATGTTTCTTTGTTTCGTTTTGAGCGAAACATGATTCTTTGAAGACACGATTTTCAGGGGTGCGGATGGTAGCCAATTCCTTTCAGTGAAGATGGTGTGACCGGAACATGGTCCTCGCCTTTTTTGGGGATATCCAAATTTCCTAACGGATATCATGGTTGAGCGGGTTGGCACCACTGCGACAACACCTGCAGTGCCTTCAAGTAGTGATTGTCCGTCTGTGGTCTCTTTGATAGTTTTTCTCCGGGCTGATTTATGTTTTGTTGCTGGTGAGGTTAGGTTTCCGGGGCAAGATCCCCCCCATTCCGGCGAGCTAAATGTCCGTCCGTGATCTCTTTGATAGTTTTTCTCCGGCCTGATTTATGTTTTGTTGCTGGTGAGGTTAGGTTTCGGGGGCAAGATCCCCACCATTCCGGCGAGCTAAATTTCGTGCTACGCAAGCAGGCCACGTCCCCAGGAACTTAACATTCCATTTCCCTTTTCCAAACACTTCCTAGCCATATTCCCACCACTTCCTTTTTCCTGCCCTACCATTGTCCAACGCATCCCATCCTCTTGCCTCGCAACAAATGGCGACCAACGTCTTAGCTTTTTAGCCAAGATTTTTGTAGTTTTCGTTTTTGTGACAGTCAAAGCAAACTTAAGGCTTAACTACATAAGCCAAGAAGTACTGAAGTACAAAAGTAAAAATATTTTTTTTACCGCTAGCGCCGTTGTTTTGTGAAAAAGAATACACAAATTTGTTTTTAAACCAAAATTTAAGCTTTCTGCATCATTTTTATAAGTTTTCCAGTCAGAAACACTATCCTAAAATGAGTTTGAAAATTTTCACTTTTTTACTTTTTCACTTTTTTGGCTTATGTAGTTAAGCCTTTACTGTGGATTTTCAAAACTCGTAAGTCTGTGTCAGGAAAGTCGCAGACATACCTAGACGTATCGCGACGAGATTTCGAAAATTCACAGTGACGGCGGTTAATGTGTGTTTTTCGCTTTCTTTATCCAAAGCATTGGCGTAGTTAGGAATTTTGTCTAGGGGGGGCAGCTAACCAGTTGGCAATTTATTAATTTATTTATTTATCATTATCATTAGGTTTTATGGATAGAGCTTTTGTCACAAGCATAAGTATTGTAAAAAACGGACTCATTTTGTGCATGTATTGTGAGAGAGAGAGCTTCCCATTTCACCATACTCAGCGAGAACCGAAACAAAATGGAATCCAGAACGGATTAAATTTTGATTTTAAATTGATTTTATTTCTTGAGGGAATTTTTATTAAACTGTTGCGCTGGGCACGAACGTGAACACATTGGGCCTTACTAATAACCAAATTTAGTAAATACTTAAACGAAAATCTCCAGATTACAGAACATTCGCATACTAATAACGAATTTAGTCTCCAGGTTATTCACTAGCAAGACGTTAAAATTTAATACATGGAAATCCATCTTTAAGCTGTACACTAAACTCATGAATTCAAGGAATTCCTAAATGCATCCCGTAGATCGGATACGCGTGTTGTGAAAAGAAGAACCAAGTTCAAGATTCTTTGTTTTTAGTTTTTTGTTTTTTTTTTTCTTACTTTTTTTTTGGAAGTTATAACTTTAAAATGAAATGTCTGATTATTTTAAGTAGAGTTTTTTTTAGCATATTTTCCTTTGTTGTAACTTAATACATATTTATGACATACAAATAAATGAAAAATATATAATTTATGAGAAGTGCATACCTATAAATTGCGTTCTATATACCCAGTCCAGCGTGCATTTGTTGATGGAATCGCTTCTAAATTTTGCGAGTTTCCTTGAATAAATTTATATCTTTCGTTACTTGAACTCATTTTTGTAAATATTTGTTTTTGTTGACGCGAAATTAATGAAAATGAAAATCCAAGAAAGTTTGACATTTATTTGACAACATCTTGATGGAAATTGTAGTAGATTCAAGGAAAGTGTGAGGATTTGTTAACGAGAAGGTTAAATATGTTATTAGTAGGATTCCGTTTAAGCTCCGCACTTTATTTTAACCTTGCACTTTACTAATAGTCGACATTAGTGTTTGGTTATTAGTAAGGCCCATTGAAAAAAGTTAATTGTTTTTGTTGTCTTCTCCTTTGTTTTCAGTCCATAAAAAAATACTCACCATTAGAGTATTGCATACATTCTCTCTTTCTCAGTAAAAAAAAAGTACTCTCGATTTTCGTTCTTTTTTTGCAAACATATAGAAAAAATGTGCTAATGTGTGTATGACACTCCGTTTTGAAATGATCCAAGAAAGACCGAAAAAGTTGGGTCAGTGAATTTGCTTGAAGGGATATAAAGATAGGCTGTCAGCTGTCATTCTTGTTTGGCTTAGAGCTGAAAAGCAAAGTTGAGCGTGGTGAATATTAAATTTTTGCAGTAGTATGCTGCAGTAAGGCCGTGCCCGAATTGCGATAAAATATTGGTTAAAACTTGACGTTTGGTTAAATTTCGATACTAGCGTGGTGTATAAAATGGGTTAAAAATTACCCAGCTCCAGAGCAGGTTAAAATTTGACACTATAGTGGTTAAATTTTGACGTTTCTCAAGAAAGAGAGAAAATTGTATTTGAAATTATCTTTAAAAGTGCAACAATGGACCGGCAAACAAGGAAACCAAGAGCTTCTGGAAAACCATACTCTAAATGTAAGTTTGAACAAATTCAATAAAAACAATTATTGTATTCTTGTTTCTATAGGGTCGGAAGGAGAAAAGTTGAGGCTTGTAAAAATCAGAATCGAGTTCGATCCATCTTTTTACATCAAAAAATGTAAACATGAATTTTATATTCTTCTTTATTATATACTTCCTCAAATTCATCTTGCAAAATTAATGCCAATTGGTTGTTTTATTTTGTTTTTTTTTTTGTAGTTTGTTGACCTAGTGTTCGCAGACTGCATAATCAAGCAATACACAATAGGATTTTTTCCGTAATGTTTGGGGATATAATCGATGCTAAATTTTTTTAAGTAAATCAAATTAAGAAATTTGTACTTTATCGCGTCGAATTTTTATTTTGATACATTTCAAGCTGGATTTTGTATAAAATATTAATTTTCTGGAATAATAAAACACATTTGTGGTTAGGGAAATTTCTTTAATCTAGCGGGAATTTTAACTAAAAATCCCATTTAACCCATCCTATTTTAATCCAGTTCGGAGTTCGGACAGCAAAAATAAAAAAATTATCCCATTTTAACCACACGTCAAAATTTAACCAGTGGTAGAAAATTTTAACGCAATTCGGACACGGCCTAAGAGCTGGCTGAAAACATAGATGAGCGTGGTGGATATGACATTTTTGGACTGGTATACCTTTCTTAACGCATACTCCTGCAAAACCTAAATGACACCACATATTTCCTATCTATAACTTATAATATCTGGTTTATATGCAAGGACGAAAGATCGAGTTGGATTAGGGTCGGATTTTCGATCCTGCATATAAACAAATTACCCGTTTGTTTTTAGGTATTGTGTTTGCAATTAGTTTTCACGTATTGCAGATACGTACGAACATAGTGATACATTGTTATTATGTCTGCGTTTTTTTACACATACCTTGAGAAAAATACGACGACCAGCTGGTAAAAACCTTAATGTAGGAAAAATATAAATTTTGTTGTCTTTATAATGAATGACAAGTTAGTACTGTCGATTTCTAAGGTGGGCACCGTCCACCCTTGCCCACCCTTAACTACGCGCATGATCCAAAGTTGTGGTGTATTTGTAGGGTTCGTAAGTCTTCACTAAGAAGGTCTATGACGCACTTAGTGAATTGCGACGAATCCCTGAAGATCTACTACAACGGCGGTTAAGAAAGCATTTCTTTCCTGTTTTTCTTTTTTTCAGCTGGACTTGTTGCAGATTTTCGGAGACGTAAGTCTTCACCAAGAAAGTCCTAGACATACTTAGGTGAATCGCGACGATCTCTGAGAATTTGCAGCAACAACAGTTACCATTCTTATGTCTCGTTATACCTTCAATCCCAATCCCAATTTTTATTTTTATTTCAAAATTTTCAGTTTCTTATCTAGTTTGTCTAATTTTTTTTTTTTAGGTTTCAATTTGGACGCAGTGACCGTGATTGACGAGTCGTCGATCATCGATGCACCGTCCAAGTGATTACTTATTTTTTTTTTGAGTTTTTTTTATCATTTTTTTGTTTGTGTTTCGTTTTCCTTGCCGATTCAGGTCTTTGAGCAAAGTCCTTAGAGACTGTCTAAAATCGCGGGATCGGTAAGAAAAACAACTTTTTGTCTTTTTATCTTTTTTCTACTACCTTTCCTACCTCACTACTTCAAGGGAATTTATTTTGGTCCGTCTGCTGTCTAGTTCTAAAAGAGGCCATAAGTAAGGTCGCACCATGTCGCTAAAAATCTTCTGAAGACGCTACCTGAAGCACCCCGTATGTACATGAAAACCAAAGCAAACTCGTTTTTAAAACTAAATTTTGGAAAATACCTTTTTTTCAGTTTTTTCTGAGTATAAGAAATAATTAGAAGAAAAGATTTTTTTTCGTTTTTTTGTTCAGTTTATTTTCTTTCGTTCTATTTACGTATTATTGATTAATTGATATTTTTCTACGCTTTTTCTAGTGAAGAAGCGTTATCTTAGGAAAACTCAATCCTTCGTTGGTGTTACTTTTTTTTCGTTAAATTTTTTTTGTTAATTTATTTTTTGTAGAAGTTTTTTTTTTCTAAACTTCTTTTGTAATTTTTTTGTTTGAATAATTTTTTTTTATTTGAAAAATGGATAGTACATATAAGGATGAAGATAATCGCATCAACAGGATCATAAGAGAAGCTGATATTGACAGCAATTTCAGATTAACTAGGTCAGTTAGTCAGCATTTGGATGGTAGTGAGAGACGGCATGTTATGCGCTCCCCTCTCACATTTGAAAGGCAACATCGATCCACCTCGAATATCCCAGACCCCAGTTAGTACTTCGAATATTCCATTCAGTTCACTTGATTCGGTTTCTTCTCCATCCTTCAGCAACATTAGTGGTTTAGGTGATGAAGTTTTGCCACCTCATCGGTCGAGTTTTGGAACTCACAACGAAACGGTTATCCCAAATGTAGGTAGGGTACCCCTTTCTAGGCCAAGTAGTACAAATTTGTTTCGCGGTGGTGGCTCTAGAGAGATTTTAGAGAGCCTGACCCAAAGACCTCCGTTAAGCAATAGAACCGAGAAGAGAACAGTTTCCGAAGACTTAAAGGCGTATATCAATTTGGCCATTGTAGATACTTTTACGTCATATAAAAATTCGGTACAGACTGAAGTCACGAAAAACGAGATCCAACAGCAGCTGGGAGGGTTCCTCAGGGAGTTGAATCTGGGACGATCCTCTCATTAAAACACCGGAACAGTGCCAAAACATTCAGCACCCACTTATAACTTTCCACTTCCTCTGCAGCGTCCTCAGCCTGAACCATCCAAAAGTGCTTTTGTGCCTCCTGCACAGCAACGAAAAAGGCCGCAGGAGCAGTTCAGGTGAAGCCAGGATAGAGTATCCCAGCCTGAAGGTTTCCAGGATGATTTCTTTGGATCTCAGAGGAATCCATATAACTCGCATCCTAATTATAATAACCAAACTCCTTTTCCACCCCACTGGTTGACTTCGGGATACAAAGCTCCCATTAAGATCAACAAGTAGGGGTTGAAATTCGAGGCCCAACCAGACAAAATGACGGTTGAAGATTTTGTCTTCCGCCTTGAAACGCTGCAGTGCCAATATGGTTCTCCGTGGGCAGAAATACTTCGGGATTTCCATCTCTTGTTAGGAGGAAATGCCCACGACTGGTTCTGGCAGTTTCAGCGCAGTAACTACCGACCTGACTGGCCGATGCTTAAAGATGCTTTGCTACGCCAATTTAAAAACACCAGATCCGATTACGATATAATGCGTGATCTCATGGATCGTAAGCTAAGTATTTCGGAAAACATCGACGATTATTTGGCAGCAATTTGCAAAATTAAGTCGCAGTTGCGTATACCGATTCCGGAAGTGGAGTTGGTAGAAATCCTAAAAAAAAAATCTAAACGAGAGAGTGGTCAATTTAGTTTATCCAATGCCAATTTATACGATGGATCAGCTGAGGAATGCCTGTAAGTATGAGAAGTCAGCGATCCCGAAGAAAGAACGTTAGTTCCCAAAATACACGAAGCCATCAGGGCCAACGAGCTGGAATTCGCGTACGACACCAATTTAGAACCCCCATTCATTCCAAAATTCCCAGTTCTTGATGCTGATACAAAATCAAAATAAACCCCTCTACTAGAGGGCCATAAAAAAATCACTATTTTAAAGAGAAATGTAAGTGAAAATACCAAAAAGGAAAGTTCAAAAAAGCCAAATTTATTTCACATTAAACCTCTACACGTTAGAATCGAGGAATGCTACCGTACTACAGATAGGATTTTCAACAATAAATTCCTCGCATTATCCATTCAGATAATGGAAAAGAATTTCTCGCGAAGGAGTTTCAAAACTTCCTTCAAAAATACGGAATCACCCATATGCTAACAGCGAACTACGCACCCCAATCGAACGCGTCGGAGAGGGTCAACCGCACGTTGTTAGCAGCTATCCGCGCGTACCTCAAGACCGATCAACGTGATTGGGATTACTATCTCAGCGACATAGCATGCGCCCTGAGAAGTGCAGTTCATAGTTCTACCGGTGTGTCACCGTACTTTGCGTTGTTTGGAACAAACATTATGATGCACGGTAGCAGCTATGAACTGGCACAAAAGTTGAACGCGGTTGACGACAGCGAGTTGATGGTACTTCCCCGGCGTGATCGATTGGAGTGCATACGCAAAAGAGTCCGCGAAAATATTTTAAAAGCGTTCAGCTAAAACTTATAACACACGCACGAGGAAAGTTAGATATCTGCAGGGACAGGAGGTATTTCGGAAAAATGTTATTTTAAGCGACGCCTCAAGAAACTTGTCAGCGAAGTTGTGTCCCAAATATCTAAAGTGCCGGATAGTTAAAGCAATAGGGAGTCATATGTATGAACTCGAAAATTTGAATGGCAAGAATATCGGTATATTCCATACCAAAGATTTAAAACAATAACTGACAATATCTGCACTCAAAATATTTGGACTGTAATTGAAACACCGATTAAACTTTCACAAAAGGAACGTATTTTCTTTTCCGAGGTTTAAATTCACTTGCAACACAAAACCAAAAGAAAAAAAAAAGAGTACCCTTATTATTTAAAAGCACCTAATACTATGTTTCCACCGACCGCTAAACCTAGATTTAAGTAGATTTACCCTAAATCCTCTTCAAATCTCAAAGATTTACCATACAAATTTAATTCTCAAATCTAGTAGATTAGAAATTAATCTTGTTAAATCTTCATAGGGCCAATAGTTGAACAGATCGAACAAACCTATTCCTCTCTTGCGCTGAGTACATTATTCGAGAATCGAGAGAACATTTTCGAGAATCTATTTTTTTTTATCGTTTAACTATCTATCTCACTTCCAATTTAGAAGAAAACGTGAAACAGCATTTGCATTTTGAAAGGAACTGTCAAAGTTAATCTACTTTATAATCTTTTTATGCGGTGAAAGCACAATATAGGATTTACGAAATCTCAACGAGATTAACTTTCGGTGGAAACGTAGTACAACGTACCTAATAGTTTTAAAAATCCAATATAATAAAATCCTTATATAATATCACGTTAAAAGTTATTTTCCATAGGTTCACACAGTACCTGATTTAATAAAAAAAAATGGTAATTAAGTTGAAAAAAGATATTTCAACAATGAAAAAAAAAAATGTCAAAATAAAAAAATATTTTCTTTTGCACCACACTGTATAATCCTAAAATTTATTTTTTTTTCACACTAATCACTTTGCACCTGAGAATCAGCAAAACAAATTTAAAGAATTTTGTTTCACGGTTTAGTTGTTGTTATTTATTAAATTATCAATTTCATGCATAATTTTATGTTATTTATTTCAATGTTAATTTATTTCCACTTGTGTATAGTCTAAGCAGGTCTAAAAAAATATTTTGTCTGGTATCTGTGCCAACATCCAAAGCTCAAAACCAAAACTCAAAAGCAAAGATTGACAATTATGTCATCCAAAAGGTTCGTTTCATTTTGCATATTTACATATTTAATATACGTGGTGATTATTCGTGATATTAATATTTTAACTGCGATACTAGATTTAGACAATTCCGAACTGTGATATTTTATAATTAAAGAATCAAAAAAAAATTCCATCTTTGATATAGCATGTTAAATGTTATACCTTTTAAGAAACTTCAAAAACGTGGCCAATTTTTAGAAGTAAAAACCAGTTCTAAGTCATACGATTTTTTTTCAGTGTGTTCTTTTGAAAAATGAAGTAAAAAAATTGATTTGATCAAAGAGTCATGAAATTTATGAATTTTTAGCAAAATGGTGCAGAAATTTTTTAATATTTTAATGCAAAAAATTGATCTCATTATTAGACAATATTTTAGTGTAAAAATTAAAAAAAAACAAAATTCAACTATGGGCAGGGTGACCAAAAACTGGGTCAAAGAAGAGGTTTTTCTAAATTTCAAAAAAATAGCGGTTACTCGAAAACCGTAATGATGCGGTATGGACAAGTTACTAAATTCTGAGTGGTCATGACCTGGCATATCACCAGTTTCAGATTGGACCATCATTTATGGGACACCCTGTATATATTTTCATTTTTTAACCAATTAACCAATTGTTAAATGAAAAAAGAAAGAACGAAAAATTAATGGTGCAAATTGAATACCGGTAAGATTTTGGATGAACAAGTTGACCAAGCTGAGATTTTACAAGTTTTAGCTTGGACCATTAGGGCTCATTCACATGAAAGCGACCAACAACTGACGAATAAAAGAACAAATGGGATTTTAAACATCTAATAAGCCTAAATTCTTTACAAAAACCAGACAAAATGGTAGAAAACTTATTTAAATTAATGTGAAGATACTAAAATTTGCGTTTTAATTTCTAAAATAAGAGAAATTTGAGAAAATAAAATGGTCGTCATGAACAGACGACCAATTTAATTTTCTCTTATTTTAGAATTAAAACGCAAATTTTAGTATCTAAACATTAATTTAAATAAGTTTTCTACCATTTTGTCTGGTTTTTGTGAAGAATATATGCTTATTAGATGTTTTAAATCCCATTTGTTCTTTTATTCGTTGGTCGCTTTCATGTGAATGGACCTTTATTCTTGAGACAGGGTGTATCTATGTATAAAAAATTAATTTTTAAATAAACCGCTTCAACGATTTTTGAGTTATTTACATTTGCCCAAGAACATTTTTTTTTTTTAGCTTCATCTTGTTTTTGAAGATGATTAATAATTTGTGTTGTTTTAAAATTTTTTTAAATATCACTGTTTTTAAGCTAATCTCTTTGTTCTCCGGTGGTTTTACAATGAAATCACACATTAAATGTTTCTTTTTCTCTACCTACCCCTAGATTTTTATATTGGAATCAAAAAGAACTTTTACGATCATGTATTTGTTCTAAAACGTAGAAAAATAAAAATTCTTTCGTGTCTTGTTCACAATTTGCTGCATTTTTACTTAGGGATGAGAACCTATGAGACATTATTTTGCAACAATATATGTAAAGTTATATAAAGAAGGATTTGGATCAAATCCGCCCCGACTTCTTACCAATGAGAAAAAGTTTTCAATTTATTTTATATGTTAGGAAATATTTTTTTTTTTTCTGGATGGTCCTCAAACAATTCAGTTGACAATTGTAAAACTGCTTTTACAACTTGCAAGAAGCCTTTTACCCAAAAAGTCTTATTTTGATTCTCAAAAGTCAAAGCTTCTTAGAATTAAGGCAGTCAAATAAATTGTTCATGAACTCAAAAAAAGTTGATGAAGACAAAGCGTGTTGAGCTACTTCTAAGCTAAATATGCCCATTTTTTTATAGAAGCACTAATAGTATGACTGAAAATTTGAGTAGCGTACCTTACTTTAATTTTTTACCAACTATTTTGATGTTTGTTTTGATTTTTGTTGTTCCATTTAGTTCTGCTTCCTAAAGATTTTCTACAACCTTCCAACTTGCAATACCTTCAGTACATTTTGTTTTTGTTTAATAATGTGTTGCGTGCACTTTTAATGAGGTGGGAAGGGTTATACAATGCAAAAATTCTCTGACAGTTGTGATAAAAGAAAGGCATTTCTGGTGTTACATCTAGACATTTGAAGCAACTCCTATTATTCGAACCTTGGTCACATGTAAGACTTTTGACCCGTAACCCAATGTTTTGACAGTAATTAAGATTATCAGAAAGTTTTAGTTGTTTCCCAATTATTGGTTTATCAGTTACAAAGTAGCTTATTACATATTTCCAATTGGAAAAAAAGATCTCTTATCAAAAACGATAAAACATATTTTCCAAATAAGTTTTTCTTTTCCTTGCCATCATCAATATACCCAACTATTTCATCATAGCAGCGGCCTAGTGTCTTCTGTCTATTTCGCAAATAAAAATTTAAAATTTTTAGTGATATCGTCGTTGAATCCCGGCCTTGTTTTTTTAATTATTTGCCATCGACGTATAGAGTGTTCTGAAGGAAGTTTTATTTTGAGCATATCTTTTAAATATCGATATACGGATGGAGATTTATAGTTCAATTCAGAGGCCAAATCTTTTTCATTTTCTCCCCAATGTGAAAACTTTTATTGCACAATATCAATGTTTTTGCGCTTGCACTGACATTTGGCAAAGATTCTATTAAAGAAGTCAATTGAACGCTTATTTTCTTTTTTAAACCTTTGTTTCTACATTTTGCAATTTTATTTTTTTTGGAAAATTTTTAAGTTTGACTAGAAAAAGATTTTGTTTTTTTTCTTCAGGTTATTATATTTTTTCAATATTTCTGTATATTTTTTTTGTTAAAAAAAAACATTTTTTTTTCTGCTTTTACACAGTTTTTGCATTTTGCGTCTTCTACTTCTGCTTCTGGATGATTTACTAAAGACGAACTGGGTTCTAAATCTTGAAGCTCTTCCAGCAAAAGCTCGTTTGGAACTTTCCTTTTTCTTTCATAACATACCCATTTAAATTGAACAGGTATATGAATGAAATCGTCAGTTGCTGGTGTTCTTTATGTGCACAAAAAAGTTTTTTTTTGTCAATATCATTTTTTTAAAAATGGATAGAACATATATATGCATTTTTTATTCCTGGACCGTTTTCTAAAGAGCAGGCATTCATCCAATTTTCATAAATATCAGTTTTTTTAAAAAAATTTCAATGTCACTAGTATAACACTTTTAAAACCTCATTTGTGGCATTTCACAAAAAAATGCAAAAAATCATAAAAAATCTATGCCTGACCAATTTCCGAACATAGCTGACCTTTTGTAAATTGTAAGTATAAAATAACCTTTCAGATGGTATGCATTATGAAATTCCACAAATGAGGTGCTAAAAGTCTTATACTAGTGACCTTAATTTTTTTTTTTAAGTCATACAAAAAATCCGAAACTAGCTGACCTTTTAGAGGATTGAGTTACCTTTTAGATGGTATATACTTTTTTCGAATATCCCACAAATGAGGTGCTAGAAATCGCTATGACCATGAAAAAATTTAAAAAAATTATTAAAAAAATATTTGCCTGATCAATTACTGAAACCACCTGATTTTTTGCTAACCTTTTAAATTGCATACTTATTTTTTATAAATTCCACAAATGAGGTGCTAAAAGTCTTATACTGTGACCTTGAATTTTTTTTTTTAAATTCGTAAAAAAGCCTGACCAATTACTGAAACTAGCTGACCTTTTATCACGATCCGTTGGCCTTTCAAATGGTATAATTTTTTTGCGAATATCCCATAAATGAGGTGCTAAAAATCACTAATGACCTTGAAAAAGGTCAAGCTTGGATTACAAGTTTTCTAAGCCTGACCAATTTCTGAAAATAGCTGACCTTTTATGACCAATTAGTGACCTTTTAAATGGCATATTTTTTTGCGAATATCCCATATATGAGGTGCTAAGATCCCGGAGTCGACATTTTAATACCAAAAAGAAGTAATTTTAAGAAAACAAATCAACTCCTCGCCTATCGACTTTGCTAAATAAAGGAAAAAAGTCTCGCATAAATTCATATATCAACCAAACCCTTCGGCAATCGAATTAAGAATATAAAATAATGAAATGAAATACAAATGCTGATCATCATACATCACTTTGTCTCTGTGCTGTGACCTGTGACGCTGCGTTGTTTCTGTATATCTATATATGCGTATCGTTTTCCTTGTTTTTGTATTCTTTTCCTTTGGCCTGAGCTGTTCGTTGCAACAATTACTGAGGGAAAGTAGGAGTAGCGAAAAGGAAGAAGGTGAAGGGGGAATAGAAGCGCAAACGGTGGCGTCAAAAAACGGATAAAGGAAGTAGAAAAGTCAGAGAGAATAAGGAGAGAAGATTCAGAAGACAGATGGAAGGTAGGCTTCTGGAATGTGGCAGGGCTAGCAAATAAAGAAAAAGAGTTCTGGGAAGGGATCAAAGAATGGGAAGTTGTAGTGATGATAGAAACGTGGGTAGACAAAAAGAACTGGGAAAAATGGAAAGCAAAATTGCCAAAGGGGTATAAATGGACGAGACAGGGAGCAAAAAAGAAGAACAAGAAGGGAAGAGCAATGGGAGGGATGATGATGGGGATTAGAGAAGAAATGGCTATGGAGGGTGATGATAGTCAGGAACAGGAAGAAGGAATAATGAGCAGGAAAGTAAAAGCAGGGAAGGACCAATGGGTTATAGTAGCAACGTACGTATACGGCGACATAGATAAGAATTTTGAAAGCCTACGAAGGTGGATGGAGAGGCAATCAGAAGAAGAAAGAGTGATAATAGGAGGGGACTTCAACGCGAGAACAGGACTAGAGGGTGGGAAAGTGAGGGATATGGAAGACGAAGAGAGTGGGAGAAGGTCAAAAGATAAAAAAGTCAACGCCGAAGGAAGGAAGCTAACGCAAATGGAAGGAGAATTAGGGTGGGAAATTTTTAACGGGAATATAGAGGGGGATGAGGAGGGAGAGTTCACGTATACAGGAGGAGACAGTAATAGATTATGTATTGGGGGACGAGAGAGCAAGAGGCGGGATAGAAAGGATGGAAGTAGCAGATAGAGTAGAGTCAGATCATCATCCATTGGTGGTCACGATGAAAAAAGGAAGAAGGAGAAAGAGAGAGAAGGTAAAGGAGGTCAAAAGAATAAAAACAGGAAAATGGTCTGAGGAGATGAAACGGGAATACGAGAGGAGAATGCGAGGAGTAAGACTAGAGGAAGGAGAGGAAGCACAAAAGGAGATAGAAGAGAGGTTAAAGAGGGAAATTGAACGAAGTGAGGAGGTAGGGGGAAGAGAAAGGAGACAAAAAGTGAGAAGATGGTGGAATGAAGAATGCAGGCAGAAAAATGAAGAAGTAAGAAAGGAATTAAGGAGTTGGAGGAAAGGAAGCGGTACGAAAGAAAAATACAGGAAAAAAAAAAGAGAATATCAAGGGATTATTGTGAAAAAGAAAAAGGAGGGACAGGATTAGATGATAAGAGAAATTGAAGAGGCCAATACAGAAAACAAAGTATGGGAAATAATAAATAGAGAAAAAAGATGAGAAAGAGAATGGGGGAAGGGATTGAAGAAGAGGAATGGAAAAGGTACTTTATGAGTCTAATTGGAGGGGTGGAAGGAAAAGTGAGAATGGGAGCAGACGGAACAAGAAGAGCGGTAGATGAGGCCGAAATTAGCAAAGAGGAAATCAGAGAGGTGGTGAGAAAACTGAATGAAGGAAAAGCAATGGGCATATATGAAATACCGAATGAGGCGTGGAGATATGGAGGAGAACAAGTGATAGAGGTAGCATGGGAGATTTGCAGAAAAGTGTGGAGAGGAGAAGGATAGCCGGAGGGGTGGAAAGAGGGAGTGAAAGCGCCGATAATAAAGAAAGGGGCCGGAACAAAGGTGGAGGAATACAGAGGAGTAACGCTCATGCCATCGCTATATAAAATATATACGGCGGTTTAAGCAAAGAGGCTAGAGGAAGAAGCCGAGGAGAAAGGGATGATACCACCAAATCAAACGGGTTTCAGAAGAGGAGTAGGAACGATAGACAATGTATATGTGTTAAACTATGTGGTGAACAGAGAAGTGGCAAAAGAGAAGGGCAAGATAGTGGCATTGTTTATAGATTTAAAAGCTGCATTTGACTCAGTAGATAGAAAAATTTTGATGCAGGCGTTGGTAAAAAGAGGAGTGAGACAAGGGCTCAGGGAAAGAGTAGGGGAGGTCTACGAAGAAACGACGAGTAGAGTAAAAGCGGGTGGTGAGATGGGGGAAAAATTCTGGACGGGAAAAGGAGTAAGGCAGGGGTGCCCAATGAGCCCAATTCTCTTAAACTTACTGACGGCGGATATAGAAGGCAAGGGGAGTTGGGTAGGGATAAAAGTAAGAGGAAGAAGAATTTGCTCGTTGGCATACGCAGATGATGTGGTGGTAATGGCGAAAAATGAAGAAGAGATGCAGAGCATGATAAGAAGACCAGAGAAGTATTTCGAAAGGAAAAAACTGGAAGTGAACGTTTGAAAAACGAAAGTGATGAGGTTCAGGAAAGGAGGAGGGAGGAATACAACAGTAGACTGGAGATGGAGGGGAAAAAAGATAGAAGAAGTAAAAGAATTTAAATACCTGGGGTATGTGTTCAAAAAGAATGGAGGGCAGGAAGCACATATAAACGAAAGAATAAAAAAGGCAGCAGCGGTAATGAAGGAAGCTTGGGGTATTGGGAGGAGGAAATTCGAGAAGGTTTGGGAGAGGATGATGTGGCGTTTTGATACCCTGGTTTGGACGGTGATGGGATATGGGGCAGAGGTATGGGGATGGGAGAAGAGACAAGAAATGGAAAGATTGCAGGAGAGGTACCTCAAATGGACACTAGGGGTAGAATGGCAAACTCCAGGATACATGGTGAGAGAGGAAACCAAAAGAGATAAGTTAGGGATAAGAGCAGGGAGAAGGGCGTGGAATTATGAAGAGAAATTAAAATGTGGAAAAGGAAGCGAGATAGCGAGGGAATGTTTAGAGGAGATGAGAGAGAGAGAGAGGGATGGAAACGAGAGAGAATCACGATGGGAACAAGGGAGAATGGGAATAAAAAGGAGGGAAGGAATAAGAGAGACAGTATGACAGGATACGAGAGAGTAGAATGGGAAGACAGAAGAGAGCAGGAAAAGGAAAGACGGGATTTAATAATGGAATCCAGGTATAAGAGGTGGTATAAGGAAGTAATGACCGAACTGATCCCGAAATATATAAAAGCGGGATGGAAGACAGACAGAACAAAGAGAATAGCGAGAGTCAGGCTAAGGAATGAGGTGAGAGAAAGATGGTACTGGAAACAAGAAGAAGAGAGAATGTGCAGAGTGTGTGAAGGTGAGCCAGAGACGTGGGAACATATGATAGAAAGATGCAGGTCAGGTGGAGATGGGATCACTACGTTTTCCTGCGATCGTTTTCCCGTGTAACGTTTGCCCGCCGATTTGAAAGGTAGTTTTTTTGCTACAATCCCGCAGCACGATATCCCGCGGAACGATTGCCTATGAAATTTTCCACGGGATTGGCGGCGGGATAGGCAATCCTAATTAGTACTTTTAGACAATATATTTTGCATTTATGCAATAAATATTTTATGTTTGTTAAAATATCTAATATTTTTTTTCATTTAAGCGTTTTTTTATTTTTTTTTTATTTTCATAAAAAAAAACTACCAAATGATAAAAAAAAACTTTTCATACACTCAACCTCGCACCTACCCCAAATCATATAGTGTGCCAAGTAGGGGGGTTACATAGCTACATAGCTCACCTTAACACAAGAAAAGACTTTTGTACAAGAAAACTACTATTGAAATGAATTTTGTTCATGCGCTGTCGATTTGTATTAAAAAAAGTAGGAATCGGCGGGCAAACGTTACACGGGAAACTGTGATTCGGGATATCGGTCTGCGGGAAAACGTTTTGCGGGAAAATGTTTTGCGGGAAAATGTACGCGGGAAAACGTGACGCGGGAAAACGTAGCCAACCCGTGGAGATGAAGGGAGATCAATAGGGGAAAAACTAAGGGATACAATGGACGAAGGAGGGAGGGGGGAAGAATGGATAAAGGCACTAGAGGCTGCGAGAAGGAGTAAGGAGGGACGGATGTGAGACTTGTAACCCTTAGGGGATGCAATACAACACAATACAAATACAAATAAAAAATAATACATTATAATTATTTTTAAAAAATATAATTTTTTTATAGCTTAAACTACTGAGAAGGGGGATTAAGGAAGGTGGGAAAATAGGTCTCTTCTTACGGAGGAGGTACTAGAGCTAAAGTCAAGGATATGCTGTGCACTATTGGTTAAGCGTAACATTCGGGAAATGGGGTTAAAATGGCCATAGTTGGTGCGGTGGGTAGGAATATGAAAGAAGGGAACAGACCAACAAGTGCCGAAGAGTCGATAGCACCCGTGATTAGTTGGTGGATGAATAGAATGTCGGCGATTGCACGACGTTTAGCAAGAGTGTGAAGGTCCAAAAATTGCAATCGATCCTCGTAAGGGGGTAAGATAAGGAGGTCAGACCAAGGAAGATTGCGTAAGGCAAAGCGGAGAAATCTACGCTGAACGGCTTCTATTCTATGTGAGTGGGTGGTTTGGTACGGAGACCAAACCTGACTGGCATACTCAAGGATAGGTCTATTATATGTGATAAATAGAGATTTAGTGACATAGGGATTGGAAAATTCCTTAGACCAATGCTTTACAAAGCCAAGAGAGGAATTCGCTTTGGCAATAATTTGATTAAAGTGTAAAAGGAAATTGAGCTCTTTGTCACAAGTTATGCCAAGATCACGAATGAACTACTACTAACTACAGGAACAGGTACTGTACGAAAATTATAGGTTCGAGGGAAAGAGGAAAGGCGTTTACGGGAAAAGGTCATGGATTGGCATTTGCTTACATTAAGTTCAAGAAAATTCTTACTACACCATACCAGAAAAGAATTTAAGTCTTGTTGAAGCAATGAAAAATCGGCCGAAGATAAAATTGCTTTCATAATTTTAATGTCGTCGGCATAGATAGAAAGGTCTGAGTAAGAAGTTATGTTGTCGACATCGTTAATGGACCTAGATGGCTGCCCTGAGGGACACCTGGTGTAGCAGAGATGGGGTTCGAAACAGAAAATCTAAACACTACGCTGTATGAGCGGTTTTCCAAATAGGATCTTACCCACTGGATGAATAGTGGTGGAAAACCAAGAGCTTTTAGTTTAAGGTAGATGATTTGGTGAGAAATCTTATCGAATGCTTTATTAAAGTCGGTAATGATAACATCCACATCGTGGCCATTTTCCAGAGCACACAGTGTCTTAGAAACGAATTGAGTAAGGTTCGTTGTGGTAGACCTTTCCTTCAAAAAACCATGCTGTAGAGGAGAAACTATAGATTTACAATGAAAGAAAAAAGAGATTTCATTTTTGTTGCCTTTTTTGTGGATAAGGAAGATAAATGAGTTTTTCCATAAAGAAGGGAAGACTGCTTGAGAGAGCGAAAGTCTAAAAAGATTTGTGAGGGGTACGCAAAGCGAGTTAACACATCTCTTTAAAAATATTGCTGGGATGCCATCAGGACCAGGAGCAAAGTCGTCTTTAAGCAAGTTTACCTTATTAAAGACAGAAAATTGAGAAATGTCTACGGTAACGAGTAAGGTTTGTGGACAATTAGACAGATAGTTAAAATACTCAGTGTCGGGGTCGCTTAGAACATCACTGTAAGATAGACTAAAGAAAATAGCAAAGAGGTTGACAATTACTTGAGGATCTGAAGAAGAAGTGTTGAGAAAATTCATGGAGGAAGGGAGACCGTCTGATTTTCTCTTAACATTAATAAATTGATAGAACCGTTTAGGTTCAGAGATAAGACAGGACTGAATTTTTTCAACATAATGTAGGTAGAGGGAGTCAGAAAGAAAAGAAAAATTGGAGGAAGCTTGTTGGTAGTTAGAGTAATTTAAAGGAGTATGGGATTCTAAGTAAGTTTTCCATAACTTATTCCTAAGATTGCGTAGCGTTCTCAGCTCCTTAGTGTACCAGGGAGGAGATGACGAACAATATTTTTGGGACAGGTAAGGGACGCATTGGGTGAGGCATTCGAATATAGCAGAATAGAAAAAAGAAAGAGCAACATTAATGGGGGTTTGAGGGTTCGTAAAAAGGTTGAAATCAATTTCATTTAGGAGGGTGTTAAGAAGATTAAAATCAGCTTTACGAAAGTTGAAGTTGAAGAAGACTTCAGTATCAGTGGTCGCGAGACCTTGGTCATAGGTGAAAACAAGGGAGAGGAGGGTGATAAAGGTCAAAGGTGGAAAGGAGATGTAGACTCTCGGAAACAACCGAATTGCAAGGATCCGATGAAAAAATGAGGTCTAATTGCCTGCCTAGATTGTTGAGGATTCCATTTATTTGAAATAATCCAGAATCAAGTAATCTATCCGAGAACAGAGATTCCTTCTCGGTGGACGGGTTACAGGAAGCAAAGCACGTTTCGTCAATTGATGGTAACCAACGTAAATAGGGAAGATTGAAGTCGCCGACAATAATAAAATCATCAGCAGCCTCAAACAGGGAGTCAAAAGAGTCAACAATTGACTGATCTGCAAGCGTTGGGCGAATGTAAAAACAGAGAATGTAAAAAAGCATATGATTTCAGTCATTTATTTTATGTTTTATTTCATAAAAAATATGAATCGTTCATTATTTTTTCTGAATTTTTCATAAAATTTATGAAATCAATTCTTAAAACCTATAGTTCTGTCCTTAGATAATATGCATTCCAACTATGTATAGCTTTCATGAAAAATATGAATGGTTCATTATTTTTATGAATACCTTTTCATAAAACGCATGAATTTTTCTTAAAATTTATGAAATCAATTCATAAAACCTATAATTCTTCAATCTTCGTTAGTGGTTTATAACTTAAACCTATATGGACTTGCTGCAAATGAAAAACTGCAAATTAAATAAAAATAATTTCCGACTTACCAACAAAGTGTTTCGCCCAGGTACGACAGTTGGACCCATCAGCAGATACTGTCGTACCCTAAAGACGCGAATTATGGTCGATGCTTACCGATTCTTATAAAACTCGCAGCATGAATACACTGTGAATTCTATATTTCTAAGACAATGATTTTTACATACAATTCATGAAAAAACAGTCATAAATTTCATGATCGAGTGATATGTATTTTTTATGAATATCGATTCATAAAAAAAATTTTCTCGAAGAACTTTGTTGAAGACCAATGATCATAATTTTCATGAACAGTTCATGCTCTTGCCGATTTCATTTGTATTTTAAATTCATAGAACCTAGGAATAAATGTATTAAATTTATGAACTGATACATGAAGACTTAAAAAATCTAGGTTCATGATTCATAAATTATAGGAATAGACATTAAATTCATGAATAATTGATACATGCAACCAGGTTTATAAGAACCATCCATAAAACTTAGGACTGTATTCCTAATTTCTATGTATTTTTCATAAAAAAGTGCAATTTTCGGAGCATGAAGCTCTATGATCACCGTTCATAGATTTTATGTACAAAATTATTTTCAGTGTTCCTCTTGAGGAAAAAATAATCCACTTGTAGTGTACCAGGCTGCGTTTTAATTTTGTTGTTGTAGATTGTTATTGTTACACTTGAGATTTCAAAATAATCCACAATGGTTCAGCTAAATTGTTGTCTCGAAGGTCAATGACCTTTCTGAATCTGGACATCATCTTCAGTGTAGAAGAAAAAAACTATTGACCATGCCCAGAGTTGAGTGTTGTGACGTGTAACCATTTGAATTTGATGGATGATCCAGTCTATTATAGAAATAAAAGAAATAAAAGTAAGATAAATGGATAAAGGCACTAAGATTCGGAATAAAGTAAATAGTAAATACCCACCAGATGAATCTGTTAACACAGTTGCTCTGTGTCCTTTGTTCTTTTGGCTGGTGGAGAATGTGGCTCGTTTCATGGTTGTAATTAGTTTATGTCGAAGCTCAGGTACCGCCTAGTCTTATCAAAATTTCTTCGAGTACCTACCCGAAATTTTTTTTTTTTTTCACAGCCTTGTTTGGATTTTAATTCCAGGTTTTATTCGATTGGAAATGAAATTAGGCGTTGCAGTGCTTAATGTATGTTTGTGTTGCTTTGACTAAGTACAAATGTGAAATTTCAACTCTATAACTTATGTTGGATGCGTTGAGGTGCGATGGGTTATCGTCAGCATTGAAACCTGAAGAGGACAAAAATGACTAGGAACTGCCTACAAACAATTGAATACGACAGTGACCACTGCGGACTCGCCGCATTAATACAGCTGCCGAACGAGCTTGCGGAGTTGGAGGAGTATGTACCGGCGCACTCTTACAATTACAGTAAGATGCGCTGGCCACGCTTCTCCAACGCCTTATCGAGCGAAATTCGTGCAAATAATATATCCCCACCAAATGACAGGAATTTGACAAATAACGAAATTGACCAGTACTTAGAACAAATGGACGAAACTATCCTACGAACTATGAACAGAACAATACCAAAATACAAAGAACGTAACGCAACAGACATGTACCGTAACGCGACTATTGACGCACTACACAGACAAAAAAGTGGACTACTGACAAGACTTAAACTCTTGTACCGACGGTTTACTGACTCACGCGATCTGGAGATTAGGACACTGAAGTCGTCAATTAAAAACGTCAACCAATTGATCAAAGAAAACTATAGGTTGTCTATTAATTTGTATTGGAATAATAAAATTCGGGCCGTTAACTCTAGCGACCCGAGTATGTTTCCAAAAATTAATAAGATATTTAGACGGAATGATCAAAACGAACTTCCGTGTCTTAAGCTCCAGAGAACGACAGAATACAGAGACGTACTTCTGACAGCAGGCATAGATCCAGAGAACGCCGTCTTGGACGATGATCTCTTTATTGTCGAAGATCCGCAGGAGAAAGTGGAGGCAGTGGGAGCTGCTTTCCAGCAAGTGTATAAGGTGAATGCTCGCACTCGCCCTAACCACGACCTGGAGAACAGAGCCTTACTCCACCATTTCTACCTTCGTAACGACATAACGCAATGGCGATCGGAGAACCTCGGTTTCACCGGGTTCAATGAAGAACACTTGGCGAACGCCTTCATCGCCGAGCGAAATGGGGACAATTCCCTGTTAGTAACGAAGGTTGAACTCCAGCTCATCTTCGATTCATTAAAGAAAAAGAAGTCAGCAGGAGTCGATGGTATATCCAACATTGTACTACGACATCTTCCTCAGGATGCAGTTGACATATATGCCACACTGTTTAACAACGCACTGAATAATGCATATTATCCAATGCGGTGGAAGACAGCTGTGGTTCATCCTCTCCCGAAAAAGGGAAAGGACAACTCCAATCCGGCGAATCTCCGGTCGATAAGTCTTCTACCGAGTATCAGCAAGGTATTCGAGAAAGTTGTAAATAGAACTCTGTCCAAGTGGGCGGAGGACAATAATATCATACCGGAAAATCAGTTCGGTTTTCGGGCGGGACATGACACCATTCATGCCGCGTCTAAACTCGTTTCTGATATCCAATGGAACAAATCTAAAAGACAGTGTACGGGTGCCTGTCTGGTTGACTTGGAGAAGGCTTTCGACACCGTGTGGTTAGAAGGTCTTTATCTAAAGCTGACCAGGCTTGGCATAAGTAAACCACTTTTGTATATGCTTTATGACATGCTCAATGGTAGAAAGTTTGTTGTCAAAAGTGGCAATGTAACTTCTACCGCAGTATTCGACATTAAAAATGGTCTTCAGCAGGGAGCGGTTAACTCGCCGATTCTATTCAGCATTTACACCAGCGATCTGATAGGTAGTCTAACTCAGGCAATTGCGTACGCCGATGACCTAATTGCGTACAGAACGGCTACAACAGTTGAGGTCATCAGAATTCTTCTGCAGCGTGATTTCGACAAGATTCAGCGATATTGTGATGACTGGAAGTTGAAAATCAACTTTCAGAAATCAGAAACTATTCTGTTTAGGACTCCGTTGGCTGGAGCCCCAAGGGATACGAGAAAGAACTGGCGCAAGCTGGTGATCGTGGGACCACATGGACATCCACTGGCAAGTAGAAGTGTAGTAAAGTACCTTGGCATCTGGTTGGATCAGTATTTGTATTTCGACAGACATATAAATGCTGCTCTGACCAGGGCTAGGGGAGCTTTTGCCCTGGCGAAGCCGTTATTTTATAGCTGCCGGCTTGACACCAGGGTAAAGGTGATTTGCTACATGGCCCTCATCAGGCCGATGATTGCCTATGGATGCCCGGTGTGGTTCAACGTTGCCCCATCTCAAATGGAAAAGATTCGGGTGTTTGAGAGGCAGTGCTTACGGCGCTGCCTTGGATTGCACAGAACACCAGAGTCCGAGTACACACACTATTATTCCAACAGGGTTCTATACAACGGAGCCAACATAAACAGAATAGATAATTTCTTATTTAAGCTGATTCGGGGTCACATTGCAAGAGCGATGTCCTCGGCCAATAGCTTAATTTTCGGGGCTTACTACCCCAACACTGAATACTTCGAGAGTGTGTGTTTAAGTGGCTATGTTCCACCTAACGCATTCCTCTATCTAGACAGTCGAGGGCTGATTCAGGATAGAGAGGCGGTTCCGCTAATCTACCACGTCGGCCGTAGAACTGTGGATAGGCGGCTTCGATATGATCGAGACGTGCTCGCACAAGGCGGCGCTGAGCGAATTCGGTTCAGTAGGACTGTGTCCGATCGGGACCGAAGAGATAGGAAGAAGCAGGAGAACCAGTTTTGGTGGCTCAATCCGGAACTTGATATTTGAAGTCGACTTGCTTTTTCGTTTTTTGAAATGTCTTGGCCGACTTACATATAGGTGTAGGTATTAGTTTTAAGTAAGAACAGTTGGGGTGGCACAAAAAAAAAAAAAAAAAATTATAAAACCAACAAAACTCAAAAAAAATTACAAAACCAACAAAAATCAAAAAAAAAATTTTAAACCAACAAAAATCAACAAAAAAAAAAAAATATAAAACCAAAAACGCTGCTGTGGCTGTTCTAGTTTTTAAGTAGTTTTAAATAGCTTTAAGTAGTTTTAAGTAGTTTAAGTAATTTTAAATACATAGTTTTAAAATAGTAGTAATACAAGTAGTTTTAAGTAGCTTATTATAGTTTTAGGTAGTTTGTAAGTTTTATATAAAATAAAAAAAAATGATCAGGAAACCAAGTTTTTTCAAATCTTTCTTGGTGAAAAATAAAACCACTAAAGAATCCTTATAATTAATTAGCTTTTAGGCCGAAAGGCATTAGTATTAAGTCATGATTTAGTTTAACTTAGAGCGCCCGTCTAGGGCCAGTAAGTTAGTTGTAAGTTATTGATAAGTAGGCTAGTTTTATGAATTTTTGTCTAGCTGTAAGATAGTTATAAGTTTGAATTAAATAAAAATGAATTTAAAAAAAAAAAAAAAAAAAAAAAGGACAAAAATGCAAGTGGAATAACTGTACTGAAACAATTAAACGTCGCTTACAATAACGGAATTTCGTCCATAATGACCGGCTTGGATAGCGTGGGTAAACTCCCCACGTTTGTACAATTGTCCAAGGCCATGTGTCCATAATTTTTGCCTCTGCAGTTGGATTAAATCCTGTAGGAACTGATAATTTGCAACGCCTGCAGAGATGCAGTATATGTCTATAGGTATTCCATGGTAATCGTGACTAGCCTAGGTGTTCTGAAATTGAAGAAAACAAAAGTAGATCGTTAGCCATTTATAATAGGTGGATATTGCACTAGAATTAGATAACTTACCATTATTATTTGAAAGAAACAAAATTGTATTATCCGAAAATTATGTTGAAGGTACTTGGAGAAAGAAATATGAAATTACAAAAGTATAATAAATAGAATGTAAAACAGAAAAATCACAGAAATACTCTAGGTAGTAGGTACAGTTTTTCTTTTAATACTTACCGAAAGTATAATCCAAATCCAAACGCTGTTTAGGGCTGCGAGTTGAAAAGTAAAATGAAAATGCATGAAAGAAAATTACCCAATTCATTTGACAGATGATGGTCACGTTCCGGGTTGAAGAAAAAATGTATGTATGGGAAATTTAAGAGATATTTTTAGGCTGTGAACACAATGGTGGCGATGCTAGCGCGCATTATTTCCTAAAGGCTTTGGTTGGAACTTCAACAAAAGCAGTTAAAAAGGTTACCGTCAACCGTCACTTAGTTCGAACCAAAATTAATATGATTTCTGGACGTTTAAGAGCAAAGACATGTAGGTACCTCGCCGGCGTCCTCTGTCTTTGTGTTTTATTTGGAATGTATCCATCAAAACCACGAACTTTGTTATGGACGCCCAAAGTGTAAGCCGAGCCTCATGTCTTGTTCGCCATTCTAACGCCACCTAAGGGTCAAAGTAGGGAGCCCTATTTGAAAGCATAGAGGAGCACTTCCGAAATGTCAAATGAGGGATGGAGGATAAATCTTTTGAACCACTACATTGGCATTAAAAAAAAAAAAAAAAAAATATCAACTAGCGGGTGAGTTGGATCGTATGGCCCGAATAATGTGGGAGGAAGAATAGCTAAACCCAAGTGGGCTGATCTTCTTACCGCAAAATAATCTGACGACCTACTGTCATAGTAAAAACTTGCCTCAACGGTCGAACAAGAGCTAACCGCCATCCATCGAGCTCTACTGGTGTAGTACCTAAAAGCAGTAAGACAAAATAGAAAACGAAAAACGAATATTTGTCTATACGATACGTGGTTAATTTTTTTTACTTAACTTTACTCACTTTTTTGTTTGGTTTATACTCAATTTATTTACCTTTTCGAAACGTAGTTGAGTTGCCATTCTAAACACCCAAATTAAAACAGATTACAAAAAAAAAAGTTACGCTAGGGGGAGTTTTGAAAGTAAACGTTTTTTTATTGGAAAGTCCTAAAAAGTGATACATTTTATTAGGTATAACTGCTACGATTTGAATCCTGGTGGCTCCAGATTGCTCCAGATTTGTTTGTTGGAATCCACGTTCCTTTTCGTTGGAAACCCAATTTTTTGTTGGAACACTATTTTTATTGTTGGACCTGCTTCTCTACCTTCTCGAGGCTATCTTTTGGGACTCGATTTCCTGCCGGACAGATGAACTGCATGTTGCTTTGCTGCTCTTCAACATTACCTCTCTCCCGAGTGTGCTAAATCTGGTGCTCTGCAATTATCCACCATCACTCCTAAACGAGCCGGAGGTAGCCTTAACGAAACCCCATCGACGAATTCAGAAGTCCAGCGCAGTGAGTTTTAAAAAAAAAGAAGAAGGAAGTCCAGGTACCATTATTATAATAAGATAAAGTGTTAAAATACAAAAGGAACGAAAAGAAGATTGCTCTTACCGATTTTTTTTGTGAAACCGAAAAATTGGACAGTATAACAACAACCAGACAAAATGTACCTCTTTCTGGTACAAATACTGGCAGAATAAAATTTCCAAGAGGTTATAGGAAGACATCGTCTTCTATATCTACGTTTTTTTTGTTAAATAATTTATATTAATTTTGTTAGTTCTGTCGTGAAGTTTTATTTAGATATAGTTATTTTTAATTTCCATTTGTTTATTTTTCAATTTAAATATTTAATTTTCATCAAAATACCTTTTTTTTGTAAGTGATAGATAGGCTTTCCTAAGCTTGTTTTCGCGTTCCATATGGTCCATTTAAATTAAGTGTCCCCCTCCACAGAGCTCTATCGAGGTAGGGAATTCTAATATCGAAAACCCCAAATTTAACCCAATTAGGTACCAAAAAGGGTACAGTTTCAGTTCTCTTGGGAAACGCCGCGCAATCACTTTTTTGTTTGTTCTTCTTCTTGTTTTTCTAGATTTTGTTTGTTACCTTTTTTCATAATTATATCTATAAGGATATACAAAATAATTGATAAAAATTTAACGTTTACTTTTTCAATAAAGGATTGTTCAATATAAAATACAGAGTTTAAATTAATGTTTTCTATATACACTTACCTGTTACTTTTAGTTCATTTATATTAAACTTCATTAAACGCCTTTTTGGATGAAATTTTTGATGTTTCCTTGTTTCGTTTTGAGCGAAACATGATTCTTTGAAGAAACGATTTTCAGGGGTGCGGATGGTAGCCAATTCCTTTCAGTGAAGATGGTGTGACCGGAACATGGTCCTCGCCTTTTTTAGGGATATCCAAATTCGCCAACGGGTATCATGGTTGGGCGGGTTGGCACCACTGCGACAACACCTGCACTGCCTTGAAGTAGTGATTGTCCGTCCGTGGTCTCTTTAATAGTTTTTCTCCGGCCTGATTTATGTTTTGTTGCTGGTGAGGTTAGGTTTCCGGGGCGAGCTAAATGCCGTGCTACGCAAGCAGGCCACGCCCCCCGGAACTTAACATTCCATTTCCCTTTTCCAAACACTTCCTACTCCATATTCCCACCTCTTCCTTTTTCCTACCCCACCATTGTCCAACGCATCCCATCCTCTTGCCTCGCAAGATTTATATGAAAATATTATTTAAATTTAAATATAGGTATATTTATGGAATTTCCTTTTTTCTTTAAGAAACATTAGCTGCGTTTTATTATCGCCAGTAACCCATATGGTTCACCCCGATATAATATAACGATACGGAACAGTGTTGTACGCTCATCTCTTTTTGTTCTATGTTTCTTTATTTTTCATGTAGATACTGTCTTTTTTCTTTACACTACAATTCGCATTACTTTACCATTTTAAAATAGTAAATTTTTATTGTGTTTTATGTTGTAATTCAAAGAAGCACAAGCAGTAGCTAATACAAAGAAAAAAAATGAAGAAAGATTTTTCAAAGCAAATTCTGTTATAGTAAAACCCGCTTAAGAAAAACTATAAAATGTCACAGCCTTTATTTCACTTAAGCGAGTTTTCCACTTAAACAAACCCCGCTTAAGTGAAAAAAAATTCACTTAAGCGGAGTCCGGATAAGTGTAAAAAAATTGCACTTAAGCGGATTTAAAAATTCCAAAAAGGGTTCTGACATATCAGAAATTTAAATTTCATTTTCGTGGTGAAAATTTGGTGGAGGTGAAAAATAAAAAAAGAAGTAAAAGCGTTCAGCAATTTTTTTTTTCTGTTCTATTAAATTTTGCTCCTTTAAGAGAGTTTTTTCAATGAAAAATATTAAATTTAACTGAAAATATGTTTCAGATATCCGGGTTTTCACTTAACCTTCCGATCACAACATATTTAAAATTACATAGACCACAACAGGGGTGATATAACACCCCAGCAAGGATTTAATCAAAAAAAAATACTTTCAATGATAATAACAAAAAATACTTTCAAGGATAACAAAAAAGATTTAGTGAAACGTAACACTTCATAGACTTTAATAAAAACAGAAAATTCATAAAAAAAAAATAAATTATGTAAGGAAATACAATTGTTTAAAGGCGATTGAACCATATCTCTATCCTGTTTTCAAGATATATGGGACAATTACATTTTAAGCATGAAACCTTACGTATTGGTCTTGTTTTCATGGATAAAATACACATCTTGAATACTTCTGTAAATCAGGGGGGGGGGGGGGGGGGGGGGGGGGGGGCTCCCCTTCATTTGACTTAGGTGGGTGTCATAATGCACTCATTTTTCTTAAAAATTTTCGCATACATTAAAGACAACGTGGGGTGCTATGTAACCCCAGTGCTCACGTTATGCCTTCATTTTAACAAACCAAAGCATAGCGCGGATACTGCTGATCAGCAAATCATACCTTAGATATTAAATGACAAATACATTGAAAGGTAGAAAGATAACTCCAGCTAAGCCAAAATTATAGTTAAAATAAAATAGCCTGGGGTGGTGGAGCACCCCTGTTGTCATCCGAAGGTTAAGCGAGTTTCGCTCAAGCGGAGTGTTATAAAGGTTATTGGTCGACAAATACTCGGGGATGAAAAAGTGTTTCAGATAAGCTTGTTTTTCTCTTAAGCGGGTTTAAATGAATGAAAATTGAAGGTTTAGGTTGAAGCATAAATTTAAAATAACTATGAATACGGCCCCATTAACTTTATAAAAAGAGTATGAGAAGATTGTTTATCACTGATTTGAATTTGAAGGCCTCTTTTCGAAATGTCATAATATTCAGTTGACTCTACAGCTTTTTTAATGGATTGAAAAGGAACTTTCTTGAGTTTTCATGAATACTGGGATTCGCTCAAAAGGTGAAACAAAATCTAGATTACATGTAGTATGAACTATTGATTTCACAACTATACCAATAGTTTACTTGTAAATCAAAATAATAAATTTGTTAGAGCTAAAATCTAACGAAAATGAAATTTGATTAAAAAAATAATAAAAAATATTCTTCGATATTCTTGGAAATCTTAGAATAGTATGACATTTTGCTCGGTGGGTTCTCAAGCCACCTTAGCCCCCCCCCCTACGTGCGCCACTATTGATGGTGTATTTCGATATGTAAAAGCAAATTGATTCATTTTATTTTGAATGTCAACAGAATTATTAAGACTGTCCAACAAAAAAAACATTTCAAGATGGATTTCACGGTTTGAACTGCACGTTCGTGAATACCATTGCTGGATGAATGGTAAGCGGGAATGGGTATTTTCTTAAGCAAACTCAATTGAGTCAAACGTAGGACCGTCATTGTACATACAATGGGACCGTTGTCCGAAACAAGTGTACTTGGTAAGCCAAAAACACTAAAAAAAATTTCGGATATATCTGATTTAACTGTAGTAGTTTTCATGAAAAATATATCGAGGTATTTCTATATATCTATTCGATTGACAAGTTAAGCAATTTGTAATAGGCTTGTGCGTTTTAGTTCACTTCAAAGAGCGCTCAGTTTAGTTCCAAAATGTTTACTGAACTAGTTCGTGCTTTTAGTTCACAAGTTCAGTACAACTTAAAACTTAAAAAATTAAGTTTTGTAATTGCAAAGCCTTCACAAACTATGAGATGTTATCTTAACGTGAAATTATTCTTTTGTAATTAAAATAGCCCAGATCCCAGAACCCTTAACAAAATCCTCTAAATCCATTTCCTAATTGCCGAATATTGATAAAACATTTTCAATTTCGTTGTTCATAACCTAAACAATCAAAATTTTAAGAAAAAACAATTTCATTTATATTTTTAAACGAAGTCGAACGAAAATAATTAATAATGAGTCACAAAATAACGCAACCCAAATACCAACAGTAGGTGTAGGTACCAGTGGCGTGGCGTGAACAATTTCAAATGGTAAGTCGTTGTAATAATTAAAAGATTAATTATACATACCTGCAAAATTAAATTCTTAAACATATTAATATGTATGCATGTAGCCAAAATTAGACAATGTATTGCAGTTCTGCTTTCCACAACAAACAATCGAAACAATTCAATTCCGCATTTTATAGGTATTTACTTCCAATCATTGATTTTAAAATTTACAATAATCTTAAAGCATAATGCAGTGATGGAAATCAACTTTTTTCGATTGTACTGAACGCTGAAACAAAATAGTACTGAAAAAGAACAAATAGTAAAGGGCTCTTTTAAATGGATATAACATAGCAAACACAAATCTATATAAATAAAATTGTAAATGTACGTTTGTTCCTTACCGCTAATCTCCGAAAGTTCTTCACCGATTGCTTTGAAATTTTGACACAATGTTGCATTCGAATACGAGCGGGTTTGTACATACTCAAAATAAGAAAACAAAAAAACAGTGGGATATGTTGTGCATGAAAGCAACACCCGCTATTCTAGATCTGAGCAATTTCAGTTTCAGACATATAATTACTCAGAAATTTTTTAAGTTTTGCTGTCAAAATTTTTAACTATATGTGAAGTGAAAAGCAAAATTCATTAGTGAACCCTTAACCACTCTGTGCTGAAGGTAGATGATACCTTACATATAGCTAACCCCATTGCTATGTGCTGGATCGCGGTTGGAATGAATTGAAAAGAATAAACTCCGATTTTAAAGAAGAACTGGTCAAATCAATAAGTTGTGTCATTATCTTTCAATTTCAACTTGAAATTCTAATTGTGAAGTATGCCTGTGTGGATTTTTGGCATTCCGCATGTTCAAAAGTCTGAACTGATTATATTATAAGATACTATCCGCGTTTTACTATCGTCGGGTCTGGGTCGGGGTTATCTTTTAACACGTAATACAAAAGGTTTCATTTATGGATCCAGAAAATAGTTTTTAGTTTTATGGGTAGATGGCTTTTCTGTTTTGCAAATGGTAAGATAGTCCGAAATAGAAAGTAAAGAAAAAAGACAGTATCTACATGAAACCCAAGCAAAAAATAGATGGGCATACAACACTGTTTTCATTAGAATCCATATGGCTTTATTTTCACGGGGTAAACCATATGTGTTATTGGCGATAATAAAACGTATGTAGCTAATATTTTTTAACGCAGACATAGGTAACGGGCTCAAGAAGCTCAGCGAAGCGGACGGGTAACAGCTATTAGAATTATAATAACATTTTTGACTCCCGGGGAATCGAGGACCTTTCACATTTATTTCAAAGCACTTGCGTACCAAATCAATGTTTTGTTTTCGAACCGCAGCACTTTTGGTGCGAATATAAAACTAAAATAAATGTATGCATAGCGAGTAGTGCTTGAATTCACAGATTCTAGAGTTCCGAATATGAAATAAGCTGACAGATTTAATCATTGGGGTGATTGTCATTGCCTGCCGAACAAAGAACACTGTAATATTATTTATTTATATTTTCTTTTTCAAATTTTGTACGATAATTGGGTTTGCAAGCCCGTGCGAAGCCGGGGCGGGTCAGATAGGTCAAAAATAAAATTGATTTATTAACAAAAACGAAAAAAAATTCATTTGTTATAAATATTAAGGTAATATTATAGTAAAGGAACTTCATTATTATAGCTAAATAAATAACAGTAAGGAGGCAGTTGTAGGTTTCATTGAATCTCATCATTTAATATTTAAATTTTTAGTTTTGAGGTTTTTAAAATTCTAAATCATTATTAAACTGTCAGGTTTATTTTGCCATTAAAATAATCACTGATTTTGCTTCCTAAACATCTGAAAATAAAAAATAGAATTTTCAATAATTATTACGTATAACTATGGTGCCTTAGATAAGAAAATAATAGTAAGTTAGGTAATTAACATTTTTTTTTACTCTAAAAGTTCTTCTTTTTGAAGAGGATTGTTTGTCACGTTTTTATTCATAAGATCTTTATTAATTACAAAATTGTGACAACATTCCTTTTTTAAAAGATTTTTGGTTTCTATCAGCATTCATTTTTCAAAAACCAAATGTTTGCCCAAAATTCCGATACAGATACATTTCTCAGTTTCTTAATATCGCACCCTCAGAATGAAAGTGACCTAACTCAAAATTTCTGTAACTTCTGATTTTTCAATCAAATGACCTTTAAAAGCGAAATGAACTCTAAAACTAGTTTGTAAAAAAGTTGCTGAATTTTTTAGTTAGGTCAATTTCATTCTATGGGTGCGATATATTCGCAGTCAGATAGAGCTCTATATTCGTTACTTATTGCTTCAATATTTTTGTGTTCATTAGGAAAAAACTTTAAAACAAATTGAACGATGGAGTGCGCTTTGTAAGAAATTTTTAAAAGCGTTTAAGAAAACGTCATCGAAATCCAATCTTCTTCTCATATCTTAGCAGAAATGTTATATAAAACATTTTAGCATGATTTTTGAAGCCCTGTTTTCACTTTTTCACTGAACTTTTTAAAAGTGTATACAATTTCATATTCGGTGAAACTGGTAGGTGATTTTGCAAAAGCCAATAATGACTTTTCATCAAGAGATTCCTTTACCATAAAATTTCTACATAATTGTTTAAAAATTAATTTCATTGTTGGAAGCAAAATAACAACGTAGATGAAGAAAATTAGAAAACTACTTCTGTTTAAGTGGAGCGATTGTATATATGATGAGCCCAACTGTCGTACCTGGGCGTAACGCAACTTTTGGAGTTGAGGTCACTTGAACTTAAAAATTGGAAGCTAAATATGTAATTGTACTGAAAATGGCAAAGATGTACTTACGTACTGAGAAAATCAAATTGTACTGAATTCAGTACAATAGTAAGGCTTTTTCCATCAGTGGCATAATGAAAGTGACCTCAAGAAAATAATACAATAGGGAAATTTAAATTAATGCTACCTATGAAGAAAAAATAGGGAGCTTCTACGAATATCTATGTATACAAAATTAAAAATAAAATTTTCTATGAATTATTGTGCAACAAAGTTAAAAAATGTATAACATTTATGCTATCAACAATAAAAAACAGCAAAAAATGCCAAAAATAAACAACAAAACCAACTGTGAAACGTGTGAACAGTTTTACTTAAATAACCTTTATTTTATAGAATTCTAAATCCTTGCCAACTGAATTTTGCAAACAGCAACAAAACTGAGCAGCTCAAATAATACAAGATTGTTGTTCTTTAACAGCCACTGCTGTTCTTTAACAGCCACTGTTGTTCTAACTATAACAGCCGCTGGTGTTCTTTAACAGCCACTGTTGTTCTATAACAGCCGCTGCTACGAGATACACACAGAATTCACCAAATAACTCGAAAAAGATCGTGTTATTTTTTGCATACGAAACCAATTTTTGAGCATTAAGTGAAACAGAGAGTTGTATAACTGACCTCAATCAATCCACCAAAGCACAGCGATTGAAGATAAGATACACACAAAATACACCAAATAAGTCGAAGAAAAGCGTGTTATTATTTTGTATAAGAAATCGGGCGTTGAACAGAGTCGACCCAAACTCAGAAAATCATAAGTAAAGAAAGAGAAAGGAAACAAATTTGTTCTATCAGCGAGAAATTTTATAACCCGACATATTTCGGGTTGCCTTGCCTTGGCTTTGGCTAATGTACAGAGAGTGTGGACTGTGGAGTGAAGCACAGTACACATATTAAAGGTAATATCATTAAAGTTTTCATTTTTGTTCAGTTCTGCGCATCTGTCAAAATCGAGGTATTATGGTGGTAAAATGGTGGATTCAGTGCCCCTTTCCTTGTCTAATTTCAATATTTTGTTGTTGTTTCTAATGATGCGTGTTGAGTTCCTGTGGGCACTCGAACAGCCATTTTTAATTTTTTGACATTTCCAACTTTGACAACCTGCGCAATATAATACCTTTAATGGTGGGATGACATAATGTCCACGGACTTAACGTCCATGGACATTAATTCCGCACAAACGGTCATAAAGTCCACGGACATTATGTCGAGAAATAAGGTCCAATCTCAAACAGTCATTAGGTCCATGGACATTATGACCAGATCAAAATGAAAATAGACATTATGTCCGTTTGAAGAAGACATACCGTCCGTTTGGACATTATGTCCGTTGAAATAAGACATAATGTTCATTTGGACATATTTTCTATTGAATAATGACAAAATGTCCATTTGGAAATTATTTGCCTTCACAGCATATTTATAGTTCATTTGAAAAGGACAAAATGTCCAAATGGACAATATGTCTGATTCAAAGAAAACCAACCACGCATAATGTCCAAACTGCAAAAATTATTTACATATTTTAGAATGGACATTATGTCCCTTTGTTTTTGTTTCAAGCTGACATTATGTCCATCCTTTGTAACGTGTTCAATCAGAAAAAATAAATTGAAAAGAAGTTCTCCTACACCGTGTGTTCGTTTCGCCAACTATTTGAAAGCTGATAAGTAATTCTCCACAAATGACTGAAGGGAATTATGTGCTCGATGGTACCTTCTTCGTTGTGCCTACTTGTGGATACAAGCAGCTTTTGATTATATACATTCAGTATGAAGATCATGTAAGTATTTTGCAATAAAAGTTGAATTTGTTTATTACGATTTGAATTACGTCATACATATATGTATGTATATACAAATTATGCACCTACATATTTTATAGACAATTTTGTGACGCTTGGTCACCGCGGCGGCGGGGGGAGGGGGAGGCGCGGCGCGGAAGGAGCGGCGGCGCGGTGCGACGAGGACGGCGCGGCGCGCTGAAGGTATGAATATGTCCATAGTTTTGGTACATGTACAGTGTACACTTTCTGAATCACACCCAGTTTTCATTGTATCTTCAACCTTTAATTAAAAGCAAATAAACAATAAAACCAAAAACGGTGTCCTTTACTATTAAAGCTTACCTTTCTTTGCTCCTTTTTATTATTATATTTTATTTATTTATTATATTCCGCATATCTGTGTCGTGATATTTTTGTGCGTAACCTGTCATAAGCAAGGATTTTCTCTATGTCGATAAATTCTAAAACAAAATCTCTACCGGCTGAAGCCATTTCTATTTTTTTTAATTTTTGAACCGATGCGAAAGCGATAAATTCTTGCGTTCGGTAAACTATCAGATAGGCTATCGACCTATCCAAAAATTTTCAGATACGTTGGGTTGTTGTTGCATCAGCTGCTTTGTCACACGGGATTACAACAACACAAACCTATAGCTTTGGATTGATCCCCGAACGCGATCAATGACAACGGAAAACTATAGCTTTTGTATCAGTTGCCATCAAAAACAGAAAGCGACAAAGTAATACATTAAGCAAAAAACGTAATTCACAATTTAATGTGCGAGAATGAAAAAGTTGTGCGTTGTCATTTAGTGAAGGTGGCGCTCGTGAATTTTTGACTTGCCGAAAATCCAGATGGACTTACCGAGCCACATCGAGCCATCTGAGTTTCCCCACACACGATGGATTTTGGAACGGCGCGGGGCTATTTGGCCCGTTGGCCCGCTCGTGTAAGGCCAGCTTAACGTTTACAGCCACCACTAAACCGACATTTGAGTATATTTATCCTTTTTTAAAATATCAAAGATATCATACAAAATTATTTCGTTTCAAAAGACCAATAGTTTATTTTGCAATTCGAACTATATTGCGCTGAAAGCATTCATTCGAGAATCAAATTTTTTGTCCTCGTTTTACACAATTTTTATTCTTACTTTTACTTCATAAGAAAAAATTAAACAGTATTAGAATTTTGAAAGGTAGTGTCAAAACTAATCTTCTTTGTGCGGTGAACACAATTTTTAAATCTTATACGAGTCTAACTTTCGGTGGAAACATAACCTAACAAACAATAAATAAGTAGATAGAAATAAAGTATTAACAAAAAAACTTAAACATAGACAAGATTATTCTAAAAAAATAACATTGCTTCAATTTAATAAATACTACCAATTACTTATTTTAATTGTATTATGTTGTCACAAAATGGTAAAATTGTATCGAATTTTATAAAAATGTATTTGTGTACTAAAGTCAAGTTTAATGTATCGAAAAAAGTACAATTGTATCGACTTTTGGAACCCTGTAATTTATCATAGTAATATATGGTCGTTTTGAGAAAAATATGGTGTTACCAAAATGATTAAATGAAATTAATTCAAAGACAACGAATGAATTGTAGAGTGCGTGAAGTTAGCCCCCCTTTTTGGAATTAGTTATTTTTGAAAGTTGTTCCAGGTTGTTCCCGATTTGTTCCGCATTGCTCCAAGTTTTTTTTGAAAAATAATCAGAAATGGGGGTTTTAGAGCCAAAAAACCGTTTTTGACCTAGCCCCCCTTTTTTCGAAAATCAAATTTTTGAAAGGTGTTCCAGATTGTTCTAGTTGTTTTGGACCTCTATGTTCAATATTTCAAAAGTTATGGGCAAAATTCGAAAAAATTCTAGCCCCCCCTTTTTCGAAATTCTTAATTTTGAAATTTTTTTCGGGTTTCAAAAAGTGTTCTTACCATTGTTCCAAAAACTTAAAATTGTAGGACGTGTATTTTTAAAGATAAAACCTTCCAAACATTTTTTCAGAAATCAAAAAAAAAAGCCGGCTCTATTTTATTTTTTTTAATGCATTTACTTTTGAAACCTGATGATGAATGCATGTTTCATCAAATTCAAAAATTTGTTCTAGGTTGATCTAGGGCTCTTCTAAATTGTTCCAGACTTTCGTTTCTTAAAATTGATTTTTAGTATGAAAAATTTCATTAAAATGCTCCCCTGGCCCCCTTTTTCCAAAAATTCAAAATCGAAAACTTGTTCCAAGTGCAGAATCCCTCAAATCCAATTGTTCCAAAGAATCATCAAAAAATATTGAAAACTGAAGATTTTAAGCCCAAAAAACACTTTAAATGAAAATATCTTATTATCATTGCGCTGCCCCCCTTTTTAGAGATCCAAAATTCAAAAATTTGTTCTAGGTTGTTCTAGGGCTCTTCTAAATTGTTCCAGACTTTCGTTGCTTAAAATAGATTTTTAGTATGAAAAATGTCATTAAAATGCTCCCCTATCCCCCTTTTTCCAAAAATCCAAGATCTAAAACTTGTTCCAAGTGCAGAATCCCTCAAATCCAATTGTTCCAAAGAATCATCAAAAAATATTGAAAACTGAAAATTTTAAGCCCAAAAAACACTTTAAATGAAAATATCTTATTATCCTTGCTCTGGCCCCCCTTTTTAGAAATCCAAAATTCAAAAATTTGTTCCAGGTTGTTCTAGGGCTCTTCTAAATTGTTCCAGACTTTCGTTTCTTTAAATTGATTTCTAGTATGAAAAATTTCAATTGGGTGTTTTTGAAAAGTTAAAAAACTCGGAGATGTTTTTTTAAAGTTAGTTTTTACGCTGATAGTACGAATGTAAGGTCAGATTTTTTTTCAATACATGCATTTATCATCAAGTTTCAAAAGTAAATGCATTAAAAAAAAAATTAAATATTAGAGAGCCGTTTTTTTGGATTTTTGAAAAAATTTTTGGAAGGTTTTATCTTTTACACGTCCTACAATTTTAAGTTTTTGGAACAATATGGTTAGAACACTTTTTGAAACCAGAAAAAATTTCAAAATTAACAATTTCGAAGAAATTTTTCTAATTTTGCCCATAACTTTTGAAATATTGAACATTGAGGTCCAAAAACTTGGAACAATGTTCGGAACAAGTAGAACAATCTGGAACAACTTTCAAAAATTTGATTTTCGAAAAAAGGGGGGCTAGGTCAAAAACGGTTTTTTGGCTCTAAAACCCCCATTTTTGATTATTTTTCACAAAAAACTTGGAACAATGCGGAAAAAATCGGGAACATCCTGGAACAACTTTCAAAAATAACTAATTCCAAAAAAGGGGATAGAAGCCTATTACTCAGGTTCTAATTATGGGATGCTTAATATTAAGATAGATAATTGAAGAATGACAGGCTATAAATCTGCATCAAAAGCGTTTAAAATTTCATACTAAAAACGTGAAAAATTGGCTTTTGAGAACTATTTTCATCACGCAAATGCGGGAGGAACAAGAAACAAAAAAAAAACAAACAAAAAATATACCAACAAAGAATATACATATTAGGTGTGTTTCATTCTTTGCTGCATAGCCAGCGCAGCAAAATTTCCCTTGGCAAACAAAAACAATTTGATTGCTGGTTAAAAAGAAGTCAGTAAAAAAAAGATGGCTGTGCTGGCGATAGAGCTTTCAATCATTGAAATGAACGTATAGAGTGAGTGATCGTTTTATTCAGACTAGTGCTGCGCTGGCTATGCAGTAATCAATAAAACACACCTATTGCTGTAAGAAGGGAGCAAGACGTTGGAGTGGAATGGGTGCAAAAAACAACCACCACTGCACTGTGGCTGCTGGCAAACAAAATTGTCTTCGCAACGGGATTACAAATGATATACATACATAGCTACATTAAGTAGGTATGTATGTAAAATGTATACGTTGGTTAAATTGTTGTAGGTACATATTTTGAAAATATTAGCCGCGTTTTATTATCTACGAATCTGGGCCGGGGTTATCTTTTAACACAAATACAAAAACAAATTTGGATCTAGGTTTCTATTGGGGTTTGCTTTATGGAACCAGAAATAAGTTCTGACTCTGGCGGGTAGACGGCTCTTCATTCGGCAGAGAGTACAAACATAAGACAAAAAGAGTTGAGCATACAACCAAAGATAATTGGTCTGTTTGGTAACTTGAAATTTCTTGCGAATTTTCACAAAATTTCACAATTTGCTGTCAAAACCCATAGAAAATCAGTTTATGGGAAATTTGTTGAAAAAAAAAGTAACCAAACAGGCATAATATAATGGTTATGGTGTGTATCTGTATAGATAGACAAGCAGTAACTTTTTTGTTCGTGGGTCGCGATTTTCGAATAAAGGGTAGCAAGGATTTTCTGTTGGTGTTTTTTTTTTGCGAGGTACCTAGGTAGGTATAGCTATGTATGTATGTACATAGGTTCGTACATAGTTGGTTATTTTGTATTCACTTAGAAATTAAAGAAAATTATTGTTCATTAATTTATTTACGTGTCAGTTCAAAAGTTGTGAGGTAGGTAGGTAGGTTTAGGTAGGTATGTACATTAGGGTGGAGCGTCCGATTTAGCTATTCGAATAGCACTAAAAAGTTGCGTAATTACGTAAGCTACCCGTGAAAAATAAAAAAAATAATTAAAATGGCTTTTCTTAGCCCTCTACCACAGGTCAAAGTTTTGCAAAATTGGAAAAATAAATCGTAAATTTTGTTTGCTTTGCTCTGTATTTCCGAAAGTACAAATCCTACAAAATAATATTTGTATAGTAAAAAGAAAGACAATTAAATTTCCTATAAAAAATGTACAACAACTTATATAGTGTGATTAGCCGTTCTCGAGATATATTTTAAAAGGCGCTACATAAATTCAATTTTTTCATATATTTGCGCCATGGAAATCTTTTTTATCTGGAGCGAGTCACAAGTCACATCACCCCCTTTGTTGGATAGAACTAGCGATCAGGATTTTGAAGAATTTCTAAAAAAAAAATCTTTTATTATTGGCATGTCAATTTCGAACTTCCTTTGTCACACTCAAGCTGTTGAGCGCTGTGTGAAGATGGTGACCGAAGCTTCAATAACAGTAGCTGATAAAAAGGCCAGAGACGGGCTAATAAAAAATAAGATATTTTCTCGAAATATATTGCCATTTTTCCACACAACAAAAAATTACAACTTGAAAAATAAAAAGTTTAATTGGGTTAGTTTCTGAATGGCGTACTATGAATTTTTAAGTTTTTATTTTCAAGTTTGTGTTAATTTATTTGTCTAAATAAAGATAATATATTATAATTTGTGTTTTCTTTTTTCATGAATGATATCATATAATTTATTTCAAACTTGTGAAATAGTTTTCTTTTCCGAAAAAAAAAATTTTTTTCCAAAAAGTCGAAACTTTGAGCTAAGGTAGAGGGTTAAAGACTTAATCCAAACTTTTTTTTTTAAATGTCAAATTATTCTACTCATCGAAACGCAAAAAAATGGAGGTATTCGAAATTGATACAACAACTTTTATTTTTCTCCATACATCGACGCTCCACCCTAATGTACAAACTTTTATTTTTTCGTAAAAAAAAACCGAACTCGGGATTTTGATCAAAGTTGACATTACGATGATAGCGAAGTCGAAATAAGTGGGTCTCGCAATTCTGTCTGTCTGTCTGTCCCTTCGGCTGCAGCAAACCGGTCGGTCGATTTTCTTCAAAGTTGGTACCTAGCGTTTTAGGGCATTATACCCATCCGTTTTTTTCTTTTTTTTAAGACCAAAAACAACGGTACCTGCCATACAAATTTTTATACCAAAAAATGAAAATCTTATTTTTCTCAAAATCGTGCCCACAACTTAAAAAAAAAAGCAGTAATTTTTTTACAAAAAGGCAACCATTTTGTAAAAAACAAATTCCGACAAATGATTAGAAATGGTACCTCCCACAGAACCATTTTTTTGATTTTCCATTTTCTCAAAAACGGTTGAACTGATAATCACCTTTTTTTTTGGAGAACGTTTGAATGTTTTGTCTACCAAAATTAAAAAAAAATTTTTTTTGCATTAAAAAAAAAAAATTTTAAACTGGGTACCCAGCAGTTTTTTAACATTGTCTAGCAGATTTTTAATTAAAATTATCCTTATAACCAAAAATAACGGTACCTCCCATACAAATGTTTAAAAACCGGTATTGAAAATCTCATATTTCTCAGAAACGGCTCCTACGATTTTGATTAAAATTTTTGTGTGATCTAATATTTATACGATCTACCATATTAATGAAAAAAAAAATTTGTCTACGGTTTAAAAATGGTATCTCTCATAGAACCATTTTTTTCATTTTCGACTATCTCATTATCAGTTGAACTGATTTTAATGAATTTTGCACAATAGCTTCAAATAAGTTCTAATAATACTGCATACCAAAATTTTCAGAAAAATAAATGATTGATTTTTAAAAAAAAATTAAATAATTTTTTTAAAAAATTCATATTTCGAAAATGGGTAGATGGTATTCTTTTTAAATTAATTTTTCAATTCCACAATAACGAACAATTTTAACATTGAAAATGTTTATAGGGTCGTTTTGAGAAAAATATGGTGTTACCAAAATGATTAAATGAACAAATGAATATATAACAAATGAACGAAATGAACTCTAGCGTATAGGGGGCTCAGGATCGAATTTTTGGTTGGTGTTACCAAAGAAAATGCCAAAATGAACCTAAAGACACAATCGATGAATCGTACCTACACGTAGATCGTCGCCAACCGACGAGCTTCAGTGGAGGATAGTTGAATTTGTATGAAATCTTAAAATAACTCGATTTGAGCACACTTAGAAGCCTTTTACTCAGGTTATAATTATCGGATGCTTAATGTTAAGATAAATAATTAAAGATAAAATGACAGGCTACAAATCTGCATCAAAATGTTTGCAAAAGCTTACAAAATTTCATACTAAAAACGTGAAAGATTGGCTTTTGAGAACTAATTTCATCACGGCAAATGACGTGAGGAACAAGAAAACAAAAAGAAAAAGAAAAAAACATACCCACAAAGAATATACATTGCTGTAAGGGTGTCGGCAAGACGTTGGTTGGAGTGGAATGTGTGCAATAAAAAACCACCACTGCACTGTGGCTGGTGGCAAACAAAATTGGCTTCGCATCGGGAAAAAAAATGAAATACATACATACATAACTACATTATTAAGTAGGTTAGGTATGTCTGTAAAATGTTATGTTGATTAAATTGTTGTAGGTATTTTGCAAATATTATTCGTAATGGTACGATTAGGTTGGTTTGGTTGGCTTATAACTTCTGTTCTAACAATCGGATATTTAAAATAAAGGTCTTAAAATGAAGGTAAAATATCAAACTAATTTATTCAGTTAAAAAATAATTGAAATAACATAAAAGTGTAGGTGAAAAACGTTTAGGATTAATTCATCAAAATAAATAATTGCAAAAATTGAAAAATTGAATAACAAAATATGAACTGAGACCTATACTTGAACCTCTATGATTATAACTTTTAACTTTAGTTCTATAAGTGCCAGATGTTGAAGGTTAAGGTATTTAATTTTTATTATTTAAATTAAGGCTAGAGGTAGGATTAACCTAGCGAAGCAACTTAAATATAATACCTAATCGAAAAGGATTTGGTATCTTCTATTCTAATTATCGGATCTTTGAGGTTAATGTGTAAGAATTAAGGTAAAATCTCAGGCTACAAATTTATGTGACAAAACAACATCTAAACCAATGCGTTTTTTGAACTTGACCTACGTCTAAACCAATGCGACTTTTGAACTTGACCTACGTCTACACCAATGCGATTTTTGAACTTGACCAACGTCTTAACCAATGCGATTTTTGAACTTGACCTACGTCCAAACCAATGTTATTTTTGAGCCTGAAATATGCAAAGGTACCTACTTGCGTTTCTCTTTAATAAACTTACAACATTAGTTCTAAGTTGTTGAAGGTTAATTTATTTAAGTTAACGTTAATCAGTCTAGAGGTAGGATTAACTTACCTAAGAAACTTAAATATAAATATCGAAAAGGGTTTATTTGGTAAGCTCTTATCTTCTGTTCTAATTATCGGATCTTTGAGGTTAAGGTCTTAGAATTCAAGTAAAATCTCAGGCTATAAATTTATGTTACAAAACTTTACCTACGTCTAAGCCAATGCGATTATTGAACTTAGAATATTCATAGGTACTGCAATATAATTGAACTTCTTTAATAAAACTTATATATATTAAGTTCTAATGTTCAGATGTTCAAGGTTAAAGGTAGAACTATAATAGTCGGATGCCGACCTAAGTGCTCGTACGAAACGAAACGAATACAAAGAATTCATATGACGTGCCCATAATTCAGTTTTGCTTCGTTTTGACCAATTTTTTACTTTTGCTTTCGGAAGTGAAGAGCGCTCACCGACCGCTCCATGCGTATAAGTGAACTGAGAGAATTTTCTTCCAACATCTTCCGACTATTACATTTCTACCTTAAGGTCCACAAATGAAAAAAAAAAAAAAAACGATTCAATTTGGTTGTCAACTCAGCTGTCAACTTAATTGGTGCTTTGCTTTTCATATACTCAGATAAAAGAATACTGCTTAACTGTCAAAACCATTTATATTGTCTTAAGAAATTACACGACTCGAGTTTATTAAATTTGTTAAAAGATGAGTTCAAAATGCAAAATATTATAGAATACCTAAAAACAATTAGGTAAATCAGGTTTGCATTGAGTTTGAGCTACACATCAAATTATTTATAAATTTGGTCTCGCGTTAAAAAGGGTTGACTTTGATAGTAAATCAAATAACTTGCCTATATATAAATATAGTTCAATAAGTTGAATAAGTTGAGAGACTTGTAAATCAATTTCAGCAAATTTGAGCAAATATTTGAATTTCTTCAACATCAACGCTGTGATTAAATAAACTGAACTGAACAACATTAATTTATAACCGCCAACTGGGATTCGACATTAAAAATATCTACATATTGTAATTTCAGACTGAAGAATGGTTTCTTAGACATCTTCAGAAGTTTTGGCGCAACTATAGGATAGAAAGTAGAAATCACCAAGATTATTCATGTTTTTATTTTATCGAGCTAACACAAGTCATTTTCAATGTCTCCATAGTTACTCTATGAGTGAAATCTGTAAATTTTTTTTTTTATTTTTTAAAAATTTTATATATAAAAACCTGTATAAAAAAAACCGCATATGCATAGAAGCATATCTACATATTTCAAACGATAAAAATTAAGTTCACCACTCCTACAAGTGAAAACAAAGAAAACAAGCACCCGAAAAGTGCGTGGCGAGGGGACTCAGAAAAAAAATATATAATTTAACATATTTTCTTGAAGTAGGAATAAGGAAATCACTGATTTAATTATGGTGAATGTTTTTGATTTTAAGATTTCTTTGGCTGCTAAAAATCAAGAAAGGATTTTTTTGTAGGTAGGTATAAGTACAAATATGAACCTAAACTTTCGGAAAAAAATAATTGATGAAGCAAAAGGACTTATAAAGCCAGGCGGCGGCGGAGAGGCGCGGCCACAGTGGTTTGGTTTTTATGGGAGAGCGGAAAAAAGTCTGTTTTATCTGAACGGTTAAACGGATTTAAATGAAATTTGGAAAACATGTTTGGTCAAAATTTGGTTGAAAAAAAATAATTAGAAACAAAGTTATTGACATTTTTCTAAAATTTGAGGGTTCTGATGTTTGTATGGGAGAGCGGAAAAAAAAATCTGTAACATCTGAACTGTTTAACGGATTAAGATGAAATTTGATTCGCATTTTAAAATTAGTCTTATACACATTTTATAAAAATTTGGCTAAGAAAAAATCATTAGTAAAAAAGTTATTTACTTTTTTTCTAAAATTTGAGTGTTTTGATGTTTGTATGGGAGAGCGGAAAAAAGTCTGTAAAATCTGAACTGTTAAACGAATTTTAATGAAATTTGACACACATGTTAAGATTAGTCTTATACATGCTTGGTCAAGAAAAAACTATTAGAAAAAAAGTTATTGACATTTTTATAAAATTTGAGGGTTTTGATGTTATATTTAAATAAAAGTTTTTTTTAAGTAAAATCTTAACTTTTTATTTTGAATAAAATATTATTATTAACTACGTATATTACAAAATTAAATAAATAAATAGACAAATACATAAAAAAAAATAAATAAAAAACAATTATGAAGTAGTAATTTTAACAAAGATAACAAAGAGTCTGAAAGAACATAGTCGAGTTACTGAGTTGCTGGTGCATTTGATCGAATATTTGATCGTAACAAATAACTTTTTTAAGATACCGGTTGTGAACGATTGTTTGAATATTAATTAATTCGAAAAAGTGAAGTATTATTAAAAGAAAAAATTGTTTAAATTGACAAAAATTCACAAACAGGGGAAGGAAAATAAACAAAAAAATAAATAAATAGCAGAATTTAAGGATTTTATATACAAAAATCTTGACTTCCCCAGCCTGAACAAGGAGAGATTCCCCCTGCTTGGAACAGCACGGCTCTGGTGAGTTTTCTCCTTTTTCGCTCAATCTCATATTGTACAACAAAATCAACAAATCAAAATCAAAAACTTGACTAAAAATTGGACAAAACTATCAACGAATAAAGGTTACACGGTCTTTGAAATTGTTTTTTACTAATAACAAAATATTTTCAAAAAGACACTTAAACAAATCAAATCAACAAACAAATTAAAAGAAAAGCACAAATCAATACCATCTGTCATTTGTGGTTTTCTTACACGTGAGGCTCACAAGTCATTAGAAACAAATGAATAAAACAGCAATGGGTGACACAGATACCAAACTTGATCAAATAATAAATGCACTAGGTACTTTAAAAATTGAACTGACAAATGAAATAAAAAAAGAAACACAGAGTTTAAAATCTAAATTGGACAAAATAGCAGAAAATCAAACAAATATTGAGAAAAAACAAAATTATTTAGAGGGAAAAATAAAATTTATAGAAAAAACATTAAAACGAAAAATATAGTAATCTACAACATCAGAGAAATAGAGAAGGATAACATTTCTTTACAAAAATATGTACTTAAATTCTTGAACAACATTTTAGAAATCGAAACATACATCAATGAATTAGACTTTGTAAGACGAATCGGCAAAAAAGGCGATAAAACTCGACCAATCTTAGTTGGTTTTACATCACAAATAAAAAAAGATGAAATCATGAGAAACAAGTTTAAATTAAGACACTACAAAGAAGAAATTATTTATATTAAAGATGATATGATGAAAGAGGACATGATAAAAGAAGACATGAACATAACAGTCAAAGAAATTAATACAACAACAACACCTTCACAAAGTACTCTAAATAAACCAAATGATACTCTAAATAAACAAAATGATGACACCCAAAATAATAATAAATCAAATAAAAGAACTTACGAACACGAACCACATACATCCAATCATAAAACTGGCTCAACTGGAACGAAAAAACTTAAACCTGACAATGAACAAGCAAACATTACAACATTTTTTAAGAGAAACCCTAAGAATAAAAGTAATGAAAAAATTGCACAATAGCAAAAAATCACACAAATCTTAACAACACAAAAAAATGACGACACAAAAAATCATGAAAATATAACTTCCTCAAGCCGGCTGGCCACCGTGAGGAATGAAGGCTCAAACCCCCCAACAAAAATAGAACCTACCAAAAACACAGATAATAACAAACACTTCTTAAACATATGCACGACAACAAGAACTAAGATTAGTACTATCTGAGATAAAATGGGACTTAATTGGTTTATCCGAAACCAGATTATTTGGTCAGAAAATCCTAGAATTTGGCAATGAAATATTCTGCTATATTGGACAAACTAAAGGTCTATTGAGTCGGATTTTTAATAAGAAAATATTTAAAAAAGGACATAGTAAACATACGCTTTTTCAGTGAAAGAATCTGTTCGATTACCCTTAAAATTCAAAAGACAAAAATGACAATTATTCAAATATACGCCCCTACAGAAAAAGCTTCCGACGCAGAAATTGAAAGCTTCTATGATGTACTTGACCATACCTACCAAGAGACGAAATCCGAGATTATGTATGTCATAGTTGAAGTCACCTAGGACGACGTGAAGAATACGAAGAAAACACAATGGGAACATTTGGTTATGGACAAAGAAATAAGAGAGGAGAAAGACTCATATCATGGCTTCATGAAACTAACGTGACATTTGGAAACTCTTACTTCAAGAAACAAGACAAAAACAAATGGACATGGAGATCACCAGATGGAAACACAAAAAATGAAATTGACCTCATTATAACGAACAAAATTTCAACAATAGCAGATGTCTCAGTATTGAACAACTTCAAATTTGACAGCGATCATCGAATTGTTAGAGCGAAAGTAAAAATTGACCATCGAACATTAAGAAGAAACCAACAAAAATTCGGCATACCACAAAACATAGAAACTGAACAATTACAAAGATACAATGACTTACTTTCCACCAACATATCACAAAATTTAGACTTTGAAAACATAAACGGTAATATCCAATCAATTTATAACACACTTCAACAAATAATAAAACAATCTGCCAAAAACACGATAATGAAACAAACATCTCAAAAAATCGACAAAATCTCAGCTGAAACAAATAAACTTATTAATTTAAGAGAATCTATAAAGAATGAAACAAATCAAACAGAATCAGACAAAATACTATTAAAAAACCTGCGAAAAACAATTAAGACAAAAACTAAAGAAGATATTCAAAATTTTAACGAAAATGTAATTAAAAACATACTACAAACTACAAAATCAATAAAAAAGACAAAAACGTTTTTGAATCATGACAAGGAATGGATTATTTCGATGAAAAACAAATCGAATACAATGAAAAAACGTATTGACATAAATGAAGTAGCAACAGGATTTTTTGAAAATTTGTTCAATTCAAATTGTGAACCAGATAATCAATATAACAACATCAATACAACAACATTAAGTCCAATCAATTTCACTAACACCGACATCGAAACCGCTATTGACAAATTGAAAAATGAAAAAAGCCCAGATAGTGATGGAATTCAAGCCGAAATGATTAAGTATGCCAAACCTACTCTTACACCAATATTGACGAAACTGTTTAATGAAATAATTAAAACTCAACAAATTCCAATACAATGGCAAGAAAGCACCATTATTCTACTGCACAAAAAAGGAAACCATAACGACATCAACAACTACCGACCCATCAGCATTATAACAACATTAAACAAGCTTTTTTCCAAGACACTATATAATACAATGAAAAAATCGCTCAATGACAATCAACCTAGGGAGCAAGCCGGTTTCAGGGAAGGATACTCGACGTCAGATCATCTGCAAACAATAAACCAACTTATTGAAAAACACAACGAGTTCAAGAAACAGCTATATCTACTCTTCATTGATTTTACCAAAGCTTTTGACACAGTGGAACACAATAACATCTGGACAGCACTAAGCAACCAACAAATTCATCCTGATTTTATTAACACCATGAAAAGTTTATACAAAAACAACAAGGGCAAGATAAAAACAGACAAAATAGGAAGATGTTTTAGCATCCAGAGAGGAGTTCGTCAAGGGGATCCACTATCGCCACCTCTATTCTCAGCCGTTCTTGAGGACATTTTTCGACAACTCAAATGGACAAAATATGGACTCGATATTTGGGGGCAAAAACTCAACAATTTGAGATTTGCTGATGATGTAGTTCTCCTATCTCACTCACCAGACGAAATAAAATCAATGATAAACGAACTCTCAGATATATGCTCGCAATACGGACTCTATCTTAATCTGACAAAAACAAAAATCATGACAAACCACATAAAAAAGGATATATTTATTCTTGACAAAAAAATTGAATATGCTGACGAATTAATATATCTCGGTCAACTCAAGTCATTTACGAATCAAGATGAAAAGGAAATAAAACGTAGAATTGACAACAGCTGGAAGCAGTTTTGGAACGTTAAACAAATACTTGATTCTAATCTTAGCAACGATATGAAAAAATATATATTAGACTCAACAATACTACCAACATTGACATATGGTTTAGAAACATTAGGATTAACAACGAATTCACATGAAATGCTAAGGATTAGTCAGACCAAAATTGAAAGAAAATTGTTGAACTTAAGACAAGCTCAAAGAGTTAGAAATGAAGAGATAAGAAAAAGAACACAAATAATCGACGTAATTCAGAGAACGAAGCGTTTAAAATGGAGCTGGGCTGGACACATATCTAGAATAGATGATCAGAGATGGACGAAAATAATAACTAAATGGCAACCGACGAATGAAAAACGATCTAGGGGACGACCAAAAAAGAGATGGGCAGACGATTTGAAAGATTTTAACCAAAATTGGTACAACGACGCAAAGAACAGAGATTTATGGGCAGCTTTGGGGGAGGCTTATGCCGGAACATAACATTTATAACAGAATAAATAAGAAAATTTGAATACTATTAATTGTAAACTATTATTGTAACTATTTATTCTAACTTATATTATTAACTTTAAACCTCGACGAAAATTGTTTGTTAATTAATCTTCATTTTATTGTTTTGATTAATTTTTTTTTCTTTTTCTTTATTACCTAAATTTGTATATAAATTAATTGGTGAATAAAGCTTTTAATAATAATAATAATAATAATAATAATAATAATAATTTTATAATGCTAAAATGAGGTTTTTAGCGTCTGCGCTGATTGGAAGTATTTTCTTTTTTGCCTGTGGCCTTAAACCTGTTATTATTGGATCTGAGGATATGAGTATATGATGCATCACATCTTCATTCTTCGCAATTCGGCTGCATTTTCTCGAATGAAACCTGCGGTAGGCTTTATAATCCTTATTTTGGCATTCTTGGGCTTCCTCGGAGAGCGATCCAACAGGAAATGCACTGCTTTTAATTATTTCTTCTCCATGGATCGAAACCTTATGTACGGTTGCTGGCATATTGTACCATTTATATTTCTCAACAAACAGTTCAGCAGTTTCCCACGTGTAAGCTGCATATTTTTTTAAATCTAATTTTTCATTCGACGTTATTACTTCAAGGATAACAGCGAATTAGGTATTCACTAACTCCAGTGATTTCTGAAGTTATGGTTGGATTTGCAAAAAATCTTCTGGAGGTGTTGCCGTCATAACTTGTCCCCGTACCTTGTTTTACAAGATCGATAATTATGCCCAGTTTTTCACGAAACTCCTGCTGAATTTTCTTCTTTTGAGCATCTCTAATATGGCGGGTCTCATTGTTGGTTCTCCATGCTTTAAATGGCAAATTGTAGGCAACATGGAGGATACACTCGATAAATTTTATCCGAGCGTGAAGAGGAGACATTCCCATTTTCAAAGCTACCCTGTTTACAGCTTTGGTTCTTATATTTGTCAGGTTATTCATTCCAGAAGTTGTAGTTCCACATATGAACAGGAAGAAGCTGCAGGAGTTTCTGTTACAGATTGGGCTGTCTTCCCGTCCAGCATTGTGAACATGAGTTCGTGTTTTATTGTAAACTGACGTTCGCCTATTTGAATTTTTTTTTTTTTTTTTTTTTTTTTTTTTTTATAATTTGCGCGCACTCAAGGGATTACGACTACCCTTATTATGATACGATGTAGCACAGTGCGAGCGTTTAGGAAAAGTGGAGAGGATTTAGTAGGAGATGTCGATGCACATTGGTCTTGAATTTTTGAACATCACAATGAGGGGGGAAAATCGAAGATGGCAAAATATTCCACATTCGGGTTGTGCGGCTAAAGAAAGAACCCCTATATTTGACAGTACGGCCGAAGTATCGTCTGAGTTAAATTACTGATTTCCGTATCTATTCTTTGTTTCTCGTTTCGTATGATTTCTGCAGTTTCTTTAACAAAAGAAAATTGGATGGCTCTGCAGTATCTTGTAGAGGATGGTCGATCGTTGTTCCACACAATAATATCTCTGTTATCCTATTATTTGAATTGCTACCAAAGATGTCATAAACATATTAGCGTCCGAAGTTTCTTCATTGTCAAATGTTTGACTGTATTGTGGTTGTCCAGAGGCACCATCACATCCCCATTTAGTGTACAGTGTTAAAGACTGTCCTTCAATTCTGGTTATCTCCTCTGATGTCTTTCCTTCTAATAACCTTGTTGCAGTGTGGTCTAACAATTTTTGTAGTTGCACACTTGCTGAGCTTTCCGTAATGTTTATATCTAAAGGATACTCTGCTCTAGCGAGGTATCAGTTCGGAGCGGAAAACTCTCCGAAACGCATACGACGTCGGAGGTTCAAAGTTCATTAGAGATGTCAAAAATGTCACTTCAAAACACACTTGATCGCACTGCAACGCAAAACAACAATGCATGTTCCATAATGTCGGAAAAACGTTCAGAGCTTTGTTCGGAAGAATAGCAAAAATCCTCCGATTCCGCTCCGACGGATACCTCGCTAGGGCAGACTTTTTCTTTGCTTCCAGTAATTTAATATAAGCTGGAAAAACATCATGTCCTTTTAGGGCATGTCTCAATACTTCATATTGGCGTTTCGACAATTCTGCTAGTATAAATAATGCAAGAGCCTTATCCGGATCAAATTGTGAGCAGGAAAAGCTCTCTGATGTTGCTGCATAGTTTATCTCTTCTTGAGGAAATATATTTCTAATTTCGTCCTTCTTATACCTTTTAGCTCAATCACAGCATTCGTCAAAACTCTTTCGTGGTCTTCCCATATTAGTTGACGTTTCGGGCAATACACTTTGGGTTAGTTCTACTTCGAAAACTCCTTCGACCCAATGAGTGTATTTTTTTTTTAAATGACTTTTTTTCTATGAACTGCGTTCCATCGACTTAAAAAATGAGACATAAAACGTTTCTTTAATTCTGATATCACAATTTCTATTTGCTCAGAAAGCAAGTTGGGGTATTCCCTCTCAAAATATGATCGAAGATTTTGAGCGTCATGACCATTAGTAGTAATTAGTTCACTACACAACACCGAATAAGGAATTTCGATTGAATCCATTTTAATGTATTGAATTCACTATATGTTTGTTATTACCTATAATTCACTTCACTTTCACTTATTGGTTGATCAAAGAGTAAAAATTTTTCTTACACACCTTGCACAAATGCCCAATAACTCAATACTGACTTTTTTTTATTAATCCTTTATATATATAGATTTAAGTAAGAGATTTTACTCTAATAAGCCATTATTAATCCTTACAGGTAATACAAAACTACGCAATACACAACAAAAACAAAGCAATAAAACTTAAAAAAACACCTTTTTTTATTTTTACCTGCCCTTTTTTTAGCGAAAAATAAAAAAAAATAAAGGATTATCCCTAATCCTTTTCTTTATTTTGTATTAAGCACTATCATATAATTCAAAATATCAAAAAACTGTATTATTTTTCGTGTGTTGTTTTCAAGAAAATTGAGTTGAAAGTTGAAAAATTTTCCAGGAAGAAATAAATGGTTTCGCAAAAATCGAAATTCTCAGACCTGTGTCAATGTATTAATTTTGTTTTGTTTGACATTTTTTCTTAAAATAATGGGCTTAACCAGTTTATTCTGACAATTAATCCCGAAGAAATCAAACTTTTTGGTAAACACCACCGTCAAGACGGAGTTTTTTGAAATCCGATTCAGTGAAACATTTTTGAGCATAACTTCCACATCTGCACGTACCTGTGCTTAAACATGAATGTATGGAGCATATGCTGGCATACTTACTTTCTTGGTATCTTTTGGCACTTTTTTTTTAAATCAAAAAGTTAAAAAAAAGCATTTTTTTTTAGTACTAAAGCTTCAGGCTACTTATAGAAGGTATCTTTTATAAATAATCAATATTTTTTTTTATTTTTAGATAATCGAAAATAGACCAATTAAATTATTTAAGAAGCTAGAGAATTTATTTAAAGGAACTTCGGAAAAAAACATCTCAAAATTTGTTGAAAATACGGTTCGCGATTTGAGTAAAATTATTTTTCAACTTTGAGGGCTTGTAAATCAGAACATACAATATATATGTTAAAAAATACTTTTAAATCATACGCTCAGGTTATCTAAGAGTACTTAAACATAAAGTTTAAAAGGATAGATATGACTTTTACAAAAGACTTTTTTCCGCTCTCGCACCACTGTGGCGCGGCGCACTATGAGACCAAACGATCAAATTTATCTCAAAAATGGTTTTGACGAATTTCTTAATTTGAAAAATCTAATGATGGGTTCTTTACGACACAATCATGTTTTAAAAATATTTCGGTTTTAGGTACTTAAAAGACCCTTAAAAATGAAATTTCTTATTTTATTTTTTTGAATTATAAGAAGTGAGAGTTTAAAGTCAATTCTTGCGTAAGTTTCTGAATAAAAATTATAAACATTGTACATTTTTGAAAAGCCATTCTCTTCTTTTCAAAACAGTTATTTTTTTTTAATTTATTGCAACAGTATATTTATAAAAAAATTGTGTAAGGTACGGTATTTTTTTCATTATTTGTTTTCAATTGAAGTTTTCTCTGGAGGCGAGATAAAAAAATAAAAAGTTTCGCATTTTCATGCATTTTTGTTTTTGAAGCAAAAACCTATGAAAAAAATCAGTTTAAATTTCAACTTAAAATTTTTATAATTTTTCTAATAACTAATGAAAAAAATTAAAATCTTGCACAAATATTGTTCTTATTTAATGTATAAAAATGTATACATATTTACTTTTTTTTACTTTTGGCTTAAAATTTAAAGAAATATATTTTTTTGTATATAAATAAGAAAATAACGGTTAAAAAAATTAACAATACATTTCTTTTTGTACATCACATAAATCACAAAATTTCTGCCAAATATTAGTTTTTTCTTTCAGTTATTACCGTTATTAAAATTTAAAGTTTGATCAAAAAATTACATTTGTTAGGACCACCCAAATATACATATGTATGTACAAAATCATCGAAAACAGAAGACAATCTACTTATCGCCAATTTACATAAAACTATTTCTGAACTATGTTGAGTATGTATGTAAGGACATGATACTACAGTTGTTAACGAAAGAAGTGAAATGCATACATGAAAACTGAATCGGAAACAAAACCGAAAGCAATATCAAAAAAACGCGAAGAGAAACAAAACGGTGATTGGTTTGGAACTCATGAAAAAAAAACTCTGACCTATGTGGTAGCACAATAAAATTGTTGTTGTAACATTATTCAAACCGGCAAGAACAAAGTTCATATATGTAGATAATGTAAGATAATTTAATGACATGACTATTAAACTTCTATTCTCATTAGTCCCCTTTCACACGAGGAAACAAATTGCTGGAGATTTTTTGACTTTTTCTTTTAATTTTCAATTCCCACCAATCGTGGACCGTTCAATCCTCTTACTTGGTGCCCTTCTCACCAAAAAACTGAAAGTTGCTGGAAACTCAGTTTCCTCGTGTGAAAGGGGACTTAGGCGTTTTTCTTTTTGAGTTCAGAGCTTCAAATTTGTGTTTCTTTTTTAGTTCTGAGCATGTTCAGAGCACGCTCTGTGAGCTCACTAATAAAATAGTAGAGTAAACGGAGTAAAATGCTGAACACAAACGAAATGACATTTGAAAGGCGGGAAATTGAAAAAAAAATCATCGTCAAAACAATAAAAATGGCGGAAGAGCTGGTTGGTTGCTCTAATGGAGAAGGTAAAATAATAATAATAATTGAATAATTTCTAATCATGACAGTTTAGTGCCCAAGTAATTCAGAGAGCTCTGAACATACTCTGCTCAGAACTTTCTCTGTTCGCTCAGACTCTGCTCAGTGCTCAGCTCTGAACTCAAAAAGAAAAACGCCTATTAAAGCGCTAGGCAAGAGTACCTACTATAACTTAGGCACCAAGGAATGATAACGGTTTTTTGTAGAACAATTCAATACAAGCATTTTTTGCTATGAGAGGGGGGGGGATCTATCTCCCTCCGTTTTGGCGGGAGGGGCAATTTCATAAAAAAAGTACTAAAAATTGGAAAAAAAATTAAAAAATAACGGTATTACTTACCATTATGTATTATACATTTATTTAAAGCCAATACTCTGTTATATAAGCTTGTCAAGTTAAATCCATGTATAGTTTTTTGAAAAAACGGGTTTTAAACTACAAATTTGGGAAAAAAACGTTAAAAAAAAGTTAAAAGTGTAATTTTTCAAAACTGTAAAATTATATGTATATTAATTTTTTTTCTGAATTTTGTTGCTCTAAAACTGAAAACTAGATGATTTTATGTCTTCTAGTTCTTGAGAAAATTAAAAATTACTAAAACTTCTTTTTGTGAGATTTTTGTTTTTCGCTTGCTTAAACATAAATACAGTGGTAGCACCCAGCATTACGGCGTATAAACAGTGAGGTATGCAACCCCCCTGCTTGGTCACACTATAGGATTTGTGGTAGGTGCGAGGTTGGGTGTATGCAAAGTTTCTTTTGCAATTAAAGAATCTGGATTTAAAGAAACTGAATTTATCCTATATATCCAATGTCAAAATCAGTTTTATAAATACACATATACAGATACGTTGCTCAAAGTTCCACATTTAAAATTTTCAGATATGAAAATGTAATGCATTATAAAAATTCACATTACCTAGGTACTACTGTACGACTGCAGCAAATTTATATAATTTCTTAATATGTATGTTTGTGTCTTACATATCTACATAATGTAACTGTAACGCTAAATGAATTGCTGTACTTTACTTACAATGGTCAACCTATCATCAAAATTAATCCTCAAAATGAAATCACGGTAAATACTAAAAAACAAAAATCCCATGAAAAGTAGTTTTACTAATTTTCAATTTTCTCTCAAATCGAACTGTGTTCAATTTATAATTGATATAAGCATTGACCAAAAACAGAGGCGGCGGAAGGGGTGTGCGAAGTGTGCCACCGCACACGGCCCCGCGCTTCGAGGGGCCCCGCGCGCAACATTAAAAAGTCTCGGCGTCTTGAAATCATAAAATCCAGCAAAAAATTGAAATTTGCTTGATTCGATTCGATTAAGCTGACTGGTTGGAGTTGAGTCAAAAAAAAAATAATTAAATAAATTTGGCGACACACAGAGAAAAAATCGAATGATTTTATGATACTCACCACATTGTTTGGTGTGTTTAGGTCGCTCCAATTTTATTAATTTATTTTTAATGTTGTATGTGTTAATGTGGGTAATTTTATTGCGGAGAGTATGGGTCGTATTACACATACATTTAAAAATCTGTAAATTCAATTTTCAACTCCTTTTGAACATTAATAGCAGTTGCGTAAAGAAAAAATATTTTCTGTATGATACCTACCTATTATTTAAATTTTCGTTTATTTAGTATTCAGAAAGTGAGCTTATTATTTTTTTGTTATACATGTAAATTAGAAAATGCTAAAAAAGTTTGAAATCTAATACATATTAAGGGTATTTACGCAATGTTGTAAAACACTAGATAAGTTTACGATTTGGTTAATGAACTGTAAAATTTTGTATGCGAAATGATTTACATAATTTGGTTAAAATTCCCCAAGGATTTTGCTGCGGAAAATTAACCAAATTTCTTTGATAAACTTATGCCGAATTCCTTTCAACAAAAGAATCGTTCAAGTTCAAGTTTATTTGCAGTTTAAAATGTACAGTTTTAATTGAATATTTACATAATTTAAGAGTTTTAGAAACTTATTCTTTACAACTATAATACCTATAATAAATTTATGACAAAATTTTTAACATGAGAAAAGAAAAATATAATATTTAAGGGAAAACACTACAAGAAAAAAACCCTTATGTAATACTTAAAAACTAAAATTGCACAAAAACCCAAAATTACGAAAGTCGTATAAGTTAACGGTTAAGTATAAGTTCATTATCTGAATATGAACATCTATCAAAAAACTTTTCTTGTAACTTGTAAAGGATAAATTTAATTGGGCTGACATTTGCTCTACTGCATTAACTTAAGAATTTTGTTTTGGCTTACTTGAAGCTTTTTTATGTGAGTCTCAGCACAGTCAAACCATACTGGGGCACCATACGTTAGAACCGGTTGGAATACAGTTTTAAAGATTAAGATTTTATTATGCATGCTTAGTCTAGATCTTCTATTGATAAATGGATATAGTATTTTATCTAAAAGATTGATTTTGTGCACTGTGATAGATATATGTTTTTCGAAAGTAAATTTTTTATCGAATGTGACACCAAGGTATTTGCAATGATCAGACCATTGGATATCAATGGAGTTTATCTTAAGCGTGAATTGGGGGAGAAAACTTAGTTTTCTACGTCTTGTGAACCACATAGATTGACATTTATCAGCATTAACTTTTATTTTCCACCTAGTAAAGAAATTTAGAAGAGTGTCTAATGAACTCTGTAAACTGTTTAATGCTTCTTGAGGGAAAACACTTGAGGCAAAAAGAGCAGTATCATCTGCAAACATGGCCACTTCAGTATTGTTTTCGAAATGAGGTATGTCTGACATAAAAATATTAAATAGAATGGGTCCAAGCACAGAGCCTTGTGGAACTCCGTAGGAAATATCATGCATGGAAGACTTCGCAGTTCCAGTATATACAAAAAATTTTCTATTTTTCAAGAAGTTTGATACAATTTTGATAAGGTAGTCAGGAAAATTAAACAGAATTAGTTTGTAATCAAGTCCATCATGCCATACTGTGTCGAAGGCTTGTTCGATGTCTAGCAAAACTAAACCAGTTGATTGTTTTGCATTAAGGCTGTTTTTAACATACTGCTTTATTCTAAGTATTTGGTGGTTAGTGGAGTGACCTGCTCTGAAACCGAATTGTTCAATAGGATATATATTACCTTCCTCGACATGCATTAATAGGCGATCCTTTAAGATTTTTTCGAAAATTTTACTAAAAGTGCTCAGTAAGCTTATAGGTCTATAGCTATTTGGGTTATCTTTTGGCTTGCCAGGCTTACCAATTGGAACCACTTTGGCTATTTTCCACTTTTCGGGAAAATAACACAGACATTGAACAGAAATGTTAAATAAATTATAGCTTTTTTAGGTAATGCTTTTAAGAGTCGGTTACTGATACCATCAAGGCCAGGAGATTTTTTTATTTTCAATTCTTTGATTAAATTTTTTACTAAACGGTTGTTGTTTATAAAAATACCTGTTTGGTTAGTAGGAGGACTACCTATTTGTGTAAGCTTTTCCTTAACCAAGTGTTCAGTTTGAATATCACTTAAGTGTGCAGAAACTTTATGATTTTGGCCAAAAGTTTCAGCTAAAATATTAGCTTTTTCTTCCTGGTTAACAAATGCATTATTTTGCACTCTAAAGGGAGGAATATTTGAGCATTTTTTCCTAATAATTTTTGTTACTTTCCAAAATGGTTTGGAACCTTTATCAAAACCAGATAATAAATTGTTCCATTTTTGATTACGAAACATTAAGATTTTAGTTTTAATTTGAAAGTTAAGGATTTTAAGATTAGTTTTAAATGAGTCTAACCTATATCGAATCCAATTCCGCCTTTCCGCATTTCGCAGACGAATAAGGTGCAAAATATTATCCGGCAGCGGTGTAAGGTTTGAGTTTTGGATGGCGTTTTGGGTCTTGGGAATAGATAGCTCGGTGGCACGTTTAATTGTTTGTTCAAATGTATCAGTAATTTCGTCTATCTGTTCAAATGACTGTACATTATCTAACGATAAGTTACCTTCATACAAATTTTCAGATATGTATGATCGATATCTCCCCCAATTTGCGGCGGAAAAATTAAAATTGCGATATGTATTGTTTCTAGAACAATTAGTCTGTAGGTCAGTAGAAACGGGCAAGTGATTTGAACTCAAAGCAATAATAGTTACAGGTTGAGAGAAGTGTGCAGCATTGTTCGTTAAAAATATGTCAAGAGTGGAAGGATTTCTCGAGGAAGTACTTGGAACGTATTTTGGTTCAAAAGGATATAATAATGAGAGCGATCTATTCACAGCGACAATATCGTGAAGTATATTACCCCAACAGTTAGCTCTCAGACATCCCCATATGATTGGTGTCTGGAATTAAAATCACCTCCTATCAAATAATTTGAGTTTGTCCTTATCAATTTCAATAAGTCTCTTTTAAATTTAGTCTTTTTCTCATTTATATTATTTCCACCTGGAAAATAAAAAGAGAAAATACTTAATTTAGATGAGTCCTGTAAGTCTATCTCGACACCTATAGCTTCAGCTACCTCAAGACGAACATCTGGTATGACTGTATGTCTAATAGCTTTCTTAATCACAATTGCAACTCCTCCTCCCTTTGAGTGTTGTCTATCTAACCTATAACATATATAATTAGCATTCAAAAAAAAGTTTTCATTCTTTAGCCAAGTCTCAGTCAGTAGAGCAATGTCAATTTTGTTTTGAAGCATAAATTCAAAAAATTCTATTTGTTTATGTTGAATGCTTGTGTTCAACATACTGAATAAACAGACTTCACTGCAAGAGTGGTAATAACATTAAATTGCTCAGCCTTAGTACGACATGAGCTTAACTTAGATATAACATCATTTAGAAGACATGAAATTTCATCTAGAGAGAATAAAGAGTTATTTTTATGTTGATCTAATAATTTTGAGTGATTTGCCATAGGCTTCTCTGAGCGAATGTTGACTGGATGGGACGAACTTGCACTCGACGACGATGCAGCATGTTGATTGTGAGTTCGACTCCTGTTAGACATTTGGGGCAGTTTGGGAAATTCTTCCATGGTGAATTTTACGTGGTTGGTCTTGGCTCTCGGTGGATTTATTAAAACCGGTTTTGAGAGATAATTATTGCTGCTGCTATTATTATTACGCATTCGAGAAGAGATTTTTTGTCGGATTTCAATATAATATATAGGTACCTCACAAAAAAAAAAACACCAAAAGAAAATCTTTGCTACCCTTTATTCGAAATTTGTGACGAAAGAACAAAATAGTTACTGCATGTCTATCTATATAGAAACACACTATTACCACAGATAATAAACTATACAGTTGTAGCATCCCCATAGAAAAAAATGTCCCAATTTATTTTTACACCACGCAGACGATCAACAGGCAAGAAAGCTCGTTGCCTGTTCATAGTAAAGCACAGAAAGAAAGCTATTTGTCTTTTGGAAAAAGTTCTCTCTTGCGTGCTCGCTCATATGTTTTCCCTCTTGCTCTGTTACTCAGGATATAGGAATGAAATGAATGGTGAAAAATTGAATAAAAACGTGTTTTTTTGTTTCTGCAATACTATGCAGTCAGCAACGATCGAGAGGAAGACGAAAGATATTGCGATTATATTTGTTTTTTTTTTTACTGTACGATTTTTTTTAAGGTCGCCTGAGGCTGGCGACAAAAAATAAAAAGTATATGAACTCTTTCTTCTTTGCATCCATGGATATTGGATATATTCTTTATGTGGGTAGGTAGAACATTTTTTTGAGTGGTGGGGGTTATTTTTTTAAAGACGGAAAAATGTTCTATTTTTTGTGTACTTTTCGTATTCTATTCTAGATTTGTTAGATCCGAACATTTTTTGATTAGCTAGGTAAACATTATTTTTAATTTTATTTAGATAATCATTTTCCAGTTTCTTATATTCAGAAATTTATTTCTAGGGTTTATTAATACATTCCAACATTTTGAACCTGTTGTTTAGTAAAAGAAAACAAAAACAAAATAATTTAAAAATATGTAATTATAATAAAATATTTAAATTTGATCTGATAGGTAGATTAGGTATACCTACCTACAAATCAAAAAAAATTTCTCTACAGGTGGAAATTTTCAAAAGACACTTGGTAATATTCGGTACCGAGTAGTGTGGGACTTGTGCCGCAACCGGAAAAACAGGACCAATCTATGAAAGATCGACAATTATTTCTTCAATTCAAAATTGCATTGGGAGAATTTTAAAGTTTTAATACTTTCCCATAGATGTTAGACCATCAGCTCATGAGGCTTTGTTCTTCATAATCTTCGAACCTTTTACGTTTAATACAGTATCCATCTCGGAGTTAAAATGACTATGTAGTCGCTGATTATGTGAAACAGCGTGTTTTCTATCACTTCAGAAACCATTTCTATTTGTAGGTCACGATGTAAATCGCTATTTCTAATATACCAAGGGGAATTTATTATTCCACGAAGGACTTTGTTTTTGGATGGTTTTAGCATTCATTTTCTTTGTACAACCTCACAATTGGATGCTATAAGTCCAAACTGCGCCTAAGTTCTGTAAAGGTAGAACTAGAATAGGCGGTAGCTGTCGGAAGCTAGTGTCAAAAGCGAACGAAAAGTTGCTTTCCAAAACGTTGTGGTACAGCGACTTCAGTTTTATTAATTTCTGAATACTCTTACTCGTACCGTACTCTAAAGAATCGGTCTGTAACATAGGATTTCAGTATTTCGTAGAGCTGCCTTGGGGGTCTCTATGCAGTTTGTACTCAAATCCCAAACCTTGTCAAAGGCTTGAGCAACATCTAGAAATAGAGCGGAACATACTTGTTTGTCTTCAATACCCTTTCAACAAAATCCGTAATTCGATGCGCTTGGTCTATCGTCGAATGTTTATTTCTGAATCCAAACTGATGGTTTGGGATTAGTTTTCATTTCTTTTATTACTTTGCTAAGCCTTTTCATGAGCAGTTTTTCGAAAACTTTTGCCATAATTGGTATAAGAGATATTAGCCTGTAGGAAGTTACTTCTGTTGGTGGCTTTCCTTGCTTAGGAATAACAATGACTTCTGCAATTTTCCAACGATGTGGTTCATATCGAAGCTTAAGACATGCGTTTTGTTGCGGCCACCTAACTGCACTTTCTGGAAAGGGCTTAAAAACATTCGAGAGATGTTCCGCGAGGATTTCAGCTTTCTGTTTCGGGTTTGCAAGGCGGATTTTTAATTTTTAGTATTTTTAGGCTTTTAGTTGCTTTCCACAATTATAATATTAATAATTATATATATTAATAATTATAATAATTAAAAATCGAAATATTTTGTAAAGGTATTTACACATTATACCTATAAAGTTTTGAGCAAAATTGTGCAGCTTATGCTTCGTCCTAATCTTTGAAAACCACTCATTAAATCCCCAAATATTAAAAATCAACAAAAAATAACCTCAACAAAAAAAGATTTTTCATAAACATACCAAATTAAAAAAAATTAAAAAAAAAATTCTTTTAGCACGCCTTAAATACCTATATAATTTCATTGTTGCCACCCGACTGGAAAGTCAGGGAAAATCAGGGAAAGTCAGGGAACGCGAATTTGGTCAGGGAAAGTCAGGGATAGTCAGGGAATTTTAAAAATGGTCAGGGAAAATTTATATTTCATTGAACTCAGGGACCCTACTCTGCATTTCGTTACGAAAATCAATTCTATTCGAAAGTGCTTTTTCGTCCCGCTTTTGAATTGGAACTTTGTAAAACTTTCAAAGGGCAAAAGATAGTATTAATACTTTATTCACTTACGGATTTACGAATTATTTTTTTCAGATTGCGAAATTTTTCAGTATATAGAATTTGTATTATTAAAAAAAACCCTCTTATATAAACTAGCCAGGCCCTGGGCTAAATACAAAAACAATAACTTCCAATTTAATGATTAGGAATTCTAGTCTTGTTGGATATAGTTCACACTAGGTATTCGTCACGAAATCTATATAAGATGAACTGAACTTAGCAAAAATTGCGTATTGACAAAGGCCCTCACTAGTCAACTGATGAGTCCAAGTGAGATCGCCGGGACGAAACGCCAATTTTTGTAGGACTTAAAGGCCGTTAAAAGCTATTTTGAATCAATAATTCAACAAAGTCCATTAAAATAGTGCTAAGTCTTCTACTTGGCTGATGTATTTCAGTAGAATAGTATATAGAATTTGTATTATTAAAAAAAACCCTCTTATATAAACTAGCCAGGCCCTGGGCTAAATACAAAAACAATAACTTCCAATTTAATGATTAGGAATTCTAGTCTTGTTGGATATAGTTCACACTAGGTATTCGTCACGAAATCTATGTAAGATGAACTGAACTTAGCAAAAATTGCGTATTGACAAAGGCCCTCACTAGTCAACTGATGAGTCCAAGTGAGATCGCCGGGACGAAACGCCAATTTTTGTAGGACTTAAAGGCCGTTAAAAGCTATTTTGAAGCGAAATTTTTGATTAATTAAAAGCTCGCCTAGCACGTATTGAAATAATTTTTTTCTTGTAAATCTTGGAAAATGTTTTTGAAAATGCAGTAAATAAATAATCAATAAGAAAAAAGTTAAATTGTTTGATAATTGAATTTAAGTTATACATAATACGAGAGCTAGCAACGTCGATAAAAAAAAGTATTTCAACATGACCCCTAACTATATCGAGTGAAATTTTGAAAGTCTGGCTGGTGGGATACGTTCCGTTTTTCTGTACGCGTCACTTTTGATTTTTAAAGTCATTTCAATAGTCTTGGATTCTTTTTCATTCCGTTCTATAAACTGTTTGCCATATGAATTAACAGGTCATGTAGGTGTCAGACGTTACAAAATACGTCTGGAAAACTATTTTTTAATTTAAAAAAATGGAATATAAAGATTTTAACTCAAAAAAAAAAATTATTATTAAAAAATAACGGTAACACAATATTACTATAGCTTTTTTTTTAATTTCACATTTAAATAACTATAATATGAATGAAGTTTTTTTAACATTAATTTCCAAACTCGAAATAAAAAAACAAACAAATGTTACACGGACTATTTTTGTTTTCTTAAAAATATGTATGTTATTAAGTTTCTGTTTATCTTTTAGTATATTCAATCCATTTTTATTCGATCACTAAAAACTAGCAGTTATATTTATTAGATTTTTGTCTACTTAGACACTGCCTAAATATTTTCAAATTGGCGGAAATATACTTCTTTTTTTTCAATAAAAATAAGAATCACATTATTCACGGTTAAGACAATCTATTCTTGTGTCTAAGTTAGGCAGCTATAAGACAACAATAAACAAGGTTTTTGACAACATTTTCCAAAGTTGGACATTTGTCTAAAGTTGGACAACGTTTATAAATAAGACCATAGATGGTTAAATGTCTTCCATTATTTGAGAATATTTTTTCGGATTCCTAGAGCCCTTAAATATCTCCAAAATACTAGACTAACTTTTCTCCCTTACGTTTTAAACTTTTTCCGGTAATTGATCTGCTAACTGCATTAATTTACAAGAAAAGAGCTCCAGCACTTAATTTTGTTGTTGCGTAATTGATAAGCGCATAATGATGACGTCACAAAAAATTGGTTCTGCTGCCTTTTTGTCTGCTAACTTCAGAGACATTATTGTTGACGTCACATATGTAAATACATATGTATGTATGTATGTATTTATCGTTAAAAAATAAAGTTATGTTTCTCAAAGAGTTACTATTTAAATTTTTTTTTATTTGGTCAGGAAAAACTTTAAAATGGGAGCGTATCGGAATCCCGCTTTTTAAAATCCCGTTTTTCGAAAATCCCGAAAAAAAAGTTTTAAGATCCCGTCTACTAAAATACCGTTTTTTTAAAATCCCGTCTTCTAAAATCCCGCTTATTCATAATCCCAATGTATTAAAATCCCGCTTTTTATAATCCCGCCAAATCCCGCCAATCCCGTTTTTCGCAATTACTTTAGGTATTAAACTTGGTTAATTATGAACTCATTCCCATCATTTTAGGAACTAACTGCCAACTACCAAAATGATAAAACGAAATTTTGCATACACCCAACCTCGCACCTACCCCAAATCCTATAGTGTGCCCAAGCAGGGGGGTTGCAGGGGGGCAGCATGCCCCCCATACATACCTCACTGTTTATTAAAATCGTTGGGACTTATTTCATAATGAAATAAGTCCCAAATGAACTAACTCCCAAATTTATGATTTGAACTAAGTCCCAACGAAATTTTGGTGGGAGTTAAAACAAGTAGTTTTAATTGATAAAGCGGGATAATAAGAAACGGGATTATAAAAAACGGGATTATAAGAGACGGGATTATAGAAAGCGGGATCTTGAAAAAGCGGGATTTAAAAAAACAGGATTATAAAAAGCGGGATTTTAAAACCGGGATTTTAAAAAACGGGATTATAAAAAGCGGGATATCGAACCCAACCCCTTTAAAATTGGTCAGGGAGAGTCAGGGAAAGTCAGGGAAATTTATTTTGAAAAATAGTGGCAACTATGAATTTACAAATTTACCTCAATCAAACATCACCCCGATATATGACCAATAATGAATTGAATCTAGGCAAAAGCTATTCGATCTTCCATCATATCTAGATGAAAATAATTGCATATAAACAAAATCAACAGCTAACCGACAACGACGCTCTTCCACTTAACTACCCTCATTAAATCTATTAAAAATAATACATAATTCAATAAAACCTCTTCTCTGTGCAAACTGACATAAAATTTTCCTTGAATGAAACGTTCTTGTTTTTAGTACCTATTTAAATTAATTTTTATTCCAATTATTTTTTTCGGGTTGGGATCATTATTCTGTAAGTGCCAAAATTCAGTTTCCAAAATTCTGTAATTTAAAATTCTATAAATCTAAAATTCTGTATTTCAAAATTCTGGAAATCTAAAATTCTGTAAAACCATTATTGTGTATTTCAAAATTCTATGCCCCAAAATTCTGTATTTCAAAATTCTGTTAATTATAAAAGAAAAATTGTTTTGATAATGAAAAAAAGTGCGCACTTTTTTTCATTATCAAAACAATTGTTCTTTTATAATTTAAAGAATTTTTGAAATTCAGCATTTTGGAGTTCAGAATATACAGTATTTTTAATTTTCCAGAATTTTGTATTTACAGAATTTTGATATACAGAATTCTAGATTTCCAGAATTTTGATATACAGAATACTGGATTTATAGAATTTTGGAATACAGAATTAAAGATTTACAAAATAATGAAATACAAAATTTTCCATTTCCAGAATTTTGTAATACACAATAACGACCCGTTCCCATTTTTTTCCAAACATTCTCAAAAAATCAATTTCAATATTTTTCTTAACAAATATCATGAAGCGCACTTGCAAAATACATTATGTTATTACATATTGAAAATAAATTATGTACATAATGAAACACACACACACATAAATCTAATGATGTTGATTTTCATCCTCGATTTGAAAACCGCATACCTACCTACCAGACTCAGATTTTTTTATATCAGATTTGTCTCAAATTTGACCTGCGGTAACACATAGCGACTAAAGATCATGAAAACAAAAACAATAAACACACGATTCCTAAAAAGAGAGAGGCAAACAGGTTTTTTTCCGTTCGTTTTGTTCTCATAGCTCTTGAATGAGTAAAAGAAATAAGAAAACAAAAACAAAATTGTGCGTTTTTTCCGTGTGTAGGTCTCCCATAGGTTAGAGTAGTAGAGAAAATAAATTGAAATGTTGTCCCTTCTCTAAGAAGTTGAACTTTTAAGAAAGTTCTTTTTTTGGACGAATTTCGTTTTCATGGACATTTTTTCCCATATGGATGCTACATCTGTATAGTTTATTATCTGTGCTATTACCAATGATAAGCAAAAAACTAAAAAAAAAAACAACCACCGCAAGTCTCCTCCACTCGCCACCAACAAGGCTGGCGTCGCTTCATAAAAAATTAAATTTATACGTATTATATTGTCTTTGTTTGTATTCTATTATCTTTGTTTGTATTGTATTATCTTTTATACCGCGTGCTCTCTCATGGCTATTTTTGACAATTCCGAAGTTGTATAGAAACAAAAACGGGGAGCATTTTATATAAACAATGTTTACTGGCAGCATAATATATCAACATATTGCTATATACAAAAATAGATAGAAATTAGCTCGACAGAGGCGCAACGATCGTTTTTGGTTTGAGAGCGCAACGTGGCCCGTCGTGCCTTGCACACCGTGCTTTTTCCGGAGATTGTTCTCCTCTCGCCTCTTCACTGGGACCGATTACACTCGTTCTTACTTACCGTGAAAGTGAACCACCACCAGACAGAGTCAGTCCTTTGGGGAGGGGATTCCTGCATGGCATCAGGAGAGGCTTCTCCAGCAACAGATTAGTTCCTGAGCCTCGTGCCAGGCCTATAAAGTTCCCGTTTACCGTCAAAACGGTCTACCAGGCAGTTTCCTTGGAGGGGGATACCTGCTCGGTAATATGGACATTTCTATCTACAGCAACTTAGTTCTTGTTCATCGTCACCAAACTGGAACCTAACCCCGTTACTCCGTTTACCGCTACAACGGACTACAGCTAAAACAAATATTTTACTAGCAACAGATTCAGCGCAAGCTGACAGATTCTCCAAGCGAGGCCATCACCCTGTGTACCCAGATGGGTAAATTGATGTCAAAAGAATGGACGATTAACCATCATCTTCAACTTTTCACAACAGATAACATCTTAAACAAAGGTGATGATCATCAACATAATCGAAAAAATAATAATCTATTTGTAATGTGTTAAATTATTAATGTCTTAATGTTATTTGTGACCTTTTTTACATATCGTTTAACTGGTGATTCATTGCCAGCAATTTTTTTTTAATGTAACTGTGAAAGAAGTGAATGTAAAAATAATCGAAACAGTTCTTTTCATTATGAAACTGTAATAACAAGATTTAACTGTATTGAGCTCTCGCTCTAAAAAAAAAAGAAAAACAAAAAAGAATTCTATGGCATATTAGTAGATATTTGTAGGTATGTATATATGTATATATTTTTTACCCGTTGCAACAGCCAACACGTAACTGAAACATTGCTCCTGAGCAAGAGCAGAATGACTATATATTTTATATATTATAAGTGACAGCCACGAGGCTTCCCATAAATGTAACTAGATAGAGTAGGCAATACATTATAGCCGCATGTAACATAGCTTTGCTAAGTAAATATATATTCTGAATTGTACTCTGTAAGATTTTCTTATAAGTCTCAATAAAATTCAATTCAATTCAATTCGCTCGAAAGTTGTTCATGATAGTACTATAGGCTTTGTATATGAACACTATAGTACTCTCATGGAACAAAAAATATTAGTTCAGAATCGCCTCTCATACAGCGCTGCAATCGCCACAATCTGAAATTGGAGAAATAAAAAGGCGGGAGGAACACAAATCAAAAAGAAATGAAGATAAGTAGTAACAACGAGAGGATTATATTAATATTATTCTGACAACAATAATGAGACTAAGGGAGATAGTTAAATCATATTTTTTGACGTGGCATAAAGCAAAATAAGGGAAAGAAAATTAAATTTTTTTGTCGCATGGACGAAGCTTATTGTGTTTTGCCATGACAGGGGTATATATATAGGTATAGGTATAGATATGTAGGTATTATTTGAAGCGAAATATTTTAAATTTTCAAATTTGATGCAAATTGAATATATCAAAGCAACGTTGTTAAATTTCACAATATGTGAGGTAAATACAACGTTGCTATATTTATCATTTATTATGCTTTTTCCCTAGGTAGGTATATAGGTAGGGAGGTATGAATTGTAGTTAGGTTTTTTTATCGTTTTAGGTAGGTATTATTATGTGGTAACCATATTATGTTAAAAAATAGTGGAATTAGGTTTTTAAATTTGAAAACCAATTGAAATACCCGTAAAACCAATTATTGAAAGAAAATAAATTATTTTCTTCTAAAAAGTGTTTTTTTTTTTTTGTTAAAGGCAAGTTTCTAAAAATTAAAAAAAATGTGAATTTGGTTTGCAAATTTTCTAAATCGATTGAAATAGTTAGATAGGTACTCGTAAAACTATTTTTCGGAAAAACTTAATTATTTTTCTGAACCATCAATTTTTGATTAGACATTTCGTAAAAATTTAAAAAAAGGGGTATTTCGTATGCAAATTTCCAAAAACGATTGAAATAAACGTAACAATTAAAAAAAAATTAAAGAACTTTTTTTCGAAAAAAAAAAGTTTTTACTTACCTACATACCTCTATCTACAGACAGAATAAAAAAATAAATTCGCACTTAAGTATGTAATTCTATATATTAATTGAAGTTTTTTGTCGACAAAAAATTACTTTTTATTTGGAAAAATAATTTTAGAAAAATTTAAAAAAAAAGAAAATTGGTATCACAATTTTTAAAATCAATTGAAATAGGTACATATACATCGCAACATTATTTTTCAAAAAAAAAAATCAAATACCTACCTATCATTTTTCATTTTTCGAGTAGGTACTAAAAAATGTACCTTCCTACCTAGTTATAAACCAACTTTGATTTCAATTTTGTTGCTCATGCTAGTGAAACCGATTTTTTTTTCATTCAGTTTGAATATTTTATAAATTATATTTTATAAATTATTCACTTTTTCACATACATTCTTATATGATCTCAATGATTTTTTTACTCAATAAGTTAGCCTGACATTTTACCTTTGTTTTAAGACCTTAATCGATTTATAAAATAGAACTTATAACCAACCAAATCAATCCTTTCTTACTATTTTATTAAATAAAAAATTACCTACAAAATGTACTCTACCCACAACATATTTCCTTAAAAGGGTCAAGTACACGTGCATGAAAATATTTTTTTTATTAAATTTGTCTTTCCATTAAATTTTAAAATAATTACCTTTTTCACATACATATAATATATTTTTTTATGTTACTCCGCAATGATTTTGTAAAAAAAATGTACCTGACATTTTACCTAAATTTTAAGGCCTCAACCTTAACGACCCCATTATTAGAACAAAAGTTATCAGCTAACCAAACCAACTACGAGGGGACCTTTACAATTATTATGAATGAAAAATACCTACCACAAACGTGTATTCCTATATAGGTACATATAGCAATTTTTTTTCCGATGCGAACCCAATTTGCCAAGGTTATGGTTTTTTATTTCACACACTCCATCGTCTTTAGAATAACTATCTCCCTCCAACCAGTATATTCTTAATAGCTAACTTTTTTTTATTTTGTTTGTAGTATTCCTCTTCCTCATTACGTTTGCCTCGATGAAATTTATTCTCAAAAACCAATTTCAATGTTTTTAGTATGAAATTTTGAATGGTTTTGAAAATTTGTTTGTAGCTGGTACACGCCTGTCATTCTGGCTTTAATTTGAATTTAAAATTTTGAAAATCCGACCATTCGATCCAAAGATATAAGCATTTAAGTGACCGCAAAACGGGTGTTTTTGAAATATTGCAAAAATTGGACAATTCTCCACTAAAACACGTCGGTCGGTTGGCAATGAACCCCTTTTTTTCAATTTTTCGAGATTTTTTTTTTCTATTTAACTATTGTGAAGGTCGTGTAGGGTGCACAATTATGAATGATGTATCAAATTAATTGTGTATTTTCCTAGATGCGAATAAAAAAAAAACTAATCGTATAGATGCAATAACTAAAGAGTTATGAGGTGAAAAAAAAACTACAGAAATATGTCAATATCTCGGTTGAAAACATTTTTAAAAATCTAAAATTTTTACAACAAATGAAAATCAATAATTTCTTTCTATCACTTACACGATTTTCAGATTTTTTAAACAACCCGGTAAAAAGATAAAAATCCAAAAGTGGTAAAAATTCACCCCGAAAAATCCCTGTTTTTGAAACATCAAAAATGGTATCAAAAAAAATTAAAATCCAAATTTCCTTAAACACGTATAATTTATTTTTCAAATACCTTTCTAATGGTATAAAATATATTTCAATCAGACTTAACCCTGATTTATTGGAATTTTTTTAATTTTTCAATTTTGAACTTTCAAATATTTATATCTCGCTTTGTAGATTTTATAGAATTATTTTTAAATTAGTAAAGTTCGGGAATTTTGAATATCTATTAAATAAAAAATAAATGAATGTTCTACGACCTTCCGTTTAGAAGTTAGTTTTTAAACCCTCGACCAGTTTTATCCTTTTTTACCTGACTTAGGATTAGAATTTCAAAAAATCCCATCTTAGTGCTCATTTACTTAAAATAGCTAATTTAAAAAAAATTTACTATATATTTTTACCAAAATACAAATGAATCAGTAAGTAAGTTATTATAAAATCAAAATTAAATAAAATAAAAATTTTCCTCTACCAAATAAAAGACCTTGAACATTATTCTTTTATCATTCTTTCTATATCCTACCCCTTTTTATAGAAATGTATACAAGAAAAGTCCGAAAATTGATTTTTTCTTGTCTCACTTCAATTTTCATAAATTTCCTATACATGTTCTCTATCTTCTTTTCTTTCTTTAATCTTAATTTTTATTCTCTTGTATTTGATTATCGGTTCCTTCTCAACTGAAATGGTTTGAAATGGAACAAGCTTCAGTATCGGCTCACCTCATAGCGCGTCGGACGTTCCTCTTCATGAGACTACTATAGAGTTTATATACAATGCTATAGGTTTTATATAAAATGTCCCCTTTCACACGAGGAAACTGAGTTTCCAGCAACTTTCAATTTTTGGGTGAGAAGGGCACCAAGTAAGAAGATTGAACGGTCTACGATCACTGAACTCTATATACACTGGATAGTGTAGTTATACAAAATTTTTGAGGCAAAAATATAGTCGTGGCCGGTACCCTCATATAACAGTATAAGAGCGGCGCCAGCGGAATGGACGCTACTCGACCTCCATTTTCTTTTATTTTTTTTAATATTTACAGCCACAATGCTTGTTGGCATCAACTGATATCAAATAAATGCTCAATTTCGGCAAATATCTTCAATCTCTTTCTTAGTTTGTATAGAGCGAGATATGAGGTCGTGACCGGTACCCTTTAAAAAACTTGCCTCACAAAAACTGTTATACACTATAGGCTATTCACTATCCAGTGTATATAGAGATCAGTGTCTACGATTGGTGGGAATTGTAAATTAAAAGAAAACGTCAAATAATCTCCAGCAACTTGTTTCCTCGTGTGAAAGGGGACTATGTTTAATCTTAATTTTTGTTCTCTTGTATTTGATTATCTGTTCCTTCTCAACTGAAATGGTTTGAAATGGAACAAGCTTCAGTATCATTCCTCTTCACATACACAGTAGTATGTGTTCAACCAAGCTACTTTAAAAGGAAATTTCGAATAATTTAACTACAGAAAATTTTCACGATTTTTGGTCTGTTTGCTAACGTGAAATTTCTTGCGAATTGTCACAAAATTCAGAATTTGCTTAGAACAAAAACTCAGTTTTTGGGATTTGTTGAAAAAAAGTTACCAAACAGGTACAAGAGATTTTTAAGGAAATTAAAAGAAAACGTCAAAAAAATCTCCGGCAACTTGATTCCTCGTGTGAAAGGGGACAAAGCGGAATCGGGATATTGTCAAAAAAAACAGAGATGGAAGCGAAAGAGCATCAAAGAAAACATATTTTATTTTGAATACAAACAACACAAATTTTAAAGAGAAAAAGCACTGCACACAGATCTTAAAATATTTCCTTGAAAAGAGCTTTGTTAAAAGCTCGTTGGAATTCAGATTTTCAGTTTCATATGACACTTTTTTCTATGGACATGAGAAATCTGTATATAATTATTTGTGCTTTTATGGTGTTAGAGGAGTTTAACAAGAGATAACAACAACAAAAAATTAAAGAGATATTGAATTGAATTGAATTTATTGAGACTTTAATGCAAATTACAAGTTGAATACAATTCTAATATTTGATTGCTTTTTTTAAGAAAGCTGCGGCTATTAAGTATTGCCTGCTCTATCGCGTTACAAAGTTTGCCTCGTGGCTGAAGGTTGGAGATTTGAACTGCTCATGCTCAGGAGCTACATATATAGAAATTACAATGTGGCGATTTGACATTTATATATACAAAAATAAATAACTTAATACTAAACGAACAAGAGAGTATTCATTCGAATTCAAGTTCTCAGGTACAAAAACACCATAGGGTGGTCAAAAAGAAAACTTAGATTTAAGTAGAATGACATATGTAATTGACAATTTTATATACATAAGATTTGGTAGTAGGTATAGATGAAACTTAGAAGAAGTTTTAAACTTTTGAAATGAAGAGTACGAAAGTACATAGATACATCAAGGTGAGGTAAAGATACTTCGAATAATTGCTTATAAGATGGAATTATTTGAATTCTTTTGATGCTTCTGGAAGAGAAGAATATTAGTTATTTGGTGTTAAAAGTCAATTTCTTATTATACATACATCTTATAATAGATTGCAAACTATCTTTTAAGCTATTTCTTTAAAGAAATTATATAATTTTTAATTTTTTTTTTTCCATCTTTTATTTTAATTTTTATCTTTGAATAAATTTGTCAGTTAGGAATGATTCATAAATAGATAGGTGTATATCCATTATTTCTATCTAAATTAGCATTGGAAACGCGTTTTGTTCTAGATTGGAAGTTTTGGCCAGTACAAAGACGAAAGATTTTCTTTTCAAATCGTTCCATCTCCAAGGCAACTGAAGGGGAGATAGTAAACCAGACTGGGAAGGCATATGTGATTATGGTACTTATGAGTGTTTTGTAAAAAAGCAGCTTGGAGCCTTTATTCAGGGATTTATGACTTAGGAAAGAAGATATAGCATTTGAGATCCATCTAGCTTTAGTAAGAGAGGATCTAGCATGAATGTTGAACTTAAGGAGTTTATTTAATTTCACCCCGAGATATTTAATGTTGTCCTTAGGCTTTAAGACGAGCCCGTTGATTCTTAGGGATAAGTGTCTACTTTCCAAGACAGTACTTGCAGGACCTTTCCTGCTGGCATTCCTAAAACAGATCAGTTCAGATTTCAAAGTGTTAATAGCAATCCCCCAGGTTTTATAGTATTCATTGATACTGCTAATGTGATTTTGGAGAAGTTCCGTTGCAGTGAGAGGGGAGCTATGGCTGGAGTACACGATAGTGTCATCGACGTACAGAAGACTGTAGAATGGGAATTATGCTCATGGTAAAAGTGAGGGAAGTCAAAGAGGAATAAGTTATAGAGATGAGGGCCCAAACTAGATCCCTGAGGGACTCCTCTGTCACTAGCACAGATGTTCGATTTAGTATTTTGTATCTGAATGAAAAATTTCCTGTCCTGAAGAAAGCTGAGAAGGAGGTGAGTGATGTGATAAGGAAGGTTAAGTTAAGTGCAGCAATTTTGGAGAGTAGCCCGACTCTCCACACGCTATCAAAAGCTTTCTCTAGATCTAGAAAGCAAGCAACGGTGCAGCATTTTTCCCAAAGATTTAGGGTAACATCACTGTGGAGCTTTAAGAGAGCTTGTATCGTGGAATGACCTCTACGGAAACCAAACTGAAAATCAGTCAGAGGTTCAATGGGGTTGTCTTCAGATTATTTAGTATGATCCTTTCTAGGGTCTTGCCTGTATTAGAGAGGAGAGAGATGGGTCTGAAGTTGTTAATTTCAAAATCGTCTGGCTTCTTCTGGAAGGCAGGATTCAAGAAATTTTCCAAGACTAAGGAAAATAACCGTTATTAACACAGTTATTGAAGAGATTGGTCAAGAAGTTAATGGCAGTGAGAGAAAGTTTTTTGAGAGCAAAGTTGGACACGCCGTCAGGACCAGAAAATTTTTTGGTTTAAGCAGATTTATAATACATGAGACTTCATCGGGGTCAGTGAAGATGTGTGAAGCTGTCGGTATTAGGGCTGTATTAACCTCGTCGAATAGAAAATTTCTATCCATTTTGTTTAGGGCGATACGATTAGCGGCCGAAATGGCCTCCTCGGTGACGGCAGGGTTATGTAAAGGAGTTTTTTCAGCGTAAATGATTTTAAAGTGATCATGGAACGCATCGGTGATATTTTTCTCGTTGATGAAGGTAGAGTTATTAACAATAAGTTTTTCACACGAGAACATTTTTTTCCTGCCAGCTAATCTGAAGAATTCCGCAAACGCATGAGGCCCAGGTTTAATTTTCTCTAGACTGGAGCGTAACTGATCATTGAGCCAGATAAAAATTTTGTTAAGAAGAGAGATTTTTGAGGAAAGATCTCTATACTGGGTATTGGTTCTGTTGAAGTTATTGTGGAAAATGTGTTTGAGGTTTTTGTATTTTTTGGAGGAGATAGAGAAGCTATCTGAGTGGGCATCCAGTGAGTTAAGGAGCACTTGGTTAGAAAGAGAAATAAAGGACTCAATATCGGGATTTGAAAGGCAACGAGAATGAGGGGGGAAAGTCTCCAATAGGGAGGAGTCAAGTAGTTCTCTAAAAGGGTTCCAGTCAGTGTTGTCAAAGGACTTACCCCGAGGGGGGTGAAGAATGGGGATTTCCATCTCATCTAGACAAAAGTCAAGCAGGAGAGGACAGTGTTCTGTGAAAGAGGGAAGTGTGTAAACATAGAAATTTTTGTTAAAATGGTTTATAAGGTGGCTGGAAACTAAGAAATGTTCCAGATAAGAGGCACTTCTGGGAAAAGTAGGAGTGGAAGAGGAGATAAGACTCAGGGAAGTGTTAGAGTTTCGGAGCCATTCCGAAAAAGATTTATTATTGCAATTAATCATTGAGTCCTTCCAATCCGGGCTCCTGGCATTAAAATCCCCCCCAATGAAGGCCCCGTCAAAGGCGTTTGCTAAGAAGTCGATTTTATCGAGTTCAGCAAGAAAAGAAGACCTAGGACAGTTCGAAGGAAAGTAGATAGAGCCTATAAGGATTTTTTTAATCTCATCTCCCTTACGGATGTTAAGACAGATGATGAGGTTAGGATAAGAAAATTGAGAGTGGTCAGAATCAAAAAGCTCATATTGAATATTATTTTTTATGAGGACGGCAACCCCTTGGCGGTTGTCATTCCTTAGAATACTATAGGAGTTCAAAGATACTTGGTGTTTAGAGTTTAAGTGCGTCTCTTGGATAAACGCAAATGCAATGTTGAATTTTAAGCAATTCAATTCTCCTAGCATGAGCGGTTAAGGACGTAATATTAAAGCTTAGGATCTAGATCAAGAAAAGCAAGTTTCTTATTCACCAGAGAGGTGAAGTTGTGGAAATTTGACATAAAGTCTTCAATTTTCTTAACCAAAGAGTTCATGTCAATGCCAAAGAGATCTTTGGACAGATCCATGGAATGACGAATAACGTTACTGTTTTGAGAGGAAGCAGGAGCCTTAGTTTTCGTAGTTCTAGAGAGGGGAGCACTGTCATTGAAGTGGCTCGCATAGGAGATTCCTGGAAGAAGATTACTGTGGTTAGAGATAGCCTTCTTGGCTCTAAAGTCTTTGTAGGCTTTGCACCCTCTGAAATTGGCTGGGTGATTGTCACCACAGTTAACACAAATCGCTCTACTTGAGTCAGTTCTGATGGTAGGACAGTTTCCTGGCTCATGAGTGCCAGTGCACTTAACGCATTTATATTTGTTTGCGCAGTTTTTGGCCAAATGCCCGAATTGCTGACAGCGCCTACACTGAAGAGGGCTAGAGTTGCCCCTGGGTTTTTCCCAAAAGATCTTGGTGTTAAAGAGGAATTTTAAATTAGTGACAGAGCTGGCACTCGAATCAGGGAGCAGACGCACAAGGAAAAGGTTATAGTTAAGCTGAAGTTCCTTAGACCGAATGGTCTCGAATTTTGACACTTTCACAATATTAGGAACCCGCAACTTGAGTTCCTCAAAGATTTCGTTCTCCGACCAGTCGGTCGTAAGCCCCCTCAGAACTAGGTTGGTGGTTTTATCCTCCTTCCTAGTAAAGGTATAGGCCTGCACGTCATCACTAGATCTGAGAAGCAACAGCAGCTCTTTGTGTAAATCACTATTATTGATAAAAAATCTACAGGAAGACCCACGATTCACAATTTTATAATTAAAAACTAAGTACCTTTCTTTAATATCCGAAACTAATCTACGTACATCTACATTGGACATTATACTCGGGGGGCAAAACTTACCCCTGAGCAGTTTATTTATTTTTATTTATTTTTTATTTTTACTTTTAAAAATATTCCATATTATAGGACATTGTCCCTTATTTATATGCTTAGATATAAGAAAAAAGAATAAGAATGAACAAACAATAAGTGATGTTTAAAAATTTACTTAATGTTAAGGAATATCAATGAAATTAAAATCTAAATTATCATAAGAATTGACATAATCTACATAAATACTTAAAATATATATGAAACCATTTACAAAACTAGCTTTCATGACTATAATTTGAACCAGAAAAAGAACAAGAGTCGGAAGTAGTTATACTATGCTAAAGTAGCAGATACCAAACGCTTGAACTTATTTATATTGTGTATAGTTTTGATCATCAATTCCAACTGCGTTAGTATTTTGGTTAGCTGATGAGTCAAGGAGCTCCTCGGCGGCGGCAGCAGACGATGGAAGTGGCTTGCTGATGTTTAACTCTCTTGGGAAGGGATCGTTAAAAGTTGATTGTTCCAGAGTTCCATGTTGTGGTTTCTTGGGGATTTTTTTTAGAGATGTGATTTTCAAATCTCGAAGAAGTGAAAATTGGTTTTGGTTCTCGAACTCCTGAGACGAGGAGTCCATCAACTGACCAGAATTCCTGATCGGAGCCAGGTGTCTCCTATCCGGTAGTTGCCAATCAGCAAGCGATTGTTGAGAGGTTGGCTGCAGCGTGCTAGCACAGAACAGACTAGACGTGTCATTAGGTGCGTTCTGGAGGACATCGCCAAAAGTAGATGTGTTCATCTCGTTGCAATCAGATATGGCTGGAGTTTTATCAACGAGAGAATGGCTTGCAGCATGTGGCAGTGAAGGAGGTAGCACAGAATTAGGTGGTGGCCAGATCCTCAAAAACAGCGTTGGTAACAGGCACTAAAGGATTAGCCAGGTGGGCGTCTGATTGGCTCAAACATAAAAGCTGATGAGCAGCGTCAAGATTTAACTTATTTTTTCCATTGTTGGACGTAGTTAGGGTTTTGGCAAGCCCCGGCTTTTTATGCGCAGGAGGAGGTTTCAGTTAAGGCTTCATCACTCCACAGGAATTGGCCCAGCATCAGGGGCGAGTTTGAAGGAAACCAGCAATTTGGCGGAAGAGCAAAAACGTGTTTGGCTTCCAGGCAAAATGAATCCAAAAAAAATCACTATTTGCAGTGACCATCCACAGAAGGAAGAAAGCTTGATCGAAAGTAAGCAGCAGAATATTGCTTTAAAAGTAATTATTTTAATAAAAATTTTACTTTACTTTATTAAAAATACAAAAAACTTTAAACGTTTACAAAAATTTTGTTGGCGGCAGAGAACTAGAAAAACGTCTAGACACGATGACGATACCAGCAAAAGTGAATTATCGAGATATCTGTACTTGATACAAATGTCATTGCTAGCGTCGTGTTGTTATGCCTGTTTGGTAACTTTTTTTTCAACAAATTTCCCAAAAACTGAGTTTTTTTTTCTATGGGCTTTGACAGCAAATTGTGAAATTTTGTGAAAATTTGTGCAAATTCGCAGGAAAATTTCACGTTACCAAACAGACCAATTGTTTGTGTCAAATCTGATTATCGACATAATAAGGGTATTCATGCAACGTCTTAAACTTTACGACGTCTTAAACTTTACGATGTCGTAAAATCGTAAAGTTTCCGACACTGTTTCATTTTAACATTCGTAAGATTTGTCGTCCGCAATTTAAAAATGCCCAAAGTAAGCCAAAAAAGTATATTTATACAATTGTATGAACAAATTGCTTTCAATGATCTATTAATTCTTGAGTTATTTGGCAAAAATGATGAAGTATGTTTATTGTTGTGATCAACACATAAGTGCATGTGTGAATGCATTTGTGTTTGTGTAACTCACACTTTTTGAAAAAAAAACTCAATTTTCCTCTATTTTTTCTTCTAAGGTTACAAGAGTTTACCATGTTTACGATGTTTACCATCTTCGTTTAACACACAAATTTGTGTCTTAAAGTTTAAGATTTGTTTGAAAAGATTTCCTATACAAATTTTGACAGTTCGTTTACGACGTCGTTAACTTTAAGACGTTTAAGACCTTTACGATGCTTTTCCGATGTTGCATGAATACCCTTATTATATTATTTAATTCAAAAAACTGTTTTCATATCTGCTTAAATCATAAGATGGCAAGTTAATCGTCGCTTTCTTATGCGGATAAGGTTATCGTTATCGTTTATCGGCGTACAAAAACCATTCATTCAATTTCATAGCATAAACTTATCGGAATAAGTGACACTCAAGTCTCCCATATTGGCCACTTAAGTGCCACTTACTTAGAGAGTAAAACTGCGCCTAAAATGCCAAAATAGGAAATTTAAGTGTCATTTTGGTAAGTGTGCAATGTGAAACTGGTCCCTAGCGTCCTACTATTCATATAATTACACGGGAAAGTTGAAACATAATAATAGAATGAAGGCATTTTTTGTGAGGGTGAGACAAGTACGTATATGTTATTTCTTAAAATCCTTAATGGGGAAATTATAAAATTTACCATTAAAACCTAGAATTTCACATTAACATAGATAAAATTCCTAAATGTTTTGTTTTCCAAACCAAACATTTTGGACTTTTACCAATGTTCGTGAAAAATTCTATGTTTTTCGGTGCTGGTGTATTTATTTATGTACTAACCAAATTTAAGATTTTTAACAAAATATTTTAATGAAATTGATACGCTATTATTTTTTTCAGATTGGTTTAGCTTAATAACGTGTAGAGCTTAAATTTGTTAGGCGCAGTGGACAAAAAACCACAATGCATTCTAGAAACCAAGATGTTACCGATCTTTTCTCACCAGCATCTGGATTTTATGGTGTGAGTGGAGAAATAGGACCATATACATATCCCCATCCCAATCATCCAAAGGTAAGAATGTATTATTTTAATATAATTTTTCAAAAACTACATCCTTATTTTTACAGCACCATCAAAGCACCTTATATTCTGCTTCCAGACAATGTCAGCATCAACATTATATTCATAGAGGGGACAGCAATTATCAAACAAATTTAACAACTAGTTTGGAATCAACCGGACTATTAAGCTTAAATTCTGTATACGCTGAAACCCAATGCGTACCAAATGCTACTGTACGATCATTAATAGAAGCCTCTAAAAACCCCTGGTCAATTTATTGAGGTTGCATATTTGCTAAATCTTTTTCGTCTCAAGTTCATTAAAACCTACTTTAACTTAACAGTAGTATAGATAGATAGAATATAATATAGTACACACCCATCATTTTCAAAATACGAGAAAAGAGCGGTCAGAAAGGTGTCATGAAAAAAAGTCCAATGTCATAGTGTTAAAAAAGATATTGGACTTGTTTGCACTATTAAGAGTGTAATAATCTCCTTTAGACTTTATTTCAGTCATAAGCTTTTTAGAAAAAAAAAGAAGCAAAACCAAAATATCTATATATATATCAACTTTTTAGTACCTCTCAGAAATAAATAAAAGATATTATTTTTTCTCAGACTTGATCATATGTAAAATAGTAGCTTCGTAGACCAATAGGTACCCGACCCGACTTGACGTCAAAGATATGAAGGAAAATTAATATGATTTTTAAGTATTTAATGAACTTTTTTATTTTCTTTCAATTTGTACCAAGAGCAATAAAAATTAATAAATGTCAATACATTTTTATGAATCATGTAATAATTAAAGTAGATATTTCCTTTTAAATGTTTCCCTTTTGTAGTCAGGAATCAGAATACGATTTGTGCTCCTACACACATTGTAAGAGTAACTGCTTCTGTTCTTCCTTTGCTGTTTTGAGTCCATGAAAGTCTCGAACAAGCTTAACTGCACTTTCTGCTGTATCATTCACAATTCTTATTTGCAGAACTTTTGGTTTCATCTGGGAGTATGAACTATTTATTTCCCATTCAGAAGGGCACATTTCAAGGAATGATCCATTCATTTTCAAGCCTTATTGTAAGTTTCACCCGAAAAATATTTCACCTTAAAATTTTTTGTTCCCCCGGAACTTTAAAAGCTATTGTGAGTTTCGCCCGAACGAAATTTCGTGCGCCTACTAAAAATAAGTGAACATTTAGGCTGTCAATAACATTACATTCCGCTCGAAATGAATGTTCACAATGAGGGGAATTTTTTTAACACACAATTTCGGGTGAAACTCACAATAGGCGAAAAGTGAAATATGTATAAAATTTTCCGGGTAGAATGTGTTCGGCCGAAACTCACAATAAGGCTGAAAGAGTTTTATTTACAATGATATTTAATTTTGTTTAAAATAAATAATAAATGCCGAAGTTTAAAAAAAAGAAAAAGTGTAATAAAAATCGAATTTCATCTTTTGAAAGAACATATCGTTTGGGCTATTTAAACTACTATCTTTCGCAAGATTGTTTACCATCATTGTTTTCGGTTCGACGTCAACAATATCATCGAAAAGGGAAAACTACTACTACTGTAAAATAGTATAAATGCGGGATACATTTATTTAAGACTGCACTTGAAAATGCAAAATAAATACGTTCAATTTTTTTATAAAACAAGTCTTGATAGGACGCATATAGAGCATGTCATGGTCTAATGTAAGTCTTAGCAATGAAAAACAAACATCTCAAAACGTTTAGTTTCCTGCTTGCTTAATTTAAACTGGAACAGCAGTAAATGTATTCGTCGACCAAAGTACATACGCAACGTTGAAGCACATAATTATATACAGATGTCTCAACTCCATATAAAAATATGTCTTCAAAAAATTTTTCAGCCGACAAAAAGCTTTTAAAAGTAGGGGGCATTTCACGCGAAGCAGACAAAGAAAAAACGGATGGGTCGTCAAAATCGTTAATTTTTAGGTTATTCATACTTTGTGTAGTTCTTAACATGTATGTGAAAGGATTTTGATTTTTAAGGCCTGGTGTTAGATTTATGGGCTTGTAAATTTTCAACAAGCTATGGGGATAGGCTTACCATCCGTCAGGATTTCGCCTGACGCGTCAGGCTTTTAATGTCCAATCAGGCTTTGGCCAGGTTTCGTCCTTTGTCAGGCTTTTTTATAATTATCACAGAAAATATAATCGTTAGAAGAAAAACGTTTACTGAATGCTTGTAAATCACAGTGAACACTCAACACATTCATTTTTGTTCATTTAGTTGTCGCTTTTTAGAGAGAGACAAAGAGTTGTACACAATATGGTGATTCAAAAAAACACCTTTCGAAATTCAATCGGGACCGGGCGAAATTATGAAATCCCTGATAATTTCATACCTTTAGCACCAAAACTCGAAGAGTTATTCAGCTTTTAACATTTGAGAAAAATTTCGATTTTCAAAGATTTTCAAACCAAATTTTTAAAAAAGCACTGGTAGCGACCGCTAAATGCTGTTCGATTTTGAATTTTTTGGTCTTAATTTTTTGTTTTCAATCTAAGCTTCATAATTTCGCCCGGTCCCGGTTGAATGTCGAGAAAGGTGTTATTTTGAATCACCATATTGTGCAAGATATGACACTTCCTTTTATGACGTATTTTTGTGTGTACTTTTATTTGTGTCTGCTGCAGATTGATGAATGTGATGATGAATGTTTTCTTAAATTTTTTTTATAAAAATGAAGTTTCAAAAAGGAAAAAAATGTTTTTTTATTTGTCAGGCTTTTTTTCAAATATCAGGCTTTTCTTTCTTAACTGTCAGGCTTTGCTGATTTTAGAGCTGGTAACCCTATATGGGGAAGCGTTTTAAAGCAATCTGTTGCTTAATTAAATAAAGAGATAGAAAAATTGTTCCAATTGTGGAATATGTGACAGATGTTCTGTCAAGATATGACATAAAAAACGGAAATCGATTTTTTTTTTTTAGAAAACCGGAAGTTAGCATATCCAATCAAATTTTAGATAACTTGGACCCTTTTGGTATTTCTTTTTCAGATTTTAAAATGTAACTTATATACACTGCCGCTCATCGGAATAGGTTCAAACTTTTGTTCACCTTATTGTTAGCCTCTCTTCATATATATTGCAATGACACATCTTTGTTATATATGTAATGAAAGAGCATCATTATACGCTTAGTTTGAGAGACAAAATATTGTCTTAAAGCTTACCGTTATTCTGAAACGCTAGCTAGAACAAATGTGTCCGTAGAAGCGAACATATTTTTTGGCTCAACTGAATAGGTTCAACAGCAAAAACTTTAGTTTACGTTGAGCTGCGTCGGTCAATTGTACTCAAAATTTTGTCTGCCAAAAATTTTAAATGTGTTTTACCTGTCAGCGTCGAAAACAGGCCGCGGAAAATTTTTAAACGAGGAAGAAAACGGAAAAATAAAAGCATTTCGAGAATTAGGCCTAAACCAGCGATGCATCGCGCAAAAATCAACAGAAGTCAAAATGAAGTAAGCAGTTATTTGCGAAACGTCGAAAAGTATAGACAAAATATGAAATATGAAAGTTATACGGCCACATTAAGAGCCCATAGACGTGCAATCATCACAGCAGCTTCCAATTCTCATGATTCCGCGTCAAAAATCAAGATAAAACCGGTGTAACATGTAGTTTGGCGAAGGTAAAACGGGTTTTTAAAAGTGCTAAACATTTGAAAAGAAAAAAAAATCTGAAAAAACTACCATTTGACGAATCCAGAAATAAAATTCGTCTCCATTTTGTAAAAAATACATGTCGTAGAAGTCTGACTGGCAACAAGTGATTTTCTCAAATGAAAAAAAAATTTTTTTAAAGGTCCCCGATGGCTGTAATTATTATTTTCATGACCTTCTAAAAAAATAGGAGCATTATTAAAGCCGTTTGCATAGCTGTGGAGGTAGTGTCATGGTGTGGGGAGCTATTTCCTTCTACGGAACCTTCGAACTCCAATTTCTTATATCGAGAATGAATGCAAATCCGTATAAAGGTGTGCTAAAAAAGGCCTTCCTACAGACCTGATCTGTTTAGACCAATCGTTGACATTCCAACATGATAATGCCTCTATATTAACACTAACTACATGTTACATCGTTTTTTATCTTGATTTTTGACGCGGAATCATGCAGAATTGAAAGCTGCTCTAATGATTGCACGTCTATGGGCTCTTAATGTCGCCGTATAACTTTCATATTTCATATTTTTTCTATACTTTTCGACGTTTCGCAAATAACTGCTTACTTTATTTTGACTTCTGTTGATTTTTGCGCGATGCATCGCTGGTTTAGGCCTGATTCTGACAGGTAAAACACATTTAAAATTATTGGCAGACAAAATTTTGAGTACAATTGACCGACGCAGCTCAACGTAAACTAAAGTTTTTGCTGTTGAACCTATTCAGTTGAGCCAAAAAATATGTTCGCTTCTACGGATACATTTGTTCTAGCTAGCGTTTCAGAATAACGGTAAGCTTTAAGACAACATTTTGTCTCTCAAACTAAGCGTATAATAATGCTCTTTCATTACATATGTAACAAAGATGTGTCATTGCAATATATATGAAGAGAGTTTAACAAGAAGGTGAACAAAAGTTTGAACCTATTCAGATGAGCGGCAGTGTAATCTTAGTACTACATGTCAAGTTTTTGAGTGGGATTCCCATTCGTTTAGAAGATACATAATTTTCAGTGAGAAGCAGCCATGTGAAAACCATTTTTTGTATGAAAAACCGACCAAGTAAGATAACTCAAGCGCAGCAAAATAATAACGTATTCTTATAGAGAGACTAAATACAAGCTGTTTTTTACTACCGGAAGAGTGTCTATCTCTCCTTGTTTAAATGGGAGGGGCAGTTTAAAAAAAAAGTGCTTCAAGTCGAAAAAGAAATATTTTAAAATAACAGAAACACCTACAATGTAGTTATATACCAATTTTGAAAGCTAGAAGTCTGTTCTTCTATATTATTTTTAAAAATTAAGTTATTCCTTTAAGTAACAAATTTTTAAAGAAAAAAAACACCAATGTATAGATACTTTATTTGTTGATAAGGAACTAAATTGGAACTGAATATTAACTGCCCTTATGCCCTTCTAGCTTGTTGAAACTTTACAATCCCATAAATCTAAGACCAGGCCTCAAAAATCAAAATCCTTCACCGTCGCCTGGATAAAATATTGTCGTTTGTGAAAGATTGAGGTTTGAGATATAAATGCATTTTTTTTATTTGATTTTTTCTCTACAAACTAGTGAAATCCGTTTTTCGATATCTGTCTTACAGCCCTATTCTGCTATTCATATATATTATGCTGCCAGTAAACATTGTTTATATACTATGCTCCCCGTTTTTATTTCTATACAACTTCGGAATTGTCAAAAATAGCCATGAGAGAGCACGCGATATAAAAGATAATAGAATACAAACAAAGATAATAGAATACAAACAAAGACAATATAATACGTATTATACGTACACCTATGTATATACCTACCTACCTACACCTACATACCTACCTATCTACCTACACCTACATACCTACCTACCTCACGAGTCACGACTTTTGAACTCAAACGTAAATAAATTAATGAACAATAATTTTCTTTAATTTCTCAGGGAATACAAAATAACCAACTACGTATGAACCTACATACATAGGTATACCTACCTAGGTACCTCACAAAAAAAACACCAAAAGAAAATCCTTGTTACCCTTTCCTCGAAATTCGCGACGAACGAACAAAAAAGTTACTGCATGTCTATCTATACAGATACACACCATTGCCAATGATAAGCAAAAAACTAAAAAAAAAAAAAAAAACCACCGAATGTCGCCTCCACTCCCCACCAACTAGGCTGGCATCGCTTCATAAAAAATTCAATTTATACGTATTATATTATCTTTGTTTGTGTTCTATTATCTTTGTTTGTATTCTATTATCTTTTATATCGCGTGCTCTCTCATGGCTATTTTTGACAATCCCGAAGTTGTATAGAAACAAAAACGGGGAGCATAGTATATAAACAATGTTTACTGGCAGCATAATATATCAACATATTGCTGTATACAAAAGTAGATAGAGATTAGCTCGATAGAGGCGCAACGATCGAATGTTGTTCATGATAGTATAGCTTGAACCAATTCAGTTGGCCAACGGTCGGTTGCGCAGAGAGAGGATTTAAGAGAACAAAAATGGCACGCAAGATATTTAATGAGTCCAGATTTTTCCTTGAATTCTACAGTGCCTAACTCAACTTTGTTTTTTTTTTATCTTAAATGAGATTGAATGTATGAGTTTAATTTTTTTTATTTGCATAATTTCAGCGCACTTAAAAAAAAGACATATTTTGCAAAACGCAATTGGGTTAAACATAAAAAACTACCTGTGACATAGGATTAATTGATAAATAGTTAAGGGATTATTGTTTGTTTCTATGTTTTATGGTTTTATGATTTCTGGCTTAGGAACAGAGGATCCGTGGGCGGTGTGTTTATATTTGTTTTATGGCGTTATGACCTGTGGGGTTTTGGGGAATCATTAATAGATCAGCGTTTACGAGTTTGAATAATTTTTACCTACGAGTTTTTAAGAATGAAATTTCCTTAGGTTTTAATAACTTTTACCCGCAAGTAAGGAATAATTAACATTAATTTATTTTAATTTAAAATAATTATTATACATTTGTATTTCAGAAATAAATATAAAACAAAATAATAAAATAACATAAATAACAATAATATAAATTAAATAATAATTATTCATTTAAATATACCAAATTTTTAAGAACTAATATCGCTATCATAGTCGGTTGAAGAGTCGTCACCTGGATTAATTATAATTGAATCCGAAATTGTGTCCCACATCAGGTCGTGAGAAAAGTATTCTTCCTCAGTTCTTATGGCTTTTTCACACACTTTTCGCCAATCCTCAGCCGTTATTTTGGATAATTCTTCTTCTGCTAACTTTTGAACATCTAATATTTTGAATGTTGTGTTTCGTGAGCCTACTCTTGCCTTGACAGTTGCCCAAATATTTTCAATGGGATTGAGATCAGGATGATAGGGTGGTAAACGTAGAACCTCATGTCCCATATCGTGAATAATATCGTCAATCTTATGCTTTGGATTGTGTATAACTCGGTGTCGTTTTATTACCTCATACAGTTCAAGTTTCAACATCTGTATAGTATGCGGAATATTGTTTTCGGTTAGCCATTGTATCATCTCGGATTTCTTGCTAGCAGAAGTAATTTGTTTTTCTTCTAATTTATTGTGATACGAGGCGTTGTCCATTACAATAACTGAAGGTTCCTCCAAGTTATTCAAAACCTGTTCTTGCATCCACTTGCAGAAATTTTCGAAGTTCATGTCGTCGTGATAGTCTCCCGTTTTCGTTCCAGATTTGAATAAAAGTAAGGCGTTTTTCACAAAACCTTTTTCACCACCAGCGTGCGCCATTATCAACCTCTGTCCCTTTGAAATTGGCGTCTTCAACCCACTGCTACTGTCATCAGTCCAAGCCCTTGGCCTTGTATGTGAGCTGTGAATATAGCTTTCGTCCAAATAAATGATGTCATATCCTTTTGATCTGTATTCCCGGATTTTTCTCAGATACTTCACTCGCATGAGTTTAATATCATTTCTTTCACAAAGAAGTTTCCGGTTGTTTTGCGTTTTCTTGTAGCTAAACCCGTTGCTTCTTAAAATCCTGTTGAGAGACGTAATACTTAAGTTAAGCTCCAAGTCTTCCTGGACTCGTTCTCTTAACATTTTCAAAGATATCATCATCTTTTCCTCCTGGTGGAAGTTATGCATTATACGCCGAATAGTTGTGATGTCAAATTCGTCTAGTCCAGTTTGCCACTTCGTATGTGGTACTTTTTTATTTGGTGATTTCGCAACTCCTGTCTCTTCGTATTCCTTAATAATCCTTCTGATTGATCGTTCAGAAATTCCAGAAATTTCGGCAGTATGTGTGGTTGCGTAACTCACAGAATTTTCCAAAAACAAATTCTTGGCTTCTTCCATTTTCTCATTATATACTCTAACAACTATAATACGTGCCTGGCTTCCAATAGGTTTTCCTTTTCTAAATGGATCCATGAAAATTTCTTTTAAATGAATTTAGTTGTTTAACTCGTTGTTGTTTTTTAAAAACTGATTTCCAAACCAAAGCAAATATCTTTTAAATACGTAAATTCCCTCTGATGAAAAATTTCATTCTTAAAAACTAGTAGGTAAAAATTATTCAAACTCATAAACGCTGATCTATTAATGATTCCCCAAAACCCCACAGGTCAAAAAATATATCAAATAAACACTAACGCCATAAAACAAATATAAACACATCGCCCACGGATCCTCTGTTCCTAAGCCACAAATCATAAAACCATAAAACATAGAAACAAACAATAATCCCTTAACTATTTATCAATTAATCCTATGTCACAGGTAGTTTTTTATGTGTAAGCAATAGATTTATTTTTTATTATAGGTGCACTTAAATTTGTCCCAATAATAAAATCAAAAATTCTTAATCTTAACTTTTCGAAGTAAAGTTTACACCTAAAAAATCTCTTTCTTTTATCCCACCAGAGATGAAATACTTTTTTAGACATCAAGCTATGAAAAAAAATTACTCCATGATCATCTCTCAATGAAGGAAAGTCCATCGCTGGAAATCCATTTCTAATTTACTCTGAGCGAAGCTATAAACAAAACTCACCCTCCTTAGTGCTTCAGTATGATCGCAGCAGCGGTTATGACAACAACGTTGGAATGTACATCTTTTTTTTCTTTTTTTCAGTGATTTGTGTGTATCTTTTAAAATTAAAGAGATGAGCAAAGAAATTTAAAGAGATCTGCGCAGTAGAATGGCCAACTGATTTGGTTCAAGCTATACTATAGGTTTTATATACAATGCCGCTGACGACAATATTTTATCCAAGCGACGCGACGATACATGTTAAGAACTACCTACACCAGAGAGAAAGAACTAATAGAGAGAGTCAAATTCGACGGCGGCTCTCTTTTAGCCTACAAGGCACAAGCTACGATGTTGCGCATCTTCTTGCATAGGTATTAATTATTATTATTAACTCCATATAAAAAAAATCTGGAGAAAAATACATATGTAAGAACATGTGCATATTCACCACCTTTTTTTATTTTTTGCACTGCCCGAGGTGAAAACATGTATACACCGATAAGAATTCAACACGTTATAAAAAATGTAAACAAAAGGTTTCAAGGGGACGGAGACGAGGAAATTTGACTCTCTATTAGTTCTTTCTCTCTGCCTACACCATAGAGTACCTATATTATCCAAAGATACTGAATTATAAAGATTGGAATCCTCGGATGTTATTCTGGTTTGCCTACAAGCTAAACAAAATGGCGGACAGTGGTGAATTCATATTTTTGCACTAGTGTTCAAGTTTTAACGCACACTAGTGCAAAAATATGAATTCACCACTGCATAAATAGTTGTTGCGATTCACATCTATTCATTGACACGAGATGAAATTACAAAAACAACAATGTAAACAAATGGGTTTTGAGGGATGGGACGTACGAAAGATTCCAATCTTTATAATTCAGTATCTTTGATATTATCTAGAGAACCGACTCGTACCCCCCTTGCCTAAACCACCTAAAAATTTTATTTTAGCTCAATGAGAGAAAACTCTCTTAAATTCCCCGTCCATGAATACGTGTGAATTGTTGATACAACAACAAATGGTGCCAGTAGCTCAAAAAGTTGAAAAATTGAAAAACACCCGATTTTCCAATGGTCGGAATTCCAAAATTTAAAATTCAAATTAAAGTCAGAATGACAGGCTTGTAACGGGTGATTTTTTAGCTGGTTTGGTTTTGGCAACACTGGTTTTGACAGCTGACTTGTGTTTAGTACCTTGTGTCACTGTCAAACAGCTTCAGTTTGGTTTGCAATTTAACCATGGATCGTCTTACAAATGAACAACGCTTGCAAATTATTGAATTTTACTATCAAAATTCGTGCTCGGTTCGAAATGTTCATCGCGCGCTTTTATCGAAAAATTGTGTTCAGCGATGAGGCTCATTTTTGGTTGAATGGGTACGTAAATAAGCACAATTGCCGCATTTGGAGTGAAGATCAGCCAGAAGCATTGCAACAGCTACCAATGCATCCCGAAAAAGCCACTGTTTGGTGCGGTTTATGGGCCGGCGGCATTATTGGGCCATATTTCTTCAAAGATGATGCGAATCGCAGCGTTACTGTCAATGGTGAACGCTACCGAGCGATGATAACAAACTTTTTTTTGCCCGAAATGGAAGTTCTTGACTTGCATGATATGTGGTTTCAACAAGACGGTGCCACATGCCACACAGCACGCGAAACAATGGCGCAATTGCGAGGCGAGTTTGGTGAACAGTTAATTTCACGTTTCGGGCCGGTCAATTGGCCGCCTAGATCGTGCGATTTGACACCATTAGACTATTTTTTGTGGGGGTATGTCAAGGCTAATGTCTATAGGGACAAGCCCGCTTCGATTGACGCACTGGAAGCCAACATCCATGCATTCATTCGTGAGATACCGGCCGATATGTGTGAAAGAGTATGCCAAAATTGGACTCAGCGGATGGGCTACCTGAGACGCAGCCGCGGTCAACATTTGCATGAAATTATCTTTAAACATTAAATTGCAAGGTTCAAACTATCGATTCAAATAAATATTTCATTCATTTTTTCGAATTTTTTGTGTTTTTTTTTTTAAAAAAAGTTCTAAACCTCTTAAAAAATCACCCGTTACAAGCTACAAAAAAGTATTGTAAACATACTTTTATGTTACTCTGCAATGATTTTGTAAAAAAAATGTAGCCTGCTATTCAACCTGAATTTTAAGGCCTCAACCTTAACGATCCGACTATTAGATTAAAAGTTATCAGCCAACCAAACTAACCATATGAAGGCACCTTAACAAATTATGAATGAAAAATACCTACCACAAACGTGCATACCTACATACATATGTATAGCAAATTTTTTCCCAATTTGTCAAGGTTATGCTGTTTTGTTGCACACACTCCACCGTCTTTAGAATTACTATCTCCCTCCAACCAGTATATTCTTAGTAGCAAACTTTTTTTATTTTTTTTGTTGTGTATATTTCTCTTCTTCGTTACGTTTGCCTCGATGAAAATTATTCTCCAAAAATTAATAAAATTTTTTTAGTATGAAATTTTTAACGGTTTTGAAAATTTTACTGTAGCTGGTACAAGCCTGTCATTCTGGCTATAATTTGAATAAATTTTGAAAATCCGACCATTGGATCCAAAGATATAAGCATTTAAGTGACCGCAAATCGGGTGTTTTTCAATTTTAGCAACAATTGGGCAATTCTCAACTGAAACACGTCGGTTGGCAATGAACCCCTTTTTTTCAATTTTTCGAGATTTTTTTTTCCTATTTATCTATTGTGAAGGTCGTGTAGGGTGCACAGCTATGTATTATATATCAAATTAATTGTCTATTTTCCTAGATGCGAGTAAAAAAAATAAATAAAACAACAGAAATATGTCAATATCTCGGTTAGAAAAATTTCAAAAAATCTAAAAATTTTACAAAACAAGAAGAGAAACAATATCTATCATCTGTATGATTTTGAGATTTTTTAAAGCATCCGTCAAAAAGATAAAAATCAAAAAGTGGTAAACATTCACCCAAAAAATGCCTGTTTTGAAAACTCAACGATATTTGTTATTATAATTTATATTGATAAAGGGTTAAGGCTTAACTACATAAGCCAAAAAGTACTGAAGTACAAAAGTAAAAATATTTTTTTTACCGCTAGCGCCGTTGTTTTGTGAAAAAGAATACACAAATTTGTTTTTAAACCAAAATTTAAGCTTTCTGCATCATTTTTATAAGTTTTCCAGTCAGAAACACTATCCTAAAATGAGTTTGAAAATTTTCACTTTTTTACTTTTTCACTTTTTTGGCTTATGTAGTTAAGCCTTTACAAAAAGAAATTTCACTAAAATTTATTCTTTTGAATATCTTAACGATCTTTCCATTTTATTTGAGCAAAAGTGAGCAATATCAACAATAGTGTCATTGTTTTGGCGCGGTCGATTTAAAATGCATTAGGGCAACCAACACATGCTCCCCCTTGTGGAGGAAATCTCTCAGTGCAGCTTATAGGGTGAAAGAGAAAAACCCCTGAAGTCGGTTCTCTAGATAATATATTTCTCTAAGGCCTACACAAAGTATGTATAACCTAAAAATTAACGATTTTCAAGAAACACCCGTTTTTTCGTTGTCCGCTTCACGTATATTGCCCCGTAGATTTCATAAGAAGAAGAGATTTTTTCAGCCGACCGAATGCCTTTTATGGTGTTTGATAGAAGAAGAAAAACGGCTCTCTCTACAGATGTAGCATCCATATAAAAAATGTCAATGAAAACCTTAGAAGAAGAAATAGAGGAACGGGCATATCAAAGAAAAAGTGAAGCATTTTTCAAAATAGTGTGAGTTACACAAACACAGATGCATTCACACAGGGAAGGTATGCAGTTAGACAGCTAAATCATGGGGCGCCCAAAAGAATTTTTAGCTGTTTTTTTGAGGAATGTGTTTTGAGATTTTAACCCTAGAAAGATAATCTACGTTTACCAGACGTATAGCGCGCAAAGAAATTGTAATATCCTTTTAACTGTAAACCGCATCAGGTTGGCTGCCTAAATATGCTCATTCGATGGTTGGAGCTTGCCCGTGACGGTCGTAGTACGACGGTAAGTACCTGTGGTGACAAGTTACAGCGATGCCATAAGCCTGGGAGACGTATGATTATCTTTTGTGAAACTTTTGTGAGATATTAGAAAACATAGTTTTTTATTATTTACAGAAACATTTATAATTTTTGGTATTATTATTTTATCGTCATGACGAACCAAGAAGTGAGTTATAGTGAAATTGAAAATTTGTTGTTGGAAGACGAAGAAATTATCTTGTCAGAATGTGAAAGTGACTGTGAAGACTACCTTTTAGAGGCCGACGTGCAGAGTGATACTGAAGACGAATTTATTGACGATGCTGAGGATGTGCCGAATAGCTCTGATGAAGAACAATCAGCGTCAGGAAATAATTCAACTTCATCTTCAGATACCCGCATTATTATACCACCTAAGCGCAAACTAAGAGGTCGTAACAAGCACTGCTGGACAACCATCAAGGCTAAAAGTCACGGTAAGATCCCTGCAATAAATATTGTTAGAACAAATAGAGGACCAACCAGATCTTCCAAGAACATCTTCGACCCCTTGCTGTGTTTTAACTTATTTATAACAGATGAAATAGTTAGTGAAATAATGAAATGGACAAACATAGAAATTTCTCAAAAACGTATGGAAAAAGAAGATAAAGCCAAAAAAATTGGAAATGAGACTATAACGTTTAGTGCCACTTGTAGAGACACCAATGAAGTTGAAATCCGTGCGTTTATTGGGATCCTTACATTATCCGCTGCTATGAAAGATAATCACCTTTCAACGGAAGAACTTTTTGACAGCTCTTTTTCGGGAAATCGTTATGTAGCAGTTATGAGTCGTGACAGATTTGACTTTCTTATCAGATGTATACGCATGGATGATAAATCACTACGCCCATCACTGAGAGATACGGATCCATTTATACCTATCAGAAAAGTTTGGGACATATTCATAAATCAGTGTTTGATCAATTACACTCCGGGATCACATCTAACCATTGATGAGCAGCTATTAGGATTCCGGGGAAGATGTCCATTTAGGATGTACATTCCGAACAAACCTATAAGGTATGGAATAAAGATTCCAATGATGTGTGACAGCGGCACAAAGTACATGATAAATGCCATTCCTTACATCGGACGGGCAACCAATACCAATGGTATTCCTCAAGGTGAGTACTATATCAAAGAACTGTCAAAGCCGGTGCATGGCACCAATCGTAATATCACCTGCGACAATTGGTTTACTTCTGTACCCTTGGCGAAATCCTTACTTCAGCAACCTTATAAGCCTACACTGGTGGGCACAATACGTTCCAACAAACGAGAAATCCCAGAACTAATGAAAAATACGCGTTCACGTGCTGTAGGCAGTTCAATGTTCTGTTACGACGGTCCTTTGACACTTGTGTCATATAAACCAAAGCCATCTAAAATGGTATATTTGCTTTCATCTTGTGATGAAGAAGGTACAATTAACAAGACAAATGGAAAACCTGAAATGATTATGTACTATAATCAGACGAAGGGCGGTGTCGACACATTCGACCAAATGTGCTCGTATATGTCATGCTCCAGAAAAACCAACAGGTGGCCAATGGCAGTACTTTATGGTATTTTTAACATAGATTTCGTTAACTCATATGTCATTTATTGTCACAATATCCAGTCAAGGAATAAAAAACCTCTCAGCCGCAAAAATTTCATGAAAAAACTAAGTACAGAACTCGCTTCACCTCATATGGAAAAAAGGCTAAATGCTCCAACTTTGAAGAGGACTCTTCGCCAAAATATTTCGGAGTTGCTACCTAATGCTAGCGGAAATAGTGTTCAGGCAAATAAAGAAGAGCCTACTATAAAAAAGAAAAGATATTGTTCCTATTGTCCATCAAAAATTCGCAGAATGTCAAAAATATGTGTGGTATGCAAAAAGGCGGTTTGCGGTGAACATAAAAATGACGTGTGTCATTCTTGTATTTAATTTAATCGTATGTGATTCAAAATTAATAAGACTTATAAGTAGACTTATTTTTAACCAAAAAATGCTAATTAGGCAATTTGTAAGACTTAAAGTCAATTTTAATGTTCTTTTAAAAAATAAGATTTTTTTTTGTTAATTTTTAATGGAGTTTAAGTTTTTTGTTTTTATTGTTTAAATTAATATTTATTCTTACGGAATCATTAGTTCATTTCTCTTGATATGAAGTACACTAATAAATAAAGGATTAATATTTTATAAAAAGTTCATGGGTTTCATTTAATACTCTAACAAAGTGTCGTACGTCTCTGAGACGTACGATTATCTTTTACGTTATAAAAAATATGATTATCTTTCTAGGGTTAAATCGTCAAAATAGAAAAAAAAGCTTACTAAATTAAATAAACAAGTGAAATAAAAGTAAACAAAGTGAATATATGCTGTTCTTCATTGAAATAAAAATATAAAACTACATGCGGTGCTCCGTTAAATCCTGTAAAAAGACTTATAAGCAGTGCAATTTTTGTTCATTTCACAGGTAAGTTGTATCTCATATTCCACATAAAGTAAGTAAAATTACTCTGCACTATGGGCGCTCAATGCATTTGAGCGCCTTGCCATCACCAACAAAAGCTAATTCGACCATGGGAGAGAATATCAATTTTGACAGGTAGGCACCTGTCACATCACGTCTCAAAGTATATTTTTGTATTTTCAACAAATTTACCTTTTTTAATAGCAAAATGCTATAAAATATCAATTTTAAAGTTTTCTACGATAATGTATTTACATAAAAAACCATCACTTCACATTAATTTATTTAAAATTTGAGACACAATCAGCCCGTGAGATGAAAAGATTGTTAACTCCATATTATAAGTGTTTTTACACAAATTAACACTGCACCGCATGTTGTTTAATATTTTTTTTAATAAAGTATTGCAAGTTTCCACTATCCCACTTTAATTTAAATCAGCAAAATGAAAGATAGGCACCTTTTTGTTCTTTTTCTTTGAAATTTGGTGCTTCACTCACATACACTGTATATGTGATATATACCTCTTCCTTATCTTCTTATTCTAAGGAATAAACTAAACCCATTGAATGAGTGAAAGAGAGAAATTTGTATTACTTCTGTAATTTAAAATTCTCTTTTTTTTGCTACACATTGAGTGAGTGGGGGAGAAATATATTTGTTACTTCTGTTCTCTTAAATCTTTTTTCTCATTATAAAAAGCCGAATGCATTTATTAGGTACATATCACTAGACTGTATGAATGAAAGAAACATCATATATATTATTTCTGTTGTTAAACTCCTTATTTCTCATTTATAAAATAGTCAAATCTACCTACTAAATTAGGTTTCACTGGATAGGAATTTACACATAGCGATGACATTGCACACAAACTTTATGTTACAACTTACAACACACTATTTTCTAAAAATTTCGGAAATTTAAAATAATTCAATAAATGAATAATTACAAATAAGGAATGCCTCACTTTTAACCCATTGAATGAGTGAAAGAGAAAAATATGTATTACTTCTCTAATTTAAAATTCTCTTTCTTTCGCTGCACCTTGAGTGAGTGGGGGAGAAACATATTTGTTACTTCTGTTGTTTTTAATCTTTTTTCTCATTATAAAAAGCCGAATACAATCTAGGTATCCCTAGACTGCATGAATGAAAGAAACATATTTATTAATTCTTTAATTTAAAATTCCTCTTTTTTCGCTTGCACATTGAGAAACATTTTTTTCGCAGCACCTTGAATGAGTGGGGGAGAAACATAATAATTTGTCACTTCTGATTTCGTTCTTACATCAAGTATTGTTTACAAAGAAGTTTTGTAAATAAAACTAATATCACAGATAATAAACTATACAGATGTAGCATCCATATGGGACAAAATGTCCATGAAAACGAAATTCGTCCAAAAAATGGGCTTTCTTAAAAGTTCAACTTCTTAGAGAAGGGACAACATTTTAATTTATTTTCTCTACTACTCTTACATATGGGAGAGTTACACACGGATAAAAACGCACAGTTTTGTTTTTGTTTTCTTATTTCTTCTACTCCTTCAAGAGCTATGAGAAAAAACGAACGGAAAAAACCTGTTTGCTTCTCTCTTTAGGAATCGTGTGTTTATTGTTTTTGTTTTCATGATCTTTAGTCGCTATGTGTTATCGCAGGTCAAATTTGAGACAAAATCTGAGTCTGGTAGAGCGTTGCCGATGGTGCACGATCGAGCCATTTTGACACGTAAATTTTCTCCTGGCACGGTGGCACGAAAAGTTTCAATATTTTTTTTCATTATTTTACCTAAATTTAAACTCATACAGCCAAATTAACAAACGTGGAAAAGCGAAGGGTTAGGTCTTATTCCGTAAACTAAGTACAAAATGTTATGAATAAAAGAAAGTTTCTAAAAAAAGTGACGTGTACTACGTTATACCACCGGAGAAGGTTGCTTAGCGAAGGAATAAGAACCAGATCAAATTTATTCAAAAAGAAAAAGAATACCTAGGTTAGTTTTGTTAGAGGTGTCGTCTCACCGTTGTCTGCTTTTGATCGGTTTATAATTTCAAAATATAAATAAAAAAGTAAAAAATATATAAATGAATTTATTATTTAATTTAAATTTTTAATTTTTATAATTTATTTATTATTATTTAATAATTTAACAATATAATTTTTTTTTATTTTTTATGGATGATTGAAATCCGAAACGCGTAGCTTAAAAATATTAAAAAAATGTATTTTGTGAAATTATTAAATAATAATAAATAAATTATAAAAATTTAAATTAAATAATAAATTCATTTATATATTTTTTATTTTTATATTTTGAAATTAAAAACCGATCACCTAGGTTAGGTTAGTGGGCTGACGGTTGGTCTTGTTACCGTCACACTTAGATCAATGTAGATCCATTGTGATACCCTAGAGAAAAAACCTATGATTAGAGTCCTATGACAGAGCTCATTAAGGGTGTGGATGCAGATGTGGGTGTAAGTTACTAGGAAGTTTCTTATTGGTGCCACTGTACAACGCAGAGGCGGCAACAGCTGGTGTATGGGTGGGTTGCCCATTCTCCGCTGGTTGTCGCCACCGCAATGCACACCCGCATTTTCAGTCGATCTTATTCGTTGTCGTCTTATATAATAAAGCGTTGTTTGACGCTTGGTTAAGAGGAGCGATTTCCTGCCTGTTGGTCGGCTAGATCAATAAGGGCTAAGTATTTTCAAGCCATTTAGTAGCTTTGGCGAAGTATAACAAACATTTGCTTGGAACAGCAGAGAGTGCATCCAGGTCATTGAAGAAATATCTTTCAAGGAACCTGTTTCCCAGATGTCATAGCGCAGGGCAGTGGCACAGGTAATGAGTAGTGTCCTCATGTATGTCCTCGTCACCACAACCTCTGCATAAATCGTCCATACTGAGTTTCAACTTCTTCTCATGGTATCCCAATTGGTTGTGTCCAGTGGTAATACTCACGAGAAGAGAGAGAGATTTTTTACTCAGTTTGATAATGTTTTCGGTCTTATGTTTATTTAGCTTTGGCCACAGTTTTCTGGTTGTAATACAGGTATCAAGCGAGTTCCATCTCTTGTTTGCTAGATCAAGGATTTTATTCTTGATTACCTGTTTTAGATTACAGGGTGGGAACGCGGTCGGGTCTGCCTGATTTAGATCAAGTGTTGATCCTATTCTTGCCAGTTCATCAGCACTTTCATTTCTTGGGATACCATTATGACCAGGAACCCAACAGAGCCTTAAGTTGTGCTGTGTACCAAGAACCCTTAGCTCTTCGCGACAGCAAGTCACAAGCTTCGATTTGATTTCGATGGCAGAAATTGCTTTTATTGCCGCTTGGCTGTCAATGAAAAAGGTAATATCAGCTTGTGGTATTGCCATCATTGAGATTTGTCTAGTAGCTTTCGTCACTGCCAGGACCTCAGCTTCGAAGACACTGCTGTAGTTCTATCTTTAATGTTAAGACTCCAATTCAATTTCTTATCCAAGATCACACTAAGATACTTCGTCGGTCGGAGAGCTTGAGTTGGGTCCCTACAATAGAAGGAATTTTGAAAGATGGTACTTTCCATCTGTTAGTAAAAAGGACTAGTTCGGTATTTTGCGGGTAAACCGCTAAGCCACAGCATTGTATATAAAACCTATAGTACAATCATGAGGTTGAAAATTTTATCTTTATGTGTGGACCTACGTGGCGCAAGAATAGCAAAACTTGACAATGGAGAGTTAAAGTGGAAGAAAATACTAAAAGGAAAAGCAAAAAAAAGAGGGAGAGGGTTGTATTATTGTGATTCTGACAACAATAGGGGGAATAAGGGAGATAGCTAAATCAGAAGTTATCGTCATGACAACGAAACCAAAAAAATTCATGTCCATGCTGTGAAAACTGTATATACATATAAAAATATAGCTATGACAATGGCCGCGTTCATGTTTGTATCCAAAGCGATCTGGATAGCTTTGTGTTGTTGTAATCCCTTGTAAAATCACAGCTGATGTCAAAGCAGCTGTTGCCGAAAAATTAATCTCAAGCTATCCTAAAAATTCTGGGATACTTATCTATCTTATGAGAAACGGCAACAACAGCTGATTTGCGTTCAGAAACATACTGGATACTCGAGTATCTTAGATAGGCTATCCTAGTGAAACCTGAACGCGGCCAATTTTATATGGGTTATACCTATGCATAAATTAAAGAATACAAGATTACGCCATTTGATTTTCTGTCTTCTTTTTCTGACGTATTTTGAGAAGAAAAAATTTTCCAGCCGAGGATCTTTCGTGCGAGAATAATAATAATTTGTTCAAAAAACTTACATTTTATGTTTTTCAAAAATAAAATGGGAATTTGTTTAACAAATTATTATTATTCTCGCACGAAAGATCCTCGGCTGGAAAATTTTTTCTTCTCAAATGACAGAAAATCAAATGGCGTAGGTAATCTTGTATTGGATTATATGGGTCGAATTTGTTTTCGTTGTTGCCTTTTTTCACTATCTAGGTAGGTATAATCTATATTATGTCGTATGGGAATGGCAATGTTGCGAAATTTGGTTGTTTTGTTCTATTGGTAGGTATTGTAATAACATAATTTAGTTTTTCAAAAACGTCACATTTTATTGCAACTTTTGGCAAAAATATTATAAAAAAAATCAAAAATGTATATTTTTGAATACCAATTTAAAATTAAATTCTTTCATTTTTTATCATTTTTTTTTTTGGAATAAAAATAAAAATATACCTTATAGGTACCTACCTAACTTATAGTCTAATAAGTAGTTAGGTACATAGGTACCTATAAGGAAAATTTTATTATTCGCAAAATAGATTTTCATGTTGCAGGTGCTAGGTATTGGTATATGACTTACCTTTTTGTATTTTTTTTCCACATCTCCCAGTGGGGTAAAATACTAGATGCGTTTTTTTTTTGAGGTTCCCCGATAGGCCTATTCCTCTCTATTACTACGTTATAAATTATGCATAGATATATAAATATAAATATATATAAATAATATATAAATATAAATGTTATGTTTAAATAATAATAAAATATCAAGATAGATGAAGATAAGTTGAACACATGTAGGTATTAAAAAAAGTTTTTTTTACAGGTGGAAATCTTCATGTTAATAAGGGATTAATTTAAAATTCGTTTTTTTGTTTATCATTTTTTTTGATTCAAAGTTTAATTTTCTCATGCTGATAATTTTGTAAATATCAAATTTTGTAAACATTTTGAAGAAAAAAAACTGGTACGCATTTTTTTAGTAACAAAAACTAATTAAAATTTTTGTTAATTCAAAATTTAATTTTTTTTTAATTTATATGCTGATAATTTTTATACCTAGGTATGTATATAAAATTTTGAAAAAAAATTTAAGATAAAAAATTTGTACGCAATTTTTAAGCAACAAAAACTAATTTAACAGCCACTTACTTACGCCCATATTATTCACTCGATACATCCAGATTAAAACTTAAATCTGAATTTAAAGTATACAAATTCAATGTAAATACACCTGGATTTATGTTTCAATCTGGATATATCGAGTGAATAATATGGGCGTTAGACAACGGACACGGTTGTCTAAACCTTGGCTAATATAACATTTTATTTAATAAAATAAAGCATTTTTCTAACTATTACGAACTATATAACTGAAAAATCTAATAAATACGCCTGTTACATTTTTGTTTCGATTGGCAAACAACCAATATAATCGAATTTAGATATATAAAAATTTTTTTTTGCAATTTAATTTTTAAATATCTTAAAAAAAATTAAAAAAAGTTTGTTCATTTATTTTTGTTCTCAAAATTTTATATTATTAATAATCAATTTTTTGAGAAAATTGATATAAAAATAAGTTTCTATACTTTTTTCAGTATAATTAGTCATTTTGGCAGAAAACTTAATTTCAAGAAGTAGCAACCATAGTTTCAATTTATATTTTTTCATAAACATATATATTAGGGTGGAGCGTCGATGTATGGAGAAAAATAAAAGTTGTTGTATCAATTTCGTTTCGATGAGTAGAATAACTTGACATTAAAAAAAAAGTTTGGATTAAGTCTTTAGCCCTCTACGTTAGCTCAAAGTTTCGACTTTTTGGAAAAAAAATTTTTTTTCGGAAACGGTAAAATTATTTCACAAGTTTGAAATAAATTATATGATATCATTCATGAAAAAGGAAAAATACAAATTATAATATATTAACTTTATTTAGACAAATAAATTAACACAAACTGGAAAATAAAAACTTAAAAATTCATAATACGCCATTCAGAAACTAACCCAATTAAACTTTTTATTTTTCAGGTTTTTTTAGTTCTATCCAACAAAGGGGGTGATGTGACTTGTAACTCGCTCAAGATAAAAAAAGATTTCCATAGCGCAAATATATTTAAAAAAATTGAATTTATGTAGCGCCTTTTAACATATATCTCGAGAACGGCTAATCATACAATATAAGTTGTTGTACATTTTGTATAGGAAATTTAATTATCTTTCTTTTTACTAGAAATATTTGTTGTAGGTTTTATAATTGCTGAAATACAGAGCAAAGCAAAAAAATTTACGACTTTTTTTCCAATTTTGCAAAACTTTGACCTGTGGTAGAGGGCTAAGAAAAGCAATTTTTATTTTTTTTTTTCATTTTTTACGGGTAGCTTACGTAATTACGCAAATTTTTAGTGCTATTCGAAAAGCTAAATCGGAAAAAATATTTGACGCTCCACCCTAATATATAGTCATCACCCATAGCTTACAAAAAAAATAATATTCGACCAACCTCCTAACAACCCTGCAACCAACATTCTTCCTTTTCTGCCAACCTCTTCTTCAACAAAATTAAATCTATTAAAAACAAAAACAATTCACGAAATTGTAGCATCCTTTTTTCCTTCCAACTCTTATAAATTTTTTATACTGTGCTCTCATTCTATTATTATCGCATTTTCTTCTTTGGATGGCAATTCTTTAGTCTCCGACCCAACTCTCCGCATTGTGGAATGTGGATAGTAAGTATTTACATGTGTGGACGCATGGTGGCGCGTCGGGCGTTTGTCACGATGATAGTACTATAGGTTTTATATACAATGGCCACAGTTCATAGTCCATGTAAACACTGTTGATAAAGCATTTTCTATTTGCTCGGTGATGGTGGAGGGGAATTTACCTGTCGCTAGCAATGCTGAATCATCTGCGTATGCAATCACTTTAACTCCACTATATTTGAGTCTCATGAGGATTGTGTTCATCACGAGTACCAAAGAAGTGGAGAGAGGACCCCACCTTGTGGAGTCCCTCTGGAAGCAGATACTTTGATCTGTACTCCGCCTAACTAAGAGTTGATCTGTCTTTTCTTTTACATATACATTGTCCATCTGATGATGGCATTGTTTACGTTTTGATTAACGAGTGCTCCCACAAGAATACCTAAGTGAAGATTGCTTACTTAACTTTGAATAAAATTAATGTCTGCTAGATTTATCGAGTTTTTAAACTATTGATTCTAATTATTGGATAATCAGCCATCAACCACCATAAAAAGAAAACTATACAAAAATACATGTATATGATCTAATGGAAGTGCTAAGTGAAGTGGATTTCAGGAAGAAATATATGTAGAATTTCCAAGGAAAATATGAGGAAACTTATTGCGGTTGTTGACGATGACCTAAATGGGGACCCAAGAGATGGATATATTTCTGTCGGTTTGCAAGTTATGGCTTCCATCAGATACATTCCATTTAAATAAATAAAAACAAAACTTACTATGAACTTGCCAAATACACCTGTTTCTGGAAAGTACCTACACGAATAGAGGAAGTGATTTTTTGTTTGTAATAGTATTGAATTAAAATTTATTTTTAAAGAATAACTTGAGTTTTTTTCATATGGGACGAAAATGTCACAAATGGCACATTTTTTCAAAGAGTGTGACACGAAAATTTTTTTTTGGCGGCAACGCTGGTCTGGTATGCGGTTTTTAAATCGAGGATGAAAGTCGTCAACATCGTTAGATTTATATGTGTGCTTCATTATATACAAATGTATTTTGCCTGTGCGCTTCAAGATATTTGTTTAAAAAAATATTGAAATTGATTTTTTGAGAATGTTTGGAAAAAAATAATTGAAATAAAAATTAATTTAAATAGGAGAACGTTCGTTTACGGAAAATTTATGTCAGTTTGCGCAGAGAAGAGGTTTTTTTGAATTATGTATTATTTTTAATATATTTACTGAGGATATTTAAGTGGAAAAGCGTCGTAATCGGTTAGCTGTTGATTTTGTATATATGCAGTTATTTTCAACTAGATTTGATGGAAGATCGAATAGCTTTTGCCTAGATTCAATTCATTGTTGGTCATATATCTGGGTGATGTTTGATTGAGGTAAATCTGTAAATTGTATTTAAGGCGTGCTAAAAGAATTTTGTTTTCCAATTTTTATTTTTAATTTGGTGTGTTTATGAAAAATGTTTATTGTTTTTTGTTTATTGTGTTGAGGTAATTTTTTTTTATTTTCAAATTTTGCCGATTTAATAGGGTTGGTTTTAATAAAGGAAGGTTCTGCACAATTTTGCTCAAAACTTTATATAATGTATAGATACCTATACAAAATATTTCGATATTTAAAATGATAATTATGGAAAGCAGCTAAACGCCTAAAAATACCACAAATTCAAAATCCGCCTATCAAAGCACAAGACAGAAAATGGATTGCAAACCCGAATGTTTTTAAGCCCTTTCCAGAAAGTGCAGTTACAAATAAATTACATTTTGTTGATAGAAACGACGAATTGGAAATTCCCTTCTTCACGCTTAAAGAGTAAAAAGCATATGTCCACACAAGCTATCAAATAAAAAAGCACCCAGGTATGATCTAGTAAATGCTCAGGTTTTGAAAGAAATGCCAACAGTAGTCTTCATGTCTTAAGCTTCGATGTGTACCACATCGTTGAAAAATTGCAGAAATCATTGTTATTCCTAAGCAAGGAAAGCCACCAACAGAAGGAACTTCCAACAGGCCAATATCTCTTATAACAATTATTTCTCAAGTTTTCGAAAAACTGCTCATGAAAAGGCTTAGCAAAGTAATAGAGGCAAGAAAACTAATCCCAAACCATCAGTTTGGATTCAGAAATAAACATTCCACGATAGACCAAGTGCATCGAATCACGGATTTTGTTGAAAAAGTATTGAAGAAAAAGAAGTTTGTTCCCCTCTATTTCTAGATGTTGCTCAAGCCTTTGACAAGGTGTGGGATTTGAGTACAAACTGCATAGAGACCTCCCAAGGCAGCTCTACGAAATACTGAAATCCTATGTTACAGACCGATTCTTTAGAGTACGGTACGAGCAAGAGTATTCGGAAACTAATAAAATTGAAGCCGGTTTTCAAGTGGACAATTATGCTATCTTGGCCATATTTGCAGATGATACTGCCATTTTAGTGCCTGATAAATGCTTTGTGAAGGCTACAGACAAATTACAAAATGCAACCGATAAAGTAAGGGATTGGACGCAACAATGGGGTATCAAAATAAATGAAACCAAATCAACTCATACAAACTTTACCAACAAAGAGATTATTAATGTTAAAATTTTTATTAACGGTAAAGATGTACCTTACACCAATACTATCAAATACCTTGGAATGACTTTGGTTGCCAAGCTAAAGTGGAAAGAGCACATCAAAGAGGATAGAGAAGAACTTAACCTAAAATATAGAAAAAGGTATGTACAAAATAATGCTATACAAACAAATACTGAAACCAGTTTAGACTTTTGGCATCCAACTGTGGGGTTGTACAAAGAAAATAAATGCTAAAACCATCCAAAAATTCCAAAACAATGTCCTTCGTGGAATAATAAATGCCCCATGGTGTATTAGAAATAGCGATTTACATCCTGACCAACAAATAGAAATGGTTACTGAAATAATTAGAAAACACGCTGTATCACATAATCAGCGACTACATAGTCATTTTAACTCCAAGATGGATACTGTATTAAATGTAAGAGATAATGTTCGAAGACTAATGTCGTTTTCCATTAGTTTCACTCAGGGATTCACTCATTTTAAAATCCAATGGAACAATGCTAACTATTATTACTCAACTTAGAAATTTTGTCATTGTATTGGTGAATCGTCGTGAACATTTTATGTTATCGAACAGGCATACAATCAAACAGAGTCCGATATATTTACTTTTGACATTTAAGTGAGTTTGTTTTGAAGTTATAGCTTAAATGTATTAGTGCTTCTTGAGTGGATTCTGATTTCAAATCGAGAAGCGAAACTTTTTTCTGAAAAGCGTCCGTTGACCGTTTTTTTTGCCAATGGAATGGTTTCGGAAGAGTTCTTTTTGATTCTGGACGCTTCCAGACGTCCAATGGAAAACGACATAAGAAGAACAAAGCCTCATGAGCTGATGGTCTAAAAGCGATGGGAAAGTATTAAAGCTTTAAACTTCCCCCAATGGGATTTTGCATTTAAGAAATAATTGTCGATCTTTCATAGATTGGTCCTGATTTTCCGGTGGTTTTAGTGCCGGTACATGTCCCACACTACTTGGTACCGAATATTACCAAGTGTCTTGAAGATTTCCACCATTAGAGAAAAAATATTTTTGGATTTGTAGGTAGGTATAATCTACCTATCAGATCAAATTTAAATATTTTATCATAATTACATATTTTTAAATTATTTTGTATTTGTTTCCTATTACTAAACAACAGGTTCAAAATGTTGAAATATTAATAATCCCTAGAAATAAATTTCTTAATATAAGAAACTGGAAAACGATTATCAAAATAAAATTAAAAATAATGTTTACCTAGCTAATCAAAAAATGCACCGATCTAACGAATCTAGAATAGAAAACACGAAAACTACACAAAAAATAAGACATTTTTCCGTCATTAAAAAAATAACCCCCACCACTCAAAAAAAATGTTCTACCTACCCAGATAAAGAATATAATATCCGATATCCATGGATGCAAAGAAGAAAAAGAGTTCATATTCTTTTTATTTTTTGTCGCCAGCCTCAGACGATCTTAAAAAAAAATTTTACATACAACACAGTAAAAAAAAACAAACATAATCGCAATGTCTTTCGTCTTCCTCTCGATTGCTGACTGCATAGTATTGCAGAAACAAAAAAACACGTTTTTATTCAATTTTTCTCCATTCATTTCATTCCTATATCCTGAGTAACAGAGCAAGAGGGAAAACATATGAGCGAGCACGCCAGAGAGAACTTTTTCCAAAAGACAAATAGCTTTCTTTCTGTGCTTTACTATGAACAGGCAAAGAGCTTTCTTGCCTGTTGATCGTCTGCGTGGTGTAAAAATAAATTGGGACATTTTTTTCTATGGGGATGCTACATCTGTATATTTTATTATCTGTGGTAAAACTTTGGGATGGACCGATCACGTGACCTCCGGTAGCGCAGTGCCTTCGCCTTCCAGTCGTGGCAAAAAAATTTCTGAATAAGATTGAACAAAATAGACAAAGCATCACAAAAAGGAGGCAGTCGTGAAATCTTGGACGACTGTCCAAAGTTAGACAACGTTTATAAATACGACCGTAAGTTTCCAGTAGAAGTCAAAAATATTTTCTCACATTTCTGTATCGTTAAAATCCATTAAATGCTACCTCAATAAAGTGACACAGAAATAAATTTGATTTATTATACTATATCGAATACTAAAGTGCCAGCAAATAAAAAAATAAAATATAATTAGATAAAAATATAAAAAATTTATAAATATAAAAGGCGTATTCATGCAACGTCGGAAACTTTACGATGTCGCAAAATCGTAAATTTTGCGTAAATGTGTTAAATGATATGGTAAACAAATTACATAGCTGTTCGTTAAACGTCAAACAGCTTAAAACATTTAATTAAATTTTAACATTCGTAAAATTTGTCATCTGCTAGGTAAAACTGCCCAAAATAAGCCAAAAAAGTAAATTTATACAATCGTATCAACAAATTGCTTTCAATGATCTATTAATTCTTGAGTATTTGGCGAAAATGATGGTAAGTATGTTAATTGTTGTGATAAACACATAAGTCATGTGTGAATGCATTTGTGTTTTTGTAACTAACACTATTATGAAAAAAGCCTCACTTTTCTTCCATAGTTCCTCTATTTCTTCTTCTTAGGTTAGAAGACTTTATCGTGTTTGCAATGTTTACCATTTTCGTTTAACACAAAAATTTGTGTCGGAAAGTTTAATAGGCTTTTGACACCAAACCCAAAACTGGGTTTTCGGCAAAAAGTTTTCGAAAACTCGAAAAGCGATCACACTAAACATTAACCAGTTTTCGTTTGACATTTCACAAACACCAATAACAAAACAACTCATTTACATAACACACTCACAATAGCTGTGTTTGGTAACGTGAAATTTCTTGCAAAATTGCACCAATTTTCACAATTTTTCACAAATTGTTACTAATTCCTCTTTGTTAACTCAAAAAAGTTGCAACGAGAGAGCACAATGAGAGAGGAAATTATTTCCCTTCCATTGGATAACTTGCAATTTTCTGCTACACAAATTTCTGTGTGCAAGGAGTGTAAAAAATGTCAAATACATAGCTGTCAGTGTCTTGACGTCGGCTAGGAATTTACAAAATATTGATTCAGATTGTCTTCATTCACTTGATGAATATTCGGATAAGTCCATCAAAACCGGGGTGACATTCTGTATGGGGAAAGCTATCAAACGTTTTCGTTTCTGCGAAAGATTTGCTTCAAATCTTTATGCAAGTCTTTCGCACAAACGAAAATGTTTGATCGCTTTTTAGATACAGAATGTCACCCCCGGTGTACAGAATGTACCTCCAGTATAAAAATTACAGGGTTCAAAATGATTTGTCAATAGGGGCATTCCCGATCCGATGCAACTGGTCTTGTATCATTGCAAAAATGCAAAAGTGTAAAATTGCTATACCCTAACCCCATTGTAAACAAAAAACTTTGCACTTTTGCAATGATGCAAGACCAGTTTGCATTGGATCGGGAATACCCCTAATCTTTTACGTCTTGTACACAAAAGTGATATTTTATATAAAAAGTCGTTCAGTGCGTTTGTTAACTTTTGGACAAGTTCTCCCTCTCTGAGTGTATTTTCTCCTTCTTTAAAAGTTTGATAGGTTTTACACTTTTTTCTTAAAAAAGATACCAAACAGACCTAATTTCTTTTGTCAGCTGAATTCAGCAGTTTTTTTGAATTCAACATTTGATTGTTTGTTTGTTTAGTTCAACTTTGAATTTCAACAAGTTTTCGAGAGGTTTTATATAAAACTTGTGGTTTACGAAAGCTTGTGGTTTACCAAAAATGTATGTTAAAACTTGAGTTTTCGATTAGGTTTTCCGCCAAAATTGATAATTTCGCGAAAACCTCGTTTTGGGCTTGTTGTGAAAAGGCCATAAGATTTGTTGGAAAAGATTTCCAATACAAATTTTGACAGTTCGTTAACGACGTCGTATAATAATAATATAATTCAATAATTTTGGCTTTAATTAAATAAATGTGGAAGCATCATTTAAGATATAAAAAACGTCTTTTGTTTGTTCTATTGAGTAAATATTGAATTTGTGTAAAAAGTTCATGGTTATGCCATTTACATGTAGGTAAATCCAAAAACAATTTGAACTCGAATATTCGCTCAAAATATAATTTGCATGTAAAATACAACAAAAACGATAACCTTGTCCACTTAAAACAATAACGATTAAATCACCTACTTGTAAATTAGGCGGGTATATAAAGGGTATATAATAAAATTTAATGTTATGGCCAAGAATTTAGCTATATTATAAAGATAAGGGTTTGCCATTATGTTTTAAAAATGATTTCGGGCAAGTGGCCAGCCGCGGCGGCTCGAATAAATTCCAGCCGAGAGGCCCAAGAGGCCCCAGCTCCAATTGTTGCGCGCGATGGCGGATGGACTCTTTCGGGTCTTCTTCGATACTCTGCTCCACAGCAGCAATAGCGTCTTCGGTGCGCACTGTACGGCGCGGCGTCTCTGAGGATGCCCATTATCCACTAGAGTAAACTTGGTGCGAAACCGATCCATGATTGGTCGAATTACTCTGCTGGGCGATTATGTCGACCGAATATTGGACGCAGCGCGCGATGCGTCGCGCGAACCGAACCATCATTTTGGTAATAAATTTGCACGATTTTCAAACGTTGTTGAGGAGTAAGTCTATTCATTATGAAATGGCAAACAAAACTGAGCATAAATCAAGTGACAGCTGTCAAAAAGATCAACTCCGAAAAAACTATTGTCAGATTGAAAACCACACGTCTAAAAAAAGACACCCTTTGGCAGTATTAAAGTATTATTTTATTACATTTATTGAGTGTAGTGTACTGAGATAGTGGGATTTCATTCCGTTTTGTGCAAATTTTCAACAGAAAGCGAGAGAAAAAAAGGAAATGTGTGTACTTGTTACCCAAGATTTTGGTTCGGTGTGAAAATCGTACTAGGTCTGTTACTGTTTTGTCTCAATTTTCATCATTTCTCGATTTGAGTTGAGTTGAGTTGTCAAAAAAAACCTAGGTTTTCATAAAACACCGAGTGCTGTTGTTGAAAAGCAAAAAAAACCACGAAATATTTAAGCAAATAAAATGGAACAGCACAAAGTACTGCATGACAAATAAACAATAAAACATGTTTTATGGCACCACCATTAAACACAAAAAAAGAAAAACTTTATAAAAAATAACGTCTAATCAACATTGCCAAATTAACACCATAGTCCAATAACATAAGCCCTATGATGGATTCAGATCCGAAATGCGTCACTTTTTTTTAAATATTAAAGGATCCCCCGCACCAACGCGAATCTGTCGCGGCGACGATGAAAACAATAATATCAACGTGTTGTTTTCATTGACAACCACGTGTTGTTATTTTTTTCGACAAATTCGCTTTCGTGTGGGGGATCCTTAAATGTGATTGTATTAAATATACTTACCTACAATCAAAGAAATTATAAAGTTCTTTTTACCTAAATTTCATTTGTATTTTTTAATATTATTTTAAATTTCATCACACTTGAACGTTTGCAGTCGATTGTCTAACTAAGACCCTGCAATTGGCTGTCTAAACCTATTCTAAAATGGGTACGTTCAGTGACTTATATAATTCACCAGCAAGTACACGGTTTAAAATCTTGGACTATTTTCTACTAAAACCTGTATTACATATATGACCACACCAACTTTTTATTAGAATTAAATAAATGCAATGGTGTTAAAAGATACTTAATTCTTTAGTAAGATTGAAATGTAATCACTGTTGTGAATACAACAAATTTCCCTCTATATGGGAAATTTTTCGGAATTGTTCCCTGAAAATAATACATTTATTTTAATAGAATAGAACACAAATTGTATTAAAATTACTTTTTTTTGTAGTAAATGCAATTTAAGTTGGAATTACTCGTAATTTCCGCCGTATTGATTATTGAATTACAAGTATTAAAATCAATAATTAATTATTGAGTTTTAATGCAATTTGTATTAGTTTTTATGGAATTGTAATATAATTCAAAACACCTTGTTCTTAATTATGGAGCATATCAATACTTACTTTTTTATGCTTTAGTACTTTTTGGATTACTTTTTATTAATAAAATTATTGATTGTATACCATAAAATGCTGAGCTCTATTATAGCTTGGAATGCATTTAATCCAAATTTTGTTAGTATTCAATCCAAATCAAATTGCTTTTTAATACACGGTTAAAAATGTTGGTGTACTTTTTAATATTTTTTGGGTTACATATATGACAACACCAAAAATGTATTAAAGTTTAATACATCCCAAATATTACATTTTTTACTTTTAATACAAAAATTATTACATTTTATGATAGAACTTTATTAGAAAAAGAGAGGAAATAAATTGGGGACATTTCTCATAAGGAAATTTCTAATAAAGAAATTTCTCACAAGAAAATTTTCTATCAAAAGGAAATTTCTCTTGAGAATTAATGCAACAAAGGAAATATTATGAATACATACTCGTAATTCGTAATAGCTATAATAATGAATGTGTAGTTTTGCAAGAGTACCTATTTATCTTTGTATGTCAATTTATTATTCTTATTATTTTTATTAAAATAATAACATTCTTTTCTCCATCGTTTTTCACAAATGAGAACAGAAATCTTATTGCGATTGAAATTTTGTCTACTAATTAACATATTGTGCCTCGAAAAACTGCAAAGCGCCTTCAAAATAATGCATATTTAAATTTTTGTATTTTTATTTTTCTTGCTTTTTAATACAATATTAATAAATTTTAATCTTGGTTGTATTAAAAAGTGACGCAGTCTGTTCAATATGTTCATATTTAATATGGCTGACAAAAAAGAGCATCGAAGCAAAAAAAGGGCGTAGAGTTATTAGAATGTAATCAAAAATGATTAGAAAAATTCTCAAATTTGAAATGGCAACTGAGAGAGAAATTTTCCCTCTCTACAAGAGATATGTTTCATTCTTTTGGCTTAAGATCGATTCTTTTTTGTATTACAAATGATATTATTATACGAAAATATTAGAATGTAATAAGAATTGATTAGAATTTTTTTTTTAATATTTCCCTAGTATTAAAATGTAATATTTGCTGTATTGCATACGATTGTAATACAAGAGCTGTATTAAAAAATACCTCAGAATTTTTATCCGTGTACTTAATCATTAAAATGCAATACTTACTTTATTACGCTTTAGTACTTTTTGGATTACTTTTTATTATTAAAATTATTGAATGTACACCATAAAATGCTGAGTTCTATTACAATTTGAATTAAATTTTAATCTGCCTGTATTAAAAATAGACGTTTGTTATTAAATCATTTAAAAAAGATAAAATTGAATACCTGAATGTATTTAAACAAATTGGGTTTAATAAGACTATGTATTCTGATTTAATTCCAGCTTCAAGCTGTTTTATTACAATTTGTATTAAATTTAAATCTGATTGTATTAAAAATAGACGTTTTCTATTTAATTATTTTAAATTTTAAATTGAATACCCCTTTGTATTAAAAAATTGGGTTTAGGTATTAAAACATTAGTTTGCAAATTAATACATTTTAATTTCCAATATTAAATTTTAATACCTAACACGAACTTAGAATTTATACTTAATTATTTTTAATTTCTGAGTTGGAATAAAACTTAATGGGGCATATTCATAGTCACTGTTTAAGTTGTTTCTAAAAAAATACTGGGTTTATCCTATCCAATTTACATTGGGTAAACTCCAGGCTAAGAAAAACTGTGGTCTAAAAACGACTATGAATATGCGCCAATATCTTTTCAATTTTTAAAAATACTGACATGCATTTGTTATTTCTTTTTAACAATGGGACTGTAATAGAACTTAACCCAGTTTGTATTTGTGTCTCACTAGACACATTTATTATTAAAATATTAATTTATTTCTGATATATTATAAGACGTTCGGTATTTAAATTTAAACCAATTATTTATGGCATTTTCATTGTACTGAAAATATTCCCCTTTTTCAATTCAAATTGTTAGTAAAATTTAAAATCTGTTATATTACTCATGTCCCTCAAGTTAGCAGACCAAAGTCAGCAGAACAAATTTTTTGTGACGTCATCATTAGGCGCTTATTAACTGCTAATTAAGTGCCCAACAACAAAATTAAGTGCTCCAGTACTTTTGTTGTAAACTAATGTTCTGCTAACTTGATTTCAAGTTAGCAAACCAATTACCGGAAAATACTTAATACTCAAGAAAAAAAAATTGGTCTAGTATTTAGGAGCTATTTAAGTGCTCTAGGAATCCAAAAAAAAATTTCCAAAAAAATAGTTTTTTTCAAAAAAAAAAATATTTTTCTAATTTCCCATACAAAACGATGTTCTGCTAACTTAATTTCGATTTTTCTCGAACAATTCAACTTTTTTCGACCCAAATCTTTTTGATTATTTAGGTGCTCGGCTAGCTCAAATTAAGTACCCCATTTTCGAAAAATTAGAAAAAAAATGGGGTACTTAATTCGAGCTAGCCGAGCACCAAAATAATCAAAAAGATTTGGGTCGAAAAAAGTTGAATTGTTCGAGATAAATCGAAATTAAGTTAGCAGAACATGGTTTTCTATGGAAATTGAATTAATTATTTTTTTTTCTAATCTTTTTTCTAATTTTTTGAAAATGGGGTACTTAATTCGAGCTAGCCGAGCACCTAAATAATCAAAAAGATTGGATCGAAAAAAGTTGAATTGTTCGAGAAAAATCGAAATTAAGTTAGCAGAACATGGTTTTCTATGGAAATTGAATTAATTATTTTTTTTTTCTAATCTTTTTTCTAATTTTTTGAAAATGGGGTACTTAATTCGAGATAGCCGAGCACCTAAATAATCAAAAAGATTTGGGTCGAAAAAAGTTTAATTGTTCGAGAAAAATCGAATTTAAGTTAGCAGAACATCGTTTTGTATGGGAAATTAGAAAAATATTTTTTTTTTTTTTGAAAAAAACTATTTTTTTGGAAATTTTTTTTTGGATTCCTAGAGCACTTAAATAGCTCCTAAATACTAGACCAAATTTTTTTTTTCCTTTTGTATTAAGTATTTTCCGGTAATTGGTCAAGTTAGCAGAACATTAGTTTACAACAAAAGTACTGGAGCACTTAATTTTGTTGTTGGGTACTTAATTAGCACTTAATAAGTGCCTAATGATGACGTCACAAAAAATTTGTTCTGCTGACTTTGGTCTGCTAACTTGAGGGACATGGAAAAATGTTCCGAACAGCTGTCCGAAAGTATACCTCGAAGCAAATATCCTCTGATTCATATAAAATCGGAAAATTTTCCGCTCCAACGGATACCTCGCTAGGGCAGAATATCTGGAAGTTTAAACACATAAAAATAAGCATTTTGCCGCTGTTCTTAAGACTGGAACGCAGGTTCATCAAAGCAGCGAAAATTACTTAGAATATTATTTCCAGCTACTGAAGTCTACTATAGGGCCCGCTCGTATAGAGCAAGTAATAGGGTGAGAATGACCAACGCCAACGAAGACCCAGTTTCATCATTCATTATAGATGAGCTAAACTTAAAAAAAAAAAACCGCTTTTGATGGTTTACCAGCGAATGTGCATGCATATGTATTATCAGCGAAGTATATCGGTAGAAGAAAGCATACCCGACGACTGGACTCTTTATATCTTCTATTCAATACTTTACCCAATCTGCTTGCAAACATGCAAGGTGATGTGATATCATGTCATTTCTTCATTTTCGTTCTCTGGCAGATAGCGTTCAGGGCAGGCATTAATAAGGAAGACACTTTCAACAAACAAACATCTGTCCACCGGACAAAAAAACACTATTGATAGCAGAAACTTGGAAATAGTTAAGGAGCTCATCTACCATGTAACCCGCATCAGTTAATTTCAGTGGAAGTTAGAGGAAACCGCTGTTCTAAGTTCTGATGAGAGAGAGGGTTCAAATCCCATGCGTAGAACCAAGTGCACGCTATACAAAACTCTATTACTAATACTGAAAACAAAATAAAAAGGTGTATAATTAATGCACCCTCATTCCCTTTTCCTTTACGTTCACCCCTCACCCAAAAAATCGAAAAACTATTTTTGTATTTGGGGACTCCTAAAATCTGCACTTCTAGTTTCAAATTACAATGTAAAACACAATTTTTCGTAATACACATCAGATGCAGGCTTTTGTCAGAAGTCCTTAAATGATATCGTCATATTAAAAATTTCATAAAAAGTGGTTCCATCAAAAATTGAGTGGTGCCATTTGATTCAGCATTAAAAAATATATGTAAACGATACCCCACTCGACCTAGTTCCAAAGGCTGAGTTTTTCATTAATTCGTACCCCCTCTTCTTTCCAACTCGTGAACCCCTCCCCCAAAAAATCGAAAAAAAATAGTTTTGCATTTGGGGAATCATAAAATCTGCCAAATTAATGTTAATCACAATTTTTCCGTAATGGACACCAGCTGCAGCCTTTTTCCATATGTCCTTTATTGATGACGTCATATCTCAAAACGCTCAAGGATCTGAGAAATATACCCGGCATTTTCGGATTCAGCACGCTTTTTTAATATAGAAACCTTCAAAATGTATTGTATATACCGAAATTTTGGGTTAAGCCAAAAAAGTGCATTTTTCCCCGGACTAAGAGCAATAGGAGTGGAAAAAAGTCGCCAGTTTTACTCTTTGGAGTAATATATAAAGTTTATATGAGTGCAATAAATACTAATAAGAAGTATATCTGGATGAATATAGGAGTAAAATTGTTAGTTGAGAGACGAACACTGAAATTAACATTAATTTTAAAGATGGTAACCCAGCCAGTGATCCTGAGTTGACTCGAAGCTTCACCAACCCTGAAGAAGTAGCCGATCTAATCTGTAGTGGACGACCTGACTGCATAATATGTAAGTTTCCCCAAGTCATGGTACTATTTCTCACGATCCTGTTCAACAACTGCGTAAATAATTCCTATTTTCCGAAAAGATGGAAGATAGCGAAAATCGTCACGATACCGAAAAAAGAAGTACTTTTTCTAGATATCGTTAAATATCTCTCCTTAGCAACACTGTTGAAGGCATTCTGCATTACTATTAACTTCATCCCCGACATGCAGTTTGGATTTCAAGAGAAACTTTGCATCCACTCTTGAGGTTTCAGAATGACGTTATTCGCACCCTCAATAAATTTCAGTTTCTTGTTGGATGTTTCCTGGATATAGAGAAAGCTTTCGACAGGATCTGTATACGAGGGCTAATACACAAACTTACCATTTTTAATTTTCCAGGTTCACTTATTAAAATAATTTTCAGTTTTCTGTATTCCGTTCGTTCTTCGTTCAGATCGAAAACAGTCAGTCAACAATCAAAAGCATCACAGCCCAGGAGTTTCTCAAGGATAAAAACTGGGAACGTACCTCTACAATATCTTCATGTCTAATTAACCTCAACAACGCTACGAATTTGCTCTATTCCACACTATTCTAACTCTACACATGATAAGACATCAAAGTGAACTCACTAAATCGGAGTTGACTTGCTTCAGAAGACCCGTGTGACAGCGAAAACTTTCAACCACAAGCTGCCGCAGCATTATTCTCAATCTGCCCGAAAGGTCTCAGCTGACAACCAAACCATTGGTGAAAATCTGGGCATCTACTACGACGCTAGGTTACGTTTCTACTAGAGATCCCAACCTTACTATATTATATAGTATTTTATTATATTTCGGATTTGTGAACTATATACTGTTGAAGAAATATATAGTACGCAAAAATACTATATTTCAGTTGGATTAATTAATCATCAAAAAAAGAGCAAACACACTTTGATTGCACCTTATGGTTCTTTTATGGTTCTTTCATTCTTGCTGTCGAACGTCAGAATTTTTGAAAAATAAAGACATTCTCGACATATTTGACATTTTCCTTTGCATTTATTTTTTCGTACAAAACTCAACCATTGAGATATTTTTAAAAATATAAAAATCTCAATCGGAACCGAAATCTTTTTAAAGGAATGTAGTAACACTCCGAGAAGACCCGATCGAAAATTAATGTGAAAAGTTATTTCTCGGCGTTCACAGAAACAAATATTTTCAATCATGAATCAATCAAAATCAAAATGGCGAGAAAAACGAAACAAAGCGAGTATCACATTAATAAAAACCAAACGTTTGACCCACACAAATTTAAAATTGATTGTGATGAAGCATATCGACGATTAAAGTGTAGGACCATAGATCAAAAATATAAAGATACCAATCCTTCGTACGTTCCATCCCCCAAAACCCATTTGTTTACATTGTTGTATTTGTAATTTCATTTTGTGTCGATGAATAGATGTGAATCGCAACAACAATATTATGCGGTGAGTTTATATGTTTTGACAGTTCTAATTTTTTTTTATTAATATGCTGTGGGGAATATTTTATTTTGGTTACTGTGCCTCGTTTACGTCGTGTTTTTCGGGACAAAATGTATTTTTTAGTAAAACAATTAATAAATATATATAATATTTTGGTTTACCTTCAGGATCTCTCAACCTTAGCCTCATCGGGTAATGTTTCTGTTTGTAAAGGAGTGGCCGTCTTTGCACAGTGCCGCAAGTCGAATGAAACTCCAATGCTTTGGAATACTATCCAGAAATAAATATAAACTGCGAGATATTTAGTGCATCTGCTGCAAAGCCAGTTAATTTATATCGATTGGTAATGAAGGAAAGGATCCAGCTCAGCTGCCTCAAGTTTGATTATATGGTCTGCTGCGGAATACACTTGCCGAACATTAAGTATTCCTAGACTAGAGATTGGAGCAGAAGTTGCAATTGATATATTGTTTGGCCTCCGAATTGTTTTAAAATCGCAGTTGCCGGCTCAGATGTCGTTATTCGCATCTACACAGACGAACCGGCTGCAGTTCCTATTCTTAAAAATCCTATCCAAAAAAGAATCACTACAATGGCTTGAAGACCATACAGTGCAGCTGAACCAGCAGTTTGTTGCCAGAAAGGACTCTGCTTGTGGACTATGGACAGCAGTATGCATATAAACCGATCTCTTTCACAAGGTTTCTTCAAGCACGCAAAACCAACAAGAACGACAGGACCAGCAACAAGTGCAAAAGGACCAACAAATTCTTCCACTGAATGGTCCACAAATACGGCCAGCTAGTTCTATATAAGTAAGTGTTAAAATTGTATAGAAACATGTATTAACAAAACTGAATTATTAACTTTATTTATTTCAGAATGGTTGTGATGAGCGGTACGCCAATAACAATACAAAATGGGCAGACATTGGTCCAGGCTGCCCAACAACAAGCTGCGCAACAGCAAGTCGATAAACAAAAGCAATTATAGATGCATCAAATCAAACAGCTTCAGCAGTTGATTATGCAACAGAAATATAATCAGCAATTAATTAAAAAACAAATCGCCCAACAAATTCAACTTCTGAAGCAGAAAAGAAATAAGCTATGGAAGAGTCTATTCTGTGTTCTAGCAGATATGATCGAAAGCGAAACTTGCGGCAAGGCTGGCCACAAGTTTAAGAAAAAGAAAAGTTTCTATTCACCTTCTATTGTTTATTACAAATTTACATTTAGTTTCGTTTGTGGCGAAAAAGTATCATTATGCAATATTATGGTAATTTCGTAGTTTTTGTAAGACAATGCAAATTTGAATTATGTATGTCGTTCAATATTATTATATAGATTTAAAATTGTAATTATACTTAAGAACTTTAATAAAAAGACATGAAGCCACGGCTTAATATAATTAAAATGTGTTTTCATTGCTTACGTTTTTACGAATGTTGTTTGGCGAGTGCTTTTTTTATTTCTGTTTTTGAGTAAATGATTTTGTTGCTTCTTTAAACGGCATTAAGTGCTGATTCAAAAAAGGTTTCATTGATCTCTGTACGATTTACCGTTGACCAGATACACTCGAAAACCTTTTCCAATTTTGTCATCATGAAGAAAAATCGAAAACGTTTTCGAGTGTATCTTACCAACTGTATCACGTACAGTGGTGGTTGATACCTTTTTGGAATCAGCAATTGATGCTCTTAAAACGAGTATCAAAATTCTATGAAAAAGAATCACCGTTCAAAAAAATTTACTTTTCGAAGTCCCATGTTGGAACCTGTGTGAGTATTTTAAGAGTTCTTTTTCTCAGAACAACTTTTGGGTAAAAGATTTTGATGTTTCTTTTAACAGCATTAAGTGCTGAAAAAAAGGTTTCATTGATCTCTGTACGATTTACCGTTGACCAGATACACTCGAAAACCTTTTCCAATTTTGTCATCATGAAGAAAAATCGAAAACGTTTTCGAGTGTATCTTACCAACTGTATCACGTACAGCGATAGTTGATACCTTTTTGGAATCAGCAATTGATGCTCTTAAAACGAGTATCAAAATTCTATGAAAAAGAATCACCGTTCAAAAAAATTTACTTTTCGAAATCCCATGTTGGAACCTGTGTGAGTATTTTAAGAGTTCTTTTCCTCAGAACAACTTTTGGGTAAAAGATTTTGATGTTTCTTTTAACAGAATTAAGTGCTGATTCAAAAAAGGTATCATTTATCTCTGTACGATGTACCGTTAGCCAGATAAACTTCAAAACCTTTTTCATTTTTCTTAATTTTTCCCATTATGAAGAAAATTGTTAAACATTTTGGAGTGTATCTGACCAAAGGTAAGCCATACAGCGGTGGTTGATACTTTTTAATTCTATCAAAAATTTAAAAAAATTTCTATCTAAAAGTAATTCCGCCGTTGTGCAATTTTCAAAAAGCATGGCAGAATTACTTTTAGATAGAAATTTTTTTTAATTTTTGATAGAATTGAAAATGAAATTTATATAACGTAAGAGGACCTAAATAAGAACTCAGAACCGTTTCAATCTTTCCAATGAAGCAAGTAGTTTTGTAGTAACAGCATTTTGTATGTAACTGTCATAAGAATTTCGTATGATTTTCTATTGAAATTCTTGTAAAAGTTGCATATAAAATGCTGTTATGCCTGTTTCGCAGATGACGCATTAAAAGCTTTTTGGTCTTGTTCTGCCCACTACATATAGTAAAATCCATCCTTAGACTGATAATCTTCGCTGGTGTGAGCTGATTCCATGTGACTTAGCCAAACCGAATGTTCTTTGAAAGACGAAGTGTATATGGGACATTTTTCGCTTCAGATTTTTCCTTGCGATATATAGGAACTACATAATATATGGCAAGTTATGGATTCGTAAAAAAAATCGAACTCGGGATTATGATCAAAGTTGACATTAGCGAAGTCGAAAAAAGTGGGTCTCGCAATTTTGTCTCTGTCCCTTCGGCTGCAGCCTAAACGCGTCGGTCGATTTTCTTCAAAGTTGGTACCTAGCGTTTTTTGGGCATTATCCCCATTCGTTTTTATCATTTTTTTTAAGAACAAAAACAACGGTACCTGCCATACAATTTCAGAGGTTTTTTAATGAATTTATGTTTAATTGTACATTTTGATTTACAATTTTTCAGTTTAAACTGTAAGTTCCATGCATATTTGCAACACGGTGCTATATTTATATAGAATATATATATGTATATATGTACATATATAAATAAATGTACCTACTCGCATAATACTACCTTAAACTTAACTACGTCTTAAGCAGGTGGTATACAATATAGGCTCCCATACCTAATTTATTTCTTTTATAAGATAGTAAATATAGTTTTTAAATATTAAAACTTTAAAAACACAATGTGACCGCACATAAGATCAAGTTCGTGCGACCCAGTTGTGCACATATATTTTTTTTAAAACTGCCAGGCCGCACCTTGAGCTGTGGCGGTTAATTGCGATTTTTCTTCAGTGTAATGTTGTCCATTAGAACTTGAAACTGAGTGGCCGGTACCGAATTACTGTTTTCGGAGCAAACAACATCTTTTTTCCCTGGGCGAAATCATCGTGTCAATAATTGATTATATGGATAAACTCAGGATATGTGGCCTTAGGGTCATGCTCACGAAGGACATTCAAATGTTGATCATATACGATTTTCGACGCAACAAATGGGAATAATATTCCTTATTGTTCTTATCCTAAAGACGAGTATCTGATCTGTAAAGGTCAATGAATTTATCCACAACTTCAGCTGGATACTAGCAAACCGTAGTCTGAAATGACAAAGTTAATCTTTAAATATTGGTTTATTTTGTGTTTTACTTTATTGCTGGGCGATCTATCCACATCGTCAGTATTGTCTGCGTCTTTAGGTTTACTTTATTGCTGGGAGATCTATCCACATCGTCAGGATTGTCTGCGTCTTTAGGTTTCGTCGATTCGAGATGGAATTTGAGAATATGATTCCATAGGTCTTCTTGCTAGTTAAGGTCTAACGTACATATAGGACATACAAAATCTATAAAAATCTATAAAAACAAGTAAGATTATTTTAATCCTTCATGCAATTTACATTTTGTGGAATACCAAATAAATTTTGCTGGTCGAAATTTGTATACATTTGATTTGACGTTCAAGTGCACTTTTACTTTTGAGTTTTGTTAATTCACCTCAGAAATTTTGGTTGGGGATGTGTTTGAAATATTCTTTTTTGAGGGTGCAGACACACTGTATTGATCAAACAATTTTATTTATGTTGATTTCGTTTGGCAAATCCAGATTTCGATTTAAAATTTGTTTTTTTTTTCGATTGATTTATTTTGTCATGGTATCAGTGTATATTGATTCGTGTATGTGGAATTGGTGGCTGCAAGTTGTACTTTGGGGTTTAGTACTGTAAGGCCAAAATTGTCAAATTAGTGTTCTGACAGATCTGGTTAAAAAAAAATATTTTTATACTATAAGATACCCGTTAGACTGCATTTTCATTTTGCGATTTCGCTATTAGCTGCATTTTACTATCCACATGATCTGTGTCTACGTTCTGTAACTCTCGCATCGATGAAATTGGTCGAGAAACGTGGGAAAATGGAACAAAACTCATATGATTTGTTTCAATTTTAATCGTTTATTCGACTTCTGGGTTTTGTTCCGTTTCTTGCCGCAAAAAGTTATCGCCGAGTTACAGAACAAAACCCATAGGATTCCTATGAGTTTTGTTCCATTTTTCGCCGTTTCTCGCCACGAAAAGTTATCGCCGAGTTACAGAACATGGGTCCAGATGTATTAAATCCACTTTCATATTATTCACTCGTTTAATCCAAATTTTAATCCAATTTTGTTTTTGTTTTTTTTTTTTGATCTGCAAAGCCTCAACTACATAAGCCAAAAAGTGAAAATTTTTAAATTGATTTTGTGATAGTTTTTCTGATTAGAAAACTAAAAACAAATGATGGAGAAAGCTTAAATTTTGGTTTAAAAAACAATTTGTATACACTTTTTTACAAATCAACTGCGCTAGAAAGAAAAAAAATATTTTTACCTTTGAACTTTTGCAATAATGGCCAATGTAGTTGAGGCTTAAAGGCTCTCCCAAACCAACGCGAAACATTCGCTGACGATAGATTTTTGTTGTTGTTTAGCGTTATGTATTTGTCATATTTTGTGTTATTGTGAATGATTCGCTACGATTTCGCGTTGGTTTGGGAGAGCCTTAACTCGGCGATAACTTTTCACGGCGATAAACGTCGAAAAATGGAACAAAAACGGAACAAAACTCATAGGATTTTGTTCCATTTTCTTGCCGTTTCTCGCCCCGAAAATTATCGCCAAGTTACAGACATGGGTCCTGGATTTAAAATTGAACCTGGACCCATGTTCTGTAACTCGGCGATAATTTTCGGGGCGAGAAACGGCAAGAAAATGGAACAAAATCCCATAGGATTCCTATGAGTTTTGTTCCATTTTTGTTCCATTTTTCGCCGTTTCTCGCCGCGAAAAGTTATCGCCGAGTTACAGAACATGGACCCTGGATTAAAATACTGAATAATAAGACAGTAAAACTATTTTAAGGGTAAAAAAAGGCCGTCGTAAAAGCAGCTAGTACGAAAAATCGTAGGAATATTGTGATTGATTTATTTTACCGTCATATTATTCAGTCATGGGTTTAAATGAACTCTTTACCCAAAAAGCACACAAAACAACAACAAAATTGGGTTAATTGAGTGAAATATACATCCGGGTTTAAATTTTAACCTGGGTTTAACGGCTAAATAATATGGCAGTTAAAGATCAAACATACACTCAACTTCATTAAAAACATTTTTGCAAGCCTATAAGAAAGAGAAGTTAAAATTCAAGACTTTTTATGCACTTGAAAGGCGAAAAGCATTGGTTTTGAAAAGTCTTAAAAAGGAAAAAACAAATTTTTCGATTTCATATTTATTTTTATTATGTATTTTCATTAATCATTACTCTTTCGATCTAATACAATAATTACCCGAAAATTCCACTGCAAATTTAATAATATAAGGTGAAGTCTAGACTTTATGATTCGTTTCACTAGATGATATCCTTTTTGAACATAGCCAAAATGGCCGCCGTTTTAGTGGTAGAATGCATAAAGTTCCTCCATTTTAGTGGTAGAATGGATAAAGTTGCAATAGTATGTGTGTTTTAACTATACTATTGCAACTTGATCCATTCTACCACGGCCAGCTGTTTTTTCAGCTTGTAGGCAAGCCAGTTTGACAGCCGAGGATTGATATCTTTATATTTTTGATCTATGTGTAGGACCTCCTGAGTCGAAAAATTCCAAAAAATATTTTCAGTGCAAGAAAATCAGCAGAATCAGAGCCACCTTTTGACAATTTCAGCGTAACAATGTTCTTTTGAACATTTTACAGAAAAAGACAGAATTCATAACCTCTAACCATAGATCACCATGCAAAATGTAACAGTTTTTTTATTTGATATCCGAAAAACGACTTACGAGGTTCTGCAGTTCAACCCTCGATATGAAACTTTAATTGTAAAAAAAAAATGGTTAAAAGATCCTACAAGTACATACAAAAATAGATTTTATAAAAATAAATAATTAGTAAACATATTCTTGTCCTGTTTAAACCTTTTTAAAAAATACTATATAATTTTATGAAAGTGTACTATATTGAGGCTGTTTTTACTTGTGGTACCTACTATATTATGCCATATGGATGAATTCGTAAAAATATCGAAAATCTAGTAACTGCGGTCTAGTCCAGTTTTGTTTTGCAATACCGAAAAAACGGCAACGAATTTTGACGATTCTTCCATCATAAAAAAAATACCATGAGTACCACTTCAGCTATAGGTGTGTTTTATTCATTGCTGCATAGCCAGCGCAGCACAAGTTTGAATAAAACGATTACTCCCTCTATACGTTCATTTCAATAATTCAAAGTTCTATCGCCAGCTCAGCCATCTTTTTTTTTTACTGACTCCTTTTTCGCCAGCAATCAAATTTTTTTTTTTTGCCAAGGGAAATTTTGCTGCGCTGGCTATGCAGCAATGAATAAAAACACCTTATAAAATATACCAAGTAGATAATTATCTACAAGCAAAAAAAAAAAAACTAAACAAAGTGAAGTTCGCGTCGGAAACACAGTTTTAAGGAATTTCCCCCTACATGTAAATTGTTTAACCCCAACCTCGTCGTCGTTTCAATAGAGCACACCTAGAATGATTTGAGTTTTTTAAATTAATAGAAAATAAATATTTAAAACTAGGAGTTCGTCATATTTTTGGAATCTTTATTTTTTATTACCTTGTTGGCGATTTAGAATATTCGGATGTGCATATAAAAACTAAATATAGATAATTGAATTTAAAATGCCTATATTATTTTTTAGATCAACCCGACGGAATCAGTACAAAATGAAGCTTACTTGAACTCATTTTTAAACGAAGAATATATTGGTATGATGGATATAAGCGGAATAGAAAGTGAGTAAAATATATAACGAAATAAAATAAAAATTATTATTTTTAAACAAAATATATAATATATTATAATATTTAATATAATATATTATTTATGTATAATAATATTATAAATATAATAATATTATAAATATATTAATATTATAAATATATACAAAATATTTAAAATATTATTAAAATTATATTTATTGTACGAAGATAAGATACATATAGGCTATGCTTCCTGATTTGTTACGTAAATATGAATTTATGGAAAAATAATTAAAAAATCAGGAGTAGGTACATTATGTAGGTACTTACTTACTATTTTTTTTTTTGTAAAGAAAAAAAAAAGGGTAAGAAAAGGAAAAAATGTTATGGAGGTCCCTTTAGGTAGCTAGCAGGGGGACCAAGTTTAAAAAAAATGACAACTAATGTACGTAGGTACTGTGTTTAAAATTGTATTCGACTTCCTTAGTTATTATAAGGCAGGTATTCGAAATTGCAAATGGTAACTGCTTTTTTGTAATAAAATCATTTAAAATCTATAAAATAGCACTTAGTGTCTGTGTTAGTTTTTGTAAAAATAAATATAAAAATATGCTCGTTCCCACATTATGACAAAACATAATAATGAAAACAAGTAGGAAAAATAATTATAATTTTTCTGTTATGGTAGGTTTATTGCAGATACTCTTTATTGGAAAATTACAACGCGGTCCCAAAATTCTTTATTACAAAATTTACCCGATTTGCCATTCCAGCATAGTTGAGGTACATTAGAAATGAAAAAAGCATATATGTATTTTAAAACTTAAAATTCTTTTTTAAATTTCCTCTTCTTCACATGCAAATCTTGAAAGATAACGAAGTACGAACAGGGTTGGCCGAATTAACTACACTACATTTTCTACATCATTAACTAAGCGTAGTTAATTTATTAATAAACTACACGTCTTATTTTCTACAAACTGTTACGTTTTCATGTACATACAAAGTGAATTTAGAGAAATAATAAAATTGAACATTTTAACTCAAAATTCAAGCTTCAAAGTTACAACTGACAGATCATTTGATATTTGAAACTAAATTTGCTACAATTTGTTTCATTAACTACATTTAACTACGTTTAACTACATAAACTACATAGCAAATGTGAAAAATGTAGTGGCCATCCCTGCCTACGAACACTTCTCCTTTTTTTGGTGTCCGTTTTATCATCTTCTTCGTATTCTGTTTCCTCAGACCAGGGCCCTATTTCATTAACATTGACAATTGCGACAGGTGACAGGTGACAATTTATTAATTTACAACTTGACAATTGTCAAAATCTGTTCCATAAACAATTTGACAATTTTGTAGAATTGTCGGAAAATACCCGACAATTGTCATCTTTTCGTTTCATAAAGAAATTGTCATGACAATGAATTGTCAAGTATTTTTCCACAATTGTCAGGAATTTTCCGACAAATTTGTACTGACAATTCTTTTATGAAATGAAAAAAAAATTACAATTTACATATTTGTCAGTACTTAAATGACAATTGCGACAGGAAACTCAGTTACGGTCAAGTGTGGACAGTGAAAAGACAGTAGTTGATCTAAAATAATAAACGACATATTTTCAAGTGAAAGTGAAAGTGATGACATTCTCAGTTGGAATTCTCAGCCCTCGGAATTTTAAACAGAGAATAAATAATGATTTAGAATCGTAAAAAAAAATTTCGTGTCGGAAAAACAGCCGCGGAATACCTATATTTTTATCGAGAATTGGTTCACATTTACAGCATCCCATCAAAGAGGAATTACTCTCTAGATGCTAAAACCCAACTTCTATGTGCATTACATTCGCTTTGGAAGTGGAACTCAGTACATACCATGTAGTCATTGTCACGAAAAATTTGTCAGTAAGTATAGGTAGGTATGAAAATGACAAAATTGTCACGACAAATGTGTCAATATATGACAATAACAAAATTGTCATGACAAATTTGTCATTGTATTTTTCTGACAAATTTGTCACCTGTAAATATTTTATGAAATACAGATTTGTCAGACAAGTGTGACAAATTTGTAGAATTGTCACCTGTCAATTTTTATGAAATAGGGCCCAGTAAGAACATAGCATGAACGCAATAATTTTGTCTATTCCCCTGACGTTTCGCCCTCTTTCTCTACTCGGCATTACACTTTTTGAAATTCTGTTGATTTTTTCACATTGTTAGTAGGTATTCCTCCGCTTAAACATTTCTAATGTTAAAAGAAGAAGAAACAAAAAGAACTAATTTAATTTAATAATTTAATAATGTTAAAAAAGTTGATTTAAATGTAAAAATATACTTTTCACTTTGAAAATAGATTGACTTTTTTAAAATTATTTCGGGTATTTAAATAAAGAACCTTTCAATGTGAAATAAATATGCTTCCTTTAATTGTATAAAACTTTAAATATTATATTTTTAATCGTATAAAACTAATAATGCAGTCAACTCTCGATTATACATCATTTGAATGATTGCAGATTAGGATTAGTCCTAATCTGTAGGTAGGTATTCATTATCTTCGTTTATTGGGCTCTTTTGGAAGTTATAAATAATGTTTTATTAATAAATTCGACGAGACGCTTCGATTAAAGAAACGCATTTTAGAGATATTACTCTTAAAGATAAAGACAATTCTTTAATTATCAAATTTAAAAATTATGCATCCACTTAAATTTTGCGTAGGTATGCACGGGCGCATTAATAAATATTTCTTTTAAATGCGGGATTACAGATTTATGTAATTTTAAAAGATTTTAATTTTGCGAGATTTTTAAAAACTAGATTTTAGTGCCGGTTTATTATTATGATAACATGAGTCATTTATCGATATTTTTGTTATAATGTTCGCAGGGTTTGAGGCAGCAAGAATTGCATGTTGAGTAAAATTTAAATGTATTTTGTCAATTTACCAACAAAGCTTAAACATGGTTAACATAAAATGCATTTCAAAGTCTGCTATTTGACCACAAAGAATTTCCTAATAAAATCAAATTATTTTCAACAGTTAGCACCAATGTACACTCACTCGTACGATTTACGATATTCATACATGTAATATTTTTGAATGTCCGCCTACTGCCACACGTACATTAATTTTGTTTGTATTTGTAGTTGTAGGTTGTATAGGGATTTATAGAGAAGTACTTTTTTTGAAAAAACGATTATACAAATGAACTATTTTTAACTTTAATTTTTTAAAGACTATTTCTTTCAAATGACAACCATAACTTTGGCTCATGGTACATTCTAAATTTTCATTTTCTTAAACAGATCGGCTGTTTTCGACCAAAAATTGTTCTATTACTTTGAATCCGAAGGTTGTGCGATCGAATCCCAGACTCTGCCACCTAAAAACAGAAATTTTATTTCCACGAGAACTAACTCTTGTGAAGAATTTTCAAATCCTCCATCCATTCCATTCCTACAGACACCATGACACTTATGACCTCCTTACGTAACTAAGGTGAGAATAAGATTCGGGGTTTCCTTAATCTGGTAGATTTCCGTAGAGCTGGTGGTGGTGTAGTTAACTGACTTCCTAGTGAAGTTGTATCCTGTAGCGGAGTTTGTGGTTGCTGCTTGGTTATTTCAACTGCAAGACTTCTCATATCTACTGATCTCTCGTTGGATGGTCTATTAGATGAATGAACATTTGCGTTTCCATCGTTAGAATGTAGAAGTTGATTGTTCCGTAATGAATTGATGAGAGCGGGTGTTGCTCGGAAGTTGTACTTGCGTTGCATATTGTGATTCTTGAGTTGTATCTTGATCATTTGAATAACTATCTTGGTGACTTTGGATTTGGTCAATGTGACGTTTAAACTGTCCTCCGAGGTAATGGAGATCTCCCAAATGTCTTCTGATAGTTCCTGGGACCCACTTTTCCATCCGAGGATTGTTAGATAGAAACAACACTGATTGGCCTGGACTTATAATGCGGAATGTAGGATTAAATGTTGCATTTTGTTTTTCTGTTACTTTTGTGAATATATTATAAACATTGACAATTGCGACAGGTGACAGGTGACAATTTGTTAAATTACAACTTGGCAATTGTCAAAATCTGTTCCATAAACAATTTGACAATTTTGTAGAATTGTCGGAAAATACCCGCCAATTGTCATCTTTTCGTTTCATAAAGAAATTGTCATGACAATGAATTGTCAAGTATTTTTCCACAATTGTCAGGAATTTTCCGACAAATTTGTACTGACAATTCTTTTATGAAATGAAAAAAAAATTACAATTTACATATTTGTCAGTACTTAAATGACATTTGCGACAGGAAACTCAGTTACGGTCGAGTGTGGACAGTGAAAAGACAGTAGTTGATCTAAAATGTATAATAAACGATATATTTTCAAGTGAAAGTGAAAGTGATGACATTCTCAGTTGGAATTCTCAGCCCTCGTAATTTTAAACAGAGAATAAATAATGATTTCGAATAGTAAAAAAAAATTTCGTGTCGGAAAAACAGCCGCGGAATACCTATATTTTTATCGAGAATTGGTTCACATTTACAGCATCCCATCAAAGAGGAATTACTCTCTAGATGCTAAAACCCAACTTCTATGTGCATTACATTCGCTTTGGAAGTGGAACTCAGTACATACCATGTAGTCATTGTCACGAAAAATTTGTCAGTAAGTATAGGTAGGTATGAAAATGACAAAATTGTCACGACAAATGTGTCAATATATGACAATGACAAAATTGTCATGACAAATTTGTCATTGTATTTTTCTGACAAATTTATCACCTGTCAATATTTTATGAAATACAGATTTGTCAGACAAGTGTGACAAATTTGTAGAATTGTCACCTGTCAATTTTTATGAAATAGGGCCCAGGTCAGAGAAGATCTAGACGAGTCCGAAGTGAGCGACCCAAAAACAGCTGTGAAGGAGATTGACCTGTGGTAGTATGAGGTGCTTTCTTATATATTGACGAAGGAATTGGTTGATGTTGGGCTGAAGTGAGTTTCTAGTAGTTTCCATAGTTTTTAATGCATCTTTTATTGTCTGTACACTCCGCTCAGCTTGTCCATTTGTCGATGGATGGTAAGGAGCTATCAGTTTATGATATTTGACACCAACTGTCTGTAGATACGTTTTAAACTCAGCCGATGCAAAATTTGTGCCATTATCTGATACAACCATCACTGGAACACCATAAGCAGCAAATAGTTCGTCAAGAATCGAGATAGTAGCTACCGTTGTCATTGAAGTGGTTGCTTTGACTTCAAGCCACTTGATGTATGCGTCTGAGACAATAAGCAAAATCATTCCAGCAAAGGGTTCGCGTAGTCTATATGGATTCGTTCCCACGGTGCTTTTGGATACTCCCAATGATGTTCTCGAAATTTGGGTGGTAAATGAGCATTTTTGGTGCAGCTGTTACGTCCTAGCGACGCGTTCAATATCCGCGTCAATTCCAGGCCAGAAAACAAATAATCGCGCCAAACCTATCATCTTCACCGTTCCCAAATGTGCTAAGTGAAGATCTGCAAGAACTGTTTCACGTAAGGTTGATGGAATGACCACCCTGTGTTCAAAAAGAAGGCAGTTAGCAGCTAACCTGTAGCTGGACTCAGGAGCTTTGAAACCCGAACATATAAGACACTGGCCGGATTCGAGTATGGAAAAGATTTTGCCCAAATGCAGATCTTTCCTGGTTTCTTGAGCGATTCGTTGCGCATTGAGTGGCAGTTGATTAATTTGCCCAACTAGAAACTTATCAAATGGATCATATTCTGCTTCTGGCAAACTGCTGGAGATGATGTACTTCATTGACATTTGTTGTCAAAGATGCTCGTGAGAAGTAATCAGCATTAGTATTTTCTTTTGTTGTTTTAAATTTGACGTCATAGTTGAAGTTGGTCAGAAATTCAGCCATTCGACTGATGCAGAGAACAGGCAAAGATTTTTCCGGATGTAGAATTTGGGACAACGGCTTGTGGTCGGTGATGAGCGTCCAATGTCGAGCGTATAAACACATGAAAAACTTCTGCACAGCCCAAAAAATGGCTAATGCTTCTTTAACGATCTGAGGATATCGTTGTTCTGTTTCGCTCATGGTGCGACTTGTATATGATTTTGGTCTTTCTTGACCATTGCTTAAAAGATGCGAAAGAACGGCCCCAAGTCCAGTTTTACTCGCATCGGTAGCTAACAAAAAGGGGGAGTGACGGGTCATAAGGCATTAGGACCTGCGGAGATACTAAAATGTTCTTGATTTCTACAAATGCCTTCTGTGCTTCTGGTGTCCACTAAAACGATTCAGATCGCAGCATATCTCTTAATGGTCGGTCTTTAGTTGAAAGGTCTGGAATAAAAGAACTATAGTAGTATAGTATACCCAAAAATAGTTGCAATTCTTCAAAAGTAGAAGGTGTGGGGAGCATTCTTTACTGCTTTTGTGTGTTTGTGGCCCAAAAATTCTACACATTTCTCCCAATTCAATTGAAGTCCGTGTATTCTCACTCTTTCTAAAACTATATTGACGATTTTCAACATTTCATCAAAGCGCTTTGCGTGAATGAGAATGTCATCAAAGAAAATTCGTACGTTTCTAACGCCTTGGAAAACCGCTTCGATACGTCTCTGCCAAATAGCTGGAATATTTGCAGCACCGTATACAGCACGAGTAGGACGAATCAATCCATGCGTAGGGGTGTTTAATGTCATGTCATGGCATGACTGAACTGAACTCCTCGTCAATAGGTAGATGTGAATAAGCATCTGTGACGTCAAAATGACAAAATACAGTTGCGCCTTTCATTTGATTAAAGATGTCCTCGACTTTTGGAATTGGATGTTCATCAATGATTATTCGGGGATTGAGTGTTGGCTTATAATTTCCAGTGATCCGTATTCGTCCATTTTTTTTTAGATACAATGTGTGTTCTTGATGCCCATTCAGAGTATTCAACTCTCTTATAGAATCCTGACGCAATCTTCAAGTCGATTTCCTTTGCGTATGTAGGCATCTCGCAATGCTAGAGGAATTTCTCTTGCTTTCATAAAAACTGGTGACACGTCAGGCTTAAGGTGAAGTGAAGCAGGAGGTCCTTTTAATTTGCCAGCTATGTTACTGAATACTTCATCATATTGTTTGAGGAGATAGTTTAGGATAGTTTAGTTTAGATGCGATAACTGAGGAGTTGATGATGTGAGGTAGTTGACGCTGTCTGAAGATGAAAATTTGTTTGATGAAGTGCATTCGTTGGAAAATTGCGAGATCCATTCCCTTCCAAACAGAGTGTCGATGTATCCATCTACTACATAAAGATTCAACCTACGAACAGTTTTACCAACAGTAACCCTGACTGGAATACGATCTATGAAATTCAGCCGGTATAACTAGCAAACTGCCTATCTGACTTCATCAAAGAAAATTTAGATTTATTGTGCGAAGAACTTGTGTACTTATGATGGCTCACGGTGATCCAGTATCCAGTTCCATCACAAGATCGTGGCCATCGATTTTAACCTTAATTTTTAAGGTATCCGAGGATAAAGGCTTGATGGAATTGATCATATTTATATTTCCCAGGTATTGTACGATTTCATTTGAAACATTTTATTGTTCCTCATTGACCTCAACGATTTGTGCAGTTTTCGATCTGCACACTCTTGATATGTGCCCCTTCCTGCCGCATGCATGACATTCTGCGTCTCGAAATTTGTACTGACTTCTTAAGTGTCTGCATCCGCATCCATTACAGGAAGACAAATCCTTCGTTTGAATGGGGTGCTGCCCTTGTCTTGATGGAAGTAATGATACTTTTTGCCTCGCTTGAATCGTGGGGGGGCATATCCCAGTTTGTTCGTGGCAAGCAAGTCCATTTAGAAATTGTTCTATTAGCATCCTATCCAGGAAATGTCCATAGTCACAATTCACAGCGCCTTGCCTCAGGCGAAGAGTAAAGTTGGCAATTGATTCATCAGTTTGCTGAACAATTTGCCTAAATTTAATGCTTTCAGCGAATTTATTTTTGCCGTGTCAAAATGGTTCACAAGAGTTGTTTTTAATTCTTCGTATGGAAGGATTTCCGGATTCTTGGGACTTATGAGTGTTTTGAGAGCATTGTTCAGCTCTGTTCCCATGTGTACACGTGCATAATGTTGATAATCTGTTTCTGGGATCTTGCTCAGCTTGAATGCCCATTCGAAGCGCCTAAAATAGTCAGCGACTGATTCAGACTCAGATGATTTATACTCACCAATAGAGAATGCAGGTATTTTAGCAGAAGGTTGATGCAAGGATGTTCCGTTATTGGTGGCAGTCGATATTGCAACTTGTGTGGCATCAAAAACTGCTTTTTAAATTGCTAAAAAGATTCAACTAAATCTCCAACTGCTACTTCTAATCCATCTTTAGTTCGAATTTCACATAGCTTATCATCAGGGATGGTATTATATTGACCTAAAAATTTAAAAAAAGGCAAAATAAAACATCGAAATAGGCAAAAAAAGGCATTTATTCAAACAAAAGGGAATTCAATAAAAACTTAATTAAAGTAACATTGAACAACCATAAATTTTTTAAAATTTTCAGACAAGAACCGCCTGCTTTTTTTTTACATATTTTTCAATAAACGCCTTGAATTCTGGACGGTTAACTTTGAAAAGAGGTATATCACATGCCAAAAACATTTTGGTCAAGTCTGCATTAAATTCTTTTTTTTCACTCTCAGTGACAAAAGATGTTATGGTTTGATTTTTTTGTTTATTCTTCAATGTCACTGCTTGCTTGTGTTTTGCACGTTTTATGTGTTGCTCTATATAATATTTTTTCTCGTGATTAACTTTTATACCACAAAAATTACAAAAAAGGACTTTTCCATCGGTAGAAAACTTATCTCGTCCAAATTTTAAAACAAAATTTTGTAATTTTTGCGATTCTCTACACGCGGTTTTAGGCATTTTAATTTTGAACTCCTTTTTATTGAAGAAAAAAACTAACAAAAGAAATTTAAAAGGCATACTCTTCTAGAAAGTCAGTGAGGCAATGATGCGGAATTTATTTATTTATTTATTCGAAATTTATTTATTTATTTATTTATTCGAAATTTATGTGTTGAGCTAATTAGTCAATGCATACAAAAAATGATGTGGATCCGATGTATGTATGCATTTATTTACATTGAGTAAATTTACTTTGAAAAAAAGGAAAAATATGAGAAAGCAAAAAAAGGCAAAAACAAAAGAAAAGGCAAAAAAAGGCAACAACAAAAGAAAAAGCAAAATAAATTACATATATTCGACATCACCAGAACCCGAAAGATGTTTCTTTAAAGTCTAAAATGTCATACGATTGCGCAAAAAAAAGAGGCAAAGTGAGCAAAATCCTATCCCTGCTTATCATGAAATAGAACTAAGTATCCTTTGTCCATTAGCTTGATAGCAAACTTCTTTGCAGTGTTGGAAGGTAAAGAACGTCTTCGATGAGTATTGAAACCTCTTTCTTGTTGCTGTTAGTGGCCTTTATTTCGCAGGTACCCTTTCCTGCTTGTTGGAGATAAGTACAGTAGCACCAGAATCCAAGACCCACCCTTCAAAATTCATTTTTTGATGTAACGACGTTTTGTTTGATTGTTTTTACATTCTTTGTATTTTCTGAAATCCTTCTTTAAATGTCCTTTTTTCTTACAAAAGAAACAGCATTTAGCAATATCCGTATTCTTCTTCATGACCGAGTTGTTATAACCTGTGTTTTGACGAGTATATTCTTCGAGAAGTATTCTTTCAACCCAATCCAAGGTCAGATCCGATTAATTTCTTGTTTCCAAAGCTGTTACGAGTGTATCGTATTTTTAAGGTAAGCTACTGAATAGCATAGCGATAGTCCAGTTATCTGATAATTGATTCTCTCCCAACCCAATGCAGTTAGCTTATCAAATAATGTTGTCATCTTTTGAATATGTTCCTCCATGTTACCACGCTCTTCCAGCGTTAAGTTACAAAGGCTTCGCATTAATTGCACCTTGTTACTGAGAGTTGCCTTTTCATGGTATTCTCAATTGTGAAATAAAAATGGTACAATAAATTATTAATTAATATGATAAATAATTCATTTCGGAAATAGTTCAAGATATGAATGAAAAGTAACAAGCAACATTAAACAGAAAAGTGTAGAAGGTAATGTTTACACTATAGATAAATAAATAGATAAATAAATAAAAAAGTAAATAAATGAATGAATAAATTAATAAATAATAAATAATTAAATAAACAAATAATATAATGAGTAATTAATTAATAATATCAAAGTGTTGTATGTAAGATTAGTAATAAGTTAGTTAATTAGGAAGTTAGTATGTTAGTACGTTAGTTAATAAATAAATTAATTAATTAATTTAATTATAAATAGAAAATAAAACTTATAAACTAAATAACAAGATATAGATGCAAAAATATTTAAATAAATAAATAAATAAATAGAAAACAAATAAATATGAGAATTGATATGCATTTCAAAAATTCCAAAATAATTAATCGAAAAAAGAAAAGATAAATACAAATCATAATTTATTAAAAAAAATAAGTAAATAAATAACAAAGAACAAAAAGAAAGAATTTATAGATTAAATAATTACGCGTTTAATTGGACTACCAAAGGGTTATCAGAAAAATGACATTTTGTCAAAACTTTTGAATTTCTACTACAAATCAATTCAATACCTGTTTGATTATGAAGATCTTGAGTCATATGATACCAAGGTTAATTGAACATCAATTTCAATATTTTATTTTGGCACACTTGAAGTTTTGTAATGTGACACTTAGCACAATTACCCCATACCTGACATCCATAAAACAAAATTGATTGGAAAACAACTTTGTGTATAATGATTTTGTTTTCAATACTCAAGAGGAATTTTCGATGTATTGGATATAGCATTTTTACTGCGATATTTACATTTTTAACTGTTTTATTAATGTGCTCATTAAAAATAAGCCGTTTGTCAAAGTTAATTCCCAGGTATTGCACATAAGATTCCCATTTTATAGGAGTTCCATTGACTTCCAGCTCGTTGCTGGGAAGAAATAATCGCTTTCTTTTTCTGGTGAAAAAGATTGATTTTATTTTTCCAGCATTTAGTTTTATTTTTAACACTTCAGATTCTTTGTTGTAGTGAGCTTAGATCAAGCTGCAAACTACAATCAGAGGCTCATCATAAGTGCATGTGTTAATTAAATTAAAAATTAAATTAGTAAAAATAATGCAAACTACTAACACATGCAAATATAAAAACATAATACATAGTAACAAAATTAAACATATACAATATACATAAAAATAAACAATAATACAGAATTATACAGAACAAAATGGTCTAATGTCAATAAATAAAAACAATCACGACTGTGGAGCACTGGTTCGAAACGCTTTTTTTTAATCCAATTTTCTCGTGTTAAAATCAACAGAGGAAGCATTTAAATTGAAAAGCCTGCTCATACGGTTAAGAGGCTCAAATATGCCATAGTTAGTTCTATGAAAATCGACATGTAAAAGTTCAAATCTTCGCAGATGGTGGGATCCTCTACGGTAATTTATGCCAATACATCTGTGAAAATACTTTATCAGAATTACGAATGCATTTTGAAGATTGGTCTCAATGTTGAGACCATTGGAACAGGAGGTGGTTGAGGTCTGGGATTATAAGGAAATTGTGGGCGATGGAATCCCATGAATGGTTTTTTGGGGTCTTTGCGGTATAGGAGGTTTTGTTTGGAAGTTGTTAAATTTAAGGGTATTTTGTTTTGGATAGGAATTATGAAATTGAGGGGAATTAGGGTTATACCATAATTCTGGGAAAAATTGTTGTTGTCTTTTATGGATTATGAGGATGTCGTTTAGGTGGTATTGGAGAGGGTTGTGCATTAATTCTTGCATTATTGCTATTGGCAACGGCGTATTGCGTACGAAATGTTTGGTTTTCTAGTTTTATACACAATTGAAGAGCTTGTGGTAAATCTGATGGTTCTCGTATACCGAGAAGCCTAGGCAAATCGCCTCTTAGCCCTCGTATGAACGTGTCTAAAGCTTTCTGTCTATAAGAATGCATTAATATATTAAGGGCATCACCGCTTATATCCATCGAAGATGTTTTGTTTAGGATCAGTGATAGGTGTACATATACTTGACGATTAAATTCTTGTATTGTTCCAATTTAATGGGGTATTGCAGGATTGAAGCACGTGATCCGCGTGACCTACAATTTTATTTCTTATGACATTTAGAATGCCGAAATAATTTGGTGATCCCCTGAGGGAATCATAAATTCTAAGTACTCTTTCGACGCTTTTGCGCCATGAACTAATTTCACCTGGTTGCCCAGAGAATTCACGTAGGCTTCTTACGACGCACGTCGCGAATTTTATCGAGTTCACCAAAATTAGCTTGCTGATCTTGATTAACTGTAATATCATTTCCCGCAAATTGATCAGAGTTTGGATTTAAGACGGAATAGAGTAGCTGTGGACCTTCTCTTTGAAGAGTTTGGTTTATCATAGTCGATATGAGGGTTTGAAAAGCCGGACTGGCAGTAGGTAAATCGTTCGGGTTTGGGGGAATTGGTGCAGGTGGGATTGGAGGAACCATATTACAAAAATAAATTTGAAAAGTAACACTTAGTTTAATTAATAAGAATTTAACAAATATTTTATAGTTGCTTCAAACTTATTGATTTACCCAGTCTCGAGGACAGACGTTCCTATTTATGTTTTGTTTTCATTGTAAAATTAATCAACGGTAACATAGGCTCTTTGCACCTTCTGTCTCGTATTAACTTTAATATTGCACAAAGAAACTTGAGGAACATACCGGATAGTATACTTATTCAAAACTATCGTACCAATTACGAAAAATTTTCTCCTTTAAATAATATGTTTAAACTATTTAGTTTTTACAATAATAAATATAACAATCTGTTTGATAAAACAATAATTAATTCATGTAAATTAAAATCAACATTTTTTTTGCAATTAATTAAAATCTTAATATAAACTTTGGTAAAAAAATTTTTTTGTAAACTAGCAATTTAGTTATGTTAAATAAATAAATAAATAAATAAACTTATTTCACTTTCTGTTTGTTTAATTAATAATAATTTGTTTAATTTATTTAATGTTGCATTTTTTTTCACTGTTATATTTTCTAAATATTCTTAAAATTAATTCTTACATAAACATAATTTCTATTTCCAACGCTGACATCGAAAACATCATACTTTTCGTTATCTACTGGGGGGTTTTCTGTACTCCTTCGTTGGCCTCAGTATGTCTATTAAATCCTGATACAGATGAATGTGGATTCATGTGGATTTTATCAAAACGCACCACGTGGTTCTTTACAGCGGCTTACGCACTTATTGTCTCAACAAAAATGTTCGGTTATTTAATTTAAAAAAAAAACGCACGGCGAGGTACTTTACGTCGACTTATTGCACTTAGTTATTTTTTTTGTTTAAACTCCCGAAGCCAAATGTTGGGCGCCAATTATTTTCTTTTTATTATTATTTCATAAAAAAAATACTTTTTATCTTGCTTGAATAGAACTAACTTTATTGAGAACTAAGCTTAAAGTTACTTTTGTTCCCATCGTAGACATGGTGTCATCATTTTCCCATGCTAATGATCCTTCACCTTTCTTGATAATTATATTGCACTAAAATGCAGTTGGTCAGCAGTGTTAACTTATATACTTGAATCAACGTTGAACCTTGTTTAATCCACTGAAATCGATGAGTTAAAAGCTTGAACTACGTTTGTGGAACTGGTCATAAGAACGCTTAAATTTATACAAAAATAAGAAATATAGCACTTAGGTATGTATGTATATCCTTAACAATCGACTAAATACACTAAGAGCACTACAAATATTTTTTTTAAATTCACTGGTTATGGTTTCTTAAATCTCAAAAACGACTAGCATGTCCTTTCCCTAATTTACTTTTTCATTTTCCCTTTTCTGCAAAACCAGTCAACAGTTTGATCTGTCTCAAAACAACATATCGTTATTCAATATCTAATACTAAATAGAAACATCAATCAATATGGTTTCATTTTTGCATTAGCCAGTTTAATATTTCTGTTTTTTTTTCCCTTAAGATGCCAATAATACGCGCGAGATAAGGATATGATTTTTGTATACATATATATGTATTCTACTATGGTAACATCAAATAAAAATTCGATCGCTAACTCATATAATTTTACTGATGACTCATCTATTTTTAAAATATTTATTCATTTTAATAACACCATATTTAAAAAAAAAACTTTATACATTCTCAACCCAGTGCTAAAAAAAATTTTAATGTTTAAATATGTGTATTATTTCATCTCTTTCTTATAAAACTACATTAATTATATATATAATATATATATATTATGCACAATCAGATATGTTGGTACTAGGTATCTATTTGTATTTTTAAATAACAACAGAATAATTAACTCCCCAGTCCCCATTTAAATTTTCGCATTTACCTTCCTCTATCTATACATAACATAATTCCCTTCCTTCTACATATTATGTTATCTTCTAACAGGGGCCCTACTATGTAACTTGCTTCTACTTTCGAATCCATTCGAAAGTTGTTTTCAATGCTTATTTTAAGTGGTAATATGTATGAAAGTAAGATCAGTTTTTGGTGCTTTCGACTTTTTGTCACAGAATCTTCAACTAGTGCTGTTCTATTTCCGTTTATATGCGTTTGCTAAAGAATTAGCGAGCTGAGATTTTGCGAATTCGAACATTTTTATTGTACAATCGAGTTACATAGTTGGGCGCCAGAGCATTACAAACACTTGCACTCTGCTCAACTAGGGTCGACTGCGTGTATACATTCATCTACTTTTGAGACCCCACCAATAAAACGATTCGTGTTAAAACGTAAATTTTTGCTCACAAATTATCAATCCTCAATTATATATTTTCTACTCACAACATTTATCTTATTTATTATTTTCCACTCAAAAAACGTAGTGTCTGCCTTTTTCGTACATTTTGTATTTCAAGCATTTATATTTCGAGCATTTTGCTTTTCGTACATCTGTCGTGCGAAAATTTTGCTTGAGAGGAAGTGTCGTGTTCGTACATCTGTCGCTGTCCTTTGAATACATTTTGTAGTTCGAGCATTTGTCATTTCGATACATGTGGTTTTCGTACATCTGTCGTTCGAACATTTTGTGTTCGTACTTGTGTTACAGTTTCGTCCTTATGTATAAATAAATAAACATTTTAAATGTGTTATGAACTTAAAAAAAAAAACAGATATATTAACCAATTTCAGGGTCCACAATATATCATCAGGATGCAACTACAACAATTGATGGTTCAAACACGGGTATCATTCAGAAGAATGATAAACCAGAATATGTTTCAAGTTCTGTTTGCATAAATAGCGAAACAGATCGCTTAGATGTTTCATGTGATAGTGCAGTCAGCTCATTAAGCTCCGAAAAAGCCCCATCAGCATCAGATGGAGACTGGGGTGATGGAAGCGACTCAGGTCATGAAAACAGCCGGAGAAATTTCAATGGCCCCTATGACTATAGCTCTAATATTCGAAGTTTTATTTCCCGACAAACATCAGCCGTTCAAAAGAAGTATCATATGTTTGGAAAACGGTGTTTACAAGAAGAAACAACAAAAACTGCAACAGTTTATTCCAAGACGCAAGTTTCAAGTTCACAAAGATCAATTCATGATGATGAAATAGAAAATGCTGCATTTCTCAATTTCGAAGACGATGTACCTATTGCAAATGCTGGAAACTCAGGTAAAATAAACTGATTAATAAATGATATGAGTAAGATATATTTTAAAACAATATAAAAAATTTGATACAAAAAAACAAATTTGATTTTATGAAATGTAATTGTTGCATAATTGTTTCTAACTTAGGTTTTGTTGGAGATAACTGTAATAATTTTCATTCTGATGGACACTTAACTCGTGATGAGAAAAGAGCACGCAATTTACACGTTCCCATTCCTGTTCCTGATATAATTAACTTACCGATGGATGAATTCAATGAACGTATATCTAAGTATGATCTTAATGAAAATCAACTGTCATTGATACGTGATATAAGACGTCGTGGAAAGAATAAAGTTGCAGCCCAAAATTGTCGGAAAAGAAAACTAGACACTATACTCTCACTTGAAGGTGAAGTTCTAGAAGTTCGCCGGAGAAAAGATAAGTTGCTTAGCGAACGATCTTTAATTGTATCAGAGAAGAAAAGGATAGCAAATAAATTTGCGACTCTACACCAGCTCATATTTCAAGTAAGTACCAACACATATTAGTCCAGTCAATAAAGCCATAAAAACAGACCTATTAGGAAATAATCGCCAGAAAGCTGAATTTTGGTATATATCGATATGAGCGCCCCCCAAAAAGAGTTTTCAGGAATAACTCCCAAATGGTAAGTTGTACAGACAAAATGTCAAGGAATAATTTGTAGCTTAGAAAATTAAAAACATTAACATACTTTTTTACATAAAAAATAACCGTTAATAACCTCTTAAATGTTCGAATTTTATTTTCAAGATTTTAAGTTTAAAAATTATTTATTCGAAAACTAAGGACTAATATAACTTCATAAGATAACACAACTCAACAAAAGAAAAAAAAAATGCTTCTCCTAACATTCATTTTACGATTTTTATATTCACTGTCCACCAAAATGAATAAATAATATCAATATTCACATAAAAGTTTGCTTTTGTAATAGTTATTACAAAAACCGTTTTCATGATTTTTGCCTTAAAATTATGTGTATTAGCCGGGTAGACATAAACATTTTACCTGAACAAATTTTACATGCTCACTTTTCTTTCACAGTTCGTTAGAAGGGGTTATTAGGAGTAAATGGGTAGTTTTTCGAGAAAATCGGACTGGAGCTTAAGCCATCATCTTGGAATTTTGTTAAAAAATTGACTTGAAATATAAAAAAAATATATTCAATAACAACACTTAGAGTATCATGTTACATCTTTTTTAAAAGCTAGAAATCCTTTCTTTAATTATGTTTTTAAATACAATTATTTTAGTGAATACTTTTTAAAAATTAATTTTTAAACTCAACATTTTGAAAAAAAACTGATTTTTTTTTTAATTTTGCATTAAGTAATATTTTTGTTTAATAATAATTTTATTTCAATAAATAAAGATACATACAAAATCAAAAATCTATTTTTTTTTTATTTATTTGATTTTTAAAAAATAAAAAATATAGTTATAATAGTTTTAAAAATAATTAACAGGTTATTTTTAACGTTATCCTGGTTACAAAAGCAAACTTTTCTATCAAATATATTTGTTTTTCGAGTGACTATGGCTAGAGATTTATAAATTTAATACCCTTTTTTCAAAGTCAAAATTCATGTTGACTTGTGTAATTAAAGAATGAATGACTGCATTAAAAAAATTTACAGATTTCACTCATAGAGTAATTATGGAGACATTGAAAATGACTTGTGATTTCTTGGTGATTTCTAATTTGTATCCTATAGTTGCCCCAAAACTTCTGAAGCTGTCTTAGAAACCATTCTACAGTCTGAAATTACGATACATATGTAGATATTTTTAATGTCACATCCCAGTTGGCGGTTAAATTAATGTTATTCGGTTCAGTTTATTTAATCAATTTGTTGAAGAAAATCAAATACTTGCTCAAATTTGCTCAAATTGATTTACAAGTCTCTCAACTTATTGAACTATTTATATAGGCAAGTTATTTGATTTACAATCAAAGTTAAGCCTTTTCAACGCGATACCAAATTTATAAATAATTAATTGTCTTTATTCTATAATATTTTACATTTTGAAATCATCTTTTAATAAATTTAATAAACTCGAGTCGTGTAATTTCTTAAGACAATAATAAGGGTTTTGACAGCTAAGCAGTATTCTTTTATCTGAGAATATGAAAAGCCAAGCACCAATTAAGTTGACAGCTGAGTTGACAACCAAATTGAATCGTGTATGAGCTGCTTTAAATGAAGCCTAACATTTTATTTGCATTTCACGACCTTAACCATGAACTAAAATTATAAGTTTATTAAAGAAGTTCAAGTATATTGGTACCTATGCATATTCTAGGTTAAATAATCGCATTGGCTTAGACGTAGATAAAGTTTTGTGACATAAATTTCTAGCCTGAGTTTTTACTTGAATTCTAAGACCTTAACCTCAAAGTTCCGATGATTAGAACAGAAGATAAAGAATTACCAAATCCCTTTTCGATAATTATATATTCAAGTTGCTTCACTAAGTTAATACTACCTCTAGACTGATTAACTATAATTTAAATACCTTAACCTTCAACAACTGGCCCTTATAACTAAAGTTTATTAAAGAGATTCACATAAGAAGGTTACCTTTGCATATTTTAGGCTTAAAAATCGCATTGGCTTAGACGTAAGTAAAGTTCAAAAATCGCATTGATTTAGCCGTAGGTCAAGTTCAAAATCTCATTGGCTTAGACGTTGGTCAAGTTCAAAAATCACTTTGGTTAAGACGTTGGTCAAGTTCAAAATACGCATTGGTATAGGCGTAGGTCAAGTTCAAAAATCTCATTGGCTTAGTAGTAGGTCAAGTCCAAAAATCGCATTGGATTAGACGTCGGTCAAGTTTTTTCACATACATTTTTAGCCTGAGATGTTACCTTAATTCTAAGACATTAACATTATTAATTTATTTAAGCTGCTTCGCTAGGTTAATCCTACCATTAACATTAAGTTCAAGTACAGGTCCCTCTGCATATTCTAGATTCCAAAATCGAATTGATTAAGAATGAAGTCAAGTTTTGTCACATAAATTTTGTAGCCTTACATTTAACTTATTTCAAAACCATCGATTATTAAAGATCCGATTATTAGAACAGAAGTATAAAGGCAACCAGTGCCTACGTTCCGTAACTCTCTCATCGATGAAATCAGTCGAGAAACGATGAAAATTGAAACAAATCATATGGGTTTTGTTCCATTTTCCAACGTTTCTCGACCAATTTTGTCGATGCGAGAGTTACAGAACGAAGAAACAGACTACAAACCAATCCTTTTATATAAATGTAGTACTTACATATGTATGTACCTACATAGATTCGTAGGCATATGAATTTTGTTTGCGATGCTAAAAACCCAATTTTTTTTTTATTAAATTTTTTTATTTATGTAATTATTTATTTTGATGAATTAACCCTAAACGTTTTTCACATACACTTTTATCTTATTTCAATGATTTTTTAACTGAATAAATTAGTTTCATATTATCTTACCTTTGTTTTAAGACCTTTATTTTAAATATCCGATTGTTAGAACAGAAGTTATAAGCCAACCAAACCAACATAATCGTACCATTACGAATAATATTTGCAAAATATGTACCTACAATAATTTAACCAACATATACATTTTACATATGTACCTACTTAATGTAGCTATGTATGTACATATATCATTTTAGTTACCGATGCGAAGACAATTTTGTTTGCCACCAGCCAAAGTGGTGGTTTTTTTTTGCACACATTCCACTGAAACGTCTTACCCCCTCTTACATGCAATAGGTATATTCTTTGTTGGTAAAATTTTTGTTTGTTTATTTTTTGTTTCTTTTGTTTTCTTGTTGCTCCCGTAATTTGCCGTGATGAATAAAGTTCTCAAAAGCCAATCTTTCACGTTTTTAGTATGAAATTTTGTACGCTTTTGCAAAATTTGGATGCAGATTTGTAGCTTGCCATTTTACCTTCAATTATCTACCTTAATATTAAGCATCCGGTAATTGTAACCTAAGTAATAGGCTTCTAACTCTAAGTGGGCGCAAATCGAGTGATTTTAGAATTTTATACAAATTCAACTATCTTCCACTGAAGCTCGTCGATTGGCGACGATCAACGTATAGGTAAGATTCATCGATTGGGTATTTATTGGTTCATTTTATTCATTTTGGTAATTTCTTTTGTAACACCAACGAAAATTTCGATCCTTATTCCTGACTCTAATACGCTACAGTTCATTATCTTTGAATTCAATTCATTTTATCATTTCGGTAACACCATATATTTCTCAAAACGACCCTATAAACATTTTCAATGTTAATAGCTATTACATGACATTGTAAGTGTTGCTGTTTAGTTATCTATAAATATTTATACATGTATTTGGAATAGGTATACCTTTATGACAGTAGGAATATTGTATTGTATAAATAGTTTAAGATCAAAGTGGATGGCGACGCTGTGTCACGTTTGAACCATTTAATGATCTCGCAGATTGTATTTTATGACTCAGCTGTTAGCATTATGTTATAAACAAGGGATGCGTGGCACCGCATCGTTGTTATCTACCTAACAACCCTTGGGGCCAGTTTGTTCACAAAAGGTTAAATCTGAACGATGACTTTCACAGCTTCACCAAAATCAGCTGATTAGCGATTTCCATGATTAACAACTTTAATTATCGATTCCTTGAAAAAAAATTTGATTACCTTCGATGATTTACCAGTTGCAATAATCCTTGATTAAAGATGATCAGCTGTGAACAAACTGGCCCTTATTGTTAGTTTAGGATTAAGGAAACTAAAGATAAGATAGGTTTTTTTTTACACTGTCAGATCTTTGTCGAAGAGAGCTTAAGGCAAGCTACAACTAGCGACCAAAGATTTGCAAACACAAACATGTGAATACTGGCTCATCACTTAGTGCAGTGTTAGTAGTTAGTAAGCAAATAACTACAATAAACGCACTCTAAACAAATAATTATAATCAAAATATGAAAACAAAAGAATACAAACAAGAATAAATAAACTAATACAAATAAAGTAGAAACATTTAAAAGCATGGTACACTAGCCTTCAATACAGTTTTAAGTTTAATTTTATTAATATTAAAATCAAAGAGATTATCATTGAAACTAAATAGTTTGCACATACCAGTTAGAGGTTCATGCAATCCATAGTTAGTTCTGTGGCGGTGTAGATTCATCAGATCAAAACCGCGAAGGTTGTGAGTTCCTCCACGATAGTTGAAATTTATACAATTTAATAATTCAGGTGCATCAATAACACCAGTTAATAGCTGGTGAATAAATACAATATCATTATTAGACCATTGCAACCCTTTCAACGCCAAACGAATAAAATTACGCTGTACTGCTTCTATCCTATTCTTATGAACCTCGTAAAGAGGTGTCCAAATCTGCGATGCATATTCTAAATGGGGACGAACTATGCAATTGTAAAGGGCGAGAGTAACGTATGGATCCTGAAATTCTTTGGCCCATTTTTTCATAAAGCTTAGCATGGCGTAAGCCTTGTTGACGATTAAATTAATGTGCCCTGTGAAATCTAGTTTAGAATTAAAAAGAACTCCAAGGTCTTTAATACTTTGGACACGAAGTAAAATATGTTGCAATATTTTATAATTAAACAAACTGGGAACTCGTTTTTTTGAAAAAGTTATTGCCTGGCATTTGATTGGGTTGAGGTTCAAACCATTCTTTTGACACCATAAAACAAAACTATTAATATCATCTTAAAGAAGTAAACGATAATTTACAGATTTAATGTTTTTAAAAATGTTCATATCATCTGCAAAGATAAGTATTTCGCTATAACGTACACATAAAGTTACATCATTAATAGCCAATATAAAAAGAAGGATCTTAAGTGACTACCCTGAGGAACTCCCGATTTTGCAATAAAAGGATTTGAAAAAGAGTCCCTGAATTTCACCTAGTAGGATCTATTTTGAAGATAAGACGACATCCAAGTGATGAGTCCGGGAGGAAACCCAAACACTTTTAATTTAAACTTTATGATTTCATGAGAAAGTTGATCAAAAGCCTTAGAGTAGTCACTATAGATGCAATCGAGCTCATACCTACGTTCCAATGCAGCTGAGCAATGCAGGTTTAGCAAATGTAAGTGTGTTTGTAAGCTAGATATAAGAATTATTATGTAAGATGTGAACTGTACACGACGGAATTATTTTTTAAATATATATCTTTATTCTTTGGATGTCGTTCTAGAAATGATTTTATTTTTTGGTATCAAAACTATATAGTATATGAAATTCTTACATTTAACTTAATATTATATATTGCCTTCTCAGCAATTTACAATTAGACATGAAATTCATTTACTTTAATTTTATTTTATTTTGTCTTCTTAGCAGATTACCAAAATGTATTCCAATTGCATTGCAATATTTATTTTATATTAGGTGAAGTTTGTGAGGTTCAGGTTACGGATATAGGGATAGAAAGAATACAAAATGTTTGTATGTTATTAAAAGTGAACTCGATTTCCGTGGGAACTTAAAATAAATTAAATGGATCATAGGCATTGAAAATATAAATGAGTTAGAAGAAGAAGAAAGATTAGGATATCTAACCTGTAAAAATAGTAAAGAAAAATAAATGAGTTCCATTTTAAACTCTCAAAAAGAGGACGTTATTAATTTTGCAATTTTTTAACTAAGCCGTCCCATTATATGGAAAAGTAAAACCCTTAATTCTTTCGATTGGTTTATTTCGAAAACGGTTACTTTTATTGCTTTTTGTACTACAGGTACTACTCATAAAAGCAGTTTTCCTTGAATGGCAGCTTCTTGTTCTAGATGCACTATAACGAAATTTCGAATTTCTTCTATAGGGAATTACATAAAATTCCAAATCCGCCCATCGGTTTTTTTTTTGTCTAAAACTGTAGTATGGTAGTTTAGCGTTTAAGAGTTAGGTACTCTAATACAAATTTTATTATAAAACATAAATCGCTCATTTCAACTTTTTTTCTTGCAATGTAGTTTAACTTTAAATAATATAACACACTATATTCAGCCAAACTTGCGCCCTGTGCAAGATTTGTAGTAAGCGCCACTTTTTATATGTGCACACATACATACACATGGGAAATGGTAGTACATATTTGTTTGCGCAAGATAAGATTTCATTTGTGTTAGGCAAAAACGCCAAAGGAAATAACCCCCAAATCGATTTGGAAATATCGCCCAGAAGAAATGGAAATATCGCCGAAATTTATATTTTTCCAAATCATATAAATTAACATTAACATTTTCAATGTTAATTGTTTTTGTTTAATTTGGGTGTTATTTCTTCAATTTTGGGCGATCAAAATTTTTTTTTTAATTCTTTCCTAAATTTTGGGCGATATTTCCAAAGTGAAATTTTTAATCTTAAAAAAAATCGCGGCGCATAAAAAGTGAGATTTTTTTGG